>CM062816.1:756139035-756744015 GCA_031772625.1 Pinus tabuliformis
TATGGTTACCATATTTTTATATTCCCCCCTTTCATGCATGTTCTTTCTCCTTCTACTTGGATGTACTTTATTTCACTTTCTTCAAGCATAGGTTCTCCAAGTATTGTGCATGTGCACAAGCCTCGTCCACCAATCTTGGCCTGAAAAAATTCACTTTATTGCATATATGTTTGTGTAGACCCCTCAAATACTTGAGGAGTACATCTTGGTTATTTGAAAAAATACCCAAAATTATGACAATGTTTAAGTACATTGTGGTGTACTCTTGTACACTTTTCCCTTACTTTCTCCTAAAGTAGTACCACTCGATCCACTAGTTCTTTACATACCCAATATGGTGAATTTTTTACTTTATGAGTATTTTGAATTCCTCCCACTTAGTCACTAAATTTTCTCCCTCCAACCTCAGGGTGACACGTGGCTCTCCTTCCAAGTGAGGGCATCACCTTCTAATTTTAGCCATGGAAATGAAATCGCTTATTTTTCCTCAGCATGATGGACACTGAAATAAACTTATAATTTCTACCATTAGTGACTTAGATTCCGAATGTAACCATCACCTTCATGCAACATGATATTGACTTTCAATTCCATTTTGAGCAGGGCTTATGAATGATTCACCACACTTGAACTAGGTTGATTTTTTTCAATCATTTGTTTGGTTGGTTCTTTGTTTCTTGTCAATCTCTTGATCTATCCTATGATCTATCCTTTTGATCCGAATTTAAAAATGAAAAGAAAAAATTACAAATACAACCATAAATAAAGAGATGCATCATAAATAAAACTTCATTTCATTAATATAAAAGACTCAAGTATGCTTACAAACAGAATGGAAATAAGACTTACTCAGGCGATGGTAGCTTATCTCTCAGAAGAGATGTGGCAGATACATGCCTCAAAACTATGTTACAATGAGGTTCAAAGGCCTATTTATTATTGAGAAAACATGAAAAGTCTTAAACATCCAAAAACTAACCCTAGGAGATGAAGCGCCAAACTATGGGCCCCGTTTGGGTATATTGGTACATCAACTTCCAGGGGTCGTAACTTTGGCATACAATATTTGTTTCACATGCACAATACCTCGTTAGAAATATCTATCTGAGGAATACAAGTTTTCAATGGCCAACATTAATCAATGATCCATGTTGTCTCTCGTTTTCCCAAAAAATCATCGTTTAGGGCCTGAAAATGGCTCTGGATGTTCAAGACCCAAAAAATAGCCAAAAATAGTAAATTGTACTACAAATAAGGAAACTGAAAAAGTGAAAGATACAATGGTTGGGGCCCAAGTGGAATATACGGGTGGCCACAAATATCCACTTGGATCATTCCTCCCCCCTTAGGAAGAAATGGTCCCCATTGTGTTAATTTCCTCCATGAGATGAGGAAGCTTCTGTTGAACTTGGTCCCTGGTGAGCCACTTTCCCACGTGAAGGAGTTGATTTGCTTCCATAACTCGATATATTTGGATACTTTGTTGTAAAGTGTTCTTGATCTACGTGTCCATGATATGATAAATTGTTTCTTATTGCATGCATTTGGATTTAACTCTGTAGGTGTGAGCCATTCTGCAATGTCTGATGTGTCGAGCAATGGTGGGAAGTTTGGCCAAAGGTGGTCAAAATTGAACACTAGGTGCAGGCCAAGGCATGGGGGAATGCTAAGCTTAAATATGTTGTCTCCCAAAACCTTAGTAATGGTTTAAGGACCATACCAGAGTGGTCTGAGTTTTTGATAGGCCCTCGTAAAGAGTTCCTTCTGCAAATGCAACCGGACATTGTTGCTCACCTTAAACTTTTGTGGCACCTTATGTTGATCACATCATTGCTTGTACTTGGCATTTGATTTCTTCAAAATCTCATGGACCTACTAGGAGATGTGTTAGATGTGCTCAATGAAGCTTTTTACCTTTTCAGCTTTGGACTCGACATGAGCCGAATTTACCTAAGTAGCTCGAAATGGTATAGCCACATCGATGGGACATAGTGGTTAGAATATCAAGCCCACCTGAAGAGGGCTATGGTTACTTGAGCTGTGGATAGCCCGGTTATAGCTGTGTCGGATATAGGGGAGGCTCTCATCCCATGTGCGTGAATGATTTGAGATGTACATGCGCAGAATGTATACGATCATCCTGTTCATTACCTTTGTCTGGCCATCAGTTTGGAGATGGAAAGTTGTGGACTTAGTGAGCTTGGTGTCCATCATCAACCAACAACCAGACCAAAATCTAATAAAGAACCTATTATCCTGATATTAGATGATAGATTGCGGGATCCCAAAATTTACCCACACTCATTCAAAGAAGATTTTAGTAGTGGCTTCTACTGTGATATTCTTCTTACAGGCCACCATAATGGCCATCCTCGTGAATGTGTCGACGACAAAAAAAAAAAGGAAATACCACGCTTAGTATAAGGAAGGCTCAATATGTAATCCATGGAGATGGATTTCGAAGGTTGACTAGGGGTAGGCAGTGGAGTATAAAGCCCTTTCTTCTTGATGGTTAGTTTCACAATTGCACAGGGAGTGGAGGATCTGATGTACTTCTTGATATCCTGTTGAAGATTTAGCCAATAGAAATACTTATGTAGTACTACCACTATTTTCGTGACCGCGAAATGTCTAATGAATGAACTGTAGTGCGCTTCCCAACTCATCTTGGCACACTCGCTTGAAGGAACACAAAGGTGTCCCAGGTGGCATAATAGTTCATCCTGGAGGTGAAAATCTAGAACATGTTGAGCATCGAAGAGCGTCTGGTATGTGTGTCTGAATTTTAGGTTTCTTTTGTAGAGAAGTGGCCAATCAAAAGTCTCATTCCCACAAGAGTTGAGTACAGTGGTTAAAGCCATGATCGGTGGTCGGATGAGGCAGTCTACAACATCATTGGTGCCACCCTTCTTGTACTTGAATTTCAAATGGAACTGTTGCTGGTATGTGGCCCACTTTTGATGCCAATCATTCTGCAACTTCCCTTTTGTCTTGATGAACTATAGGGGTCAGTTGTCTATGTGGATGATCGTTTCCTTCCCTAAAATCTAATGCTTCCATTATTGGTAAGCCCGCACAATAGAATACATCTCTTTTCCATAAGTGGGATACTTTTGGACTATTTCTAAAAGTGTATCATTGTGATATGCCACAGGATGCCTTTATTGAGTAAGGATTTCCCCAATAGCATAGTTAGAGGAATTTGTCTCGATCTAAAATGGTTGTTGCAAGTTTGGTAACATGAGCAACAGTGTCGAGTAGAGGAAATGTTTCAACCCTACGAATGACTTCTGTTGATATTCAAAGCAAAAGAATTTTTCTTTCGCTCCTCCCTTGGTGAATTGACTCAAGGGCGAAGTGATATGAGAGAACCCCAACACAAACCTGTGGTAGAAATTTGCAAGACACAAAAAGTTGTAGAGCTCTGTTAGAGTGTTTAGGACTGGCCAATCCCGAAATAATTGGATCTTCAATGGATCCATATGCACCCCCATCCATCAATAATGTATCCCAAATACTAAACTTGGGTCATGCCAAAAGTGAATTTATCCAAATTGGCACATAGCTTGTGTTGTCGCAGTGTTTGGAGAACTTATCGGATGTGGTGGAGGTGCTCCTCCCAATTTCGGTTGAATATAAGGATGCCATCCATTAGCCTCATGAAGGTTGTAGGAGAATTGATCAACCCAAAAGGCATAATGAACCATATGAAAATATCCTCCTTAGCTTCTAAGCCAGTCTTCCACACATCAGAGGGTTCAATTGGTACTTGGTGATCTCCAGATTTCAAGTCGATCTTGCTAAAATATTCTCCCCCTTTGAATTGGTCCAGAAGGTCATCAATCTATGGGACTGGGTACCTATTCCAGACAGTGATCTTTTTCAGTGCCCAATAGTCAATACATAGTCTCAAGTTGCATCCTTCTTCTATACCAACATGATTAGGCTACCACAGGGAAATGAGCTCGGATGGATGTGACCTTTCTGTAGCAACTCCTGAATCTACCTCTTGATTTCACTATTCTCTAGAAAATAATGATGATAGATTGGTCAATTGTAGAAAGAAGTATCTAGGGTTAGATCGATGGAGTGTTTAACCTAATAATGCAGAGGAACCCCTACGGGGGAGGTGAATATTTCCTCATACTCCTCCATGACCTTGTCCATCTGTTTTTGTCATGTGGAGGGGCCTTATATGGAGGTCATGGCCATTGTCTTATCCCTTCACTGATGGTGTATCATCAAGAAAAAAAGTTTCCAATTTGGAAATGATCTTACTGCATTGTTTTGTAGGAGCGAAAGAGAAGGCGGTAGGTGGTGCTACATCCAGTATCATGTACAACTTATTTCCAAAGGTAACAATAACAAAATGAGGCCTTGATTCATATACAACATGTCGCTTCAAAAAGTATGGTTGTCATAATAATACATCACAAACATCAAGGGGAGAAACGTCACATAATTCCTCATCTATGAAGGGCTTGATGCTGTATGGATGACAACACTACTGGCTAACGTGAAGATCCCATCCTTGTTGAAGCCACCCAATGGTGTATGGTTGTGGGTGGTTGTGGTAGATAAGACCAACTACTCTACGACCTCTTCTAAAATGAGTTTCTTTTGGATCTTGATGTCGACAATGAACTGTAACAGGGAACCCTTTACCAACATCTCAGAGTGGAAGAGGCACTCCTCCTACTCAGGACCTTCGGGTTCCTCCTAGATATTTGTGTTGGAAACGGTGGTGTTGGAAACAGTGGTGTTGGGATCGACATTGATAATCTTCTTCCCTTTGTCACTCCCTTTGTCAGGTTCTAACTCAGATTCAAAGCATGCATCTGATTTAGAAGCCTTTAGCTCATCCACCAGTGACTACTTGGCCTGACACTCACTTATGTTATGAGTGGAACTATCATGGAACTCAGCCACATTCCCATTTCCTTCTTCAGCTTCTTGGTGTTGTTATTTTCTTGCCACTTTGGCGGGTTGTCTTGGGTCACCCAACCTTGGATTTTTCCTTTTCTCTATGGCTTGGGGGCACATTTCCCTTACTTTGGATTCGCAGATCCAAAGCATCGTTTCTTCTGTTTAAGCCTATACTCGATCTTGACAGTGTATCGGGACACCATGCTGAGTGAGGATATGTTTTGGAACTCCATCTCATCCTGGATGTACCTATGTAGTGAATCACAGTACTTGAACAAAAAATGTTTCTCAGAATCCTTTATACCCAAATTCATGCGAAGGGTATGAAAAAAATTGGTAAACTATAGCACATCTTGGTCCCTTCCCTGCCACAACATGTTTCACTTTATTTATTTATCCTGATATATCCTGACATGGTAGTACTACCCCTTGATGGCATCACAAAAAGAATTCCAAGTGGGTGTGGCTGAAAATAGTGAGGTCGTACTTTCATTCTTCTGCTCACAGTAGGGTCGACTTTGAGAAGAGCAAAAGTAGTATTTTCCCAGCTAAAAAATTCATGAACAAAAAAATATCCTTCTAACATATCTAACAATTTATCTACTTTGACTTCATCTATTTGGCCCTAAAATATGGGAAAGTCAAAATTTACTTGTACCTAAAAAGGAGTGGTGCCTCCAGAGTTGATGTTGGATGTGGATGCACTGCCGGTGGGCAACCATTGAAGGACCTGGACAAAGTTATCCATCATTGCATTCCTTTATTTCTCGAGGGCCTCCTCGAGCAATATTTTGATAGGATCTCCTTCTCTCTCGTATTTCTTTTCTCTCGAGCTTGGTCTTGCAAAGGTTCAATTAGTTCAAGCCCTAACACCTTATATCCTGAACTTGTTGGGGACATGCAAAGAAAAACAGACAAAGAGCAGATCACTCTAATACCACTGATCTGAATTTAAGTAGTAATGCAACAAATTACATATATAACCACAAATACAGAGATGCAATAGAAATAACACTTCATTTCATTAATATAAAATATTGAAGTATGCTTACAAACATAATGGAAATAAGACTAGCACAAGTGATGGTAGCTTCTCTCTGAGAGGAGATGTGGCGGCTACATTCCTCTAAACTATGTTACAGTGAGGTTCAAAGGACTATCTATTATTTAGAAATAATGAAAAGCCCTAAAAATCCAAAAATGTAAGCCCAGGAGATGAAGTGCCAAACTATGGGCCCTGTTTGGGTAAATTGGTACGTCAACTTCCCGAGGTCGTAACTTTGGCATATGATCTCTATTTGATGCATGGAATACCTCATTAGAAGTATCCATCTGAGTAATACAAATTTGAAGGCCAAATTTGATCAACCACATTTGATGGCCCCCATTTTCCCAAAAAACGTCGTTTAGGGCCTCAAAACCGCTCTGGAAGATCAGGACCCGAAAAACTGCCATAAATAATAAATTGTGTTACATAAGGAAACAGAAAACCTAAAGAGACAATGGTTGGGGTCCAATTCGAATAGATGGGTGGCCAACAATATCCACATGGATCACGTTTGTAATATAACTCCCCTCTTATCCAAATATCCCGAGCTTAATTCTTGTGGATGACATGAAGAAATACATATTATGGCTTATATATACAAATTTTGCTTCGAGTCACAGAAACTTCTTCAGTGTATGATGACAAGGGTAATTCATATATTCGACAAACATGATTAGTGATTTAAGAACTTTGGTATATCTAATTTAGATACCTAAAAATCTCCAAAATATCCTGAAATAGTCGTACTCTAATACTAATATGATTTGTAAGTTGTTGTTGGTATGCCACTAGAGAGGTCATCACGACATATATGATAAAACTATATTTAAAAATCCAAAGCCTTCATTATTAGGGTTGTATTTCTCTTTATATTTTAGGATATATTAATTAATGTTAACTATGTATGCATGAAAATTATAATTATGTAGAAAATAAAAAATAGCGAGATAAAAACTCATGGAACATTATTTACACAAAATATGACCTGATAAATCCTTTCAAGAGAAAACCCATCTAGAAGGTGAGGCCTCTCTACTCTCTTTCTCTGAATATATAATGGGTGTGAGTATAAATAAGTATGGTTGATGACCCATCGATTACTACAATGCACAAGTCCTCTTAGTATGCTTTATCTCTATCGCTCTCTGATATTTTTTCTCATTTATGGAATAAATGCACTTGAAAAATGGAACCCCTTTTCCTCCAAGTGGCTCAGTTATAGTTGAACCTCATATCCTAGTAGTGGTTAGGTTTGATTGTCTGAACTCTAGCTAGAGTTACAATATGGATTGTTCTAGATCCTTATTCATGACAACCACATGGCTAGCCTCTTTTCCATGAATAATGGGGGCCGATGTGGCATCCTCTAGATTTATGGCAATGAGAATAGGAAATATACCTTTTGAGTTGTATAAATTTTGTGTGTAAAATATGAAATGGATGTGTTTCACTAAACAGGAAAATATTCATCCCCAAAAATCTTTATTTGATGCCGCAAAATGCTCCCAAAAGGTTTCAACCCCGACTTTCCAAACTAGGTTACATTGGTAAAATGGTCTTGTGAGATGATTCATCCACTTTTTCCACTTAGAAAGCATTGATATGGATAAAAAAATATAATGATTTGATCTAGATCATGGTCAAATTCAACCAATATCGTTGTTCCAACAAGGAGTGGACCACCTTTGAGAATACCAACAACTCAGTTGTGACAGTTATGATTTCCTAATGTTGGCTTCTCACTAAATTAAGACATCGTTACAATAATTTCTTTATTTTCCACAAATTAGGTGTAATATGTTGAACAAGGCTCTCATTTTGAAACCTTGAGAATCAAAATATTATCATTGTTTATTTTGGTTCTAAAATTTGAAACAATGTAACTATATAAATATAGGAGACTCTACCTTGCACAGGGGAAACACTATTGTCTTATAGAGAATAATGCATATATATGTTTCTTAAAGTTAGTGCAAAACTTTCATGGGTTCAGGCATCAATTTTGTTCTACTTTATTAGCCTGAGAGCTATGAATTTCCAACTCCTTGCTAAGGAGGAATGGCCCTCCTCCTTATCATGGATCATTACGTTAGTAAGGCTGTATAACTGTGCGTTTTCATTCTATATTAGTTATGTTTAACATTGTTTAGTTTTCACTATTGTAGATTCCTACTAATGTGTTGTAGTTACTAAGTTTTAATTGGTTTTTTGAATATCTGATCTCAATTACTTTTGTTAGCACAAATCCCAGATTAACCCCTTTCTCAGTTGTATGTTATTGTTATTTTACTACTGCTACAATTTTTATTATTATAAATGAATAGAGTATTAGATATCTACAGTATTGTGTACCTATTATAGCATGTTTCACAATCGATGATTTTATTACAATGGGTTCATTGATTATGTGAGGTTACAATTGAATGGTTTATGCAGTTCTTTCCTGGAGTGTTATTTTCCTTCCCCGTAAATTTGGTTTTGAACTATTGGGTGATTTTTATTTTGCAAGAGTGATTTTACTTCCAAAAATGTTTGCAAAGTGATTAAATTCTTCAGGTTTTGACAATGATGATTTTAGTGCACAAGGAGTGGGAGTTGCAAGGACTTGTGTTTTGATTGAATGCCATCATCTGAGGGAGTTGCGTATTGAATAATTGTATTTATTGACTGTTACCTACATATACTTTTCATAATACACTTGAAATAAAATAACCTACCCTGGTTGATAGCTTATGTATTAGCAATTAATTGCTTTTAATTAAAAGACAATTAATTCTCCCAACACTACTCTCAAACAATACTTAAGTAGTGTCCCACTACAGTCAACCATAATCAACCATGGTCGAACATTGTGAAACAATGGCCAACCATAGTGAAATCGTGGTCAACTATAGTTAATCATGGTTGACTATCATCAACCATAGCTAAGACATGGTCAACAATACTCAAACAATAATTTAACCATGTTCAACCATATTCAAACCATTTTTTTCTATAGTTAAACCATGGTCACCTATAGTGAAATGCAGGTAAACCATGGACAACCATAATTACCCATAGTCAATAATAATTAACCTTAGACATACATAAAAAACTTGGATAGCATAGTTAAACCATCATCGATGACATCCATCCATAATCAACTATGGACAATCATAGTCAAACCGTGTTCAACTATAAAAGTCAACCATAGATATCCATGGATAAACATGGACAACATAGTCAAACCATGGTCAACCATAATAAACCATGATCAACCATGGTTAACAATAATTAAACTATATTGAACCAAATTCAAACATAGATAACCATAATGAAATTGTGGTTAACCATTGTCAACCATCATCAAAATGGGAACCATAGTCAACCATAGATAAAAAAGAATCAAACCATGGTCAATCATAATAGAGTCATATTCCAACCCTCGTCAACTATAGTCAGTTATGGCTGAACCTAGTTAACCATGGTTGAACATGGTCAATCATAGTCAAACCATTATTAACTATAGTTAATTCATAGTCAACCATAGGGAGACCATGGTCTACCATAGTAAAACTATGGTCAACCATCCTCAAGATGTTCAACCATGTTCAAGATGGTCAACCATAGTCTACTATTTTTAACCATGCTTAACATGGTCAACCATGGAAAACCAACATTTAATCATAAAAACATTTTCAACAATGGATAACCATGCTCAATGACACTCTATCATAAACAACTTTAGTTAAATGTGGACATCATGGTCTGCATGCTCAACATTCTCAACATGGTTAAACATGGTCACCCATATTCCACATGGGAATTATAGGTAATAATGGATGATTACATTCTTTTTTGCTTGAGAAAGGGTAGTTCCTTCTATATCATTATATCGTGAAAAAACAAAATACGTAATATACAAAGTCCTGTACTCATGGAGGCAACAGGGACACCACAGGCATGATGCCAAAGTACAACATCACCCCAAAACAAACGATAGCTAGAACAATCCTCCACTACTATCGGATGACACAAAGTGTACAAAAGCCTAAACTGAGGCATAAAAACACCCCCCTCATTTAGGTGAAAAGCCCGCCAAGACCTGTGGCCCCACCGAAAAGGAACCAGTAGATCTGACGGAAGAGACTACTCCAAAAGATCAGACGGCCTCCCTGAAATTCGCACCACCTAACCAGTGCGCAACTTAACTCGTGATGGAGGGCAGAATCCCAACCCTGTCCTGGCCACGTGGAAGAAGACTAATGGAATCACTGCAAAAAAAAGCTAAACCATTTACCACCCCAATTCTGTGCGATCACCGTTAAACTGCTATAACCTGGTTTTCTGAACAGGAAGAGGAAAGAAGGGGAAACCACTTCGCCAGGAAACAAGAGCCACCAAAACTCGGACACTCCCATGATGGAACCAGCAATGGTGACCTCCATGGACCGCAAGAAGAATCTTATGAGCAATCTGAAGAGGAGGAAGGGCTTGGCCATGTTCCACTCTGAATAAACCAGACAACTCAGAACTTTTCCATTATTCCTTCGACTCCCCAAGAAATATAACCTAAATTTGTTGGAAGTAATCATACAACTTCTTTGCTTTGGGCCAAATGTTTGAAAATGAATCCTCGGACCCCACCAAACCCTCGGCCCCACCAAACTTGCTCAATTAATCCAGAGCATTGATTAACCTTGTGCCATCAGACGACTGAGCAACAAATCATGCTCCCGAAGTCATCGCTCTTTAGGGCGTGGGGAGAGTGGTTTTTGGCTCGAGCCCTCCACCACGTGTCATGTTGTCTGTGGAATCACTACTAAAAACCTAAACCCGCTTTTAACCTGAAGTGGTGCGATCTCTACAGAACCACCCAGAGGCGGTATTGACTTCCGCCACTAAAAAATTAGGATAAAATGGATGTTTTTGTTGCTGCTTTCTCTGGTGCGGGAAGCTCTGCCGCCCGACACTGAGACTAGTCCTGCTGGTGGTCCACTTAACTGCTAACCTTGACTTACCTTTCATTTTGCATCTTTTTCACCTGCTTGGTGTAGTCTTCTGACCACTGACCATTATTGATTGGGTTCTATTCTTTTGTTTCTGTACCCTTCTTTTTCCTCCTCCACCTGATTATGGCAGAGATTTTTCAGGTTACTCTGCGCCATTGTGTTCCACCTCCTTAAGATTGTGTCATCCTTGCAGCTTACACCTTGGTTGGCTAGAATGTCAGCCAATTTGTTGGCTTTTATCCTCACACGAGTAAATATGAGAGTACGAAGTTCCTGTAGATGCATTTGAATTCTCTGAAGAACTCTAGTTAACCTCCAGCGTTTTTTGACCTTTTCAGGCCCTGTTCCATTGCTAACTCTGAACCCGCTTCTATTATGACATTTTGGCAATTGCTCTGTATCAGAAATTCTAAGCATTGTTCCAAAGCCATTAGTTCTACCATGTTGCTAGTTTCTTTTCCTAAGTGACCATGGAAGAGGGAGATTATGCTGCCTGTATCATCCCTTGGAACTCCTCCAAAACCAACATCCCCAGATTTCCCTTGGAAGCTCCATCATCTTGTATTTTAAGAAACCTTCAGGGGGAGGATGCCAGACTTCCTCCACCTTATCTCTCATGCTTTCTTCCCTATCTATACCTTGAGGAATAAGCCCCTGCATACCTAACAGCTGGAGGATTCTTGACTCCTCTACTGAGCGAGGATTTTTGGGGAGAATCCTAACATTGGTGCCCATTGTCTCCTTTAGTTGTTTTACAATCAGCTCCACTAGGCTAAGTGAGGCAGACTTTAACTCTTTGAATATTCTTTTGTTCCTTTCCTTCCACACATTCCAAATAATGAAACTCGGTAGGAGCTCCCATACAGAGTTGAGAATTTCGTTATCTGAAAAATTATTCCTCCAGTTGTTTATAATGTTGGCAATACTTTCTTTATCTCTATACGACTATTTGAAGATGTTGGTAAAAAGTTCCCATATCATGTTGGTGAAACTACAACTGTTGAGAAGATGCTCAATAGTCTCCTCTTGGGTCTCACAGAGATGACATCTGGAAGGTCCCATCATGCCCCTTTTTTTAAGGTTGTCCTAGGTTAAAATTTTCCTGTGGTGAACTAACCACATGAAAAGTTTGATTTTCATCCAGCCTTTGTGCTTCCAAAGCTTCTTCCAAGTTTTATTAGGAACTTGGGGTTCCAGATCAAGGAGAAAACCTTTAGCTTCCTTGATATTAAAGTTGCCCTCTTTATTTTTACCCCATCTCAGTTGATCTTGCCCTTCCATTACTAAAATTATTCTCTGATCCAGCAGTCTTTTAAGGGATTCTGCTTTATTGTTGAGGGTTCTATACTCTCTGCCCTCAATTTTTTTCTAGATTCTCCACTTTCCTGTATTATGTGGGTTCTCCCAAAAGTCTTTCACTTTTACTATTCCTTGATTGTCAGTCTCTTGCTTGAGGCCTAAAAATTCTTCCTTCAGTAAACTTGGTCCCTGTTTCCATTTGTCCTCCCAGAAAAGAGCCAGATCTCCCTCTCTGATTTCCTAGAAACTATGTTTTTGAACCATTTCTTGGTTCTCCCAAGCCTTGATCCATATGGCGGAGCCTTTCACTATCATACGTATGATATCAGAATCCGGCCAGGCATTGGCATATTTTTCCTTCCATATGCTTGCCCATTGAGCTTTGGGATCCTTAACCCACCTCCACCAAAGTTTAGCTCCGAGAGTCTTGTTGAGAATCTCTAGGTTGTCCAAACCCATGCCTCCTTGATTCTTGGGTTTACAGATCTTTTCCCAAGAGACTAAAGCCCATTTTTTCCTTGTTTCCTCTTTTCCCCACAAAAAATCTCTTTGAATATTTCGAAAATGCTGCAAGACTCCTATTGGAGCTGGGAGGGATAATAGCATGAAGATTGGGATAGCTTGGAGTACTGCTTTAGTTAGAACCAGTCTGCCAGCTAAATTTAGAGATCTGTTTGTCCATTTCCTTATCTTATCTTGCATTTTAGTTATTAATGGATCCCATATACTCTTGTGTCAGGGTTTAGCTGTAATTGGAACTCCCAAATACTTAGAGGGAAGAGATTCTCTTTGAAAGCCTAAAATTCTAGAGACATTTCTCTGGATGGAAATATGAGTGTTAGATAAAATGACTTTTGATTTGGTAAGATTAACTTCCATACCTGTGGCCATGTTGAGGCCTCCAAAATCGCTGCCACAACAAAGGGGACACCACCCGGTCCGGAACCTTGAAAGTAGCTCCTTTTTCGTTTGGAATAGTGGCTCCGACTGGGGATAATGGGACCAGTTTCCCAATAATAGATAAAAGTGGGATGGATGAGTAGCTTATGCGGTAGGATAGTGATAAGCGAATAACTAAGACTATCAGCAAAATATATAATCTAATAATCTAATCTCGGGACTTATCAATCTTTCAAAGCGCAGCGTTTGATAATCTGTGCTTTAAAGCAGGCATATAGATGACTCTAGCACTAAAGCATAGACGTTTAAACCATTTAAAATTTCTCTGCATAATTAGTTATGCAGAGCGATAATAGCGAATTACTACACATTGACAATTTATATCATTGCTACATGCATGATTAAAAGAAAGGCATATCACAAAACGTCCAATAGTGGACTGAAATGAAAATCTGTTGTTACAGCGCATACATGTATTCAACAATAGCAAAAGATAATAACACAATAATTCATATAAAAGGAAAGAAGACAGATGCAGATAAAAGTACCATGTAAGCTGCTCAACAATCCATTATATAAATCGCTATGTCGCAGTCCTTCCTTCTAACCAGAAAGCATTCCAAACAAGAGACAATAGTGCACAAATGCATAAAACAGCCTTCTTGTCAAATTAAGGACTATTGGTCGAGTTTCACAAAAGAGTATAGGTTGAAGCACAGTAGTGCAAACTTCAGCCTTTAAGTCTATTACAAAATTTTACGACCCTTTCCAAAACAATGAAAGGGTCTATAAATACTATTCTAATCTAAATATCTAATCTAAATATCTAAGAAAAACTGAAAAACTATGAAATTGGCATCAATAAATATTTCTCCTTTTTTCTGGGCAATCTGGCAGTCGGCAACAATGCTTCATTCGGTGGGCTCTATGCCTTTAAACCTCAACTGACATATCGCAAGCATGGGCTGTACTTCCGGTGGAGTGTTGAGACGCGACGTGAGCTGGGCATCATATGTGGCATCTTGAAAGTCGGGGATCAGGCACTTGAGAGCATCTGTTAAACATTTAAGAGCCGACCTTTGAGTGTGCGGTTTGATTAAAAAGAGCCAATATGCGTCGGAGGTTAAAGTTTTTACTCCAGCGATTAACTTCCTCTTTTCCTCCAGACCATGATAACTTGTTTGTTCAATCATGTTTGCCGTAGTTATGCTTCCAGGTGTACACTGAGAGATTATGTTGGTCCAATAGAGTGTGTTGTTGACCAAATCAATCATATTGTTGGCAATCATTTTAGATCTTGAAGCTGCTCTTTCTGCTTTCATCATCTGAGTATTCCATTCCGTGAAGAGTATGTCTTTGAATGGCTCATAGATCCTAGGCAAGTTTGCTTCTTTTCCCTCATCAATATCTTGCCACTCAAGATATGAGGTTATGGTTTCTTCGGCCTGATCTAGCTCATTTTTGACTTTGTCAATTTACTGACATACTGCTGCAGATGCTTCACATAATGGCTCAGCCTCAGTTAGTTGTTGGCATAAGAGTCTAACCTGAGAGATTAATGCATTGTTTATTCGAGCTGCCTCTGCTTTGAAATCTTCGATTTTCTTAGTGCCCTTGATATCTTCAAGCTGTGCTAATAGTCGAGCGATTTGCTCATCTTTTGACTTTGTCATTAGCTCGTTTGCCACTCTCAATTGTGCCAATGCCTCTGTTAGCTCCTCCTGCTTCTGGATTGCGCTCTGATCAATCCTCTGTTTTTCAGTCTATAGTTGCTGGGTTAAAACACTGTTTTCTTGCTATTGTGCTAGCAACTGCTCTTTTACCTGTGCTGCCTTGTTTTGTGCTTCAGCTACCTCTACTTGCAATGCACAAATTTCCTGGTCCTTAGTCTTTAACAAAATACTTACCTCCGATGCTTTATCAATAGTAGCTACAGAATAAGCTCCCGCATACTGTGATAGCTTGGTTAGATCATCGGAGGGTCCAATTCTTCCTTCCAGACTACATTCCCCGTAACTGTCTGCTCAGGAAAGATGGAAGGTTGATCAAGCCTTCGTCTCTTCCTTGAGCGCTTAACAACTGCTTTGTGCCTGGGGCTGTAGAAAACGTCTAGGGGAGGAATATCTTCCACCTGGAGCACAATCTGATTGGAAGGGTCTTTGGTGATTACTTCGAGCTCCTTTGAAATGGGTGGGCCGCTGGTTCCGCTTGGAACCTGAGAAGAAGTGGTGTCCGGAGTGTCTTTGGAGCCTTCCTTTCCACTGATAATGGAATCGAATTGATTCCATTGTTTCCGCAATTCAGGATCTATGGAGGTCTGGGATTTACTCTTCTCCTTTTCTTGTTCCAACCTCTTTTGCTCCTCCAACTCTTTCTGTCGCTGTTCTTCTGACTCCTTTCTCTGTTTCTCTTCTTGCTCTATTCTTTGCTTATCTGCTAATTCCTTTTTCTGCCTATCTGCCAGTTCTTTTCTTTGTTTCTCTTCATCCTCTTTCTTCCGCTGTTCCTCCATATGCTTCTGCTTTCTCTGTTCTTGTTCCTTCTGCTTCTCTGCCTGCTGCTTCTCTTGCCTTTCCTCCTGTTGTTTCTTTTGTTCTTTATTTATAACAGGAGGTTGGCTCGTCTGTTTCTGACCTGGCTCGCTTGAGGAGGATGCTGTGGTTAATGACAATAAATCCAGAGGTAGAGTTTGCAACCTCTGCTCTCTAAGTTTATTGAACTCAGTTAAATTCTCATCATTGTATCTCATCTTGGCAAGCTGCTTGGTTTGGCTTATTGAATCGGCAACTGCGAACAGGTCATCAAACTCATCCTCTTGATGGTCAATCTTAGTCAGTTTGGCCTGTTCTAGGGCAATGAAAGCAGTCTTCTTAGGATCATAGAGTCTGGCTGGCATAGTGGGCAGGGATAAAGCTTGCATCTTTGCTGCCTCCTTTTCTGCATGCTGAATATTATGCAGAGTAAAAACACCCATCCTCAAGGGAAAAGAGGGCCAACCCCTCTTTTTCTCTTTCTTGAGAGTTTGAGTGACACTTTCGGCCATGATCTGGTAGGAGATTTCTCGGGCTAACAGTTTGTCTGGAACATATAGAGGGAGAACATGCGGTTTGGCTTGGCTTCCATAAACCCTAATATAGGTAAAATGCTCTTCCCCAAACCAACCTGCTACAGCTGGTAAGTCGAAGGAAGCGAGATAGGAGATTTTAGGAATAGGCCGATCAAAAATGGAATAATGAACGGGAAGCATAAAACCATTGCAAATTTGATACAAATGGTCCTTGTAAGAGGACTTCCACAATTTCCGATGATACAAATGAATGGGCAAAGGGTCTTGGCTGGTCCATCTCCAACCGAGAATGGGAAACTCGGAGTTAAAGCACAATGTGTCCATAATGTAGGCACTATAATAAAATGGAGGGATTTTCCTTTCTGTGACCACAGATTTAGCTCTAAAATCCCGAACAGCTATAGTCAATTTATCAGAAAGAATGGTGGCCCAATCCATGATAAAACCATTAATGGCTGCTTCCATTAGGGGAACCATCTCTATATCAAAATTGGCAGAATCATGTAATCCCCATAGCCTACACATCATAATTCCCGCATAGCAATAGGGAGAAGCCAAGGAATCGACGGAGTACTTACCCGAGCTTTCATGCTTGTGTTTGGCCTGGTTCTGCCTCCAATCCCGAATGGGCTCGGATGGCACTTCATTTTCAGCTGCAAACTTCTCCACAAAATATTTGTTGTAGATTTTCTCTGGTTTGGGCAAATGATACATTTCCCTCAGGTGCTCTGACTTGAAAGACCCGAAAATCCTTCCATCTCTTGTGTGGAACTTTCTGTCAACGATTGGAATTTCCTCAATTGCCCATCGCACTACATCAGTGTAGGGAAGGACTTGTTCTCTGGCCGCTATTCTGTGAAGAAAGGAATCAGCCAACTCTTTAAGAGTTGCATCAGACTTTTTGAATGGGTCAACAGTAGCCACTATCCCTGAAACTTTTGGTTGCTCAGCTTCTAGCAAATTATATGTGCCTTGCCATGTAGTCTTGTTAAGACCAGTGCATGTAGTGTCTGAAACGAGGCCTTTCTTTCTATTTGCAGCAGTTTGACCTGCTACAGGTGTAACTGTAGAGCCCGTAGCCCTCTTGGATCTTTTTCCCATCATACTTGAGCTTCTCTCAAAAGACGAATTCTACACAATTGCAAGAGAAATCGTAACAACATAATAACAATGACGCTACACAGAGGGATAGATATATCATTTGAAGCGTGCCAAGATTAATTTCCAAAAGTGGCTGCGGATCCAATTGCTGAGAGGATATTGTAGATGCAATTAATGGTGATTTGAGGTCTGCTACCCATTAAATGTGATGATTATACCGTTATCTGGGTGAATGACTCACTTAAGCGTGCAACAGATATTCTGACGGTTAAACGCAGGTGTTCATTAATCGAAGGGGTAAAATCATTTAAATACACACGCATTACCTTATCCCTTGCATTAACGGCATTTTGGGATTCGCACTTTATCAACCGGATATGAATATAAAATTAAAGCTTTGAGAGATGGCTTTTAAAAACTGCCGATCACCGATGAGCGATATCGCATCGCTTCGGGGAATAGGTGCTGCACAATTATTACCAAAAGGTGGTGCCGACAGTCGATAAGCGATATCGCATCGGGCTAGCGCATGGGAACAAAGGTAGGCGCATACACAATGGTTTGGGGCTACCGATTGCGATATCGCATCGCATCGGGGGTAGGAACCGGGTACCTTACTGAAGTATGTGGAATTCTGCCGACGGCCGATAGCGATATCGCGTCGGGTTGGGATTTAAATCGTGAAGCGGTTTCGCATGAGGTATCGCCGATAGCCGATCGCCAACGTCGCGTCGCGTCGGGACATGAGTTATGTGGCGTTAGTGGTGTGCATGTAACATTGCCGATCGCCGATAGCGATATCGCATCGGCGGAAACCAATATGCCATTTAAATGCATCTCTTATGTTATTGCGATATGCGATCTTGCGATCGCTTTATCGCAATAATAAAAGATTATTTATTTTTTGAAACATTGATGTCCTCAAAAAGGCTTAAATATATGACAACTCATTTGATTATGCGGCCTATTTTGAACATATAAGCATTGATGCCAAAATTATTAAAAGGGACCCATTCCATATGTTAATTTTTTTAAAATAAGAATGATATGAAATGGGGGGTTGTTGTAGGGCACAACAATTGGTGATTCGCTGGAAGAACCAGTTATCTCTAATAGTAATGCAAACACTTAAGCTTTTTAAAACTAGAAACTCAATCAGAAGGGAAAACTTCTAATTTGTCTGGATATTCGCACGTTCTGAACCAAGTGAATTTAGTTAACTCCTTTTCTTTTGGTTTCAAGAAAAATAAATACATTCAAAGTTTTAAAATAGGCCTTTATTGGTTTATAATGATAAAACAAAAACTTTCCCAAATCAGCTGTTATAATTAACCCCTCTGTCATAGGTAGAGCCTCTGTTGCCAGCAAACGTTTATAGTCTCGACAGGGATACCTTTTAACCATAGTATTATTCACTTTTCCATTCACATAAGCTTGTAGTTAACAGCATGCAACTAAAATATGTTTCCATATTTTATTTCTTATCTATTTTTTCATTCTTTGTCATTGATGAGATAAAAAGCCATTGTCCTGGTTTGGTGGCTAGCTGTTGACAATGCCATTCACTGGTAATAATTTAACTGAACAAGCCGGCTCATGATGAGACCTCTTGTCTTGAAATTTCAAGCCATTACCCTGTTATGATAGGCAGTATTGGTAATGTCAGTCAAACTATTTTCCTATGAACATGGTAAGCAGGCTTGTAATAAGACCTCTTATCTTTAATATTCTATATTTTAGAATTACACTCTGAGTAACTATAACCTTTAGTGAATGGGATGAACAATTTTCTCCTTAAGAGTAAAATGGATGACAGGTTGCAGAGTTGAAGATGCTGAAAATGGGTTAGTTTTTTAATCTTAAAATGAATAACCTTTGGAGACCATTTTTGAAAACTGAGAATGATTTACAGACCTTTTACCTTTTGAGAAGAGTCCTCAAAATGTTAGGTGGTGATTTCAGAACAAAGAGATATCTAGTTCTTTAGAAATTATTCCTTTTGGTTGAGGATTCTAGTATCTAAAAGCAAAAATTTGTATTATTTTGTGAGACATCTTTTTCAAACCAAGCTATAGGTCAATGGAGATACTCTACAGTTTTATTTCCTATTGATCCTACAAACTACGCAAATCTACAAAGAGGAGAAGGGATCTCCTTCTCAATTAAAGAATTTCTTCAAGACTAGGCCATTAACAGGGAGAGAATCTCTCACCCCTGATAGGTATTGCAATAAAAAGGTCGAATGGCATATCTTTTCATAGATCTGAAATGGTCCAAGCCACATTTTCTGAAATTTGGTATGCTTACCTTTATCTTCGTGGGCCTTGTCCCATTTGAGAACTAAGTCACCAACTTGGAAGTGTTTGGAATCGGATGAGGTTAAGTCAAAGGATGCTTTGATCATCTGTTGATGTTTGGCATGGGTGATTCTGGCTTTCTCCCTTTCTTCTTCTAATTTGAGAATTTGGTCATGTCTAAGTTGGATAGAGGAAGAAGGAGTCTCTTCGATGTACTGTATTAGGGCTAAAGAGGGTAGAACAAGATTGGTCGGCAATACTGCTTCTTTTCCATATACTAGATTAAATGGGGAGGAACCTATAGAAGCTTTTTGTGTAACCCTATTAGCCCATAATGCAAACACTAGAGATTTGTGCCAGTTTCTATGATTCTGTTCAACAGTTCGCTTAATGATTTTGATGAGATTTTTATTAGTTGATTCGGCTAAACCATTTCCCTGGGGATAATAATTAGCAGAATATTTCAGTTTAAACCCCCTCTTAATAGCAAAATCATATATAGCATTTCCTGAGAAATAGGAGGCATTATAAAAAACAAGAGCGTTTGGGACACCAAACCTGGTAATGATGAATTGGTCTATGAACTCGATGATTGCCTCTGAATTTGTTGCCTTCAAAGGAATAGCCTCTACCCATTTGGTAAAATAATCGGTAGCGGTGAGGATATACCTGTGTTTTTTGGAAGATGGTGGAGTAATCTCTCCAATGATATCTAATCCCCATTGTTCAAATGACTGTTCAATGTTGACAGGTTGCAGGGGGAAAGCTGATTTCCGTTGTCTTCCACTAGCAGTTTGGCAATTAAAGCACTTTCTTACATATTCATGAGCATATCTAAACAGAGTAGGCCAGTAATATCCAGCATGGATGACTTTATGGGCTGTTGTGTCTGCTCCAAAATGTCCTCCCGCTGGCCCATCATGTAGTTCCTGTAAAACCTTTTGAGCTTCAGGTTTCTCAAGACATCTTAACAGGATAGAATCATAGTTCTGTCTAAAGAGCACATCATCAATGAGAGTGAAATTCTTCGCTTTTAACCTAATGGCCCTTTTATTTTTGTAAGATAAATTTGGAGGAGCATGACCATTTTTCAAATAGAATATTAAATCTGCATATTGAGATTCGGAATCATTGACACTTATCTGATTGATTGATTGAGTCTGATCGATGTCGCTTGATTCAGGAATGTTTGATGCTCCTGCTAATATCCTGCAAAAACCTTGACCTCTAACAATCTTTGCTGGCTTTATTTCTAGGTCATATTCTTGAAGTGTCGTGACCCAATTGGCTCTTCTTTCACCCAGTTCTTTTTGAATTAATAGTTGCCTTACCGCTGGGAAAGGGACTATCACTTTCGTGTGAGTTTTCAAAAGAAAGGGCCTGTAATGTTTAACTGCATTAAACACAGCAAAGGCTTGTTTCTCCACATCGGAATAATTTAGTTCAACACCCTGAAGATTTGAGCTAAAAAATGAAATGGGTGCTTCCAAGTTGTGAGCATTTGGCTGCGTGAGAACTGCAGCATAGGACACATCGGACGCAATGGTGTACAATGTAAAATGATTAGAAAAATTGGGAGTATTCAAGGCTGGGGCATTGATTATTGATTGCTTGATAACATCGAAAGCTTGCTTTTCTTTTGGTCCCCATTTGAAGACTGAATTTTTCTTGATCATTGACTGAAGAGGTAATACAATTTGAGAGAAATCTGGAACAAATCGTTTAACAAAATTAATCTGACCTAAGAATGACTGCATTGATTTTTTATTGTGTGGGAAAGGGATTCAGAAATTTCCTTAATCCGATCAGGATCAATGTAAATGCCATCTTTGGATACTATAAAGCCTAAGAGTTTTCCTTGGTCAAGAGCGAAGAAAGACTTCTTTGGGTTTAGAGAAATACCATATCTTTTGCATCGCTGAAAGATTTGATTTAAGTCATGCAAATGATTATATCTCTTTTTAGAATAAATAGTAATATCGTCTAGGTAGACGACTACCGATCGATTAATCAACCCTTTGAAGGCTATATCCATGGCTCTCTGGAATGTCGCTCCTGCATTTATGAGTCCAAAAGGCATTTTCTGATATGCATACGTTCCCCATTTTGTTCTGAATGTAGTTTTAAGTTGGTCATCAGGATGAACCAAAACTTGGTTGTATCCGGAGAATCCATCAAGAAAGGACATCAATTCAGAACCAGCTACTGATTGGAGAATTTGCTCCATAGTAGGTAACGGGAAATTATCTTTCAAGCTTGCTTTATTGAGGTTCCTGAAATCAATACAGATTCGAATGTCGCCATTCTTTTTCCTAACTGGCACCATATTAGAGACCCAATTTGAATGTCGGAACGGAAAGATAATTTTGGCTTTCAAAATCTTATTAAGCTCCGATTTTATCTGGGTCTCCAAATTTGGATGTATTTTCCTTAATTTCTGCTGAATTGGTTTCTGATCAGGAAGCATAGGGATGGTATGCTGGATAATAGATGTATCATATGTCTTTAAGTCATCATATCTCCAAGCAAAGACCTGTTTGTTTTTTCTCAATAATTTAATAAATGCTCCCTTTTCTTCTTGGGAAAGTCCTATTCCTAAGTTGATGTTTTGAGGAGCATCATCAGTGCCTAAATTTATTTGTTCAAACCTAAGAGTGGAACTTTGAAGTTTTGCATTAATCACAGGTTTAAACCTGTCTTTGATATCATAAAGGTCTTCAAGCTTCACCACAGGTTTGGGAATTGAATTTTCTTGAGGTACTTGTTTCATTTGTAGATCGTGATCATCTTCCTCAATGACTCGATTGTCGTAGGATTTTTCCGAAGTTAGAAACTGCAAGATATCTTCGTCATGGTTAAATACTCTCCAATTAGTGACATTGTCAGGAATTGAAGGCCTAAAAAGTAATTCTATAGAAAATCTATCAAGGTTGTAGTCTTCGGAAGGTAGAAGCTTAGAAGCTACATTGGCTAGTAGGTCGGCTGCTAAATTTTGTGACCTTGGAATGGAAGAAATGTTGAAGGCTGAAAAGTGTGAGGTAAGATCCTGTACTAGCGATTGATAATGCTTAAGGTGAGTCGAAAGGCAATGAATTGCATTTCTGACTTGTTTTACGATGATTTCCGAATCACCGAACACTTTTAGATATCGCACTTCAAGGTCGATTGCTTTATATAAACCCTGGACCAGAGCTTCATATTCGGCTGTGTTATTAGTACACTCAAATTCTAGCCTACAAGACAGCATTGTCTTTTCTCCTTGCGGACTAACCAAAATGCAACCTGCTCCTGAGCCTTTGCTAGACTTAGAGCCATCAAAATATAAAGACTAAAATAACGAAGTATTAACTAAAATATTTACATTTTCTTCAGCATCATTAAAACATCTGGATTTATCTGTTTGTGAAAAATTTTCAATTTGAGATGCAAAATGATTGACTGAAAAAGGGGATGGTTGGGCAACAAAGTTACCAAAGAATGATTCGGATGAATAGTTCCCCAAAATATTGTTGTTGAATGCCACAGGTTGGTTTTCTTGCTCAAATTCAGTAACTGTGTGGGTCATATGCTTCTCCCGATCGATCCTTATTTGATTTGGCTTTCCCTTGTAGGGAAGCCACATATGTGACCAATCTGTGGCAATATACCCATGTAGTTTTTCGGACCAATCTCTGCTTAAAATAAAACCATAAAATTCAAGTATGTCAGCGATTAAGATGTCAATTCTTTGAACAATTCTGGGGTCGGCTGACAACCTGATGGTTACAGAATTAATTTCTCCCACAACCTGCACTTTAGTTCTATCCAACTGTACAATATGAATGGCAGACTTGTGGGGTTCAATGTTCAGCTTAGAGCAAACTGAAGCTGGCATTATATTAGATGAGGCCCCTGAATCTATTAAACAGTTGTGTATGTTTCTATTATAAATCTCATAAGTGAGCAGGAAGGGTGGAGTGTGAGAATTCGATTTATCTCCGATTAAGACTGAATCAGTAATTTCAACCATGCCTGCAGGAGGCTGGCCTGAATCGTTGGCAGCTCTTGCACTGGGAAGGGGGATAGAGGGAACAACATTTAATTCTTTGAGAAGTAGATTTTGCTGATGTTTCAGTTTACTAAGTTCAAACATGGTTATATTTGCCTTGGTTTTCTTCATATCATCAACAATGTTATATTCCATTGAATCGGATACCATTAGAGTCTTGGATGTTGAAGGAGAACTAGAAGTTGAAGGCTGGTTTTGAGGAACTACCACAGGTGACTTCTTTGGGGGAACTCTTTCCTTTGCTGTAGTAGCGCCTGCGCTCCTCTTCTTTGAAGTTGCCTGGGTGGGTTCAGGAGTGCTTTTACTTCTTGTAGTAACCGGAAAGGCTTCTTCTTCATTCTCCATTTCAGAGTTTGGGAGTATAAAATCCCACATTCCGTGACATTCAGCTACTTCTTCTTCATCATCAGTCTGTGAAGGTGTTTCCTCTTCCTCTTCTTCTTGGTCTGAATCGGCGTTAGATATAACATTAGGTGGCTTTGATTCGGTTTTCTTAAAAGTCCTAAATGGTCTTTTGCTTGAAGTTTCGGCCACCTGCTTTTTAATCTCAACCATTTCATTAGACAATGTTTTAAGGACCTTTTGTAAACCTTCCATGTCATATGGGTCCTTTGGGGTTTTCTTCTCGGAATCTTCTTTAAACGAGACTTTTTTAGCTTTTCTATCTTCTAGAGCAGCTTTCTTTTCAAGAGCATTGATGCGCTTTTCAACGGCAAGTGCTTCTCTCATATTTTCAGCTAAGGTATGTTTTCCAGCCCTGTCTACAAAGATGGCTATGTTGGCAGGTAGGGCAGTGATGTACCATTCGCTTCGAATTTGTTCACTTGGTTTAGAAGCGGTAGGGATTTTATTCAGTAGTTTATTAAATCTGGCA
Organism: Pinus tabuliformis; assembly: GCA_031772625.1. NCBI lineage: Eukaryota > Viridiplantae > Streptophyta > Pinopsida > Pinales > Pinaceae > Pinus > Pinus tabuliformis. Next base: position 756,163,587 of record CM062816.1, read on the forward strand.
TTAAACTCCTTTATTGGTTCCCTGTGCTCTATTCTCAAATTGGAGAGGTCATTTATTAAAGTTGCTAGGGACCTATCATCTCCATATTTGGTGAGTAACTGCTCTTGGCATGTATTCCAACTGGTAATCGAACCAGAGGGTAAGGAAAAATACCAGGATCCTGCTGATCCTTGTAAAGTGTAAGGGAAAAGTCTTACAACGACATTTTGCTCTGTCACTCCTTTTAGGTTAACTGCTAACATGAAGTTGTTGATGTGTTCTTCAGCCTGGATCCCATCATCTGGATTGAATTTAGGCAGCCATTTTTCGGGATCATTGGGTAGATCATGCAATGGTCTAGGCATGTTTACTGCTCCTGGCCTAGTCCATGGATCTGCCATTATAATGGCAATAGTGGTTGAGACTACTGCTGGGATTCCAGATGTGTTGGAAGGGATTGAAGATGAGGAGTGAATAGATTGGGGTATTGAGGCTTCTGTTCCCTAGTGAACAACAATTTGTAATGGGGGAGTGGATGGTTGACCTTGCAGTGGAGAAAATGAAATGGAAGAGGTGGAAGAAAGCCCTTCACTATCAGATCCTTCAGTAATTTTCTTTGCCCTTTTCCTTTTCGGTAAAGGAAACTCAGTTGGTTCAATACCGAGTTTTTCACTCTGAAGTCTGGTGAGAGGGTGAGTGAGGTTGAACTGCGAAGTCGCACTGCTTTCTGATACCTCAGATTTCTGTGGTGAGATCGAGAAGCTCTGAAGTTTATGGATTAGAGACTGAACTTCAGGTGATTCAAGACTTAATTGTTCTGTGGTATGATGGGTTTGAGCAGTGGTCGTTGATTCCTCTTCTTCCTGTTCGGGTACCGGAGATCCAGTATACAAATGGGAAGGTCGAGGGGATTCAGAGGGGAAATTGCTCTTGGAATGGCTTATAGGTTTGGACTTATGTTCCATTCACAGCTGAGGCCCTCCTTCTAGCGCCAATTTTGTTGAGGCCTCGAAAATCGCTGCCACAACAAAGGGGAAACCACCCGGTCCGGAACCTTGAAAGTAGCTCCTTTTCCATTTGGAATAGTGGCTCTGACTGGGGATAATGGGACCAGTTTCCCAATAATAGATAAAAGTGGGATGGATGAGTAGCTTATGCGGTAGGATAGTGATAAGCGAATAACTAAGACTATCAGCAAAATATATAATCTAATAATCTAATCCCGGGACTTATCAATCTTTCAAAGCGTAGCGTTTGATAATCTGTGCTTTAAAGCAGGCATATAGATGACTCTAGCACTAAAGCATAGACGTTTAAACCATTTAAAATTTCTCTGCATAATTAGTTATGCAGAGCGATAATAGCGAATTACTACACATTGACAATTTATATCATTGCTACATGCATGATTAAAAGAAAGGCATATCACAAAACGTCCAATAGTGGACTGAAATGAAAATCCGCTGTTACAGCGCATACATGTATTCAACAATAGCAAAAGATAATAACACAGTAATTCATATAAAAGGAAAGAAGACAGATGCAGATAAAAGTACCATGTAAGCTGCTCAACAATCCATTATATAAATCACTATGTCACAATCCTTCCTTCTAACCAGAAAGCATTCCAAACAAGAGACAATAGTGCACAAATGCATAAAACAGCCTTCTCGTCAAATTAAGGACTATTGGTCGAGTTTCACAAAAGAGTATAGGCTGAAGCACAGTAGTGCAAACTTTAGCCTTTAAGTCTATTACAAAATTTTACGACCCTTTCCAAAACAATGAAAGGGTCTATAAATACTATTCTAATCTAAATATCTAAGAAAAACTGAAAAACTATGAAATTGGCATCAATAAATATTTCTCCTTTTTTCTGGGCAATCTGGCAGTCGGCAGCAATGCTTCATTCGGTGGGCTCTTTGCCTTTAAACCTCAACTGACATATCGCAAGCATGGGCTGTAATTCCGGTGGAGTGTTGAGACGCGACGTGAGCTGGGCATCATATGTGGCATCTTGAAAGTCGGGGATCAGGCACTTGAGAGCATCTGTTAAACATTTAAGAGCCGACCTTTGAGTGTGCGGTTTGATTAAAAAGAGCCAATATGCGTCGGAGGTTAAAGTTTTTACTCCAGCGATTAACTTCCTCTTTTCCTCCAGGCCATGATAACTTGTTTGTTCAATCATGTTTGCCGTAGTTATGCTTCCAGGTGTACACTGAGAGATTATGTTGGTCCAATAGAGTGTGTTGTTGACCAAATCAATCATATTGTTGGCAATCATTTTAGATCTTGAAGCTGCTCTTTCTGCTTTCATCATCTGAGTATTCCATTCCGTGAAGAGTATGTCTTTGAATGGCTCATAGATCCTAGGCAAGTTTGCTTCTTTTCCCTCATCAATATCTTGCCACTCAAGATATGAGGTTATGGTTTCTTCGGCCTGATCTAGCTCATTTCTGACTTTGTCAATTTGCTGACATACTGCTGCAGATGCTTCACATAATGGCTCAGCCTCAGTTAGTTGTTGGCATAAGAGTCTAACCTGAGAGATTAATGCATTGTTTATTCGAGCTGCCTCTGCTCTGAAATCTTCGATTTTCTTAGTGCCCTTGATATCTTCAAGTTGTGCTAATAGTCGAGCGATTTTCTCATCTTTTGACTTTGTCATTAGCTCGTTTGCCGCTCGCAATTGTGCCAATGCCTCTGTTAGCTCCTCCTGCTTCTGGATTGCGCTCTGATCAATCCTCTGTTTTTCAGTCTGTAGTTGCTGGGTTAAAACACTGTTTGCTTGCTGTTGTGCTAGCAACTGCTTTTTTACGTGTGCTGCCTTGTTTTGTGCTTCAGCTACCTCTGCTTTCAATGCACAAATTTCCTGGTCCTTAGTCTTTAACAAAAGACTTACCTCCGATGCTTTATCAATAGTAGCTGCAGAATAAGCTCCCGCATACTGCGATAGCTTGGTTAGATCATCGGAGGGGTCCAATTCTTCCTTCCAGACTACATTCCCCGTAACTGTCTGCTCAAGAAAGATGGAAGGTTGATCAAGCCTTCGTCTCTTCCTTGAGCGCTTAACAACTGCTTTGTTCCTCGGGCAGTAGAAAACGTCCAGGGGAGGAATATCTTCCACCTGGAGCACAATCTGATTGGAAGGGTCTTTGGTGATTACTTCGAGCTCCTTTGAAATGGGTGGGCCGCTGGTTCCGCTTGGAACCTGAGAAGAAGTGGTGTCCGGAGTGTCTTTGGAGCCTTCCTTTCCACTGATAATGGAATCGAATTGATTCCATTGTTTCAGCAATTCAGGATCTATGGAGGTCTGGGATTTACTCTTCTCCTTTTCTTGTTCCAACCTCTTTTGCTCCTCCAACTCTTTCTGTCGCTGTTCTTCTGACTCCTTTCTCTGTTTCTCTTCTTGCTCTCTTCTTTGCTTATCTGCTAATTCCTTTTTCTGCCTATCTGCCAGTTCTTTTCTTTGTTTCTCTTCTTCCTCTTTCTTCCGTTGTTCCTCCATATGCTTCTGCTTTCTCTGTTCTTGTTCCTTCTGCTTCTCTGCCTGCTGCTTCTCTTGCCTTTCCTCCTGTTGTTTCTTTTGTTCTTTATTTATAACAGGAGGTTGGCTCGTATGTTTATGACCTGGCTCGCTTGAGGAGGATGCTGTGGTTAATGACAATAAATCCATAGGCAGAGTTTGCAACCTCTGCTCTCTAAGTTTATTGAACTCAGTTAAATTCTCATCATTGTATCTCATCTTGGCAAGCTGCTTGGTTTGGCTTATTGAATCGGCAGCTGCGAACAGGTCATCAAACTCATCCTCTTGATGGTCAATCTTAGTCAGTTTGGCCTGTTCTAGGGCAATGAAAGCAGTCTTCTTAGGATCATAGAGTCTGGCTGGCATAGTGGGCAGGGATAAAGCTTGCATCTTTGCTGCCTCCTTTTCTGCATGCTGAATATTATGCAGAGTAAAAACACCCATCCTCAAGGGAAAAGAGGGCCAGCCCCTCTTTTTCTCTTTCTTGAGAGTTTGAGTGACACTTTCGGCCATGATCTGGTAGGAGATTTCTCGGGCTAACAGTTTGTCTGGAACATATAGAGGGAGAACATGCGGTTTGGCTTGGCTTCCATAAACCATAATATAGGTAAAATTCTCTTCCCCAAACCAACCTGCTACAGCTGGTAAGTCGAAGGAAGCGAGATAGGAGATTTTAGGAATAGGCCGATCAAAAATGGAATAATGAACGGGAAGCATAAAACCATTGCAAATTTGATACAAATGGTCCTTGTAAGAGGACTTCCACAATTTCCGATGATACAAATGAATGGGCAAAGGGTCTTAGCTGGTCCATCTCCAACCGAGAATGGGAAACTCGGAGTTAAAGAAAAATGTGTCCATAATGTAGGCACTATAATAAAATGGAGGGATTTTCCTTTCGGTGACCATAGATTTAGCTCTAAAATCCCGAACAGCTATAGTCAATTTATCAGAAAGAATGGTGGCCCAATCCATGATAAAACCATTAACGGCTGCTTCCATTAGGGGAACCATCTCTATATCAAAATTGGCAGAATCATGTAATCCCCATAGCCTACACATCATAATTCCCGCATAGCAATAGGGAGAAGCCAAGGAATCGACAGAGTACTTACCCGAGCTTTCGTGCTTGTGTTTGGCCTGGTTCTGCCTCCAATCCCGAATGGGCTCGGATGGCACTTCATTTTCAGCTGCAAACTTCTCCACGAAATCTTTGTTGTAGATTTTCTCTGGTTCGGGCAAATGATACATTTCCCTCAGGTGCTCTGACTTGAAAGACCCGAAAATCCTTCCATCTCTTGTGTGGAACGTTCTGTCAACGATTGGAATTTCCTCAATTGCCCATCGCACTACATCAGTGTAGGGAAGGACTTGTTCTCTGGCCTCTATTCTGTGAAGAAAGGAATCAGCCAACTCTTTAAGAGTTTCATTAGACATTTTGAATGGGTCAACAGTAGCCACTATCCCTGAAACTTTTGGTTGCTCAGCTTCTAGCAAATTATATGTGCCTTGCCATGTAGTCTTGTTAAGACCAGTGCATGTAGTGTCTGAAACGAGGTCTTTCTTGCTATTTGCAGCAGTTTGACCTACTACAGGTGTAACTGTAGAGCCCGTAGCCCTCTTGGATCTTTTTCCCATCATACTTGAGCTTCTCTCAAAAGACGAATTCTACACAATTGCAAGAGAAATCGTAACAACATAATAACAATGACGCTACACAGAGGGATAGATATATCATTTGAAGCGTGCCAAGATTAATTTCCAAAAGTGGCTGCGGATCCAATTGCTGAGAGGATATTGCAGATGCAATTAATGGTGATTTGAGGTCTGCTACCCATTAAATGTGATGATTATACCGTTATCTGGGTGAATGACTCACTTAAGCGTGCAACAAATATTCTGACGGTTAAACGCAGGTGTTCATTAATCGAAGGGGTAAAATCATTTAAATACACATGCATTACCTTATCCCTTGCATTAACGGCATTTTTGGATTCGCACTTTATCAACCGGATATGAATATAAAATTAAAGCTTTGAGAGATGGCTTTTAAAAACTGCCGATCACCGATGAGCGATATCGCATCGCTTCGGGGAATAGGTGCTGCACAATTATTACCAAAAGGTGGTGCCGACAGTCGATAAGCGATATCGCATCGGGCTAGCGCATGGGAACAAAGGTAGGCGCATACACAATGGTTTGGGGCTACTGATTGCGATATCGCATCGCATCGGGGGTAGGAACCGAGTACCTTACTGAAGTATGTGGAATTTTGCCGACGGCCGATAGCGATATCGCGTCGGGTTGGGATTTAAATCGTGAAGCGGTTTCGCATGAGGTATCGTCGATAGCCGATCGCCAACGTCGCGTCGCGTCGAGACATGAGTTATGTGGCGTTAGTGGTGTGCATGTAACATTGCCGATCGCCGATAGCGATATCGCATCGGCGGAAACCAATATGCCATTTAAATGCATCTCTTATGTTATTGCGATATGCGATCGCTTTATCGCAATAATAAAAGATTATTTATTTTTTGAAACATTGATGTCCTCAAAAAGGCTTAAATATATGACAACTCATTTGATTATGCGGCCTATTTTGATCATATAAGCATTGATGCCAAAATTATTAAAAGGGACCCATTCCATATGTTAATTTTTTGAAAATAAGAATGATATGAAATGGGGGGTTGTTGTAGGGCACAACAGGCCATCAGGAAGTCATCCAAAATCTGTTTGTAAGAAAGTGCTTCTTTGACTGTAGGAATGCCTTGTAACATGGTATCATCTACAAACTGTTGATGAGTCAGAACTTGCCCATTCTCTGTAAGTTGGAGTCCTTGAATTCTTCTCGTTACTCTTGCATTCTTGATGGATCGCCCTAGGCATTCCATCATGAGGATAAAGAGAAAAGGAGAGAGTGGATCTCCCTATCTTAGACCCCTTAAAGGGAGAAAAAGATCCGAGGGAGAGACATTCACTAAAATTGAAACGCCAGATGAAGTTACAAGGGCCATGAACCATCTAACCCAATTATGATCAAAACCAAATGCTATGAGCACTTTTTTTATTTATATCCAATTCACTTTGTCATATTCTTTGGCTATATCCAGTTGCATGATCATTCCCTCTCTCTTGTTGCATGTTAACGAGTGAACCACCTTGTGAGCTTGAATTATGTTGTCCAGAATTTGTCTTCCTTCTACATACCCTATTTTTCCCCAGAGATAAGTGTGGGCAGCAGGGGTTTGAGTCCATTGGCTACCACCTTGGAGATTATTTTGTAGACAACATTGCATAAGGCGATGGGCCTGTATCTTTCTGGTGTTTGAGCATTATCCTATTTTGGAATGAGGGCAATAAAGGAAGTATTGAGAGCTTTCAAGATGGTCCTGTTGCATCTAGAGTCTTCTACAATCTCTACAATATCCCTTTTAACAATGTTCCAGCAGGCTTTGAAGAAATCCACATTGAATCCATCCCGACTTGGTGCCTTGCCATTTTGCATTTCCTTGAGGACCTCACTGATCTCCTTTTCAGTTACAGGTCTGTTGAGATTACAATTATCCTCTCTGGATACCAATTTTGGTATGTGTTTAATTAAATTCTTCATGAAAGTTTCTCTACCTGAAAATTTTTCCTTAGCAATGTCCGAAAATGCTTTACTAACACTACTTCTATCTCCTCATGGGTTTGATGAATTTGGCCATTCTCATCCTTCATCGAAGAGATTCTGTTGTGGGTCCTGTTCGCAATGGTTGATCTGTGGAAAAATTTAGTATTGCGTTCTCCTTCTTTTAGCCATAGAACTCTATATTTTTGTTTCCAATTTTTTTTTCCTTGTTTGCACAACCTATCCCACTCTTGGTGATATTTCTCTGCTTGATCATTTTTTTCTTTGTCAAAGCCATTCTTGATCAAAGCTTGATTGAGTTGTAGGATTTTGATTTCCACTATTTTCTTACTTGTGAAAATATTGCCAAATTCCTTCTGGTTCCATTCCTTTAGCTTCTTCTTGATGTGTTTTAATCAAGTTTTATGTAGCAGGAACATAGATGATACCTGAATCTGCAGGTCTTCAGCCCACCATTTTCCAATATTTCTAATGAAATCCGGGTGGGAAAGCCACATATTTTCAAATCTAAACGGTTTGTTTCTTGGGGTGCCAATGCCCTTGATCTCCATTTGAATCAGCCAGTGATCTGAGCCTCCAAAAGGAAGAATATCTGCTATTATTTCCTTATCTAGAAGCAGGAGCTCTTCAAAGATCATGAATCTGTCTAGCTTGGAAGCTATTTGGGAATCCCCTCCTCTTTTTTGTTCCAAGTACAAAGACCATTATTTGTCTCAATGTCTACCAGCTTTATGTTTTCTCAAAAACATTGGAAAGCTAAGGAAAATTTTTTTAGTGCTCTTGTACCCCCTTTTTTCTCTGAGAGAGATCTGACCATGTTGAAATCTCCTCCTATAACCCACGGTACCCCTGCGAATCTGCTCCGAAGGTCCACTAAGGAATCAATAAACTTGATTTTGTTGTCTAACCTTTGAGGGCCATAAACATTTGTTACAAGATATGTGTCCCTATCTCCTACAGGCTATATTACAACTGATAAATAATTCCTTGATGCCTTAGCATCAATAATACCTATTTTTTGGGGGTTCTAGAGGATGAGGATACCCCCTGCCATATTTTATGCTTTGACTTCTATAAAAGCATATCTGTTGAGCCACCTACTATGGATTTGTCTTATATTTTGAACAGAGCATTTCGTTTCTTGAACAAAAATTATATCCAGAACTACCTGTTTCATTCTATTATTCAGCATTCTCTGTTTTCTTTTGCTGCCTAGACCTCTTACGTTCCAAGTTGTAAATTTCATATTTATAGTTTGGTAAAAGAGTAACTGGTTAGATATTTCATCTTACCTGAGTCTATAATGAGCTTTCCACATTCCATTAAAAGCTCGTTCTGCTTTTTTTCTGCCCCTTTTTTCCCCTAGGTTTCTTGGAGCTAGTACTGCAGTTGATTTTACTGCTTTCATTCCATGATTGTCTGATCTTTCAATGCTGTTATCTTCTACCAAGCTCTTTGCCTATGTTTTCCATAAGAATAACTGCTTTATTCGATTGCATTCGTATTGTGGTAGAGACTCTACCCCACCCTTTGTTCCCTTACTCAAGAATCCTTCTAGATCTAGGTTTTCTCTGTCAAGAATCTTTTGTAGCTCATTGTCTTCCATTTCCATCTCGCTCTAGGTCATTTCCTGATCAATATCCATCTCTAATTCACTCATCATTATCGCTTTTTGTTTTTCCTTTACCAGTTCCTGATCATGTTCTTTTTCATTTCTTTGCTTATCATATCCCTCCAACATTACTTGATTTTCAGCTGTTGTATCTTCCTCCTCTTCAAGAACATGAAACTAATTCAGCATCCCTTTTTGGGCTTCTCTTGGGTGTTGATTTGGCCCTTTTTTTCCATTTTTACCTTTGTGAGTTACCTTGTGAAATCCATCTGTTTCTTTCATTGTGTTAGATTTGCCTTTGCTCTCTACCTTGCTGAGAGGGCAGTCTCTAAGAAGGTGCCCGTGTTCATGACATTTTCGGCATCTAAATGGAATATGGTCGTAGTCGATAGTCTACACCCATTCCTTATTGTGAACCTCTAATATGACCTCGTCTGAAAGTGCTCCAGATAGGTCCATATCTACGCAAATCCTAGCAAAGGAGGTATATTTACCCCTTCTTGTGGCTTCAGAAATTTTGACATACCTTCCTAATTTATTGCCTATGGATATAAGTGATTCTATTTACCAATAATATAGAGGTAGCGAATAGAGTCTTACCCAAACCAGGACTGAGGTAAAGGTTTCCCGCTCTGGCACGAAGTTCATCATCCACGACCACATGTAGAGCCCTGCTGCTGCATAGAAGTAGGGCCCACCTTCAAACACTCTGTCTTTGTCCTCAATGTTTGCAAACACCACAGTGAAAAGACCCTTGGATCCAAGATGAAGATCGATGCTTCCTTTAGGTTTCCAATGGTATTTGATCCATGCTTGTAAAGCCTTTTCAGTGGGCCATAGTCCCATGAATTTTCATATGATTGCATAAGTCTGCATGTGCTCCCTGTGGGCCTGTAGCTCTCGATTATTTAAGATTACTCTATAAGTAATTTCAGATTTGGGCTTGCACGGTCCCTTTCTTTTCTTGTCTTGTGATCCCTGTTTTTTGTCATTTTCCTCCTTGTCTTTTGTGCCATCATTCTCCTTCTTTTTGCTGCTTTCTGTTTCCTCTTCCCTAATTTTTCCTCCTTCCATCTTGTTACCTCTACCTTGTTTTTGGGGAGTCATGCCCTTGTTAACCACTACCTCTCTATAGTAGGGAGTGGAGCTCCCTCCTCGGCCACCGCCCATGGAGAAAAACACACGCCAAAACCCTCAATCCCCATCTGCCGTTCTTCTTGCGCACAGCTTTTGGTCCACATCACTAATTTCCTTCTGTGTTTTCTCTTATTTCAGTTCTGTCATCCATAATGGATGATTAAATTCATTTATAAATATATGTTAACAATATTATATCCACTCTTAACCAATTATATTTTGGCAATAGTCAATCATGGTCAAACATGCTGAACATATTTTAGCACTGTAAACCTTTCTCACTTTCGTCAGACATGATCAACTATATTCAACCATAGTAAATGATGTGGAATCGGTCACCCAAATTCAACTAGAGGAAACCATAGTTAGCCATAGCGATCTATTTAAACCTTATTGGTAATGGTTGACTTTGGAAAACCATGGTCTACCACTGTCAATATCAGCACCTAAATTTCACCATGCTCAACCATGATCAACCATATTTAAAATCACTATGAATGGTCAACCATAGTTAAATGTTGTTGAACATATTTATGAAAAATAACTGTCTTTACAATGTGTCACACTAGAAACAACGTCATAATGTGATGAATCTTAAAATTCATTGTAATTGGAGAAGAAAATGAGATTGAAATTTAAAAAACAAAACCATTGACAACTATGGCCAATAATGTTTAATTATATCAACCAGTATCTTTCCTTGCTTGATTGAGGTCAAACGTCATCATATGTGGTTAACAAGATTTAATTATTGAAAAGAATGCCAATCATTGTTGAACATGGTTAAGATGGCCAACAATTTTTTACCAAGGTCAAATGTGGCCAAAGAATGATATAAAATGCCTTATATGGTTGATAACGGTCAATCATAGTAAGCCATGGTCAACATGATCAACCATGGACATGTTGGTCAACCATGGTAAACAATACCCATCTATAGATGAATGATGACAACTGTCATTTATAATGTTTAGGCATAGTTAATCATATATTGACCATAGTGTATTCACCTTGTTCACTATAATCCTACCACATTAAGTCAATATATTATAGCTCCAAAATTCCAACAACAACTATTTTATTTGTAGTTTTTCCTCTTTTATACATTGGGAATAGTTAATGATCTCTGAAACTATCAAACTACTTAACTGCTTCTCTAACTATCTGAAGTAAAAATTATTAAAGAATTTTACAGAGGGTAAAAGACACGTCAAATAAAATACAATAACAAGAAATAACTGAATCAGAAGATGAGGATAACTGCTGGCTTTTCGGTTCTATTAATCGGCTCTTCAGTTCCTCTGTGGATGCTTTAATAATTCTTAATCCACTTTAACCATAATTAACTGTGTTATACTTTGACTTGTACGAAAACTGGGCTTATGTATATATCGGGTGTTTTGATCGGCCAAAATACAAAGAAAACATGCCCAACTACCTTTTCTTCAGATTTGTTTGTAACACTGATTTTCCCTTTATACAACGAAATTAATGCTAATATTTGGTTTACTGCATAACTCAAAAAGAATTAAATCGGCTGCATAAATCCATCAGGTCCGCCCATTCAATTCTCCATTGACTTTGTATCACAAATTGCAATTGGCCCTTTCAAATGATATATCAATACAAAACTTAATAATATCTGATATAACAGTCGCACCAAGAGTTTAAAAGATAATGCATATATTTTTGGGTCCGACCAGGGGTGATTTCATTTAAGTACTGCTGCATTTTTTTATTGTCATTTAATCACATCACTAACACATATATATTGGGTCCATTCTTGACTGTAGATTTCAACCCCAGGATTCGATGACTGATATCAATTTCAGGTGGACTACTTGAACGAGAGTTACCCACCCGAAATGAGCGGTTTTCTCTCTCCTCTAGTTGTTACATGTCAACATTGAATGGAATCGAGCACTTTCCTCTAAATACCATTTACCATTTTACATCCACCCGAAATGCCTCTTATAGCTTTAAATCTACCCTTCATCTTGGTTAACGCCCAGACTTGTTCGCGCCTGATGACCATAGATTTTCAACCCTTGACGGCAGTGATGCTCCTTTGGATTTCTCTTCCACCAGCGATTCTCGTTAATCTCCGCCATCCATTCCTTGATTCCAATATACATGATTTAGTTTCGATTGTTCATTTCCTTTGACCTCATCCGTTGATCTCCAAGATCTAATGGTTCCTGTGCATTCATTATTTATCTGTCCACTCACTTTGACTTTGCACCATTTCTTTAGTATTTTGTGGTTCTGGGGTTTTCTTTAGGGTTTTGGTCTTTCATTTTCCTACTGCTCAATTCTCTCGGAGCTTGACTTCTACGAATTCTTACTTCACAGTTATTCTTGGGCTTTACAACATATTATATATATATATATATATATATATATATATATATATATATATATATATATATATATGTATATATATATATATATATATATATATATATATATATATATATATATATATATATATATATATATATATCTGTATATATATATATATATATATATATATATATATATATATATATATATATATATACATATATATACATATATAGGTATAGATATATAGATATATATATATATATATATATATATATATATATATATATATATATATATATATATATATATATATATATATATATATATATATATATATATATTTCGGTTGTGGCTCCGTATAACCATTTATATTATGACTTAACTTGATCACATGGGTATACTAGGACCGATTCTTTTATACTTGTTCCTTTAGCGATTCCGCTATGTCATTATCCCTTATTCCTCTTGCTTCTATATTTTTTGAAATATTTTCAAGTTCTTGAATGAAAAACGAATACTACAAGCATAAAAAATGGATGTTACAACATCTAGTTCCACCTAGGTATAGTTCTTTTTCCATAGAATCACTAAGAACCATATATTAGTGCCTTCACTTCGGGCATGGAGTCATATATTGCTTCGCATAAATTTAAATTCTATGGCATCTGTACACTGATTTCACTCTGATATTTATAATTAAATGATGCTTCTTCTTCAGACTTGAAAGTAATACTTTAAGTATTGCCCATTGACAGGCTACTGTAGAGTTTTACCATCAAGATTGTCAAGAATGAAGGTATTATTGGATCTTACTTCAGCAATTCTAAAATGGCCATACCAGAGAGGATCAAACTTCCCATGCTTACCCTTATCTTCTCTTCTAGTATCCCTTCTCAATACTAAATCTGCAACTTTAAAATCAATTTCCTTGGCTTTTCTATCAAAAATATTTTTCATCTTGGATTGATACATAATCAAGTTGTCTCTTACCTTGTCCCTGTTCTCTCTTAGCTCCATCACTTTATTCATCTTTCTTATCAAAGCATTTGGTTCTTCTTTCGCTTCCTGAATCATTTCAATCACCGGCTTCACAAGTTGACTTGGAAACGGAGCCTGAGTTCCATATACTAATTCAAAAGGTGATTTCCTTGTAGATCTTCTTGTAGTTACCCTAGCAGCCCACAGAGAAAAATTTAACTTAGAATCCTAATCTCTTTGATTTTTTTCAATGGTTTTCTTAAGGATCTTCATCAAAGTTTTGTTAGTAGATTCAGCTAATCCATTTCCCTGCTGATGGTAAGCTGTTGAATGGGACAAAGTAACATTATAATTGTGACAAAAAGCAATAAACTTACTTGAATTGAAGACTTGAGCATTGTCTGTTATAATTTTGATGGGGCATCCAAACCTGCTGAAAATATTCTCATCCAAGAACTTCATTACTATTTGATCATTTGCTTTCTTAGTAGGTATAGCCTCTACCCATTTGGTGAAATAATCAGTTTCTATGAGAACCCACTCGAGTTGTCTACTTGAAGGTGGATTGATTTCTCCAACAGGGTCCAATCCCCATTGTCCAAATGGCTCCTCTATTAAAACTGGAACCAAAGCTAAAGGGGCTAATCTCTTTTTCTCGACAAAAAGATGACCCTTTTGACAACTTTTAACAAACATATATGTATCACCAAATAAAGTAGGCCAATAAAATCCTACCTAAAGGATCTTATGTGCAGTTACTTTCCAACTGTAATGTCCTCCACATAACCCCTCATGATAATCTTTGATTGTTTCTATAGATTCATCCTCTGTTAAACATAGCAATAAAATTCCAGCAGGATCCTTCCAGTATAATCTACCTTCCATAATCACATATGGATGTGCCTTGATCTTTAGTGCCCTATACTTTTTTCTATCTAAGGATTGGGGACAAGAAAGAAAGCACAAATAGTGAATTATATGCTTATACCATTCTGAACACAAAAGTTTATACCTGAGCTTCATACCTAGATCTTTCTTTCCTTCACTTTCTTCAGCTTCTTTTTCCTCCACATGTTCCAACAAGTTGTTTCCCAATGCCTGAAAGTTTGATTCTGTCAACATTTTTTCCAATCCTTGTCCTTTCACCAAATTTGTGGGTTTTATGTCTAAATCATATTCTTGGATCTTGGCTATCCATTTTCCTCTTCTGCCTTCTACATCTCTCTATAGTAATACATCTTTAACTGTAGTATTTGGCACATAAGCAATGATTTATTGTTAGGTCCCTATAATACTAGTGATGCCACCATTAATATTGTAGTTGTATCCCTTATTAATATTGTTGTGCCCCTATTGTCCCCATATTGTTATTACTGTGCCCCATAGAATCCCTCTATTGTTATTTTTGTGCCTTTATATTATTATTGTCAGGTCGGCTTGGTTATATTGTGACCCCTTAGACTTTTATATATAGAAAGAAGGTTTTGTCATTTGAATCATCGAAGAATTGTTCATTTATGTAATGTAAAGGAAGTTTTCCCCTCGAAGAGCCTAAATTCTAAGGCATTGATCTATCTTTTCTATCTTTTTGTGAGCTGGTTTCATAACATTTGGTATCGAAGCTTTGGATTTTAGGGTTTCGCTGCTCCAAATAGGTCATCGTGGCATTTTTGCTATAAAATTTTTTGCGAAGTTTCAAAAGCAAAAAAGAAAACCCATTTGAGAAGAAATTGCATTGAACCTCGGGTCTGAATTTTAGAGCTTTTTGTGCTATATTTGTGGATATATGATCTGAGGAAGTTGGTCTTTTTATAGACTCCTGAATTACATTCCAAACAGGTGACTTGGGGAAAATCTTTATAACTTTCTCTCTGAGCATCAGATTGAAAATTTGTAAGAAGGTACAGAAAGAGGACAGACTGTAGTTTCTTGTGTTTATTTTTTAGAGCCAAAGGTCGAAACAATGGTACATGGCACTTCATACAAGTGCACTCTTCTGGAAAGGTCTATAATCAGGTCATCTTGGGAGATTGTGCATAAATCTTCCTTGGAGAATCCAATTTGGATCAGACTGCTAACATTGGAAAGAGGACTAGAGGGCTACTACACATCACAATTTCAGAACTGAATGATTCGAAATTTTTAGAGATACATCAGATTCTATATCGAGATCCTACAAAGTGAAAAAAGGTGTGTAGTTTTTTTTTAATTTTTGCATAAGCTTGGTTTGAAAAATTAGTTTGAAGGAATTCAAAGGGCATATTAAAGCTTTATTATCAGTATTTGATGTCGCGAGGAAAGAAAATACAAACACCTGGTAAGAAACCTGAAAGCTCTAGCATGACTCATGAAGAAGAGGAAGAAATGCAACATGATATATCAAAATTACGAGACCTAGTCCAACAAGTGTCACTTGCACAGAAAGTAACAAAATCTAAGATGGATGGTTTAAAGAA
The DNA here is from genome assembly GCA_031772625.1 of Pinus tabuliformis. Taxonomy (NCBI): domain Eukaryota; kingdom Viridiplantae; phylum Streptophyta; class Pinopsida; order Pinales; family Pinaceae; genus Pinus; species Pinus tabuliformis. Next base: position 756,179,255 of record CM062816.1, read on the forward strand.
AGATGTAGAAGCTAAGATGGATGGTTTAAATAAAGGTGTAGAAGCTAAGATGGATTGTTAAAAGAAAGGCATAGAAGCTATAATGGATGGCATGGAAGCTAATATGAATGGCATGGACGCTAAGATGAATGGCATGGACGCTAAGATGAATGGCATGGACGCTAAAATGGATGGCATGGATGATAAGATGGAAGAATTGAAGATAAATTTGAATGATTTGTTACAAGAAATGGTCACTAATGGTGAAAAGGGAGTAAAGGAAACTCATTATGAGAACAAAAAAAATGTTAATCATGATTCCATAGACTCTAATGTTGGATCGAAAACCCAGCATATTCCAAAAATCGATATGAGGAAGTTTGATGGCAAGGATCCCGTAACATGGATATTACAGATGGAGTAATTTTTTGATCTCAATAATGTGCAAAACACACAAAAGGTATGTATTGCAACTTTATATTTGGAACCAAATCAGTTTGTATGGTATCAATCGCTTTGCTCTCGTAAACAACTTATCACTTGGGCAATTTTTATGGAAGAATTGACAGAACAGTATGAGGATACAAAAAGAAACACTTTTTTTAGCCAATTGATAAGTCTCAAACAAAAGGGTTCAATAATGGAGCACATTGAGGAGTTCCAAAAATTGAACATAAGGGTAAAAAATATTCCAAAGGAGCATAGGATTGATGTGTTCATAGGGACTTTAAAGGATAATATCCAAGATGATGTTCGCCTTTGGAAACCTGATTCATTAGAGAAGGTATTCAGGTTAGCAAGAAAAATGGAAAGAAAAATTATGGCAACCAGGAAGCATACCACTCACAACTATAAATATGGAAGTGTTGTTTCCCCTAGCCTTCCACAATCTATAAGGTTGACACCACAACAATTGGAAGAAAAAAGAGCAAAAGGGCTTTGTTACAATTGTGATAAAAAATACACTAAAGGTCATAAGTGTTCTGAGAAGAAATTATTCGACATAGATTGTGAAGAGGAAGAAGAAAAGGAGCAAGAAAGGTCAAAAGAAGAGGATATACTCCAGGAACAAAGCCTATAAAAAGAAGAAATGAATCCGACCATATCTTGTAATGTATTGGCTAGAATTACCACTCCTCAAACCATCAAGATAGAAGGACAAATCAAGAAGAAAAAGGTAATAGTGTTGATTGATTCAGGAAGTACCCAATAATTTTATTCATTGTAAGATAGCAAAAGAATTGAATTGCCTCCTATATCCAGCACCAGAGTGTCAACTGATGGTTGAAAATGGAGGAACGATAAATTGCTCTGGAAAGTGCCATAATATCAAGCTATCTATGGGAGAATATGTATTGAAAATCCGAATGCTTTCCATTCCAATGGGAGGTGTTGATGTTGTAATAAGAGTCCAATGGCTACAATCCTTGGGTACAATAGCTTTTAACTTTCAAGAACTTTTCATGAAATTTTATGTAGAAGGAAAAGAATTTGAATTAAAGGGTATTGCAAGGAAACCGAGAAAGATAATAAGTTCTAACGGCATGACAAAGCTTCTAAAAAATGAACAACGAGGTCTAATTGCACAATTATGTTCGCTAGATGTCACATCGAAATCATCTATTTCTCCAGATCTCCAAAAATTCTTGGACAATCATTCCAAGGTATTTGAGACTCCCAAAGGTATCCCACCTATTCGTGATCATGATCATGCTATTCATTTGATTCCAGGAAGTGTTCCTCAAAACATCAGGCTGTACAGATATCCCTATGCCCAAAAGAGTGATATTGAACATATGGTTGTAGAAATTCTTGAGCCTCGTATAATTCAACCTAGCCAAATTTCTTTCTCTACTCCAGTAGTATTGGTGCACAAGAATGATGGATCATGGTCCATGTGTTTGGATTATAGGGAGCTCAACAAGCTCACTATTAAAGATAAGTTTCCCATTCCTACCATTGATGAATTATTGGATGAATTACATGGACCAACTTACTTCACCAAGTTAGATCTTCATTCAGGATATCATCAAATCAGAATGAAGACTTAAGACATTCCAAAAACAACATTTAGAACTCAAAAGGGTCACTATGAGTTTTTGGTCATGCCTTTTGGACTTACCAATGCACCTTCTACATTTCAAGGTTTGAAGAATTCCATTTTCAAACCCTTAGAAAATTTGTGTTAGTATTTTTTGATGATATACTAGTCCACAACAAGTCTTGGAAGGATCATGTTGAACACGTTGATAGGGTGATACAACTATTGGAGGAGAAACAATTATATGCAAAAAGATCCAAATGTTTCTTTGGAGTACAAGAGGTGGAATATCTGGGTCATATTGTATCTCATGAAGGAGTTAAGGTAGACCCTAGCAAAATTAAAGCCATTAAGGAATGGGAAATCCCCACATCCATAAAGCATTTGCGAGGATTTCTCGGGTTGAAAAGGTATTATCGCAATTTTGTTAAGAATTATGGGAAAATAGTAGCACCTCTAACAACATTGTTGAAGAAATATGCATTTTCATGGACTCTAGAAGCAACAAACGACTTCGAATATCTTAAAGAGGCAATGTGCCAAGCACCGGTCTTAGCTACACCAGACTTCACAAAAACCTTTGTTGTGGAATGTGATGCTTTCAGAAATGGAATTGGTGCTATTTTAATGCAAGATGAAAGACCCATTGCTTTCAAAAGTCGTCCAATCAAGGGAAAGTATTTACACAAAGCTATTTATGAGAAGGAAATGTTGGCAATACTACATGCACTTAAGAAATGGCAACCCTACCTAATGGGAAGACACTCCAAGGTAAAAACAGATCATGATAGCCTTAAATACTTTTTAGAACAAATATTATCCTCTAGAGAACGACAAAAATGGGTCACAAAGATGTTGTGTTATGACTTTGAAATCATATACAAAAAAGGGAAGCAAAATGTTGTGCCAGATGCACTCTCGAGAAAGGATAAGGATGTGGAAGCATTGTTGTGCGCCATTTCTATTATCCAACCAGATTTGATAAATGAAGCAAGGGAGGAATGGAAGAATGACGAAGAAGTGTGGGAAATTATTCGAAAGTTACAACAAGATTCTAGTACATCTGATACAATTAGCTAGAAAAATTATTCGATATGGTACAAAGATCGCTTATACCTCTGTAAGAATTCCCAACTCAAACAAAAGATTCTTCTGGAATTACACGCTTCTCCCTTAGGAGGGCACTCAAGATTTTTAAAAACTTACCACAGGGTTAAGAAGGAATTTTTTTGGGATGACCTTAAATCGAATATTCAAAAGTTTGTGGTGGAATGTTTGGTATGCCAACAAAATAAAGTGGAAACAATTAAGACACAAGGTCTATTACAACCTTTATCCATTCCAAGCCAATGTTGGGAGGAGGTTTCAATGGATTTTTATCACAGGTTTACCCAAGTATAAGCGAAAGAGTGTCTTCATGGTGGTAGTTGACAGACTTACCAAGTATGCACACTTTTGTGCATTATTACATCCATTTAAAGCCAGTATAGTTTCTACAACATTTATGGAAACAATTCAAAAGCTACATGGAAACCCAAATATTAAGGTAAGTGATAGAGATCCCATTTCTATAGGAAATTTTTAGACAGAATTATTTTCTTGTCTTGGTACTCAATTAGATCGTAGGTCATCTTATCATCCTCAATCTAATGGGAAAACATAGATAGTAAAAAAATGTTTGGAAGGATATCTTCATTGCTTTGTATCTGATAAACAGACACAATGGGTCAAATGGTTGCCTCTGGCTAAATGGTGGTATAACACTTCCTTCCATATCGCAACAAAAATGACCCCATTTATGGCACTTTATGGATATCAACCACCATCCATCACATCATATTTAAGAGAAAATTCTAAGGTTCAAGCAGTGGAACATCACATCGAGCATCAACAACAAGTTCTCCAACTCTTAAAGGATAACCTCATGTTGGCGTAGAATAGAATGAAACAACAAGTAGATCAACATTGCAGTGAAAGAAGTTTTGATGTAAGTGATTGGGTATTCCTATGGCTACAACCATATAAACAAATGTCCCTCAAGCAAGCTAAGAAGGATAATAAATTGTCACCAAAGTATTATGGTCTGTACAAGGTGTTGCAAAAGATTGGTACTATGGCATACAAATTGGAGCTTCCTACAGCTTCTCGAGTGCACCCAGTTTTCCATGTTTCATGTTTAAAGAATGTTGTAGGCAACAAGCTCCCAGTTCAAACAAGATTGCCAGAACTTGACGAGGAAGGAAAAATTATATTGGAATCGAAAGAAGTCATAGAAACAATAACTCGAAAACTATGAAATCGATCCATTTCAGAGTATCTCATTAAGTGGAAGAACTTATCCACTAAAGATTCCACATGGGAAGATGAGAATTTTATATAGAATCATCCAGAACTACTCAAGCATTGAGGACAACAATTTTTTGAAGGAGAGGGGCATGTTAGGTCCCTATAATACTAGTGATGGCCCCATTAATATTCTATTTGTATCCCTTATTAATATTGTTGTGCCCCTATTGTCCCCATACTGTTATTACTGTGCCCCATAGAATCCCTCTATTGTTATTTTTGTTCCTTTATATTATTATTGTTAGGTCGGCTTGGTTATATTTTGACCCCTTACACTCTTATATACAGAAAGGAGGTTTTGTCATTTGAATCATTGAATAATTTTTCATTTATGTAATGTAAAGGAGGTTGCCCCCTTGAAGAAGCTGAATTCTAAGGCATTGATCTATCCTCTCTATATTTTTGTGAGTTGGTTTCATAACATTTGTGATGGAACACATAAGTTCTAGAAGATTTCAGGGCTCTTACCAAAGCATACACCTGTTTCTCAAGAATATTATATTTTAGCTTAGAATCCCTAAGAATCTTACTGAAGAATGCAACTAGACGCTCTTTCTCTTCATCATTCTTCTGCAGTGAGACAACAACTATTGAACTTGATGACATGAATGAAAAAACTTGGAAAGTCTATTGGTAATTAGGGCTGATTAAGACTGGAGCTACCTGTAATGCCTCTGTAATCCTAGAAAATTATTCTCTAGCTTCTTTGGTCCAATTCACTTCATTCTCTTTCTTTAGCATATTAGTAATTTCTTTTACAATTTCTGCATAGTTGGATACAAATATTCTCAGGAATTTTATCTTTCCCATAAACTTTTGAATATCCTTTTCACTCCTAGGCAATGGTATTTTTTTCACATCTTGTACCCTAGCTAGATCTATATTCACTCAATCTATGGAAACAATGTGCCCAATAGTTTTCCTTCCGTTAGAGCAAAAACGGATTTCTTGTGATTTAAGGAAAGTCCAAATCTTCTACATTTATCAAAAGTGTTTTTCAAATGATCCAAATGTTCTTCTTCAGACTTTGAGAAAACAGTAATATCATCCAAATATATTACTACAAGCTTATCTCCAACAAAAGCAATGTCCATAGCCCTTTGAAATGTAGCACCTGCGTTCATCAATTCGAAAGGGATTCTAGCATACATAAAGGTTCCTCAAGGAGTTGTGAACGTCGTTTTCTTTGGATCCTCCTTATCCACATCCACCTAGTTACAACCAGAAAATCCATATACCATTGATATTCTAAAAGATCTTGTTATCTTTTGCAGCACATGATCCATTTTAGGCAATGGATAGCTATCTCTCAAAGAATCCTTGTTGATATTTCTGAAATCCACACATAACATTATTTCTCCATTCTTCTTTCTCACAAGCACTAAATTAGCCACCCAGTCAAAATACTTGAGTGGAACTATTATTTTGGCATCAAGCAACTTCTTGACCACCTTTTCAATTGATGGTAGAAGCAGAGGATTTATCTGTCTAAGCTTTTGTTTGTAGGGTTTATATCCCTCCTTCAAGGGAATCTTGTGCTGAATAATATTTACATCATAGGTTTTGAGATCTTCATAAGGCCATGCAAAGACATCAACATAATTATTAAAAAGTTTAGTATATCTTTCTTGAAAATTAGGTGGAACTCCACTGAATAATTTCACTAACCTAGGATTCTCCTAAGTTCCAAGGTTTTAACCCTGAATGTGTTCCTCCTGTGAAATTTTCCCTAAGTCAACAACCACATCATTGGGATTAAAAATTCTCCCAAGGGGAACAAGTCCCTTTCACATAATATTATCTTTCAATTGAATTTTTTTTTATTAGCCATTGAATCTTTTAAACCACTAACTTTTGCAACTTCTATTGTTTCTTAGTCATCGTGATCAATTTCCGCGCCCTGAAACTCTTTAACCATAGTGAAAAACTCCTTAATCTATTGATCATCCTCAAAAACATGCCAATTCTTAACATTATCAGGAACAGAATGTCTGTTTCTCATTTCTATCTCGTATCTTAGTCTTGGATTAATAGTAGGTTTGAAAGTACTGGTAGCCACAGCTAATGGATCTACTAATCTATTCTCATCTCTTGGAATGAATTGGATGTTAAAATCTTCAAAAAAAATCTCAATCAAATCCCATACCTCATTTCTGTATGCCCTAAGCCTAGGGTGCTTTGTTTGTAGTGATCTTTTATTTACTTAATAATCAGCTCCGAATCTCCGAAAGCATAAATTGACTTAACTCCCATCTATTTAGTTGTTTGTAAATAAATAATCAAGGATTCATATTCTACCACATTGTTTGTTGCCTCGAACTCTAATTTAAAGGAAAAAGAGAACATATTACCTCCAGGTGCAATTAGAAGAAAACCAACACCTGTTCCTTCCTTGGAATAACCTCCATCAAAGAAACATTTCCACACTTCTTCAGTTTGCAGCTCTATAATTACATTGGCTACGACAAGCTGCTTCTGATTATCTTCAACTAGCTCTGCATTATCATGCAGCATGAAGCATGCAAAGTCATCCTTCTCCTCGCTATATACAGGTGAATTTCCTACTCCATTTTTTGTAATTGTTGTTACAGAGCTAGTTTCTCTATAAAATGTCCTCTCTTCCCCACCAAAAGTTGGTATAACAACATACGTAAAATTGAGCTTCAAAACACCACCAAATTTAGCCCCCCATGACCTAGATAGAAGCATTCCAAATCTAGCAGGAATATCTGCTACTACTACATCCATGACCAAGCTTCTAACTGGAATTTGAGCTAGTGACACTTCCAGATCCTTAATGACCCCAAGACACTTGACTTTGTTTGAATAAAAAAAACACAAGTCTCTATAGGCTTTGGTAACTTTTAGATTTATTTGCTTCATTACTGACAAAGTCATAAGATCGTATGAAGCTCTCGAGTCAAGCATACAACTATGTAAGAGGAAATCATGGACCAATAAAGTATATAAAAAGGCGGTATTGAAGATTCTATTTCCTCAACATGTGGACCAAAAACCACTACTGCTTTGTCTTCCTGCAGATTTACAGTGTCATTTATAATCTAATTTTATTTCAAATTAGCAAACTTAGAAATCTCCTTTCGATAAATAGGTATTCTTGTCAATTCTATAAGAGGAACCTAAATTCTTACCTTTTCCAACTCCTTAGTAAGAGTAAACAAGTGACCCTATTTAGTAGAGATTTTGTTCTCCTCTTCACCTTTTTTCATGACTGGAATTACTTGAGGAATTGAAACAAATTTCTCCAAAGGTATTTTTTCAACTTGATCTTGAGAAGGCTCACCTTGAAGTATCTGTGTCTTTCCATTTTCATTCTGCTACTACTTTCCTTTATTCACATGTTTTGCAAGCTCGGATTCTTGTGGAGTCGCCTTTGGTGAGGAAGTTGAAACTTGCTGCTCACTTTCATTTTCTTGATTTCTAGATCATTTCCTTGATCTCAAGTCATATTTCTTATGTAGTTCAACCTACATACAATCAGAGAATTGCTTCCAATATTCATCAATTTTATTTTAATCATGAATGGCATATGTTTCATCATATTCATACTCTTCTTCTTCGATACCAATTTCATCTTCATCTACTGCATATAATGTAGAAATTTGATCTTCAGGTTGCTCCTATTCTTCACCAGGATCTGCTTCTATATATAATGGTGCTTGAATTTGATTTTGATATTTTCTTTCATTTGCAAAGTTTGCCAAGGTTGTCTTCTGTATTGGGGATTAAAGTTCTTATTATACTGTGTTCTTATTTTCTAACTCTAATTTATTTAACTTATTTGACAAATTTTTAATTACATTACACATATCCTCCAATGCTTGACTTTGAGAGGATTCCATCCTTGCCTTTCCTTGTCTTCGATAGGTTGTGTCTCTGGTGCTTTTCCTGTAGCCACCAAATTTTCTTCTATCTCTAATGCATATATTTTGATTTGATCAAGGGTTGGAGATCTTCTTTCCCTTAATGTCAATCCAAAATTTGATTGAAAAGCCCCTGCAAAAGTTATTTTTACACCAGCAGGAGGATGCTTAATCTCTGCTAGGAGACTATTGTACAATTTGTTAAATCTTCTGACAAATTTGACCACAGTTTCATTAGAATTCTTCTTTATAGCATTAAACTCTGTTAATGAATACCCATGGTATTTTTTTCTCTGCATTTCTGAATGAATAAACATTCCATCTCTTCCCAAAAAGGAATAGAATTATTGGGAAGTCCGTTAAACCATTTCCTTTCTTCTCCATCCAAGGACTAAAAAAAAAGTCTTAGAACAACATCTACATGTTCAACATTTTTGTTTTCTGCAAAATTGAAAAATACTAACACATGATTCTCTGCAGTTTGTTCATCTTCCCTTATAAAACGAGGAAAAATCTTGAGGTATTCTTGTGGAATTTGATTTAACAGTTGTGGCAATTGAAGTGGTGCATACCTATTCATCAAGAATGCAGGTACTGCCATGTTTATTGAACCTTGATTACCAACAAATGCAGAACATGAATTAGAAGTAAATGGAGTGTGCAGAGGCTGTAATGTGGATATTGCTTCAGGTTGAATAATTATAGCAGGTAAATGAAAAGTAACAGACTCTAAAGGTTTCTCTCGACACCTAGGTTCCTAAAATGAAGATGATGAAAAAGATGACTCTTTATCATATGAATGTTCGAATAAGTTACTTCCTGATGTAGACAATGTAGGGATGGGTGTAATTGGGATCTTAGACTTTCCAACCCTCCTACAAACTAGCTTTTCAGTATCTGAAAAACCTTGAACATTCTGCTATGAAGTGTCTGATCTTGTATGGGGTTTCCTTGAAGCCAGAGTTATTGCTTTGATTGAAAACAACAAAATATTTCCTCCTCACTGAACAACCAGAGGAAAATATTAAAAAACCCAGGGAAAAGTGTTCTTGTCTTCTCTCCCCAGCAACAATGCCAATTAATGTTTTACCTTAAGAAACCAATTTCCTGGCTGTGGAGAAATTGTGCTTAGGACGTTAATGATTATTATTTGTTGTCACTTATTTGTTTGTTGTGTTCTCAAATGAAGGACCTGGAAAACTTGGTCTTTAACCCTTAATACATGTGTGACTGGAAAATCTCAGAATTCCATTTGTTGCTAGATATAAATGATGAATGAAGAAAGCTTGAAGTAGAAGTCAAAGATAATATACTCCTTAAACAAAACCTACTATCTGTCACTTAGGAGAATTATGAAAATGAGAACTAAATCATAGACAATATGTTGCTTGACATAAAAACTATTATCTGCGACCCTTAGAGAAGTTAAAGACAATATGTTTCTTTACACAAAAACTATTATCTATAACTTACAAAGGAAGATGAAAACTTCAAGTATAGGAGTGCTCTTTTAAGGGATTTTAAATTTATCTATAAGAAAATAAAGACCTGCAACTTCATTACTATACTTGAAAGAAGAAAACATAAGATGACACATGACAGAGAAGTTACAGAATTATATCCAACAATTCATGGAAACTTCTAATTCTTTCATTAATCAACAACTATATCAAGAATACAGTCGCTTAGTCTCCAAGTTCTCCAAAATTCCAAAAACAACCATTTCTTTGTAGTTTTTCGTCTTTTATACATTGGGAATAGTTACTGATCCCCAAAACTATCAAAATACTTAACTGTTTCTCTAACTATCTGAAGTAAAAATTATTACAGAATTTTATAGAGGGTAAAATAGACCTCAAAGAAGATCCTTAACATGAATTTGATTCAAAAAGACCTAAGAGCTCTGATGCTGAAGCGACTGTGCAAAAAAATAAACCTAGACGCCGCCGCCGCCGAACGCACCTGTGCTGGCTGCAGCAGGCTCTGCTACTGACAGTCCTATGGAGGCTGTTGTAGGAGGGGAGAGCTCTGCCTCCCCTCCAATGGGGACAACCCATACTGACAAGCAACAAAAGGCAGAAATACGGCACTCTGCAATCGAAAACCCAGAGAGGGAACAAGACAAGCAAAAGACGACAGAAGGACAGACGTCCTCAGATCGAAATGTGGAGGATGAAGGAAGCAATGGTAGGCACAACACAACTGGCTCCTTTCAGACAAAAGTGACTTCAGCGACTTGTATCCCAAAGGCAGCAGATCCGATCAAGATCGAACTACCTAGCCACCACATCAATGGGGAAATCCAATTTATGCAAGATTACGCACTCATTGGAAAGTTCTTGGGCTTTTGGCCCACAGAAAAAGCCTTACAAGGTTGGATAGCCTCCAAATGGAAGCCCAAAGGACAAGTTACATTACAGCTTGGCCCAAAGGGCTTCTTTACAGCAATTTTTAACTGCTTAGAAGACAAAACAAGGATATTCGAAGGAGGCCCGTACTTCTTTAACTCTTCAGGTCTATATCTAACGGATTGGAAGCCTCGATTCAATCCAGACAAAGAAGACTTTAGTTGGGCCCCTGTATGGATCAGAATGTACTCCCTTCCGGTGGAGTACTGGCGAGAAGAAACGCTGGCAGACATAGGCAACAAGCTGGGAACCTTCATCAAAGTGGCTACTGAAACCAAGACGCGCAAATACACCTCTTACGCCAGGATATGCGTCAAGATGCACCTCACCAAGACCTTAGCAGACACGGTAAGTCTTTTTCACGATGACTATGAATGGAAACAGACTCTAGATTATGAGCACATCCCTTTTCGCTGTAGAAAATGTCATGAGCATGGTCACCTCTTCCGTGATTGTCCCTTAAATGTGCAGCCCAAATTCCCCTCCAGTGATAGTAACTTGGACCCTGATGGTTTCACGAGAATCCCCATCCGTCGCCGACATGGAAAAAAAAACCAAGCTAATCCAGCTCCAGCTTTCAAAGCGCCCCCCCAGAATCGCTTCTCCGTTCTAGCCTCACAAGATATTCCAATCAGCCCCAAAGCGGATATCCCAGATCTGCTGCACCCCACCCAGTCGTCCCTCAACCGCTCTGAACCGGCCTCATCTAAATCTGCTAATCCTCCCTTTGCTGAAAAACCCATCTCTGTCTCAGAGCCAGGGTCTCTAATCATTTCCAAAGGGAAAACCATGCTAAGCGAGACTCCTCAAGCTTCAGATATGGATCTAGATGCAGCCCTGGCCCTAAGTCTTCATGATCAATCCGTGGAGGAAGCCCTCATTGCCTCAAATGACATGGAAGAAGATCGAGAAGATGTTGATCTAGAGGAATTCGACATATCCAAGCTTGACATATCCAAATTGGAGGCAGCATGCAAGCAAAAAGAGTATAACTCAATCCCTCCCTGGCAATTAGACAAAATTGAAGGAGTCCTCACAAGGGTACAACACCATAAAAGTTTGGGCATCCAAGGAGGCAGTCATTGGGATGGAAGAAAAATCATCAAAGAACCAAAGAAAAGAGGCAGAAAAACAGATCTACAGCGCACAATAGCAGTAGGTGAAATACTCATGGATTCGGGGCAATTCCCCAAGTTGACCAAGTTCTACAAGCCCAAATCCCCGTCTACATGAAGCTAATCTCTTGGAATGTAAGAGGACTTAACAGTCCCGCAAAACACAGGGTGATTAAAAACTTGATAATGCAAGAAAAACCAGCAATAGTCTTTATTCAGGAAACAAAATGTAGCAGCTCAACAATAGACAGTCTCAGTAACAAAGTCTGGAAAGGTAGCAGTTCGATTGCAGTAGATGCCTCTGGGGCCTCCGGCGGTCTCGCCATTCTATGGAATCCACAGATTGTGTCACTTGATAATTTTCATGCCACTCTGCATCTCATTCAAGCAACTTTCCACCTCATCGGTACCAACATCCATGGGCATCTTACCAATGTTTACTTCCCGCAGACAATACAGCAAAAATTAGATCTCTTGGACACGATCTCCCTCCTCAATGCAAACAGAAGCTTTCCTTTATGGATCGGAGGAGGCGACTTCAACATCATAAAATCCATGGAAGAGAAACAAGGGGGAAGGACCAGGCTAGACAGTGATAGCAGCGGCTTCAAGCAATTCATTCAAGACAATCGACTCATGGACATCTCCACCTCAAATGGCATCTACACTTGGTCGAACAAGAGAAAAGGGGTTCACCAAATCGCATCACGATTAGACCGATTTTTAGTTTCAGACAATGCCATCCACCTCGGAGGAGATTTCAGTGCCGAGATCATTCCACAAGGAGGCTCAGATCATTGGCCCATTCTTCTCCAATGGTCCAGACCTGGCAATTGCAGCAATCGACCATTCAAATTTGAAGCCTTTTGGCTCACTGATAATACTTTTAAGGCAGTGGTCAATCAAGCCTGGACATCCTTCATCCCGCCGGCAGGAGCTAAAATGTATCAGTTCCAACAAAAGCTGAAACATTTGAAGCAAACTCTCAAAATTTGGAACCGAGATCATTTTGGCAACATACAGAAGAACAGACACAAATTAGAACAGCAGATGAAAGAATTACAACAAAGATTCATTCTGGAAGGACGTACCGAAGAACAAACTCAACAAGAGCAAATCCTTTGGAGTCAAATAGAGGAGCGTCAAAAACAAGAAGAAATTTTATGGCGGCAAAAGTCGCGAATAAGCTGGCTCAAAGAGGGTGAGAGAAATACAAAATTTTTCCACAAAACTACCATCCAACGGCGTATGCACAACAAAATTACCTTTGTTAACAATCAGCAAGGTGAAAGAGTGGAAGCTCATGAAGATATGGAGAAAGAATTCACTGGATATTTCAAGGACATACTAAAGGAGCCTAATGGCAACAGAGATGAGGCAATCCAAGCTATCACACAGCACATTCCTAAAATCATCAATGAGGATCACAATACTCAACTGCTCCAGCCAGTCACGCTAAGGGAAGTAGAAGAAGCCATAGCTCAGCTTAAAGACGGAAAGGCACCGGGGCCTGACGGATTCACGGCCAACTTTTTCCATGAATTTTGGGATCTCATAAAAATGGAAGTCTGGGATCTGGTGGAAGAATCCCGCAGCATGCATTGGGTACTACCGGCCCTCAACTCAACCTTCATTGCTTTGGTACCCAAAGAAGCAGCCTCAAACAAACCGGAGAAGTATCGGCCAATAGCGCTCTGTAATGTAATTTACAAGCTAATCTCAAAGGTTATTGCAAACCGACTCAAACCGCTCCTACCCTTGCTTATCTCCCCAGAACAGACAGGGTACGTTGAAGGTCGGCAGATCATGGATGGAATCATTCTATCCAACGAAGTCATACACTCTTTAAAGCTTCTCAAGAAACCAGGTATGCTTCTCAAATTGGATCTTTCTAAAGCCTTCGACAAGCTTAGCTGGAAATACATTCACAAAATGCTCTTAGCTTTTGGCTTTAGTGCAACCTGGACCAGATGGATCATGAACCTCATCACTTCTCCTAGTTTCTCTGTCATTCTGAATGGATCCCCCTCACCTCCTTTTCGCCCCTCTCGTGGCATCCGGCAAGGGGACCCTCTATCTCCTTTTATCTTTGTATTAATGGCTGAAGGCCTAAGCAGGCTCCTCAAATCAGCTGTATCCTCTAATGCCCTTAAAGGAATTTCCCTTCATGGTCGCTCTCCTCAAACGCATCAGCAATTTGTTGATGATACAATGCTCTTTGGGCATCCTTCTGCAAAAGAAGCCTCTGCTTACAAATCCCTTCTATCCCTCTTCTCTGAAGCTTCAGGCACATCCATTAACGCCTCAAAATCACAACTTTTCTTCTTTAACACTCCCCCCTTCTTGCAAAGGATTATAGCCCGGATTCTGGGATTTACAATTTCCCACCTGCCTTCAAAATACCTAGGTGCCCCCCTTACCGACTCAGCAATCAAGCAGGTATCTTGGAGATCGTTATTGGACAAATTAGAATCAAAGCTTTCATCCTGGACTTTCAGGGCATTAAATCTGGCAGGCAGACTTGTTCTTATCAAATCAGTTTTACAAGCTATGCCGCTTTATTTATTTTCTATCTTAGCAGCCCCGAAAGGGATTCTAAAAGAAATTCGTAATCTTCAGAGGAACTTTCTCTGGGGATCCACAAGCTTGAATAGGAAATGGGCCCTTGTCAGATGGACAGAGGTATGCAAAACCAAATCAGAAGGAGGGCTAGGTCTTCGAGATCCGCTCCAAAGCAATAACACTATGGGAGCTAAAATTTGGTGGAATTGGGTCTCCAAGCCAAACACCCCCTGGGCCCAACTATGGCAAGCTAAATATGCCCGCGGCAGTCAATGGAATGACCTCATCAGAATCAATCCATCTGTGCAGGGATCACTCATTTGGAACAACGCAAAAACCCAAAGCAGCTTCATCCAGGATCATAGCTTCTGGGAAATTAATTCGGGCAAGGCAGCTAGATTCTGGGACGATTCATGGCAACAACTTCCCAAATTAGCTAATATGTTCCACAAACCTCACTGGCAAGCTCAAATGAACCAAGCAAGCACTCCTTTAGTACACCAGTTCTGGCAGCCATCTCCAAATCACGACTTCCAATCATGGAAACCGGCGCGTCTCTGGCAAATAGATTGGCAGGGAGAAGTGTATACAGACATAGATCAGGAACTCAGCAATAGGAAGATCCGCCTCTCGAATCAGCAAGACAAACTCAGATGGGGCTACACAACCAAAGGTACTTTTACCACCAAGGAAGCTCATCACCTGCGCTATTCCAACCTCAGGGCGGTTAAAGATCAACTATGGGAGCAAGTATGGCAAGCCGGGCATTGGCCCAAAATCTCAACCTTTTTATGGCTTCTTAGCAGAAAACGTATTCTTACCTGGGACAATCTGATCAAAAGGGGCATTGTAGGGCCATCCAGATGCCCAAATTGCAACATAAATTGTGAAACCATCAATCATTTAATGGAAGAATGCCCATTAGCAAAACAAATCTGGGAGAAAGTCGAGAAATGCAATATGAGAGCTCACCCCAGGCTGGAGGACATCACAGAAACCATAAGGACCTGGGAAAAACATCCATATAAGTGCAAGATCCTCAACTCCTTATGGCGCATTATACCAGGATTTCTATACTGGACCCTGTGGAAAGAACGCAACCACAGAATCTTCAATAGCACATCTAGATCCATAGATGATCTCTGGCTCACGCTTAAAAAGAACTTACAGGAAACTCTAGCTATCAGAGTTTGGAGTGATGATGACATGCCGGAAAATCAACAGGAACGCTGCATTATGAAGGAATGGAATCTTGATCTTAAATCCCTAGTCACAACAACCACCAAACCTTCCACCAGATCCGCTTCACCATCCTTCTGGTCCCCGCCTGCACACAATTCATACAAGCTGAACTTCGACGGTGCGGCCAAAGGCAATCCTGGCCCAGCAGGCTTCGGAGGAGTAATCCGTAGACATAACGGCGAAGAAATGCTAGTATTCTATGGCTCAATAGGGAAAGATACTAATAATGCCGCGGAGCTAGAGGGTCTTTGGAAAGGAATCTGTTTAGCTGAACAGCATCACCTCTCTCCTCTAGAAGTAGAAGGCGACTCTCTCATTCTTATAGAGGCAGCTAAAAGAATGCAGGCAGGAGCTAAGGCAGTCAAAATAGCGAAGAGCTGGAGATTGTTAAACCGTTTGGAATCCCTGGAAGAAAAGCTCCACACTCCCAACAATCTATCCTTCCATCATGTAAGAAGAACAGCTAACCAGGTAGCCGATCGGCTAGCAAATCAGGGAGTGTCACAGTCGACTCATTTCTTCTCCGGCTCTTTGGATATGGTTGAAGATGACAAACTCAAGCAGGAATGCATCTCTTTGGTGCACAAAGACATCCTTCCCCCGGATGCGGGTGTCCATCAGGTATGAATGGCAGGTGGCCATTAAGGCTCTCCCGCGCCTCCACACCTGTCTCAAAGCCAAGGCAGAGAGTAGGTACGCGGCTGCGATGGCGATTAAATATCATTCAATGTTCCAGGCAAATGAAGTTAAGGGAGGACAGAGCACGGTTGAGGTCGCATTGATGTCGAGCAAGTCTGCTCCGGTCTCGAGGAGAACTAATGTGATGAAGTCAGAAGAGCAGTATCTGGTGAGGGCGAAGTTTTGGTTATATACCAACATCGCACAGAATGTCGGTAAAGGAATGTTGTGTGAAGAGGGCGATGGGCAAACTACTACCCTGCATCATTACTTCCAGCATATTAAGCAGCGTCTCAAGGCGCTCAGATTGGCACCAGGGATGCATCGTAGGGGCGTGTGTTGCCGTGGTTGGCGTTCAGGGGTTCGCTATGAGATAGAAAGGGAGGAACCACACCCGATAGCACCTATGGCGGCCATTTCCCCCTCCTCTTCCAGCTCTGAGGAAGAATTTCTGCTAATGCGGGACTCCTATCAGTCTTTCCGCCTCCGCATACCCAGAGGGATCCTTCAGTCGGATGTTATGGTAAATTTCACTGTGTATCTTTCAGAGGCGCCTCCAATCAACCCCTCATGGCCCTCCCCTGCTCTTGACAGACTCCACAGCAATGAAATTCTACTGGGGGATATGCATGGAAGATTGCACAGGATGCCCCGTCCGCAGGCACCCATGGAACATGACGACCAGCCTCAGCAGGCTCAGAACCAGGCGAACTCAATTTGTGATGAATCACCGCAAGAGAATCAGCCTTCAATAAACTGTGTCCAAATTGGGAATGCGGAACCGGTTTTCGCTCTTCAGGGTTTGGAGGGGCATCTTCAGGTGGATGAGGAGTCCGTCATATGGCTCGATCCGCCCAACTCGATGCGTAGGCAACCGCCAACTACGCCCAGTCACCCTTCCTGAATTTTTTCAAAAGCGTTTCTCCAGGTTACTGCATTTTTGTTTTTTCACTCATGTCTATGTTGGTCATCTCCCCATTCTCGCTCAGTTCCTGTTCTCGGCCCTACAGTGGCAGTGTGTCAAATGTTCGAGTTAGCAAGGATATAGAGTCGGTTTTTGTGAACTATAATGCTGTCCAAGATGCATATCTGGACATTTTTTTAATGCTGTTTGTCAGTTTGTCCCAGAAGTCTCAAAAGTCTGTCAGTCTGTCCCAGATGTCTCAGTTTGAGGGTGGCCTTATCCCCCTCCTTTGATGTAATTTATGTAAATACTTTTACTGCTTAATATTGTTTACTTTTACCCAGAAAAAAAAAATAGACCTCAAAGAACATACAATAACAAGAAATAATTGAATTAGAAGATGAGGATAACTGCTGGATTTTCGGTCCTATTAATTAGTTCTTTAGTTCCTTTGTGGATGCTTTAATAATTCTTAACCCTCTTTAACCATAATTAACTGCATTAGTATTTGACTTGTGTGAAAAGTGGGCTTATGTATATATTAGGCATTTTGATTGGCCAAAATACAAAGAAGACATGCCTAGCTGCCTTTTCTTTAGATTTGGTTTTAACGTTGATTTTCCTTTTATACAACGAAATTAATCCTAATCTTTGGTTTACTGCAGAACTAGAAAAGAATTAAATCGGCTGCATAAATCCATCGGACCTACCCATTCAATGCTCCATTGACTTCATATCACAAATCACAATCGACCCTTTCAAATGATATATCAATTCAAAACTTAACGATATGCGACATAACAGATGCACCGAGAGCTTAAAACATAATGCATATATTTTCGGGTCCAACCAAGGGTGATTTCATATAAGTAGCACTTCATTTTGCGATTGTGATTTAATTGCATCACACACACACACAGATCTATATATATATATATATATATATATATATATATATATATATATATATATATTGAGTCCATTCTCCACCATCGATTTCAACCCCAAGATTCGACGACTGATATCAATTTCGGGTGGACCACTTGCACGAGAGTTACCCGCTCAAAATGAGAGGTTTTTCTCTCTCCTCTAGTTGCTATGTGTCAACCATTGAATGGAATTGAGAACTTTCCTCTAAATACCATTTACCATTTTGCATCCGCCTGAAATCCTGCTTATAGCTTTAAATCCTCCCTTCGTCTTGGTTAATGCCCAGACTTGTTCATGCCCAATGACCGTAGATCTTCGACCATCGACAGTGGTGATGCTCCTTTGGATTTCTTTTCCACCAGTGCTTCTGGTTAATCTCCGCCGTTCATTCCTTGATTCCAATCTACATGATTTAGTCTGGATCATTCATTTCTTTTGACCTCATCCGTTGATCTCCAAGATCCAATGGTTCTTTTGCATTCATTATTCATCTGTCCACTCACTTTCACTTTGTGCCATTTCTTCAGTATTTTGTGGTTCCAGGGTTTTCTTCAGGGTTTTGGCCTTTCATTTTCCCACTTCTCAATTCTCCCAGAGCTTGACTTCTACGAATTCTCACTTCGCTGTTATTCTTGGGCTTTACAACATAGTAAATATATTTTGGTTATGGCTCCATATAACCATTTATACTATGATTTAACTTGATTGCATGGGTATATTGGGACCAATTCTTTTATATTCGCTCCTTTAGCGATTCCGCTATGTCATTATCCCTTCTTCCTCTTGCTTTTATCTTTTTTGAAATATTCTCAAGTTCTTGAATAAAAAATGAATACTACAAGCAACAAAAATTCATGTTACAACAAGACCTATGTCAATTCCATCACTGGGTAAGTGTGTATACTGTGTATCATTTATAGATGACTTCTCGAGGAATACATGGATATATTTCCTCAAGAAGAAATTTGTTTTCTTTGACAGCTTTAATGAACTTAAGGCTCTGGTGGAAAATTAGACAGAGAAGAAGATAAAGGTGCTAAAGACAGATAACAAAGGAGAGTTATATGCAAAAAGGAATTTGAACAGTTTTCTAAGAGGTGTGGTACATCATGATAGAAGACTACTCCACACACAGTTGAATAAAATGGAGTTGTAGAAAGAATGAACAAGATGTTGATGGAAAGGGCAAGAAACATGCTCAGTGGTGTCAGGATAGGACATAAATTCTGGGCAGAGGTAGTGGAGACTACATGTTACATGGTCAACAGATCACCTTCATTATAATTGGAGGATAAGACTCCAAAAGGGGTATGGAGTGATAATAAACCTTCTCTTTCACATCTGAGGGTATTTGGATGTGATGAATATGTACATGTTCCAAAGGAGAAAAGAACAAAGTTGGATAGTAACTATGAAAAATGCATCTTTATTGGGTATAAGGATGGTTTAAAAGGTTATAAGATTTGGAATCTACTATCAAGGAATGTTTGTACAACCGAGATATGGTGTTTAGAGAGGTGAAAGATGTTGTTAAACATGAATGACTACCAAAGGAACTTGAGAATATAGAGTTTGAGCTAAAGCAGGAAGAATCAAACTCTATAGAGAAGAGGAATTAGAAGATGAAGAGCCACAAGCTCTAGTTGTGAGAAGATCAATTCAAGAAATAAGGTAGTGAGAAAGGTATAGTCCATATGTTTTTTGTTCAAATTTTACTTTATCTGTTACTGGTGATGATACCAGAACTGTGAAGGAAGCAATAGATTCAGAAAATGGCAAACTCTGGAAAGAGGCGATGGTTGATGAAATGACATCTTTGCACAAAAATGAGGCTTGGAATCTGGTGTAGTTGTAGCTGGAAGGAAACCCATTGGAAAAAAATGGGTGTTCAAGAAGAAGATGAATGTAGAAGGAAAGGTGTTGAGAATTGATTTTGGTGATATTTTTTCTCTTTTTTGCCAAGGTAGCTTCTAGTAGATTACTTTTATAGGTTGCTTCCTATTTTAATTTTGAAGGTAGAATAGATGGATGTGAAGACATCATTTCTTCGCGGGGATTTGGAAGAAGAGATCTACATGAAGTAACCTGAAGGCTTTGCAGTTAGGGCTAATAAAGAACTGGTATAAAAGTTAAAAAAGTCTTTGTGTGGGTTAAAATACTCACCAAGGGTGTGGTGTCAGAAATTTTATACATTTATATGGGGACTCGGCTTCACTAGAAGCAATGCAAATCACTGCATCTATTTTAAATTAATTGGTGACCGTGTTATTTATTTGGTCTTGCATGTGGATGATATGTTGTTGGTTGGAAATGACAAAGCGATTATCCAAGATTTGAAGACCAGATTGTCGTCCAAATTCGACATGAAATATCTTGGTGCTGCAAACTATATTTTGGGCATGGAAATTAAACGAGTCGGAAAAATAGGAAGCACTCGTTATACAAGAGAAAACATGTCTTGACAATACTACGAAGGTTTAATATGCAGGATAGTAAATCGATGAAGGTTCCTATTCCTATATGTGTAAATTTATCTACTGAACATTGTCCCAAGACACAAGAAGAGGAAAAGGACATGTCCCGTGTTCCATATACAAGTGCAGTCGGTAGTCTGGTGTATACAATGGTTTGTACTAGACCAGACATTGCACATGTAGTGGTAGCATTGAGGAGGTTTATGTCAAAACCAGAGAAGGAGCATTGGACAACAGTGAAGCGGGTTTTCATGTATTTGTATGGAACTAATGATTATGGTTTGTGCTACCAAGGAAGATTAGGATTGGACAGAGTTTTGGACATCCTTGGCTTTGTTGATGCAGACTAGGTTGGAGATTTGGATCATAGAATATCTACATGTGAGTATGTGTTTAACCTATTTGGAGGTGGAGTCAGTTTGATGAGTAAGAGAAAATTTGTAGTGGCACTGTCAACTATAGAGCAGAATACATGGTAGCCACTCATGAAATCAAGGAAGAAGTCTAGTTACGAAGATTGTGTTCAAGTATGGGATTAGTACAATGAGCTATAAGGATAGACTGTGATAGCCAAAGAGCAATTTAGTTGTCAAAGAACCCTGCTTATCATTCAAAGACAAAGCACATTGATGTTCAGTATAACTTTGTGAGGGATATGGTAGAAGCGAAAAGGTGTTTCTAGTAAAGGTGGACACTTTGAATAATATTGCAGATGAATTGACAAAGTTTGTGAGCTCTGAGACATTATCTTGGTGTAGAGAAACAATGGGTGTTATAAGGATGGATCAATGACTAAGCTCTCCTGTGCGCCACTGTGGAAGGAAAAGAACAAGTGGGATAACGTTGGGTGGTGTTATATTCCTTCCATGAATAACCTTTGTAGTCAAGCCAGGGGGTTAGAGGGGCAGTAGAGCATCCCCTTCATTGTGTCAAGTGCATCAAGGGGACCACAGGGGGGGCAATAACCCCCCTCTACGAGGTCCAAGGCAATTCCCTTGGGAAAAAAAAATTGGACCCTATATTAGGTGAGCGAACCTACCTACGGTTTTGTGCATGGATTTCGCACATTGTTTATGGATGCTTCAGAATGTATATATATGTATTGTAACATTGAAAGGAACATAATGAGAAATCCATCTGGTAGTCCCGGTTTTTGGATCCATGAGAAAATCTCTATGTATATTTGTTTTATGTGTTATTCTCTCGCCATGGTTTATTTTATCTTTTAAGAATTCATATGCAGGTAATTTATGTATGGGGTTAAAACCTACATTTCGTATCAGAGTTGTGTTGGCTTCAAGGGAACGCCTTTGCTGCTAAGTGGTTTTCCTCGAACAAGTGGTAGACCTTGTTCAATGGGAGATCTGTGGGATTGATTCCTTGGGTGAAAGAAGATGCTGAGCAGTGGGAAGAAGAGATTGAGAAATTTAATGGTCAGAGTTTTGAGTTGTGGAAAATCAAGATGGAGGATATGTTGGTGAATAAAGATTAGTGGATCGTCGTAGATTCAGGTACTAAAACCAATGACAATATCCAATGAAGACTAGAAGAAGTTGGATCAGAAGGAAAAAAGCACAATAAAATTGTGTGTCTTAGATTCAATATTGCTGAATGTATCAGGGGAAGCTAGGCTGAACGCTTTATGGGACAAGTCAGGGACTTTGTACCAGTCTAAGTCTCTGGTGAATAAATTGTTCCTACAAAAAAAGTTCCATAACTTAGGGATGAAAGATGGAGACTCGGTGACAGAGCATCTGAACGCATTTAATATTGTGGTAAGTCGGTTATTATCTACTAACATAAAAAATTTAGATGAAGATAAGTGCATCAGTTTGTTGTGTTCTCTACCAGATTTGTGGCATAGTCTAGTTATTACAATAGGTAGCAATGAAATATTGTTGGAGTTTGGCGGAATATTCTCCTCGTTTATAACAAAGGAGATGAAATTTAAAAAATATGGAAATCCAGAATGGTGATGCCTTGTCTGTACGATGATGGTCCCAAAAAAAAAATGTCCTCGAGTGGAAGATCTAACTCTCTAGGAAAACCTGTAAAGGTGTGCTGGAAATTCGAAAAGGAAGGGAACTACGAAAGGGACTGTAAATATAAAGCTTCTAAGAAATGAAAGGGATATGATGATGCTCCTTCTACAGAGGCAAAAACCACCTCAGATGAAGGTGGGGATGTGTATTTGGCTTCTTCTTCAAATACACATGTAGATCATGAGGCATGGTAGATTGACTCGAGTGCATCCTTTCACTTCACTCCCCATAGAGAATGGTTCTACGAGTATGAGAGATATGATGGTGGTGATGTCTAGCTAGGGGATGACAACAAGGCTAGAATCATTGGTAATTGTGAATTCAAGTTGAATTTACAAGGTGGAAGGATTATAACATTGTCGAGTGTTCTGTATATTCCAGCATTAGCCATAAATCTTATTTCTATAAGAAAGTTGGATGATGCAGGTGTAAAAATAGTTTTCATGAAAGATACCTACAAGATGGTTTGGGGATCATTGTTATTGGTGCGGGGAGTTTGGATTGGAACTCTAAACAATCTGCAAGGTACCATTGTTATTGATGGGTGCAACAATTTTGTGGTTCCGGAAAGTGGAGTAGAAAACCTAGTGGTCTCTGGACAAAAGACCATGCTATGGCATTAACGGCTTGGACTTATTTGAGAGAAGGTCCTTTGAATACTTCATGGTAAAGTTATGGTAGAAGGCATGTGTAATAGCTCTCTGGGTTTTGATTAATGTGAAAATTGTGTATATGGGAAGAAAACTCGGGTGAGTTTCCCCTCTGGTGGTAAGAGGGCAAAACAAATATTAAAGCTTGTGCACAGTGATGTGCTTGGATGTATGTCGGTTCCATCACTGGGTAAGTTTGTGTACTATGTGTAATTTATAGATGACTTCTCAAGGAATACATGGATATATTTCCTCAAGAATAAATCTGAAGACTTTGACAAGTTTAAAGAATTTAAGGCTCTAGTTGAAAATCAGGAAGAGAATAAGATAAAGGTGTTGATGACAGATAATAGTGGAGAGTATCGCAAGAAGGAATTTGAAGAGTTCTGTAAGAAGTGTGGTATAGCATGGGAGAAGACTACTCCATACACACCTAAGAAAAATGGATTTGTAGAAAGAATGATGAAGAGGTTGATGGAAAGGGCAAGAAGCATGCTTAGTGGTGTCAGGTTAGGACTAGAATCGTGGGCGGAGGTTGTGGAGACTTCATTTTACCTGGTCAACAGATCACCTTCATCAGCGTTGGAGGATAAGACTCCATGTGAGTTATGGACTGGTAAGAAACCTTCTCTTTCACATCTGAGCGTATTTAGATGTGATGCATATGTACATGTTCCAAAGGAGAAAAGAACAAAGTCGGATAGTAAATATGAAAAGTGCATCTTTATTAGGTATAAGGATGGTTTAAAAGGTTATAAGCTTTAGAACCTAGTAACAAAGAAGGTTGTGTAGAGCCAAGATGTGTTTTTTAGAGAGGTGAAAGATGTTGTTAAAGATGAAATCCTACCAAAGGAACCTAAGAAGATAGAGTTTATGCTAAAGGAGGAATAATCAAACTCTACAACAGAAGAGGAATCAGAAGATGAAGAGGCAAAAACTCTGGTTGTGAGAAGATCAATTCAAGAAAGAAGGCAGCCAGAAAGGTATAGTCCATCTCCTTTCTGTTCAAATTTTTCTCTATCTGTTCCTAATGATGATCCCAGATCTGTGAAGGAAGCATTAGATTCAGAGCATGGAAAATGCTGGAAAGAGGCCATGGTTGATGAGATGACATATTTGCACAAAAATGAAGCTTGGGATCTGGTGGAGTTGCCAGCTGGAAGGAAACCCATTGGCAGCAAATGGGTGTTCAAGAAGAAGATGAATGTAGAAGTAAAAGTGCATAAATAGAAAGCTTGGTTGGTACAAAAGGTTATTCCTAGGTGTCGGGAATTGATTTTGGTGATATCTTTTCCCCTGTTGCTAAGGTAGCTTCTATTAGATTAGTTTTACCTATTGTTGATGCTTTTGATTTTGAGGTAGAACAAAGGGAAGTGAAGAGAACATTTCTTCGTGAGGATCTGGAAGAAGAGATCTACATGAAGCAACTTGAAGGCTTTATGGTGAACGATAAGAAAGAACTAGTATGAAAGGTAAAAACGTCTTTGTATGGGTTAAAATAGTCACCAAGGATGTGGTATAAAAAATTTGATACATTTATACAGGATCATGGCTTCCCCATAAGCAAAGTAGATCATTGTGTGTATTTTAGATTAATTGTTGACCATGTTATTTATCTGGTCTTGTATGTGAACGATATGTTGCAGGTTCAAAATGACAAATAAAATCTCTAGGATTTGAAGACCAATTTGTCCTCCAAATTCAACGTGAAATATCTTGGTGTTGCAAACTATATTTTGAGCATGGAAACTAAACCAGATCGGGAAAAGAGGAGGTTCTGGTTAAACCAGAGGAAATATGTCGAGACAATATTGCAGAGGTTTAATATGCAAGATAGTAAGCCAGTGAGGGTTCCTATTATTGTAGGTGTAAAGTTATCTGATGAACGGTGTCGCAAGGAATAAGAAGAGGAAGAGGACATGTCCCGTGTTCCATATGTAAGTGCAGTCGTAGTCTGATGTATGCGATGGTCTATACTAGACTAGACATTGCACATGTAGTCAGAGTATTGACCAGGTCTATATCAAAACCAGGGAAGGAGCATTGGACATCAGCGAAGTGAGTTTTCAGGTATTTGCTTGGCACTAGTAATTATGGTTTGTGCTACCAAGGAAGACCAGGATTGGACAAAGTTTTCGACATCCGTGGCTTTCTTGATGTAGACTAGGCTAGAGACCTGGATCAGAGAAAACCTACAAGTGGGTATGTGTGTAACCTATTTGTAGGTGCAATCAGTTGGATGAGTAAGATCCAATCTATAGTGGCATTGTCAACTACAGAGGCAGAATGCATGGTAGCCACTCATGCAAGCAAGGAAACAGTTTGGTTCCAGAGATTGTGTTCAAGTATTCGATTCGTACAGCGAGCTATTAGCATAGACTGTGACAACCAAAGTGTACTTTTCTTGGCAAAGAATCCTACTTATCATTCAAATACAAAGCACATTTATATTTAGTATCACTTTATGAGGGATATGGTAGAAGACACAAGGTGTTGTTGGTAAAGATGGACACTTTGAAGAATACTGTAGATGCATTGACAAAGTCTGTTAACTCTGAGAAGTTCTCTTGGTGTAGAGAAATAATGGGAGTTGCAAGGTTGTATCAATGACTAGGCTCTCCTATGGCTCCCTATGGAAAGAAAACAACAAGTGGGAGAATGTTGGGTTGTGTTATATTCTTTCCACGACTAGTCCCAGGAGTCAAGGTGGGGGATTAGAGGGGGGGCGGAGCTCCATCTTCATTACATCAGGCTCATTAGGGGGAAATAAGAGGGGTTGTAGCCCCCCTCTACGGGGTCCGGGCCAGAACCCCAGGGAAAATTGTTTTGGGCGCTATATTAGGTGGGTGGACCTACCTATGGTTTTGTGCAGGGATTTCGCACATGGTTTTGGGCTCGATGGTTTTTGATCCATGGTACTTTGTAAATATGGTAAATGGAACTATGGTTATGTTGCAATCCAAGTTTATTGGATTAGGGTTTCTGGATTCCTTGGCATGTATATATATGTATTGTAACATGGAAAGGAACATAATGAAAAATCAATGTGGTAGTCCCAGTTTTGGTATCCATGGGAAAATCTTTGTGTATATCTCTTTTATGTGTTATTCTCTCGCCATTGTTTATTTTCTATTTTTAGAATTCTTATGTAGGTAATTTATGTATGGGGTTAAAACCTACATTTGGTATCAGATTTGTTTTGGCTTCAAAGGGAAACCTTTACCACTGAGGGGTTTTGCTCGGGCCTGTGGTAGGCCTTGTTTAGTGGGAGATCTGTGGGATCGATTCTTGTGGTGAAAGAAGATGGAAAGTAGTGGAAATATAGAGATCGAGAAATTTAATGGTCAGAGTTTTGAGTTGTGGAAACTAAAGATGGAGGATCTATTGGTGGATAAAGATCAGTGGATCGCAGTAGATTTGGGTACTAAACCAACGACAATGTCCAATGAAGACTGGAAGAATTTAGATCAAAAAGAAAAAAGCACAATACTATTGTGTGTCTCAGATTTAGTATTTTTGAATGTATCAAGCGTAGCTCTGGCGAAAGGTTTGTGGGACAAGTTAGGGACTTCATACTAGTCTAAGTCTCTAGTGAATAAATTGTTACTACGGAAAACATTGTATAACTTGAGGATGAAATATGGAGACTCGGTGACAGAGAATCTCAACGCATTTAATAATTTGGAAAGACAATCATTGTCTATTGACATTAAAATTTTAGATGAAGATAATTGCATTAGTTTGTTGTGTTCTCTACCGAATTTGTGGGATAGACTAGTTGTTGCGATAGGTAGCAATGCAACTACCTTGCATTTTGATGAAAATATCATCCTTGCTGACCAAGGAGATGAGATGGCAAAATATGGAGGGCCAGAATGGTGATTCCTTGTTTGTATGAGGACGAGCCCAAAACATAAACAAAAATAAGTCCTCGAGTGGGAGATATAAATCTAGAGGGAGACCTAAATCTCTAGGAAAACCTAAAAAGGTGTGCTGGAAATGCAGAAAGGAAGGCCACTACAAAAGGGACTACAAATCTAAATCTCCTAAGAAAGGAAAGGGATCTGATGATTCTCCTTTTGTAGAGGTGAAAGCCACCTCATATGAAGGTGGGGATGTGTACTTGGCTTCTTCTTCAAGTACACATGTAGATCATGAGGCATGGATGGTTTACTCAAGTGCATCCCTTCACTTCACTCCGTAGAGAGAGTGGTTCTATTAATATGAGAAATATGATGGTAGTGATATCTTCTTAGGGGATGACAGGAAGGCTAGAATCATTAGTTGTGGAAAGGTCAAGTTGAAGTTGCAAGGTGGAAGGATTAGGACAATTGTGGGTGTTCTACATATTCCTCCATTAGCCAGAAATATGATTTCTATAAGAAAGTTGGATGATGCAAGTGTAAAAATAGTGTTCGAGAAAGATACCTACAAGGTGGTTTGATGAGCACTATTATTGATGCAGGGAGTGCGGATTGGAAATCTGTACAAGCCGCAAGGTAGGACTGTTATTGTTGGGTGAAACAGTTCTTTGGTTCCTGAAAGTGGAGTAGAAAATCTAGTGGTCTCTAGACAAAAGACCATGCCATGGCATCAAAGGCTTGGACATATTGGAGAGAAGGGCCTATGAATACTTCATGGTAAAGGTATGGTAGAAGTTATTTATAATAGCTCTCTGGATTTTTATTTTTTCGAAAATTTTGTATATGGGAAGCAGAATCGAGTGAGTTTTCCCTCTAGTGGGAAGAGGACGAAACAAATAATAGAGCTTGTTCACAGTGATGTGTTTGGACCTGTGTCGGTTCCATCACTGGGTAATGTTGTGTACTATGTATCATTTATAGATGACTTCTCAAGGAATACATGGATATATTTCCTCAAGAAGAAATGTGATGTCTTTGACAAGTTTAAATAATTTAAGGCTCTGGTGGAAAATCAAGTAGATAAGAAGATAAAGGTGTTGAAGACAGATAATGGTTAAGAGTCTTGCAAGAAGCAATTTCAAGAGTTCTATAAGAAGTGTGGTATATCACGGCAGAAGACTACTCCATACACACCTAAGCAAAAGGGAGTTGCAGGAAGAATGAACAAGATGTTGATGGAAAGGGCAAGAATCATGCTCAGTGGTGTCGGGTTAGGACATGAATTCTACACAGAGGTGGTTGAGACTGCAAGTTACCTGGTTAATAGATCACCTTCATCAACGTTGTAGGATAAGACTCCATAAGATGTATCGACTCGTAAGAAACCTTCTCTTTCACATCTGAGGGTATTTGGATGTGATGCATATGTACAAGTTCCAAAGGAGAGAATAATAGATTTGGATAGTAAATCTAAAAAGTGCATCTTTATTGGGTATAGGGATGGTTTAAAAGGTTATAAACATTGGAAACCAGTAACAAGGAAGGTTGTGTACAATCGATATGTGGTGTTTAGAGAGATGAAAGATGTTATTAAAAATGAATTCCTACCAAAGGAACCTGAGAATATAGAATTTGAGCTAAAGGAGGAAGAATCATACTCTATAATAGAAGAGGAATCAGAAGATGAAGAGCCACAAACTCCAGTTGTGAGAAGATCAGTTCGATAAAGAAGGTAGCTAGAAAGTTATAGTCCATCTGCTTTTTGTTCAAATTTTATTTTATCTATTACTGATGATGATTCCATGACTGTGAACGAAGCAATAGATTCAAAGCATCAAAAAATCTAGAAAGAGGCCATGGTTGATGAAATGGAAATTTTGCACAAAAATGAGGCTTGGGATCTGGTTGAGTTGTTAGCTGGAAGGAAACCCATTGGCAACAAATGTGTGTTCAAGAAGAATATGAAGGAAGAAGGAAAGGTGGAGAAATACATAGCTTGGTTGGTAGCAAAAGGTTATTCCTAGGTGTCAGGAATTGATTTTGGCAATTTTTTTCTCTTGTTGCTAATGTAGCTTCTATTAGATTACTTTTATCTGTTGCTATTGATTTTAATTTTGGGGTAGAATATATGGAAGTGAAGACAATATTTCTAAATGGGGATTTGGAAGAAGATATATACATGAAGCAACCTGAAGGCTTTGTGGTGATTTGCAAAAATTAATTGGTATGTAAGTTAAAAAAGTCTCTATATGGCTTAAAATAGTCACCAAGGATGTGGTATTAGAAATTTGATACCTTTATACGGGGACTGGGCTTCATCAGAAGTAAAGCAGATCACTATGTGTATTTTAAATTAATTGGTGACAATGTTATTTATCTGGTCTTATGTGTGGATGATATGTTGCTGGTTGGAAATGACAACGAAATTATCTAGGATTTGAAGACCAAATTGTCCTCCAAATTCGACATGAAAGATCTTGGTGTTGCAAACTATATTTTGGTTAAACCAGAGGAAGTATGTCGAGATAATACCGCAGAGGTTTAATATGCAGTATAGTAAATAGGTGAAGGTTCCTATTCCTATAGGTATAAAGGTATCTGTTGAACAGTGTCCCAAGACACAAGAAGAGGAAGACGATGTCTTCCATGTTCCATATGCAAGTAAATTCGATAGTCTGATGTATGCAATGGTCTGTACTAGCCCATACATTGTATATGCAGTGTCAGTATTGAGCAAGTTTATGTAAAAACCAAGGAAGGAGCATTGGACAATAGTGAAGCGGGTTTTTAGGTATTTGCGTGGAACTAGTGATTATGGTTTGTGCTACCAAGGAAGATCAGGGTTGGACAAAGTTTTGGACATCCCTAGATTTGTTGATGTGGATTGGGCTGAAGATCTAGATTAGAGAAGATCTACAAGTGGGTATGTGTTTAACCTATTTGGAGGTCTAGACAGTTGGATGAGTAAGAGACAATCTGTAATGGCACTACCAACTATAGAGGCAGAATACATAGCAGTCAATCATGCAAGAAAGGAAGCAGTTTGGTTGCAAAGATTGTGTTCAATTATGGGGTTAGTAAAGCGAGCTATAAGGATAGACTTTGATAGCCAAAGTACAATTTTCTTGGCAAAGTACCCTGCTTATCATTCAAAGACAAAGCACATTTATGTTCAATATCACTTTGTGATGGATATGGTAGAAGACAAAAGGGTGTTGCTAGTAAAGGTGGACACTTTGAAGAATATTGCAGATGCATTAACAAAGTATATGAGCTCTGAGAAGTTCCCTTGGTGTAGAGAAAAAATGGGCATTGCAAGGCTGGATCAATGACTATGATCTCTTGTGGCCCCCTGTCAAAATAAAACAACAAGTGGGACAATGTTGGGTTGTGTTATATTCTTTCCACGACTAGCCCCAATAGTCAAGAAAAGGGGTTAGAGGGGGGAGGAGTGTCCCTTTCATTGCGTCGCGCGTAGCCGGGGGGTCACAGGGGGAAGGTAGCATGCCTCTACAAGGTCTGGAGCAGCACCCAAGGGAAATTTTTTGTATCTTATATTAGGTGGGAAAACCTACCTATGGTTTTGTGCATGGATTTCACACATGGTTTTGGGCACAATGGTTTTTGATCCATGGTATTTTGTAGACCCAGTTAAGGGAACTACGATTATGTTCTAATAAAGGGTTAATGGATTGGGGTTTATGGATGCTTCGACATGTATATATATGTATTGTAACATTGAAAGGAACATAATGAAACATCAATATGGTAATCCTAGTTTTCGGATCTAGGGGAAAATCTCTGTGTATTTTTGGTTTATGTGTTATTGTCTTTCCATTATTTATTTTCTGTTTTTAGAATTCATATACAGGTAATTTATGATAGGGTTAAAACCTACATTTGGTATCAAAGATGTTCTCACTTCAAGGGGATGCCTTTGCTGCTAAGGGGTTTTGCTCAGGCCTATGGTAGACCTTGTTCAGTGGGAGATCTATGGGATTAATTCTTGTGGTGAAAGAAGATGGCGAGTAGTGGAAAGATAGAGATAGATAAATTTAATGGTCACAGTTTTTAGTTGTTGAAACTAAAGATGGAGGATCTATTGGTGGATAAAGATTAATGGATCATAGTTTATCCGAGTACTAAACCAACAACAATGTCCGATGAAGATTGGCAGAAGTCAGATCAAAAGGAAAAAAGCACAATACGATTGTGTGTCTAAGATTCACTATTTCTGAATGTATCAGGGGAAGCTACGATGAAGGTTTTGTGTGACAAGTTAGGGGCTTGTACCAGTCTAAGTCTCTCGTGAATAAAATGTTCCTACGGACAAAGTTGTATAACTTGAGGATGAAAGATGGAGACTTGGTGACAGAGAATATGAACACATTTAATACTGTGGCAGGCCAATTATTATCCGTTGATATTAAAATTCCAGATAAAGATAAGTGCATCAGTTTTTTATGTTCTCTACCATATTCATGGGATAGTCTGGTTGTTGCAATACATAGTAGTGTAACTGCCTTGTAGTTTGATGAAATAGTCTCATCCTTGTTGACGTTGGAGATGAGACGGAAGAATATGGAGAGCTAGAATGGTGATGCCTTGTCTGTATGAGGAGGGGCCCAAAACATAAACAAGAATAAGTCCTCGAGTGGGAGATATAAATCTCTAGGAAAACCTATAAAGGTGTGCTTGAAATGTAGAAAGGAAGGGCACTACAAAAGGGACTGTAAATCTAAATATCATGAGAAAGTAATGAGATTTGATTATTCTCCTTATGTAGATGTGAAAAGCACCTTAGATGAGGGTGGGGATGTGTACTTGGCTTCTTCTTCAACTACACATTTAGATCATGAGGCATGGTTGATTGAATCAGGTGCATACTTTCACTTCACTCCCCATAGAGAGTGGTTCTACGAGTATGAAAAAAATGATGGTGGTGATGTCTTCTTATGGCATGACAAGAAGGCTAGAACCATTGTTTGCAGAAAAATAAAGTTGAAGTTGCAAGGTGGAAGGATTAGAACAATTATGGGTGTTCTGCATATTCCTACATTAGCTAGAAATCTTATTTCTGTAAGCAAGTTGGATGATGCGGGTGTAAAAACAGTGTTCGATAAAGATACCTGCAAGATGGTTTGGGGCACACTGGTATTGATGAACGGAGTATGGACTTTAAATCTGTACAAGCTACAAGGTAGCACTATTATTGATGGGTGCAAGGGTTTTTTTGTTCCTAAAAGTGGAGTAGAAAATCTAGTGGTCTCTGGAAAAAAGACCATGATATGGCATCAAAGGCTTGGACATATTTGAGAGAAGGGCCTTCGAATACTTCATGGTAAAGGTATTGTAGAAAGTATGTCTAATAGCTATCTGGATTTTGATTTCTGTGAAATTTTTTTATATGGGAAGCACAATCGGGTGAGTTTCCCCTCTGGTGGTAAGAGGACAAAACAAATATTAGAGATTGTGTGCAGCGATGTGTTTGGACCTGTGTCAGTTCCATCATTTTGTATGTCTATGTACTATGTATAATTTATAGATGAGTTCTCAAGGAATACATGGATATATTTCCTCAAGAAGAAATCTTAAGCCTTTGACGTGTTTAAAGAATTTAACATTATGGTGGAAAATCTAGCAAAGAAGAAGATAAAGGTGTTGAGGATAGATAATGGTGGAGAGTTTTTCAAGATGGAATTTGAAGAGTTCTGTAAGAAGTGTGGTATAGCACGGCAGAAGACTACTCCATACACACCTGAGAAAAATGGAGTTGCAAAGAGAATGAACAATACGTTGATGGAAAGGGGAAGAAACATGCTCAGTGGTGTCGGGTTAGGATAGGAATTATGGGAAGAGGTGGTAGAGACTTCATGTTACCTGGTCAACAGATCACCTTCATTAGCATTGGAGGATAAGACTCCATAAGAGGTATGGACTGATAAGAAACTTTCTCTTTCACATATAAGAGTATTTGGATGTGATGCATATGTATATTTTCCAAAGGAGAAAAGAACAAAGTTGGATAGTAAATCTGAAAAGTCCATCTTCATTGTGTATAAGGATGGTTTAAAAGGTTATAACCTTTGGAACCCAGTAACAAGGAAGGTTGTGTATAGTCAAGATGTGGTGTTTAAGTCCTACCAAAGGAACCTGAAAAGATAGAGTTTGAGCTAAAGGAGGAAGAATCAGACTCTACAACAGAAGAGGAATTAGAATATGAAGAGCCACAAAATCTGGTTGTGAGAAGATTATTTTGAGAAAGAAGGTGGCCAGAAATGTATAGTCCATCTTCTTTCTGTTCAAATTTTTCATTATCTTTTACTGATGATGATCACAAAACTGTGAAGGAAGTAATAGATTTAGAGGATGGAAAACTCTGGAAAGAGGCCATGGTTGATGAAATGGCATCTTTACACAAAATGAGGCTTGGGATCTAGTGGAGTTACCGGCTGGAAGGAAACCCATTGGAAGCAAATGGATGTTCAAGAAGAAGATGAATGCAGAGGGAAAGGTGGAGAGATACAAAGCTCCATTGGTAGCAAAAGGTTATTCCCAGTTGCCAAGAATTGATTTGGGCGATATTTTTTGTCCTATTGCCAACGTAACTTCTATTAGATTACTTTTATATGTTGCTACTTATTTTGATTTTGAGCTAGAACATATGGATGTGAAGGTAGCATTTCTTCATGGGTATCTAGAATAAGAGATCTACATGAAGCAACCTGAAGGCTTTCCGGTGTAGGGTAAGAAAGAACTGGTATACGTGTTAAAAAAGTCTCTATATGGGTTAAAATTGATATGAGTTGATTCAATTCCCGAATTTAACAAAGAACTTTTGCTTTCATGATGTGATTAGAATTGTAATTAAAATAACAAAAAGGAACATAAATGCATGCTCTAAAGAAAAAGGAACATGACCATCATCAACAACATAGAATAACAAGACGTTGATAAAGGAGTTCGTCCATGAGAGACTACATCTCCAGGCCTCGATGTCAAGATGGTGTAGGCCGTTGCATTAAGTGTTGTCAATAGTGATGATGTACATATGTGCTGAAGTCACTATCATACAAGGAAAATGCCCCCACGTAGTAGTGGCTCCAAGATATGTTCCGTTGTAGGAACTCTCATTCAGAAAAGGACTCCTATCAGTATGGCCTAAACTCATGCATGACAATAATGAACATCCTGCCAACATGTCATAAAAGGGATCTCAATGCAAACATACATGGTGACACATGAGTATCCCATCAGCATAATGACAAAGGGATCTCAAACAATACATGACGAATCATGACAACAAGTACATCTCACAAATGATTCTACATCACATCAAGCAGGCATCACAAAACAAGTAAGAAAACAAGATCCCACATCAAACATCAAACAGGGATCTGTGCAGCACAATGCAGCTCATGGCAAAAATAAGTATATGAACATATTTCATATACCTCATATCCTAGGGCCATCTGAGGAAAAGGATGTCAAATTGCTGAAGCTGGCCATACCATCAATCTTACGACATTGAATCTCATGGAAATGATTGCTCGCATGTTGAATACTGACACCTGCACTCCACTTTGAAAAGTGGTTGAAAAATAGAATGGTCAAATAGAAATTCTAATTGCACCATTAGATTTGTACCGTTGAATAGTGTAAAATTGGTTGTCAAATTTCTAAAATCTAAGAAAGTGAGAATTTGGGGCTTAAGGAACCTTTTTGATTCCCCATAGATTCCACAAAGATTCCCTCCTTTGGGTCATTTGAAGATCTGCGACTCAGATAAAAATTCTAATTGTGTCATCAAGTTCATGTCGTTGAGAGGTGTAAGATCAACATAAAATTCGTCCAATTTGGACACTGACAAAATTTCACCCTCCTGAGAATTTTTCTTAATCATGGTTCCACCTATGTTCTTCTAGAATCATGGTTCCACTTGCAAAACAATTAAAACAAATATTATGTCTCGATTTTCGTGCTGTGCCTTGGCCTCCATTCTATTCTGCATAATGGGGTTTCATTCCTCTATTCTCCAATCCACCTCCTCCTCCCAGTGCATTTTGAAATGAGGATTAAATTTTATGTGATGGGCGGAAATTATGACACCCCTTCTGGCGCATTAGTTAGGGCAGAGTGCTTGAGGCATTGAGGTTGGGGGATCAAATCACGACCTCTCCAAAATACATAAGAAACTATTTATATTTTACTTTGTCATTGGTTTGTTACAATAGAAGCATGCAATGTATGGTAGTGTTTTGTTGTAAATAGCGTGGAGGTTGGTTGGTGTACGCACCATACGGGGTCGCCCAGTGGGGGCCAGCCCACCAGCTTCACATTTAATGTATGGCATCTGTGTTGGGGTGTGGGTCGGGTCCACCAAAGGTTCCCCGCCCACCCCTTTAATAATGTTTATCATATATGTGGTTTACCTGAGGATTCGGTTAGACCGGCGAGTGTCATGGCCCATCGGTCCTTTTTTTAATATAATTTCATTTTATGGTTGCAATTCGGCCGGTGGGGGTCATGGCCTATTGGCTCTTTAATAATTGAATTTTGATTTTGTAATATAGTTTGGGGGTGGTGGGGGTGGTGGCCCACCAACTCATATATATATATATATATATATATATATATATATATATATATATATATATATATATATATATATATATATATATATATAGATATATATATATATATTCTAATAAATAGGGCCTTTTTTTTATTTTGTCTAATATATGAAATATTAGACAAATTAATGATCCAAAAAATTCACCCTCGGGAGCTAGGTTTCATACCTCGAGGTCGATCAAATTGTAGGACACTTAAACTTGGCCCATAGTCCAACTTTGACCAAAACTTTGACTGGCTCGTTCTCCCTGATACGAGCTCGGGTTGACAAATCGTTCACACCGTTGCGATCAAGATGATAAGATATATGCTTTGGTCATGGTTCAAAAGAATTCTTATCACCTTGATTTTTGAGCTTCCATAAGTCCTCTTTGTCCAGTGTGTGTCCTCGGAGCAACCTGGATCAAAAAGATTTCCCAAGGATGTGGTATCAGAAATTTGATACATTCATATGAAGACTTGGCTTCACCAGAAGAAAAGAAGATCACTGTGTGCATTTTAAATTAATTGGTGATTGTGTTACTTATCTGGTCTTTTATGTGGATGGTGTGTTGCTAGTTGGAAATGAAAAAGAAATTATCAAGGATTTGAAGACCAAGGTGTTGTAAACTATATTTTGGGCATGGAAATTAAATGAGATTGGGCAAAGAAGAAGCTCTTGTTAAACCAGAGGAATTATGTTAATTCAATACTACAAAGGTTTAATATGCACGATAGTAAACTGGTTAAGGCTCCTATTCATGTAGGTGTAAAGTTATCTGCTGAACAGTGTCCCAAGACACAAGAAGAGGAAGAGGACGTCTCATTTGTTCCATATGCAAGTGCAGTCGGTAGTTTGATCTATGTGATGTTCTGTACTAGACCAGACATTGCACATGTAGTGGGAATATTGAGTAGTTATATTTCAAATCCAGGGAAGGATCATTGGACAGTAGTGAAGGAGGTTTTTAGGTATTTGCGTGGAACTAGAGATTATGGTTTTTTCTACCCAGGAAGACCAAGATTGGACAAAGTTTTTGACATTTGTGGCTTTGTTGATGTTGACTGGGCTAGATATTTGGATCAAAGAATATCTACAAGTGGGTATGTGTTTAACCTACTTGGAGGTGCACTCAGTTGGATGAGTAAGAGATAATCTATAGTGGCACTATGAACTACAGAGGCAAAATACATGCAAGCTACACATGCAAGCAAGGAAGCAGTTTGGTTGTAGAGAATGTGT
Organism: Pinus tabuliformis; assembly: GCA_031772625.1. Lineage (NCBI taxonomy): Eukaryota > Viridiplantae > Streptophyta > Pinopsida > Pinales > Pinaceae > Pinus > Pinus tabuliformis. The sequence continues at coordinate 756,216,229 of CM062816.1, forward strand.
TCAAGTATGGGGTTAGTACAACGAGCTATAAGGATAGACTGTGATAGCCAAAGTGCAATTTTATTGGTAAAGAATGCTTTTTATCGTTCAAAGACAAAGCACATTGATGTTCTGTATCACTTTGCGAGGGATATGGTAGAAGAAAAAAAGGTGTTGTTGGTAAAGGTGGACACTTTGAAGAATACTGCAAATGCATTGACAAAGTGTGTGAGCTTTGATAATTTCTCTTGGTGTAGAGAAACAATGGGCATTACAAGGCTAGATCAATGACTAAGCTCTCTTGTGGCCCCCTTTGGAAAGAATAAAATTGGGAGAATGTTGGGTTGTGTCATATTTCTTCCATGACTAGCCCTGGTAGTCAAGTCGGGGTGTTAGAGGGGGGGTGGAGCGACCCGTTCATTGCATCAGGTGCCACGGGTGGGTCATCGGGGGGGCGTTAGCCCCCCTCTATGGGGTCTAGGGGAATGCGCTAGGGAAAAAAATTGGACCCTATATTAGGAGGGCAGACCTACCTATGGTTTTGTGCATCTATTTCGTACATTGTTTTGGGTGCAATGGTTTTCTGTCCATGGTATTTTGTAGATCTGGTCAAGGGAACTACGATTATGTTCTAATCCAGGGTTAATGGATTGGAGTTTATGGATGCTTCGTCATGTATATATATGTATTGTAACATTGAATGGAACATAATGAAAAATCAATCTGGTAGTCCCGGTTTTGGGATAAAGGGGAAAATCTTTGTGTATATTTGTTTTATGTGTTATGTTGTCACCTTTTTTATTTTTTGTTTTCAGAATTCATATGCAGGTAAGTCCAGTATGGGGTTAAAACCAAAATTTGTTATCAAAGTTACTTTGACTTCTAGGGGACGCCTTTACTACTGAGGGATTCTTCTCGAGCTTGTGGTAGACCATGTTCAGTGGGGGATTCTTGGGATTGATTCTTGTGGTGAAAGAATATGGCGAGCTGTGGAAAGATAGAGATCGAAAAATTTAATGGTAAGAGTTTTGAGTTGCGGAAACTCAAGATGGAGGATCTGTTGGTGGATAAAAATCAGTGGATCACAATAGATCTAGGTACTAAACCAACGACAATGTCTGATGAAGACTAGAAGAAGTTGGATCAGAAGGAAAAAAGGAACAATAGGATTGTGTGTCTCAGATTCATAATTGCTAAATGTATCAGGGGAAGTTATGGCAAAGGCTTTGTTGGAAAAGTTAGGGACTTTGTACTAATCTAAGTCTTTGGAGAATACTTGTCCCTTGTCTCCTACCAATTAAGTGGTAATCCCATCCATTTATTAGAAATGTCACTTATTAAAATTCATATGCAAGTAATTCCTGTATGGGGTTAAAACCTGCATTTGGTATCAAAGTTGTTTTGGCTTTAAGGGGATGCCATTACTGCTGAGGGGTTTTTCTCAAGCCTTTGGTAGACCATGTTTAGTGGGAGATCTTCGAGATCAATTCTTGAGGTGAAAGAATATGGCGAGTCGTGGAAAGATAGAGATCGAGAAATTTAATTGTCAGAGTTTTGAGTTGTAGAAACACAAGATGGGGGATCTGTTGGTCGATAAAGATTAGTGGTTGGTTCCTTCCCTCTTGTCATATTACATTGGGCCTTCATCCTTTCACACTTCGAGAACCTCTTGATCCTGTGTCGAAGAAACTGATCTATACCATGTAAACCAATCAACCATTTCTATATCTCAATCATGTCATTTATAAAAAAATTCTCAATATGCAAAAGAAAGAAAATAGAATCCTTCATATGCATATTATTGTAATTTGAAAATCTCTAGTCAAGGAAACAACCATATATGGATATGTTGAATGAATAAATGAATATTAAGACAATATGAGGAAGCTTTAGTGCCCACGCAACTCATTTGTAAACCATACTTCACTATTAATTCTGGGAATACTCATAATATGTTTTTTTTATTTTTCTTTCTCATGAAATGAGCGTTGATGGAAATATATATAAGTGAAGAGAACAAGAAACTATTTTTCAATGATACCCACTCGAATTTCTCATTCCTTTGTGAGGAGTAATTTGAAGGAGGGTATTTTTTTTATTCTAGATGCTTGCAACAAAAATAGAATAGGCCACATGGCAATAAAATCCAGTTTTTTTACCGAACTGAAAATCATGATAACATTTAAATCTTGTCAATTCTCTAAAAAAAAACATTTATTTATTAATGGGCATAGTGTTCAGGGCATATTGGTGGATGGGTTTCATCTTAGCTTCAAAACAAGTCACATTTGGGAAGGTGAATTGGTTTCATGTTTTAGAGAAAGAGTTTGTATGTGGAAATACAAGAAATTGCATATGGATGGAAGGGCTAATTGCCAAATATAATGCAAACTAGGTGTTCCTTGAAAAGGGGAAAACCGAGGTCAATAAAACTTGTAAAATGTGCCCATGCTTTTTGCTGTCAATGTGAAACTTCTCATGCTTTTTTGGGATTGTAATGGGTTTCAAAAAAGGTTAAAAGGGAATTCTTTTGGTTAAAAAATTAAAGTGAAAATAAGTGGATAGAAATAAACCTATTCCAAATTACAGAAAAAATAAAAAATATACAAATTATAAATTAGCAATGTCCTTCAATTATTGTTGCAAAAGATAATTACGTACTTCTTAAAAGTTGTGATCCTTCCAATGATAAGCTACAAATTTTAGATCCCTTAAGAAGCCATAAATTTGGTCACTGCTAGTGATTCAATGCCTAGAAAAATGATATTGCCTCAAGAAAATCCACAAACTTACAAGGAAATTCATCAATAAACTTAAATTCACCCCAATTTCATGTTTATCATGCCTTCTCTCTCTCTCTCTTCCACATTGTCATAAATATTTCTTTCTTGTTCCACATCCCACCATATTTCATGCATTCTCCTCCATATTTCATATTTACATCTTAATTTTGTCATCTAATGTTTGCTTGGAAATAATTTTTCGCAATAGTAATATTGCCACATATTTAACCATAAACAAACGAGTCTATAAAATGTTCATTCTCAATTCAATATTTCATTTTCCCACAAGTATCCATAAGTTCTCATCTCAATCATGCTTATTAAAAGATACAAAATAACTACACCAACAAGCTTCCACATTTTCCATCTTTGAACATAATAATACCAAAACTAACTTCCATCACCAATGACATCACATAATTGAATGCTTGAAAATGCTTCCTATTGGGACCCCTATTTATTTTTTCTTTTCATATCTATGTGTTGAAAAGTGTGCAACAAGAAATGCTTGTTGAGATTGCAACAAGATGATGGAGCTTAGTGAAAAGAGTCGCCTTCACTAAGTGGGCCCGCAGGCTATTTTTGGCGCAAGTCTATTTTTAGACTATGTCTATTTTTAGACATATGGATCATGTCTATGGATGATTGATCAAGTTGGGAAAAATAGATGGACTTCTATTTTTGATGAAAGTGTGAGTGATCACAGTGTGAGTGATTACAGTGTGAGTGATCACAGTGTGAGTGATCAAAGTCAAAAATAGAAAAGTCAAATATTATTATCTCACAATAATATTTGGACTATAAACTTAATCTTATTCTCTTGGAGCACTTCAGTTTGAGCTACGGAAGTGGCACATGCAGCTGTCAGAAGGAAATACATTTTTCTCATGAGTCAGTTGAGTTGTTGCATGCATGACTTCAGTTAGAACTCAAGTGAGTTGAGTTTAGTGGACTGGAGGTACAGTTGATGGAGTTGTGTTCAGTTTAGCTTTGTTAAACTGGTTGTATTTAGTCTAACTGATCAATAGACTAAAGATGAGTTGGGTGAATTAGTTATTAATTAATTCACAAGTTATTAACTCATAATGCAACTATAGAATACATCAGTTAACTCAGTTGCATGTCAGTGCATGTTCAGTTCAGCAGGGACAGGTGTTAGAGGATCAGATTGCTATCAGTTGTGACTATAGCTATGCATGATGATTTGCACAATCAAAGGATTGAGTATGCCAATGAGTTTGCTCACGTATCTTCATGATATTATAGCTGTTGCTCACGTCCAACATAGTGTGGGTGACTATTTTGCAGTGTAAAATTGAGTTTGGGAAGCTATTCTCATCAGTTCTTGAGCAGGTATTGAGCAGTGGAGGCAGGCAAGCAGCGGGAGAGATTTGGAGATCAAATCTGAGCTGTATTGTGTGTAACAGGTGGAGATACTTGTGAGAAGTATTATGCTTTGTATTGTTACATGATTCAATCAATATAATATACAAATAGTGTGGGGTTTTTAGCGAGATGCTTTCCCCGGGATACATACTGTGTTTATGAGTTTGATTGATGCTTCTATGTGTGCCTGTGGATGTTTCTGCTTCTGTAATTTGATGATCAACGTAGAGGAGATTATGTATTATACATGTTCCGCTTAAATTGTATGATCAGGATAATCTCTGTTGAATATGTGTCATATTATTCAAAATTTCTACATGGTATCGGAGCTAGATGATTTGTAGAAAAAGTTTCTACATGGTATCGGAGCTGCTTGATTTGTAGAAGAGATTTTTATAGGATATCAAGCGAGGATTGATCATCAGATCCACTATTCAGGAAGTGTTTACATTCTATTTCTCTAGGCAGAGTCTGTAATCGGGCCAGGTAGCCTCTGGATTCATCCTTCCTTTGGAAGGTGAGATATCCGATGAATGCCCATACAGTCAATCTCTGTACAAGAAATAATTTGTTCTCATGAATTCTAGATCGGAAGCAGTTGAGTTTTGTGCTGGTGGAATTCGAATTTAATTCCAAAGCAAGAGATAAAACTCAGAAACATTCAGTTCGAGAATGGAGATAGTATGCCCCAGTATCTCACGAGGTTCACTCAGTGTCGAGATGAGCTGGGAAGTGTGGGGGTTACTGTTGATGATGAGGATGGTGAGTCTAGCACTCCTTGACCTTCCTAAGAGTTGGCATAGCTACCAGGACTCGGTGAATGGAAGGGAGAAACTGCCAAATTGGGAACGACTATGGTCGGATTTGATGCAGGAGGAGATTAGATGGAGCACCAGAGATGGTTCTTCATCCATGCAGGATGAGGAGAACTGTGCCTTAGCGAGTAAGGTGAAGAAGGGGAAGGAGAAGGTTTCTCTTTTCGAATCTTGTTCTTCCAGTGATGGGAAGAAGGTTGACAAGTCGAAGGTGAGATGCTTTCGTTGTCATGAGATTGGTTCAAGGGTCAGGAACCTGTATGCTCTTGAGGTTCAAGATGCATGCGAAGCCTTGAGCAGCAAGGCAACTGATGGAGACTTGGTGGTTGAGAGGGAGCGTATATTACCTCTCAACATGCAGAGACAGAAGAAGTCTCAGACGATTGTGGAGGAGCCACAATTCGTGCAGCAGCTTCAGGAGGTTGTGGAGGAGCCACAACAAGGGAAGCTGAAAGGAGATCGAGTAGAGACATCTACTCATCCAGAGACCTCCAGTAGGGGGAAACTTCAAGCCAGGTGGGCTGAGGGATCGCATGCAGCCATACCTCCAGGTAGGAGGTGGGGTGATGTGGATTGATTGTCCCAAGGAGGAGGGGCAGGATCCTTGAGGTACCCAACCTCTTGGATGAGACCTTGCTACGGGAGCCCCGATGTGTAGTAGCAGGAACTGACTGATTGGGTAGAGACAGATGCGGATGGAGCGGCAGAGAGAGCGACAGTGCAGGGAATCCCAGGACAGCGCATAGCTAGCAGGCTGTAGCAATGCGAGAGGCACAAGTGTTTTGCACAGTGTTAGGTGGCACAGAGAGGTGTGCAATGGTGCGAGATGCATGGAGATGTTGCAGTAGCGCAGATGTCAGAGAGGGAGCACTTGTCAGCAGCAGGTAGAGCTTCAGCATCAGAGGATGTTTCTATCCCAACAGGGAGGTCAGTTGGGAGGTGCAGTGCGGATGCAATGCTGGGAGATAGAACCAGCAGCAGCACGGATGCAGTCAGAGATCAAAGTGACAGAGGCTAGAGTAGTCAGATACTGAAGAGCACAGAGATGCAGAGTTTCAGTCGACAGAGGCAATAGCAGTCAGAGACTTTGATGACAGAGCAAGTGGACCGGCCAGATGTGTTGCATGGAGAACATTCCAGAGTTACAGGATCGGGTTTGAGAGGAAGCCTTTCTTGTTGAGAGGGAGTGTTGAAAAGTGTGCAACAAGAAATGCTTGTTGAGATTGCAACAAGATGATGGAGCTTAGTGAAAAGAGTCGCCTTCACTAAGTGGGCCCGCAGGCTATTTTTGGCGCAAGTCTATTTTTAGACTATGTCTATTTTTAGACATATGGATCATGTCTATGGATGATTGATCAAGTTGGGAAAAATAGATGGACTTCTATTTTTGATGAAAGTGTGAGTGATCACAGTGTGAGTGATTACAGTGTGAGTGATCACAGTGTGAGTGATCAAAGTCAAAAATAGAAAAGTCAAATATTATTATCTCACAATAATATTTGGACTATAAACTTAATCTTATTCTCTTGGAGCACTTCAGTTTGAGCTACGGAAGTGGCACATGCAGTTGTCAGAAGGAAATAAGTTTTTCTCATGAGTCAGTTGAGTTGTTGCATGCATGACTTCAGTTAGAACTCAAGTGAGTTGAGTTTAGTGGACTGGAGGTACAGTTGATGGAGTTGTGTTCAGTTTAGCTTTGTTAAACTGGTTGTATTTAGTCTAACTGATCAATAGACTAAAGATGAGTTGGGTGAATTAGTTATTAATTAATTCACAAGTTATTAACTCATAATGCAACTATAGAATACATCAGTTAACTCAGTTGCATGTCAGTGCATGTTCAGTTCAGCAGGGACAGGTGTTAGAGGATCAGATTGCTATCAGTTGTGACTATAGCTGTGCATGATGATTTGCACAATCAAAGGATTGAGTATGCCAATGAGTTTGCTCACGTATCTTCATGATATTATAGCTGTTGCTCACGTCCAACATAGTGTGGGTGACTATTTTGCAGTGTAAAATCGAGTTTGGGAGGCTATTCTCATCAGTTCTTGAGCAGGTATTGAGCAGTGGAGGCAGGCAAGCAGCGGGAGAGATTTGGAGATCAAATCTGAGCTGTATTGTGTGTAACAGGTGGAGATACTTGTGAGAAGTATTATGCTTTGTATTGTTACATGATTCAATCAATATAATATACAGATAGTGTGGGGTTTTTAGCGAGATGCTTTCCCCGGGATACATACTGTGTTTATGAGTTTGATTGATGCTTCTATGTGTGCCTGTGGATGTTTCTGCTTCTGTAATTTGATGATCAACGTAGAGGAGATTATGTATTATACATGTTCCGCTTAAATTGTATGATCAGGATAATCTCTGTTGAATATGTGTCATATTATTCAAATTTTCTACACTATGATCTTTAGAGGAAAACTAAAATATATTGTAGTTATTTAAGGCATTGCAATTATTTGTAGGCTAAACAAGTTGGGCCATACATGGGTCAGTACATGGTGAATTCACAGTGTGGTTTGCTATAGTAGGCCAAGACTTAATATCTATATTTAACAAAATTTGAACATGATATGACCATTTACTCTTGCTTTTATGATTAACTTTGAAGTATAACTCAAGTGTGTCTGAGGTGTTAGAAGACATCGATCAATGTTTGCACAAGGATGTAACATTACATTCGATGTAACATATTTTGAAACTTATCTTTTGGAAAGAAGCAAGGGAAAGATATGAAGACTTGGGAAGGGCCTATTGCAATGCTTCCTGCAAGGAGTATTAGTAAACAACCATTACTTACCATAGCAAACTGTGAACATCTAAGAGGTACTTTGTTGTAATTAATTGTTTATGCTCAACAACATTGAGATAATTTTGGTAATATCATTCACAACAATTTGTTAGCATGCCACTTTATTAGTCCAAGTAGAATTAAGAGATTTGCATTTAAGAAAAATGAAAAAAAATTAAATTAAACATGTAACAAAAATCAAAGACAAACAAAGAATCTAAATGTTTATTTATGTACAACTATATTTACAAGTTCTTTACGTGGTATTACTATTTTGCATCAATAGTAAGGTTTCGGGTGTACACCATTAGTTGCATAAGAAAATGACCGCCTTCCTCCTCCTTAAAAAAATTTGAAAGATTTGCAATGACAGAGGAAAATATGTATGGACCTAGCCATAACTTCTGAAACTTTAAATGTTTTCCCTTTTCAGCATGTGCAAAATCCCATTGTTTGACTACCTTTGAAGATAAATGTTTTAAATTCATTATCAAAATACTTCTTTATTGTTTTCATTTTTTTTTCAAATTAATTAAAGAATAACTCCTATTTTTCAAGAACCAATAGTGTATTAAATCTTTGAGAAATATTAGTTGATTTCATGATCCAGGTGGATATTGGTGGCCACCTGCCAGGTCCACCTGGACCCCCACCATTGTCTTTCTCAGCATTTTCAGTTTCCTTAATTGTAGCACAGTTTACTATTTTTAGCAGTTTTTCGGGTCCTGAACTTCCGGAGCCGTTTTGAGGCCCTAAACGACGTTTTTTTGGAATTCTGGGGCGACCGAGCCCTATGTTGCCTCCCAAAGTGGTAGTACTCGGATAGATCTTTCTAACGAGCTATCGTACGCGTCAAACGGAGATCGTATGCCAAAGTTACGACCCCGGGAAATTGATGTACCAATTTACCCAAACGGGACCCACAATTTGGCGTTTCATCTTCTAGGGTTAGGTTTCGGTATGTGAAGGGTTTTCCATTGTTTCTCAACAATAAATAGGCCTTCGAGCCTCATTGTAATACAGTTCAGAACAGTTCAGAGGAATGTAGCCATCACATCTCTTCTCAGAGATAAGCTACCATCGCCCTAGCTAGTTTATTGCCATTTCTGTTTGTAAGCATATGTTAGTATTTTCCATTAATGAAATGAAGTATTATTTCCGCTGCATCTTTGTGTATATGGTTATCTCTGTAATTTTTTGCGTTCCTGCTTAAATCTGGATCAGTGGTATCGGAGCGGTCTGCTTTTTCTCTGTTTTTCTTTGCATGTCCCCAACAAGGTCGGGATATAAGGAGTTAGGGCTTGAATTGGTTGAACCTTTGCAAGACCAGCCTCGCAAATCCCGACGGCCTCCCATGGCGGACGAGAAGAAAGACGAGGGGGCAGGAGATCCCATCAAAATCTTGCTCGAAGAAGCGCTCGAGCGACAACGGAACGCGATGATGGACAGCTTTGCGCAGATCCTTCAGCGGCTACCCAGAAGCGGCGCATCGGCTTCCAGCAGCTCCTCTGGAAATGCCACACCCTTTAAGGTACAAGTTAATTTTGAAATCCCCATATTCGAGGGTCAGATAGACGCCGATGCCGTAGATAAATGGTTAAATCTGCTAGAGGGTTATTTTTCTGTTCATGAATTTTCGAGTCGGGAAAAGATTGTTTTTGCTCTTCTCAAAGCAGCCCCCCACGTCAAGGACTGGTGGGAAACCTACTGCGAGCAGAAGGATGAAAGTACTGGCTCACTATTTTCAGCCGCACCCACCTGGGATTCGTTCCGGGATGCCATCAAGGAGCAGTACTACCCTGTCGGAAGCTATGAGGATGAATACATAAAGTGGACCACGCTGCGGCAGGGAAGGGACCAAGATGTGCCGGAGTTCACCAATCTTTTCCATACCCTTCGCACAAAGTTGGGTATCAAGGATTCAGAGCAACATTTGATACTCAAATACCATGGCTGCCTGCACAAGTACATCCAGGAAGAAATACAGTTCCTAAACATCCCCTCGCTCGGCGCAGCATACCGGTATGCCGTCAAAGTCGAGCAGAAGTTTAAACAAAAGAAGCGAGACTTTGGATCTGCGAATCCAAAGCAGGGGAAAGGTGCCCCTAAACCACAGAACAAAGGACAAAGCCAAGGCGGGACAGCCCAAGACAACCAGCTGAAGCTGCAAGCAAAGAGCAACGCCGCGAAGCCGAGAAAGGACACTGGAAAATGGTGCGAGTTCCATAAGAGCTCCACTCACAACAGAAGTGAGTGTCGGGCCAAACAGTCACTAGTGGCTGAGCTAAAGGTTTCAGAATCAGATGCATGTTCCGACTCTGAGTCAGAACCCGATAAGGGGTATGAAAAAGGGAAGCAGATCATTGATGCGGATCCCAGCGCCACTGTTGCTACCGCAAAGATCCAGAAAAATGAACCCGAAGATCCAGAGGAGGAGGAGCGTCTCTTCCACTCCCAGATGTGGGTCAAGGGCTCCCCGATACAGTTCATTGTTGATAGCGGGAGTCAAAAGAACCTCATTTCGGCAGAGGTCGTGAAGCGGTTGGGCTTACCGACCACAGCACATCCACAACCATACACCATTGGGTGGCTTTACCAAGGGCGAGATCTTCGCATGAGCCAGCAGTGTCGCCTTCCATACAACATCAAGCCCTTCACGGATGAGGTATTGTGTGACATTGCTCCCCTTGAAGTTTGTGATGTATTACTAGGACAACCATACTTGTGGAAGCGACATGCTGTGTATGAATCAAGGCCTCGTGCTGTTATTATTACATTGGGAAATAAGTTGTTCAGGATACCAGAGGTACCACCACCTGCCGCCATCTCTTTGATTACTGCAAAACAATGTAGTAAGATCATTTCCAAAACCAGGAAATTTGTTTTCCTGATGATACGCCCTCAAGGGAAGAAGAAGACAGTGGCCGCGGCCTCCAAACGAGGTCCCTCTGCACGGCAGCTACAAATGGACAAGATTGTGGAGGAGTACAAATACATCTTCACCTCCCCGGCAGGGGTTCCTCTGCACTGTCAAGTCAAGCACTCCATTGATCTGACCCCAGGTGCGCCGCTACCCAATGGACCAATTTATCGGCGCTCCATTCTGGAGAACAATGAAATCAAGAGGCAGATTCAGGAGCTCCTACAGAAAGGTCACATCCGTCCGAGTTCTTCACCCTGTGGGAGCCCGATAGTGTTGGTACAGAAGAAGGATGGGACGTGGAGACTCTGTATTGACTATCGGGCGCTGAACAAGATCACTGTCCGTAATAGGTACCCGACCCCGCGGATTGATGACCTACTAGACCAACTAAAGGGGGCGAAATATTTCAGCAAGATCGATCTGAAGTCAGGATATCACCAGGTACCAATTGAACCCTCAGATGTGTGGAAGACTGCCTTCAAATCCAAGGAGGGCCTCTTCGAATGGTTGGTCATGCCTTTCGGATTGACGAATGCTCCTGCAACCTTTATGAGGCTAATGGATGACATCTTGCGGCCATTCACCAACTCCTTTGTAGTAGTATACTTGGATGACATTCTGATCTTTAGCCAGAGTTGGGAAGAGCACCTCCACCACATCCGACAGGTTCTCCAAACACTGCGGCAACACAAGCTATGTGCCAATTTGGAGAAATGCACTTTTGGCATGACCGAGGTCCAGTATCTGGGATACATCATTGATGAACAGGGGGTGCATGTCGATCCAGCCAAGGTCCAAGTCATTCGGGATTGGCCCTCTCCAACCACTCTAACATAGCTCCGCAGCTTTCTAGGTCTTGCCAACTTCTACCGCAAGTTTGTGTTGGGATTTTCTCATATTTCTTGGCCCTTGAGTCAAGTCACCAAGGGCGGGGCGAAAGCAAAATTCTTTTGGTCTGAATCTCAACAGAAGGCATTCAGGGAGTTGAAGGATCGCCTCTGCACGGCACCAGTGCTCGCGTTACCAGATTTACAACAACCATTTGAGGTCGAGACAGATGCCTCTGACTATGCTATTGGGGCAGTCCTTACTCAACATGGACATCCAGTGGCATATCACAGTGAAACACTTTCAGACACAGTCCGGAAGTACCCCACTTATGATAAAGAGATGTATTCCATTGTACAGGCCTGCCGACAATGGAAGCATTACATTTTGGGGAAGGAAACGGTCATCCACACAGACCACCAACCTCTGCAATTCATACAGACCCAAGGGAAATTGCAGAATGATCGCCATCAAAAGTGGTCTACATACCTGCAACAGTTTCACTTGAATATCAAGTATAAAAAGGGCAGCACCAATAATGTTGCAGATTGCCTCAGTCGACCACCGATCATGGCGCTAACCACCGTGCTCAACTCTTGCGGGCACGAGACTTCTGATTGGCCACTTCTCTACAAAAGCGACCCAGAATTCGGCCACACATACCAGACACTCTTGGAGGGTCGGCAGGTTGCAGATTTTCACCTCCAGGATGCCCTATTATGCCACCTCGGTCACCTTTGTGTTCCTTCAAGCGAGCGTGCCAAGATGATTTGGGAAGCACACTACAGTCGGGCTGCTGGGCATTTCGGGGTCGAGAAAACAGTGGCAGTACTGCAAAACTATTTCTATTGGCCGAATCTTCGACAGGATGTTGGGAAGTACATCCGATCATGTACTGCCTGTGCCATTGCCAAACCGACCATTAAGAAGCAAGGCCTCTATACCCCGTTGCCTACCCCTAGTCGACCTTGGGAATCCATCTCCATGGATTACATGTCAGGCCTTCCTTCCACTAAGCATGGAAATGACTGTGTTTTTGTGGTCGTCGACAGGTTCTCAGAGATGGCCATTATGATGGCCTGCAAGAAGAATATCACAGCAGAAGCCACTGCTAAACTCTTCTTTGAACGAGTGTGGGTGCACTTTGGGATCCCACAGTCTATCATCTCAGATCGGGACAGTCGGTTTCTCAGCACATTTTGGTCCAGTCTCTGGTCAATGCTGGACACCAAACTCACGAAGTCCACAGCCTTCCATCCTCAAACTGATGGCCAGACAGAGGTTGTCAACAGGATGATTGTGCACATTCTGCGCATGTATAACTCAAAGCATCCACACACATGGGACGAGAGCCTCCCCTATGTTCAGCACAGCTACAACCGAGCTCTTCACAGCTCCACTGGCCATAGCCCTTTTCAGGTGGGTTTAGGATTCCAGCCACTATGCCCCATTGATGTGGCCATGCCACTTGCAGCTACTCACATGAATTCAGCTCATGTCCAGTCCGAAACAGATAAGGCCACCAGCTTCATTGAGCGCATCCAACATATTCGCCAGCAGGTCCATGACATTCTTGAGAAATAAAATGCCAAGTACAAGCAGCAACATGATCAACACCGGGTGCCACACAAGTTTCAGGTGGGCGACAAAGTCTGGTTGCATTTGCAAAAGGAACGCCTTACTGGAGCCTATCGGAAATTGAGACCACTTCGATATGGTCCTTACACCATTACTAAGGCTATGGGAGACAATGCATTTGAGCTCAGCATTCCCCCATTCCTTGGCCTGCACCCAGTGTTCAATGTGGACCGCCTTCGGCCATACTTTCCACCATTGCTAGACACATCCGACATTGCAGAACAGCTCAAACCCACAGAATTAAATCCAGATTGCATGGAACAAGCTGCAACTGATCGGATCATGGACACACAGATCAAGAACACTCGCCAACAGCATATCCAACTGTATCGAGTTGTCAAAGCAGGCCAACTCCTTCAGCAGGGCAAGTGGCTCACCAGGGAACAAGTTCAGCAGAGGTTTCCTCATCTCATGGAGGAGCTCAACGCAATGGGGACCATTGCTTCCTAAGGGGGGAGGAATGATCCAGGTGGATATTGGTGGCCACCTGCCAGGTCCACCTGGACCCCCACCATTGTCTTTCTCAGCATTTTCAGTTTCCTTAATTGTAGCACAATTTACTATTTTTAGGAGTTTTTCGGGTCCTGAACTTCCGGAGCCGTTTTGAGGCCCTAAACGACGTTTTTTTGGAATTCTGGGGCGACCAAGCCTATGTTGCCTCCCAAAGTGGTAGTACTCGAATAGATCTTTCTAACGAGCTATCGTACGCGTCAAACGGAGATCGTATGCCAAAGTTACGACCCCGGGAAATTGATGTACCAATTTACCCAAACGGGGCCCACAATTTGGCGTTTCATCTTCTAGGGTTAGGTTTCGGTATGTGAAGGGTTTTCCATTGTTTCTCAACAATAAATAGGCCTTCGAGCCTCATTGTAATACAGTTCAGAACAGTTCAGAGGCATGTAGCCATCACATCTCTTCTCAGAGATAAGCTACCATCACCCTAGCTAGTTTATTGCCATTTCTGTTTGTAAGCATATGTAAGTATTTTCCATTAATGAAATGAAGTATTATTTCCGCTGCATCTTTGTGTATATGGTTATCTCTGTAATTTGTTGCGTTCCTGCTTAAATCTGGATCATTTCATTTCTTCAGGCTACAGACTAATTTGAGAGAAATGAGGTCAAGCCCAACATGGATAATTATGTCTTGACCATATAGTATCTAAAAAGGAGTATGACTAGTACTGGTCTCAGTAGTTGTACAATATACCCATAAAGCATATATAAACAAAATGTGCCATTAATGATGCTTACCATTTATAATTCCTTTTAATATATTAACTAGGTTTTTGTTAGTGGAATCATATTTCCCATTTCCTTGAGGGTAATAGGTTGAGGAAATAAAGTGTTTTAGTCCAAAGTTGACACAAAATTATGCCAAATTTCTTGACATGAAATTTGGTCCATTATTCAAGATTACTTCTATTTATAAATGAAACCTATAAAATATATTTATATACATGAAAGTATATTACCTACTTATCTATAACATATTTCAAGGGCATTGCTCTAGCCTAGTTTGTGAAGTAGTAAATTGAAATTAGGATAAAAACATGTCCTGCAGAAGAAGAAGTATTGATATCTTAACCAAAATCTAATCCTCATTTTGAAAATGGAAAATCAGGAATGATTTGCTATAAAGGCATGGCTAATAATTTCTCTTTCCAGAGGCTTTTTGACATTTGTCACAAGCTTGAGCAAACTTGTGGGAGTGTTTGAAGTTAGAAGGTCAACAATAACACGTCCCTATTATCTTATGAACAATATCTTTAGCAAGAAAATGTTTGCCAACATGTTTGTCAAAATAGGTTGTACTATGAAGTTTTTTAAGCATTAACTGCAATTTTGTTTCATCTATACATATTAATAACATCCTATTAATAGACCTACTAAATAAGAGATTTGCCAAAATAAGGCATTTAGAAACTTCTAGATGGAGCCTCCTTCACATATTACTTTCCAAGTTATAAGGAGATTGCTAATGTTGCAAGTGATACACAATACCTTGATACCAAGCATGTTTTGGCACATCAATATTAACGTATTCAATAAAAAATAAGTTAGATAATGAAGCATAACCATTTTTAGAAATACATCCTGGATTAAAAGCCAAGCTAGATGTAAAGATAAGTTATGTCCCTTCAACATATTAGTAGTTGTAATGTTTAGATCATATTCTTGTATCTTGGCAAGGCGATGTGTTAATTTTCTTGATAGGAGAGTTTGAGATAATAAAAGTTTTGTTGTAGGTAAAGGGAATAACCTCAATACACTTACCAAGAATGAAATGGTGAAAACTTTTAGTAGCCTTAACGAGAGAATAAACATGCTTTTCAATTAAACTATATTCAATTTCTACATTTGATAAACTCTGACTCATAAAATTTAGTGGATGTTTATGATTTTTTTTGTCTTTCTAAACTAGAATTGTAGAAATAACTCTCTCAGTGACATTATGATATATGATAAACTATTTTGAAAAGTTTGGCTTTGCTAGGATAGGAGATGAGGCCACGACATTTTTCATATTAATAAAGGCTTTATTGCTATTTTCATTCTAGGAAAAAAAATTGATTTTTTATTTGTAATCTTTGTGTGTGTGTGGGTGTTAAAGAGGTTATGGATAGGCTTAACCATTGTAGAAAAACTAGGAATAAACATTCTTACAAAATTGATCTTTTCCATAAAAAAATCAATTTCCTTTTTTGAGCAAGGTGCTGGGAGATTCCAAATAACTACTACTTGTTCTGGATCTATAATGATGCTAGATTTTAAAACAATGTGACCAAGTAATTTATTATAAGTAACACCAAAAAATGAATTTCTAGGATTGAATCACATGCAAAAAAATTTGAATCCTAGAAATACATGCCTAAAATCATCAAAGTGATATTCTTCGATATTAGAGTAAACAATTAAGTCGTCTAAATATATTTTCATGATAACTCCAACAAGATCATAAAAGGCTACTTGCATAGCTATTTGGAAGGTAGCACCCACATTAATCAAACCAATGGAATGTGTTCATAGGAAAAGGTACCCGATTGGTTAGTATAAGCAATTCTATATTTATCAACTCTCTTGAGGTATTATTTGATTATAACCTGAGAAAATATCAAGGAGTGACATCATTTTTTATCCCTCTACTTGTTGGAGAATCAAATCCATGTTCATAAGAGGAAAAATTTCTTTCACACTAGCCTTATTAATCCATATAAATAAATTCAAAACTTGATATCCCCATTATTATTCCTAACATGGATTAGGTTAGCAACCCACTTTTAATATTTAACAAGAAAGATAATATAATCATCTAATAAAATTTCCAATTCTTTTCTAATAGTACCATCAAGTGCAATATTTACATATATTTGTTTTTGTCTTATAGGTTTGGAATTTTCTTTAACATGAAATTGCATGTTGTGTTATATTTGTATGAAAATCACACAAATAATCTTATGACCATGCCAAGACATCATAAAACTCATGAAATAGATTTATGAATTCCTTTTTTAATTCTTCATAACATTGGGCTCCAATTTTTAAAATCTTCATATTTTGTTTAGTTCTAATGTTCATTGTGATGGTATGACCTATATTTCTCCTAAATTCCCCTTTTTCCTTTTCTTTATGACTACTAACATCACTTGAGTAGAAAGAACCTTAAGAGTGTTAGGAAATTTATTATCATCTAAAGAGATTATTTCATCTTTTTCTAAAGGTTCATCCTTCAAAAAATCACAAAGGCTTTCATCATTTGGAAATACTTTCCAAGATTCCACATTATTTAGCACATATGGATGATATAAAGAAATAAAAGTGCAATTAGATATTTTGGGATAAGTTGTGAAGATAGCTAATAAATTAACCAAAGAGTTTAAAACCCTTCAAAAATAGGTCATTCAATGGGTTATTGATTTTATTTACATGGTTTATCACTAACCTAGAATCGTCAAACTTCGTGAGGTGATAACATCCTAAGTTAAATTCATTTTTGATACCTAGAATACGAGATTCAAATTCTACTACATCATTTGTACAAGTGAATTCAAGTTTATATGCAAAACTTTGAATTTTACCTAAAGGGGAGTATAACATAGTGCCCACAATTTCCTTCATTGAACAAGCACTTCCAAAACACATATGCAAAACATGATCATTAGGATCAATATATGGTACTACAAAGTTCTCTTATTCTAAAAGGTTGTAGTAAATACCATCATCTTCTTCGATGAAATTGATATGAGGCAAAGGAATACTTTCAATATATGAATAACTACAACCCTGATGAAGAATAATAATGTTCTTTCCTACCTTAGGAAGGGACATATGTGACCCACCTATGGACATATATCCACCAGCCAGAGCTTGCCAATCCTTGCTATGAATAGTAGAATAATTACTCACAAGGATATCAATTACTTGAATATTACATGTAGTGCATATTTGAGGATGTGCACATAAAACCAGAGTTACATATTTCATTTCATAAATAATTGCTTGCTACTAGTTATTAATAGCCGACATATTTTTTTAAATTTCATTGGTGCAAGATAGCCCTAATTCTTATATGATATTTTTCAACATGTCATTTGGACCGAATTTTTTATCAATAAGACAACAATGTGTGATTTTATCAATATTTTTCATGGACACATAAAGAGGACGATTCCTAATTGGATTCTTTGAATTATTTAATGGCAAAACCTTATTTTCAAATTATTCTCCTTCATCATCTTCATATGTGGTTAAAATAGTGACAACAAAAGTCTTACCTTCTATGAAATTTTTAAGCTCTTGTTGTTCCAGAATTGAAGCCATGTATAAATGAGTAGCATTAGCCTCAATGTTAGGCATATACTTTAATATATTATGTTTTTGAAAGGATGATGAAGAAGAATGAGGATTATTTTCTTATTGTTGAATATTTCTTGTAGATTAATCATTCAAATTTGCATTGTTTTGAGAATTATGTTATCAAAAAGTTGAAATAGAAAAATTATGAGTAAAGGTATCCTTTTGTGGAACACCTTTTTTTTTTTAATAAGAGAAATTTATAGTATCAACAAAGGAGATGTCATTTTCCAGTGCCCAATCTAAAGTAGCGATGATAAAATCTAGTATTTTACAAAATGTTTTTCTCTCGTACAGTTTTTCTAAGTTCACATGTATTTTCATCATGATTCTCCTCACATAACTTACTCCAAGCCCATTTAAGGATAGTTCTAATATTAAAAGTTTGCAATTGCTTTAAAAATGTAGCCTGAAAATAACTTTAAGAAGTGGATTGGGTGATTATGTTCTTTTCAAAAGAAATCGTCCTATTATATAAGACCTGAATCAATTGCAAACAACTATCATATTAGTCTAATTCTATGAGTCATACATAGGAATAACAGTCATTATTATTTGTTGCTCATATTCAAGACAAATTTGTAATGTTGATCCTAAAGTATTTATGTTTTTATCCTCTAATTTATGGCAATATGAAGAAGGCGTTTGACTATAATAATGCACTAAAGTAGCTTGATTATGAGGTGTAATGAATTTAGGAATATAATAATACACTTTGGTAACAATCAAATTGAATGCCTTGATTATTTCACCCTTATTGAAAACTAGGTTGTTATAACACTTCAATGGATTGATTTGGATTTAAGTTCTCCGTAAGTTAATTTGAACCAATAACAAAGTTTACCCCATGTAGAGAAGGTTTCAGGAGGTAGTTCAAATAAATAAACCGCCACTTTCTCTTATGAAGAGTTAACAAAGAGCCTTAGAGAGGCGTCATTTTCAATAGCGCCAATAATATCATAGGCATTAGAGAAAGCGATAAAATGTCCATTAACTAATATAGTCCCATTACCTAAAGGCTTGGGAAAATGATCCTTAAGTTTTGGAATGGGTGTAGTAGTTGGACTAAGATTGAGAGGAGAAGATACATGCCATGGAGTAGAATTGGCATCTTCTTCAAACTGAAATCACCTATATTTTTTAATCATTTTGATGGTGTTCATAATAGAACGAAAAGGAGTAAAATGACTATATATACATCCAATTAATTGAAAACCAGAAGCCTAAGAAGTGGAGATTGAATTTGAACGAAAATAATAAGTCATTTAGTTATTATTAAAAGAAAAAGATGTAGATAAACTTGTTACTTTTGCCTTAGAGTTAGATAATGATTGACACAATTTTATATGAAGTTCTTCTAAGAATTTCTTACATCTTCAATTTTCTAATAAAGTGTAAAATTTAGGAGACCCACATCTTGTTTGACATGGAGAATGAGACCGAGAGGTCATATGACAACTTCAAGGCTTAGCCAGAGCATTATAATTTTTCTTTTGAAGGATTTGCTAATGCCCTTGAATTTCTATGTCTTTAAAAATGAAGCTTTAATTTCACATGAGATTTAGCGTTCATATTATATAATAAAAACAAGAGGTAATACTGATTTGACCGAGAAATTCTAGAGAAGAGAGGGAACGTTTTTCCCCAGCATGGTTTGCAAATGATGTTGATTGTAGAAATAGAGTATTTGTGCAAAACAGCTCAAACCTCTTAAGGATAAAGGAGGTAGAAGGGGTCACCACTATTGGTTTTAGAGCTTATTTTTAGATGAAGGGAGATCCCATGAGAAATCTCAGTTTGGGGAAAGATATTTGATTTACAACTTTATACCGAGAAAAGGAAATAAAAATATCCAAGTCTAACATAAATCCAAACTACAAATAGTAAATGAATATTCATATAGGAAAAAAAATAATAACAAGAAAATAAATTTTAGATTAAGTAAATATAAAAAACAATTGCTTAAAATATAATATTATTGAAGCATAAATAAAATCAACAATGAGAATGAAACATGATCCTTTATTAATAACCAAGCATAAATCTTGAATTGATAACTTTTAAAAATCCTAATGAGAACTTAGACCTGGGAGTTTCGAAATTATTTTAGATGTCAAAGATCCATACAAAATTCATCGAATGACATGAAAACAAATGAAGATTTCATAAATCTACTTGGACGACGTCAAGGATAGTGCAATGCAAAATTTTTTTTTTGCGAAAGAACATATTAGCACCGAATATGTTTAGAATTTTTAAGAAGCACAAATAGAAATGTAGATAATAAACTCCTTGAGAAAAGAACCAAAAATTTAGTCTCGATTTGATTTTCATGCCATTCTATAGAAAATACCCTGTTGCCAACAAAGTTATCAACCTACAGAAATAATAAGTATGAATAAGGAAATTAATTACAATAAAGCTCAATGCTTCAACATACCTCTTATAAAACGATTTGTGTCACCGATTATAGCTTTTCAACCATTTATTGGATATTTGAAATAGGTGTGAGGAACAAAATCAATGGAGTAGTTTTATATATTCTTCACACAAACTTTTTCAATTGGTTAGGTCAAAATCATATATCTTCCACATGGAAATTCCATACTTTTATACATCACATCCTATTTGAAGTTTCATGACCCATTCATTATGCATATAGGTGTTATTATTTTGAAATAGGGTTATTAAAATTTTAATTTCATTTCCAATAATTATTAGGTGGATGGTAGGGATTTGACCTTCATGGAATATTCTAGAACATTTTTGTTAGACATAAGAAATCAAAGGTTGAAATTTATGTCATTTGAACATGAGTTCTGGATTTTTTGGAAAAAAGTATTACTAATTCACGGTACTGTAACAAAGCCTATATTCATGCTGTAGTGGTTCCAGCTAGGGTGCTAGACTAGCCTCTATATTTAATATCGACCGAGGTGCGTAAGCTTAGAGGCGTGGTCTAAAATATATAGACATAAAGAATTACCGCCCAGGTGATTATGAGGTAAATTGCAAGGCTTCTTTACGGAAGACCATTATATGCAGCCTATCCTTCACACACCTAGATTACCCTACTGATGTATTTGACTACAATGCTGGTTATGACATGCATCTATCAAAGCAAACTGTGAATCTAAAGACTGTGTATGATTGTGGCAATGATTCTAACCCCCTTACAGAGGTATCACTCAAAAAACCTTTGCTTAGTAAACACACACAACATGCAAGATATTTACACTATGAAACTATATAAAAAGAACATGAATAGACTATGAAATAAGGCAGAGTTTATGAGCATGCATCTGTAAATCACACAAGGACCAAATCCCTTACAAGATTCTCGTTCCAGATCCTAGTGCTGACCATTCAACATAACAATAAACCCTTCGGATGCGCACACCATATACATGTAATGAAACTCAAAACAAAAAGGAATCGAAAGCTCAGATGACTGCAGCGTATATGCTATGTGAATCAACAATTATGTAAGTCGAAACTATGATGCAACCTGTGTGATACATAAATCAAAACCAATACAACGCTGTGTAAGCATATAGATTGAAACTAATACAACGCTGTGAAAACATATATATATATATATATAGAAACTGAAATGAAATGTAACAAAACGAAGAGCAGTATACCAAACAAAGGACGCAGGGCCCGTCCGCGCCTAAGGGTATACTGACTACCACCGTTCAGCAATCAACCAATGCAAAAGAGTGAACAAACGTTGGGACTGTAAACGGTTCTGTGTATTAACTAAACTCTGTTCTGAGCAAAATGTTTCAACAACTGATTAATTAACCTTCAAAACATTGAACTAACTGTATTTACACATGCGTACATACAGCCATGTCATCGATGCAGTGAATGTACATAGTGCTGTTGCCGCGTTTTTACATAGCTTTTTGCAAAATGTTTCCATACCATAAGTTTCAAAAAGAACAAAAATCAAAATGAAATTAGAACAATGTTGTTGCTGCTTTTATGCGCCAGAGTACCCTTCTTTCACTGAAGTTGACCGCATGCATAGGAGGCTCGATTTGGATGGAAGATTGGTGTTTGTCCATCCTTGGACATTCCACTTTTCGTCCATGCTTTTCGTTCTCGCTCATCCGCTGCGCCACATGTCAAACGGTAAACTCATTACAGGTTGTGGGTACTTCCTGTAGTCAAGTCATCAAAAACCTCTAATTCTGGAACATAAAACCCCTAAATTAATTCTTATGCAATTTAATAACTATAGAACAATTAATAATCAATATTCAAGGATTTTGAGGGATAAATGATGAAAATGTATGGATAAATGATGTGAAACTGGGAAGGAAAAAGGGTCTTAGGATGATACCAACATCTCTCCCCGACTTAAGGACTTAGCATGTCCTCATGCTACCCCAGAGGTACTCCCCTTGAACTCTGTGCCTGCATGGATCTCTGCTGCCTTGAGCAGGGTATCTACATTCTTCTTCACCTGTTGATCCTTCTGTCCCTTGAGCTCTTGCTTCAGCTTTTTATATTTCTCTTTAAGAGCCTTTTTCTGGTTGTACCACTTAGTGGCCCAGTTGGAAATCTCAGATTGCTCAGTCTCTAACTCACTGATCCTTTCCTTTAGCTTTTCATTTGTCTTCTGTACTTCTTTGCTTTGTGCCCTGAGCAGTTCATTTTCTCTTTTGATAACCTTTTCCAACATGTTAGCTTCCATGAGCTCTTCTTTCAATTCCTCAATTTGCTTTTCTAACTTCTTCTGTCTCTTGGTAGGAGGTGGTGAACATTTCTCCTGCTGGTTATGGCTTTCCACCTCTATGTCAACTTCTGGTGCTGGTGGTGAATGATCACCACTTTCAACATCCATTTGGGCAGGGGCAGGAGATTCAAATTGGTCTTCTTGCAGCTGAGTTTTTGATGTCCTCCTTGATCTTCGGGAGTAGGTGGTGAAGATTTTGTCTTTCTCAGCTCTCTTGACATCCTCTTTTTGCATGTTTCTGGTCCTTATGCTGCCCTCAGGTTGAGGTGCTCTGCTGGCCTTGGACACTGGAATTTCCTCATCTATATCCTTCATAAACCCAGAATCTTCTTGCAGCTCTTCTTTTTCCTCCTCATCTCTGATCTGGTTGACAGCTAGGAACTCTTTCCATGGCTTCCCTCGCTTCGGCAACTCATGTTCAATGAGGATTTTAATCAGGACAAAATGGTATAGACTTTTGTCCTCATTCCCTTTTTGTTTCTGGATAGTTTTGGCCATCTTTGTTAAACTTTGCAGCAGAAAATATGGCACACTGATTATACATTGTTTCTTTAGATGGAGGAGTAGCTTGATGTGATAGAGATAAGCAATGTTGTATCTACCTTCACATGTTATAAACTTTTGGATAATGTAGACCATTTCATCCCAAGGATGAACTAACCAGCTTCTTGGAACTCCCTTTTTCCAATTTACTGAGGAAACTCTAGATCTGGACATGAACTGTACCCATGATTTCTCCTTGAACTGCTTGGTTTTGAAGTACTTCTCTCCTTCAGGACTTATTCCAGTTGCCTGGGCTATAGTATCCTCTGAGATTCTAAAGGAGAAGTTGCCTATTAGGGCCTTTTCTCCATTGAAGGTAAAGGAAAATTGTTTTGTGACTTCTTCATTGCTCCCATGGAATTTTTCCAGAAAAGGTAACCACTGTGCTTCTTGAAAAATCTCAATGCAATCGTTATGGTATTGTGAGCTATCAAATGTACTAGGTTCAACTCTATTAGTCATGGTGATGGCATAGGTTTATGCCTCTAACCCTTCTCTGTCTACACTTTTAGAATTTAAACACAGAGATGTCAAGTCGGTTACCTGGTATATGTAGCTTCCTTCAATCTTCAATTATGGTGCTTAGCTGGTCGATATGACTGCTGTGGGTGTTAGAAGTAGAATGGTGATGCTTCCCTTTTCGGCGCTCACCAGTTTCACTGTGTAAACCAACCCCAAACAGTGATACTTTCCTCTGCGCTCTTTGTTCAAATTTTCACTTTGTAACCCCACTCAAATGGTAACAATCGCCTCGGCGTTCCTTGCTTCACTCCTTTACGTTGTAACTCTACTTATATGATGACAATCTCCTCGCATTCCTTGCTTCAAACTTTCGCTTTGTAAGTTATGGGAACCGAGGATGTGAAATACCATGTACTCGCCTTACAATGTAATCATACAATTTAAAAACAGAAGGCTGTACGCTTGTATGCATATTAGCATAAGGACGCTGAGAGCGTACCAAAAGTGCTGAGCTATAATGATGAGTAGCAATGCTGGGTGGCGAGGTTATAATTTGGGTGTGTGTGTGGTGTAAAACATATAGGACGTTTGTTATGATTCGACTGGATGGAGTAAAGAATATATATAGGCCGCTTCTATCTCATCCTTTGTATTTTTTTTTAAACAAACACACAGCTCACCACGTGCCCCTTTCAATTATATTCAATCATGTAGAGAATGTTGGTATGCCTGGAGGGTATATGTGTTGGTGATGGGTGTTAGGGATAGGTGGATGTAGGGAATGATGAAACTTGGTGGGATAAAGGGTGGTAAGTGGATGTATGAAGGTGTGCTTGAAATTAATTACAACAGCTTATAGTCACCAAAATTGCATTAAAACTAATCTAGGAAATTAAATGCCCAAGAATAGAAATACATTACTCCTTTGTTGATCATTTGACATGTTGAGTTGCTAATCCTTTTGACTATTCTTTTTGACAGGTCCTCTGAGGGAGGTTGAATACACAGGTCCTTTGAGAAAAGTTTTGAAGATATAACAGGTCCCTTTTGAAAAATTTGAATGTACAGGTCCCTTTTTGAAGACTGAAAATGTAATAGGTCCCTTGTGAAAACTGAAGATTCAATAGGTTCCTTAGGAATATTTGAAGATACAGGTCCCTTGAGAAAACTGTAACAGGTCCCTTGAACAACTGAAGATGTTCATGCAGCTCTTTGTATTGTTACAAGTTTACTGAGCTTGCAATTTGCTGGAGTGTTGGTGGAAGTCTATTGAAGTAGCCTTTGATGTCAAGAAATTTTTAACAAGTCCCAACTGAATGTTTTAAACAGGTCCCTACTGCTGGCTGGAATGTCTCAAACAGGTGTCAATTGCTTAAAACAGGTCCCTTCTGAATATCTTAAACAGGTCCCATTGCACTGATGGTGTTGATAGCATAGGTGTCTGAACAAAACAGGTCCCCCTGCAAACTATTTACAACCAGGTCCCTCTGAAAATCATGACAGAACAACTTATTTGTTAAAGTCTAGAATGCTGGTAACAAGCTGTTGTTGGAAATTTACAGTGAAATATAGAATAAGAAATCTGAAGAATTTACAAGGGAGAGATAAAAGTAACAGAACAGATGTCTCCCTCTCCCCGACTGAAAGTGTGACTTGTCCTCAAGTCATGAAACAACTGAGAAATGAAACAATGAACAACAGAAATAGAATTCATACCCGCCAATAAATTGGTTTTCAGGTAGGAATTCGGGGTTAGATTGTGCCAGATACTGGTTTTCACATCTAACCCATTATTATTTTTTTTCGAGTTTTTGTTTTATTTAATTTTTTTTTTTTTTTTTTTTATTTTTGTTTTTTTTTTCTTTTTTTTTTTTCTTGATTTTGAAATTGAAAGAAAATGAAACTAAGGCAGTGATACTGCAGCTGAGGGCTACAGTACCTCAACCTCTTCTTGCTAAGATAATGTATTGAGAAAATCTTGTTTGCTGATGGGCTTGTTGTACAGCTTCAGGCGATGACCATTGACTGTGAAATAATGACCTTTGCCATCAATAGTTTGGAGTTTTACTGATCCATTGTCATAAGCCTGAACGATTTCATAAGGGCCCATCCAATGGGTGGTGAACTTAGCTTTATGATCCTTGAATTTTGAATCAAAAAGCAGAGCCCAGTCACCTTCTTTAAAGTGCTTCTTCTTAATGTGTGAATCATGCCATTGCTTCCTGTGATTTTGCATGAGGGTGGTGGTTTGTTCTCCTTGTTGCCTCATCTCATCCAGCTGGTTCAACTGCTGGATTCTCTCTTTCTGTGCTTGATCCAAATCAATTAGTAGATCTGCAGCTAATTTAAAAGTGTGAATTTGGAATTCAATAGGAAGCATGACATCCTTACCGTACACCAACTGGTATGGTGTAAATCCGGTGGTATCTTTCCAAGTAATCCGGTAAGCCCAGAGTGTCTCCTTGAGCTTTTCCTCCCAGTTTTTGCGGTTCATTGCAACAGTTTTGGTAATGATCCCCTCAAGAGTTTTGTTAGTTGATTCCACCTGCCCATTGGCCTGTGGATGGTAGGGGGTACTTTTCCTATGCTTTATTTGGTACTTGTCTGTGATATCCTTCATGAGCTGGGAGGTGAATTGGGTACCTTGATCAGTGACAATTTCTCTTGGCACTCCATACCTCACAAAGATCTCCTCAAAAAGGAAATTGACTACTGTGTGTTCGGTTGCTCTTACCAGTGCTTTTTCTTCTGCCCACTTTGTGACATAATCAGTACACACTAAGATGTACTTCTTACCATTAGAGGCTGGGTTGATTGGTCCTATGAAGTCCAGAGCCCACTTATCAAATGGTTCTAAGTGAACTTGGGGCTGAAGTGGCATCTGATCCGTAGCTGTGGGTCTGCCCATCCTTTGGCAGTTGTCACAACTCTTTACATACTTCTTGGCATCCTTGAAAATGGATGGCCAATAGTATCCAAGAGTAAGAACTTTGAAGGCTGTCCGCTTTGCTGCAAAATGCCCACCACACGGTTCATCATGGCAAGATTTTAAAATGTCAATTACCTCATCATTTCGGACACATCTCCTAATGATCATATCAAAACCAGTGTAAAAGAGATCGCCATTAAGCCAAGAATATCTAACACTTTGTTTGATCAGCCTTTTCCTTTCCTTTGCAGTGAAATGTGGAGGTGTCCTACCTGTAGACAAGTAATTAGCTAAATCAGCAAATCAAGGAGTTACTATGGAAATTGCGAATAAGTGCTCATCCGGAAAAGAGTCCTCAACAGGAACAATCTCACCTGGATTTTGCAGTCTAGAGAGGAAATCTGCCACCTGGTTTTCTTTGCCTGGTCTATCTAGCACTGTGATGTTAAATTCCTGCAGCAATAGTAACCATCTGGTAACTCTGCCACTAGTTATTGGTTTATTCATGAGATGTCGAATGGCAGAGTGATCAGTATGTACAAAGACTTCATAACCAGTTATGTAATGGCGAAATTTGTTCACAGCATAAATGATGGCAAGTGTTTCCTTTTCTGTAACTGTATAGTTAAGCTCGACAGGTGTGAGATTTTTACTAATGAAATAAATTGCATATGTACAAGATTCTTCTTTTTGGCCTAAGCATGCACCTATGGCAGTGTCAGATGCATCGGTAAAAATATGAAATGGTAAACTCCAATTAGGCCCTCTCAGGACTGGTGCAGTAGATAGCTTCTTCTTAAGTTGTTCAAATGCATTTTGGCAGTTCTCAGTCCAATTAAAAAGTACATCTTTGGCAAGAAGTTTAAACAAAGGTAAGGCTATCTTGCTAAAATGTTCAATGAATCTGCGGTAATAGCTAGCATACCCAAGAAAACTTCTTACCTCTCTCTGGTTCTGTGGAATAGGAAAATCGGCAATAATCTGTATCTTGGCTGGGTCAACCTGGATGCCTTGAAAAGAGATATAATGGCCCAACACTATCCCTTCATTTAGCATCATGAAGCACTTTTCGTTGCTGAGGGACAGGTTAGCTTCAATACACCTTTTCAAAACTCTTTCTAGATTTTCTAATGCATGTTAAAAGAATTGCCATATACTGAAAAATCATCCATATACACTTCAACACAATCATGAATCAAATCAGCAAAGATAGCTAACACAGCTCGCTGAAATGTAGCTGGAGCGTTACAAAGTCCAAATGGAAAAACATTGTAGGCATAGGTGCCCCAAGGACAGGTGAAGGTGGTTTTGTCCTAGTCTTCAGAGGCAATCTGGATCTGGTTGTAGCCACTGAAACCGTCAAGAAAGGAAAACGATGATTTGCCGGCTAGGGTGTCTAACACTTGGTCAATGAATGGCAGTGGGAAGTAGTCTTTGAGTGTGGCTTTGTTCAGCTGTCTGTAGTCAACACAGATATGCCACTTGCCATTCTTCTTAGGCACAATAACCAATGGGGATACCCACTGACTGTCAGAAATAGGATATATAAAGTTGACTCTCAAGAGTTTTTGCAACTCTTCTCTGACAATGTCTTGGAGCATGGGGTTCATTCTTTGTTGCGGTTGCCTCACCGGTTTAATGGTGTTATCAGTGTAAATGTGGTGAGTGCATGTGCTGGGGTGAATCCCATGCATGTCAGTGTAATCCCATGCAAAGGCTTTTTGGTACTTTGTCAAGAGTCTAATCAATTTTTCTTGTTGAGATGAGTCTAGGTGGTTGCCTATGTTCAAAGTTTTTCCCGGACTGATCTCTATGACTTGACTCTGAGTATTGGTGATGGATTGAACTGGAAAGATGTCATGAAATGTAGATTGCAAGGAGTGGATAGTGCATGTTTCTTGAAAGTTTTGAGCTAGAAGTACATCTGCAACATTATACTGTTCATTTCTCAAGTTTTTAGATATATGAGGCTGTGAGAGAAATAATTCTACCAGATCAGTATTATCTTCATGGAAATCATAGATCTGGTCAATGCTAAAAACAGATTGTACCTCCTCTTTGTCATTAAATTTGTCATCAAGCCACAAGTTATGTGTGACTGCAGGTGATTGTGCTGATGGATAGAGGGTGAGTTGTTTCCTTTCGGTCCCTCTAGAGATAATCATGTTACCTAATCGGCATCCAATAAATGCATCAACAGTCGCTAACCATGGTCTGCCTAGAATGATAGGATGTCCTCCTAGATTGGATTTGGGTTGAAGGACTAGGAAATCCACCGGATACTCCCAAGAGTCCAGTGAAACAATGATATCTTCCAAAATCCCCTCAGGAATGACTTTGGACCTATCAGCTAGTTCAAGAACAATTGTGGTATGTTGCAAATTCACAAGCTGGAGTGTTCTCATAGTTTCAAGGGTCATGACATTAATTGCAGCTCCAAGATCTATCAAAGTGTTTGGGATCCGTATGTTGTTAATGATGGTGGTCACTTTTGGAATGCCCGGATCAACATACTTCTCCATGGAGATGGTATTGGTCATAAGGCCTGCTAAATTTCCTAGAACATGAATGGTCTGAGGATCAATCCTCTTCCTAGCAGGTTTCTTTAGACACATATCTTTGATGGCTTTGGTGTAAATAGGAATGTCCTTTATAGCTTGCAACAAAGGGATTTTTATGTAGACATTTTTAAGTTCATCCAAAACATCAAATTGTGGTGGAGGCAATGGTGGTTTGACTTGGACCAAACGATCCGGAAAAGGTGGTTGCAATGACTGCATTTGTTTGTCTCTGATTTCACTGCTTGGTTGTGTTTGAGTTGTCATTTCATTTTCTTTTTCTAAGTTTTCTCCTTGCTGATCTGTTATTGGAGAATCCTTTTGGAGCACCCTACCAGACCTCAGATTAATGTTTTGTAAAGGCAGTGTGGAGTAGGAAGTTCCTTCCTCTACATTATAAGCTGGCCTCTCTGCTCTATTGTTCGGATTTGGGACAGTTTGAGCAGGTATTTGTGTGGGTCTGGGAGGTGGTGAATTAGTTGGAAATTGAAGTTGTGGGACATTTATTTGTGGAGGAGCAAGCAAAGTTTCTTGAGAAGGTTGGGGCTGATAAACAACTGGCTGAGGGTGCTGCTGATATGGCTGTGAATGTGATGGATATGACTGAGGGTACTGCTGATGTGGCTATGAGCAAGGTGGGTATGATTGAGGATACTGATGGTAGGATTGGGGATGTTGTTGAGATGGTCTCCATTGATTTTGTGTTTGGTTTCCATGCTGCCATGGCATACGTATATTTCATGAGTTTTGTGCATACATCTGATCATTCAGAGGAAATTGCATATTTTGATTAGGAAACATACCTTGGGGTGCTTGCCTTGGTTGCCATGGTCGCTTTGCACCCATGTAGTACACGTTCTCCATCTCTGTGCTGGCTGCCATGTTACAGTTCTGCACAATTTTAACTTTAGGACAGTCAAATATATCATGATGCTCAGTACAGAAAGCACATACTTGTATATTGTCTAGAGGACAGTCTTTTAATGCATGCTTCTTGCGACACTTGGGGCAGAAAATGGCCATGATATTGTCTTCTTCCTCTTGTTTCTTTTTGGCTTTTAAGGTATCAATTTGATTTCCTAGAGTACTCAACAAATCCGTTTTGAACTCTTCTAAAAGATTACCAATTTCAGCCCGGGTGACACTAGCAGAGGCAGTTTTTATGACCCTAGATGACAAGGTCCTCTTTCCCATTTTGGCTTTACTTCTTGAATATTTTTCACACAGTTCATCTATTTCTTCAAAGGGTAGGGCAGAGATATCACCTTTGCCCATTAAGTTGAGATCATCCATGTATTCTTCCCTGATACCTTTCAAAAAGATTGTGCGGAGTAGATCAGGAGGCATGGTTCGGTGTTTAGATTTTTGCAAGTTATAGACAAACCGTTCTAGATATTCTTCTAAGGTTTCATCCTCCTGCTGGCTCATTCTAAATATGTCATCTTTAGAGTCTTTGGATCTGCAATAAGGCTGATATTTCCTCAGAAATATCCTCCTCATGCCATCCCAATCTACTATGGCATGCTCCCCTAGCCCCATAAACCATTTCAAGGCTGCTGCCTTTAATGTGGCTGGAAACAATCTCAGTCTGTGAGCATCATCTGTATAACCATAAGTGCGACACACAATGTCGAACTCAAATAAGAATGAGTCCGGATCCTCTGATGCCATACCATAGAAATTGGGTAACACGGATGGGGGTATATTTTTCATTTTAATCTCCTCATCCTCCTGTGGTTCTTGTATAGGGAATTTAAAAGTGGATTCCTCTTCCTCTTGATGGGGAACTGATCCAGATCCCTCCTCAGCCATTTTGCTTGGTCTCTTAGTGTCTCTTGGTGGAAAAGAGAGAAAGGAATATTGTTTGGTAATGGTGCTACTTTTCCCTTGGGTAGAAGATTTAGGAAAAGGTTGCTGCTGTGATTTATGTGCAAACAGAATTTCTCTCTCAGCAAGAGTAATGTGCTGTCCTGAATAAAATTTCTCAGCTAATGTTTGAATATCCTCCTCAGTTGGTGTTGAGTCTGCTCCTGATGATGATGGATTAGTGTTAAGATGGTGGGGGGTTTTCACAAATCTCCCTTGATTGTCCCTAAGTCTAGGCATAAATGAACATGATTCTAACTGTGTTTTTGGTTTTTGTGAATTTAATTTTTTTTTCTTTTTGCTTGTTTGAATTCTTTACGTACGCCTCCCCGGCAACGGCGCCAAAATGTAGTGGTTCCAGCTAGGGTGCTAGACTGGACTCTATATTTAATATCGACCGAGGTGCGTAAGCTTAGAGGCGTGGTCTAAAATATATAGACATAAAGAATTACCGCCCAGGTGATTATGAGGTAAATTGCAAGGCTTCTTTATGGAAGACCGTTATATGCAGCCTATCCTTCACACACCTAGATTACCCTACTGATGTATTTGACTACAATGCTGGTTATGACATGCATCTATCAAAGCAAACTGTGAATCTAAAGACTGTGTATGATTGTGGCAATGATTCTAACCCCCTTACAGAGGTATCACTCAAAAAACCTTTGCTTAGTAAACACACACAGCATGCAAGATATTTACACTATGAAACTATATAAAAAGAACATGAATAGACTGTGAAATAAGGCAGAGTTTATGAGCATGCATCTGTAAATCACACAAGGACCAAATCCCTTACAAGATTCTCGTTCCAGATCCTAGTGCTGACCATTCAACATAACAATAAACCCTTCGAATGCGCACACCACATACATGTAATGAAACTCAAAACATAAAGGAATCGAAAGCTTAGATGACTGCAACGTATATGCTATGTGAATCAACAGTTATGTAAGTCGAAACTATGATGCAACCTGTGTGATACATAAATCGAAACCAATACAACGCTGTGTAAGCATATAGATTGAAACTAATACAACGCTGTGCAAACATATATATATATAGAAACTGAAATGAAATGTAACAAAACGAAGAGCAGTATACCAAACAAAGGACGCAGGGCCCGTCCGCGCCGAAGGGTATACTGACTACCACCATTCAGCAATCAACCAATGCAAAAGAGTGAACACACGTTGGGACTGTAAACGGTTCTGTGTATTAACTAAACTCTGTTATGAGCAAAATGTTTCAACAACTGATTAATTAACCTTCAAAACATTGAACTAACTGTATTTACACATGCGTACATACATCCATGTCATCGATGCAGTGAATGTACATAGTGCTGTTGCCACGTTTTTACATAGCTTTTTGCAAAATGTTTCCATACCATAAGTTTCAAAAAGAACAAAAATCAAAATGAAAATAGAACAATGCTGTTGCTGCTTTTATGCGCCAGAGTACCCTGCTTTGACTGAAGTTAACCGCATGCATAGGAGGCTCGATTTGGATGGAAGATAGGTGTTTGTCCATCCTTGGACATTCCACTTTTCGCCCATGCTTTTCGTTCTCGCTCATCCGCTGCGCCACATGTCAAACGGTAAACTCATTACAGGTTGTGGGTACTTCCTGTAGTCAAGTCATCAAAAACCTCTAATTCTGGAACATAAAACCCCTAAATTAATTCTTATGCAATTTAATAACTATAGAACAATTAATAATCAATATTCAAGGATTTTGAGGGATAAATGATGAAAATGTATGGATAAATGATGTGAAACTGGGAAGGAAAAAGGGTCTTAGGATGATACCAACACATGCTAAGAATATCATTAGTAAAATGAACGTTAGTCTCCATAACTAAGAATCTAGTTATATGTTTGGCAATGCTAGGTGTATTGTGAGGTATGTATTTTGATACTTGCTAACATCTACCAACCATTAAGTTTATATAATTCCACTAGTCATAGTTCACCCCCAACAATTGATAGGATATTAGATTTATATAACGACACTATTTACAACTATTTTAAGACTCTCTTCTACTCTCAATAACAAAGGGTTCCAAGAGGAAAGAAAAAACATTTTTTTAAATGGTCAAATTAACTCGATTGTAAGGGAAAGAATTGATCTTCGACAACTAGTACATCCAAATAAATTAAGTTGTTGGTAAATGGTGATAGACATTAGATAACTTACCTCATGATACATCCCACATTGCTAAGAGTAAGAAAAAACTATAAAACGTTTGTGTGAAGAATATATAAAACTACTAGATTGATTTTGTTCCTCACACCTATTTCACATTCCCAGTATCGTGTGAAGAATATGGTTAGAGTGGATTGTTAGCCCAGTATTGTACACTTGGCGCCACAATTCATTGGCCACACAAACCTTTTCCATGTGATTCCATGTGACTCATTGTATGTGGGAACTTTCAATGTTAGAGATTTCAATTGTGAGATCAAAGAGACGATATTGATTAAGGTTAAAACTAATCGACTTACGCTAGTCCTACCATGTTCATTCAACTATTTTTTCTTTTGGCTAAACTAGAGCACCACTCTATGGTTTTGCAATGTATGATTAGTCAAGGACAAATTGTTGTGGATAGATTGCCTCTATTGTACTTGTAACTCAATTCTAAGGAATGCCTATAACCTCATGCTTCTTTTTGGTCTTTTTAAACTCATGCAACCCAAACCTCTCCTCCCTCACTAGGACACTGGTATAGGATTCTATCATGTTGTACTTTTTTATGCTTTTTATTACCTTATTTCACAAAAAAAACTCACATTACTTCTTTTAAGCATATTAATTTATAAATTTTACCTTTCCCACTATGTGTTTCCCTTAGGCCTAGTTTTTGAACCTCCATCCCTGATACCACATGTAACGTACCTCAATTTTACACAAAAAAAATTCTTCTTACTTCTATAAATTCCAATCAAAAATAAAATTTTAATTACATCTATTTGTTATTCAATCTATCTCATTTTAACTTCTTCAATGACTGTAATTATATACCCATACTCTTGTACACATAAACTTTTAAAGCTAGTATGATGCTTCAGGACATATTTAAAAATTTGGTCCTCCTACTAGGACAAGCTATTTGTTAATTACTTATAGTTTTTTTCCCATTTTATTTTATTTAATATAATATCTTACTTTGAATAAAATTCAACTTGGTATTTATTTTGTTAAATTCTTGAAGTTATAAATTTTACACCTTATAACTACAATGAACATTTCAACAGAAATAAAAATTTCTCATTAATTCGACAATTCATACTATAAAAACGCTCATATTCCTAGCCATTACATAACCTCTAATAAATATAATATCAAACATTTAATTCTTATCACCATTAAATGATAATGTTGTTACTCTATGGAATTCATGTGGGATATATGAACATGGATTGATTGTAGCCCACTATTGTACACTTAGCACCACAAGTCATAGGCCACACAAACTTTGTCGATGTCAGTCCATGTGACTCATTGTATGTGGGAAATTTAAACGTTAGAGATTTTAATTCTGAAATCAAAGAGATGATATTGATTAATGTAGGAATTTACAGGGTAAGTTCCTCAGATAGAACACCAAAGGACACCGCTCACAACCAGATTGCAGATCAATACACCAATATTTTAACGTGGTTAAAACCCTCAAAGAGGGAAACAGCCCACGGCCTGAGCCAATGCGGCCACTTCAGGCAATTTATTAATAAAAGAATGAAAATTTACATAAGCTTCTCTCATGCACGGATTACCCTACAAATGACCCTCCATGCGCTTTAAGTAGAAATCATGGACCAATCGGGTGTCAAGCCACGCATCAAGTGTCAGTAATACCGAGGAGAGAATGAACCATCGGATCACTACATATCATGACTGTCGGATTGTAAGTTACAAAATGTACAAGGTAAAGAAACACACTTTACCTAACTCTATACCTAACTCTATACTAGACCAAGTTGTACTTAACTATTTCCTATGTTTCGGAATATCCTAACATCCCCCCTTAAGAACAACTTGGGATAGGATTGAAGGATTTAGAAATATGACACAATAGGAGAAGGAAGGAGGCACTAGAGCCTATCCCCCCTTAGTGACAACTTCCTGAACTCCAACCATAAATCGAAGTTTAGTGAACTTCGCCTCTATGAGAGCCTTTGTGAAGATGTCTGCAACTTGATCATCTGTTAAACAATATTTCACTTCAAGAACATGGTCGTGAATGAGCTTTCTGATGAAGTGCATGTGCAGTTCAATGTGTTTGCTGCGCTGATGTTGAACTGGATCTTTGCATAGTTGAATGGCACTTTGATTATCACACCAAAGTGTAGTCGGAAGCTGCTGCTGAAAGCCAAACTCTGACAGGATCTGACGAAGCCACAAGGCTTCCTTACTAGCTTCTACGGCGCCACGATACTCTGCTTCTGCTGATGAAAGAGAAATGGCACCTTGCTTCTTGCAATCCCATGTAATAGGTCCTAAACCAAGAGTGAACACATAACCGGCAGTAGACTTCCGATCATCAGGGTCACCAGCCTAATCGGAATCAGTGAAACCAACCAATAGAGGAGATGCTTCGGCACTGTAATGAATCCCAAACTGAACTGTACCTCAAACATAATGAAGTATTATTTTTGCTGCTTTCCAATGAATTTCACGGGGGTTTTGCATGAACCGAGCAACAAGGCCAATAGCAAAGGAACATGACGAGTATGGGTTAGATACAAAAGTTTTCCTACAAGTTGATGGTATAAGGTAGCATCAACTTCAGGAGAAGTACAAGTGACTGAAAGTTTGACTCCAGACTGAAAGGGAGAAGGGGCTAGCTTACAGTCTTCCATGTGAAAGTGGCGTAGAATATCACATGCATACTTGGACTGAGAAAGGGAAATACCTTCCTTGGATTGCAAGACTTGAAGACCGACAAAATAATGTAAGTGTCCTAAGTCTGTCATTTCAAACTTCCTTTTAAGGCTAGAATTCACATGGTTGATAAGGTTGGGATCACTACCAGTCAGGATAAGATCATCAACATAAAGAACAAGAATGATAAGAGACTTGCCCAATTTCTTGTTGTAGACAGTATTGTCAGAATGACACCTAGAAAATCTAGATTTTAAAAGAAAGTTATCCATTTTGGCATACCAAGCTCGAGGAGCTTATTTGATACCATAAAGGGATTTATTAAGTCGACATACAAGGCTAGAGTGTGTTTTTATGAAGCCAATGGGTTGTTCCATGTATATTTCTTCATGCAAGTCCCCATGCAAGAAGGCAGATTTAACAGCCATCTGATGGACTTCCCATTTGAACGAGGTAGCAAGGGAAAGAACAAGGTGGATAGAGTTCATTTTGGCAACAGGGGAGAAGGTTTCAGTGTAGTCAATGCCTTCAACCTGTGAAAAACCTTTAGCAACAAGACGAGATTTATGTTTATCAACTTTCCCATCTGGTCCATACTTGGTTCTGTAAACCCATTTGCATCTAACAAGTTTTCGTCCCTTTGGTAGAGGAACAAGATCCCATGTATCATTTGCCAATAATGAATGATATTCTTCATTCATAGCTGCTTCCCAATCGGGATGGCCTGAAGCTTCTGCAAAGGTGTCAAGATCATAATTTACTAGAGCTTAAGCGAGTAAAGAAGAGGCTCTGTCAAACTGAGAACGTGTGCGTCGCTGATCTGTAGGATCACCGGCAAGATCACCTACTGCATCTCGAGTAGCATGAACCCATTTTGGAAGCTGAGGAGCTGAAGAAGGATCCTGAGATGGTGGGGGAGGATTTTCATCCTCACTTTCATCATCTGAAGAAGAAATGTTTTCAAGAGTAGAAGAGATAGGGAGAGGTGGCACATCCGCTGGACTAGGCTCGC
The DNA here is from genome assembly GCA_031772625.1 of Pinus tabuliformis. Lineage (NCBI taxonomy): Eukaryota > Viridiplantae > Streptophyta > Pinopsida > Pinales > Pinaceae > Pinus > Pinus tabuliformis. The sequence continues at coordinate 756,253,241 of CM062816.1, forward strand.
AGGCCGATATATTTTCATCAAATTTTACATCTCTTCTAATGATAACATTTTTGGACTTAAATGGAATAATTCTATAGCCTTTGACATCTTCAAAATATCCAACAAAAGTACATTTTTCACTCTTAGATTCTAAAGCTTTATGCTTTTCATCTGGAATATGGGCCCACGCTTCACTTCCAAAAACACGAAAGTGACTTACATCTGGTTTGATTGAGCTCCATGCTTCTTCTGGAGTGATATTCTTTGAAGCCTTAGTAGGAGTGCGATTTATTATGTAATTTGCACAGCTAATTGCTTCTGCCCAAAAACTAAGACCAAGTCCTTTAGATTGTAGCCTACAATTAGCCATTTCCTTTAAGGTGCGATTCTTCCTTTCAGCTACAACATTTTGTTGTGGAGTAGATGGAATAGTATGTTGCGTTTGAATTCCATTCTCAGTGCAAAAGTTGATGAATGTGTTTTTAACATATTCTCCGCCATTATCAGATCTTAGCTTAAGAATTTGATGTCCAGATTGTTTTTCAACAAAGGACTTGAAGGCCAAAAATGTGTTAAATACTTCGCTCTTGAGTTTTAAGAAGTATACCCAAGTGCGTCTGGAGAAATCATCAATGAAAGTTAAGAAATACTTGCAGCCAGAGAATGACACAACTAGAAGTGGACCACATAAATCACTATGCACAAGATATAAAGGGGATGAGGCGTGCCAAGAGGCACGTTTTTCAAAACTGTCCCGATGATGTTTTCTGAGTACACATCCGGAAAAAATACTGTCTCTGCAAGATACCATAGGAAGACCTGTCACCATGTTTTCTTTACATAGATGCTGAAGGGAGTAATAGTTTAAGTGACCAAATCGCTCATGCCAAAGTTTTCTCAGTTCATCGTTATGAGCAACAAATACTGAGGGAAGACTTGATGAACCAAAGTTGTGAAACTTATACAACCTTGTAGAATCATCAGCAATGCCAGTAGCTAAAATCTTTTTAGGATCTCTTAGGTCCTTGATTACAACATCATGAGGTGAAATTTCAACGATTTTACCTTCACCTGAATGAGTTATTTGATATACAGATAGAAGGTTGCAGGATAAGGTTGGAACACATAATACATCATTAAACTGACCATTGTCTAGATGAACAGTTCCAGTCCCTACAACACTAAGAGATCTATCATCACCAACATATATATTTTTGGAGTTACAATCATTTAAAGAAGAAAACATGGCTTTGTTTTTGGCCATGTGATAAGAAGCTCCAGAATCAATGAGCCACTCATGAGAATGAGAAGAAGAAGATACATTTAGTGCATAGCCAGACCGACATGCTTGACAACCACATGCATAAAGTGCCATTCCTGAAGATGAAGTTGAAGTTGAAGATTGCTCCAAATGGATGTTATGTTTCTTCATCGCTGCTTCCAAGGCTTCCATCTTCTTAAAGCATTTGGATTCTAAGTGGCCATCTCGATTACAAAAATTGCAATGTCTTTCAGTCTTCTTCCATTTGTTTTTGTTTGTCTTATCATTTTGTTGAAATGATTTTTCATTTTGAGGCTGAGATTGCTTAGGACCCTTGTTTGGTTTAGGACCATTCTTTTTAGGATATGAATTCTTAGGATTCTTTGAATTTGGTTTCTGCTGGGCAGCTAACGCTTTCTTGGAAGAGTTTCCAAGATTAGGAAGACCAAGGTGTAAGAGTTTTACTTGTTCTCTTATTAAAGAATCACAAAAAGAGTCAAAGGAAGGGGACTTGTAGTCTGTTCCTTGAGAAATGAAGGCTTCTCTTGTAGAATGGAAGGTGGAAACAAACGCAGAGTAGGCTGGTCCCAACTTAGTAAGAATGGAATAGATAAGGTTACTATCTTCTTTCTTAACTTTAACACCTTCCAAGAGATATCTAAGGGTCTTGAACTTGGACAAGAAATCTTCAATGCAAGAAAAATTATTAGGGTCCAATGTAAGCAACTCATTTTCAAGTTGATGGGCTCTAAGTTCATTTTTAATCCCAAAAACTTTATTTATTTGTTTCATTGCTTCATCGGGAGCATCAAGTTCTGCAATATGGAATCTAAGATCTAGAGAAATAGACATCCCTATCAATCCATGTGCTTGATCTTTCCTATTTTCCCATTTAGCAGCCTTATCTTCATCCTTTGGTTTCTTTTCTTGGCCTGAGGCTATTCTGTAGAGACCTTTACTCCTAAGTAAATCCTTAATGTAGGACAACCATTGGAAGTTGTTCGTGCTGTTAAGGGTAACTTGGTATTGACTTTCCATTTCAATGGAAACTGAAGCTAAAGATGCTGGAAATAAGTGTTCCAATGGATAGATCTCGAAAAGTTAGGCTGGTTTAAAAAAAACGGCTTTGAAAACGGCTTCTGGATGAAGAAGTTATGGCTTTTTGAAAAAATGTTGATGAAGTTGCCGACGAAGAGCGGGAATGGCGGAAACGAAAAAGTCCGCCCCCACAAAATGGAGACTTGAACCCAAGACCTCTACTCTCTTAAAATAGCTTTGAACCAATTGAGCTACACAAAAAATTTGAGAGAGAGATAGAGAGAGAGAGAGAGGGGGGGGGGTGCTTTGGGTTGCGTGCTTGCTTTGAGAAAGCTCTTTTTCCCTACAAAACAAAAAACACAAAACCCAACACGAACATGCAAAGTAAACGAACCTTACGGCTCGAAGTTAGCTTTAGCTAAAAAACTAAATATTTTCAAAAATTAACCTTGCGGCTCAAAGTTAGCTTTACCCGGAAACTAAATATTTTTCTCAATGCTTCTGATTTTCCGAGATCACACTAAGGCGCAGCGGAAAAGAGCATACGCATGAGAAAAAAATCCTTCCTTTCTGTTTCTGATTTGCCTAGATCGCACAGAGTCACAGGGCAAAGAGCATACGCAGAAATGAAAGGTATAGATCCGGTAATAAAAAAGTCTAAATAAACCAAAAACCGAAATAAACAGAGAGAAAATAACTGTAAACTACAAATAAACATTGTATACATGTAGATCTTAAAAATGATGCAGCTAGGGCTACCGGAAACCTTTTTACGTGAAACGAAAGGGGTTCCTCACTAGAACAGATGCTCCCAACACAACAGAGCTGTCCTCTTGGCCCGAACATAGTCAGAAACAGTAGATCTAGGAAACGACAGTCGAATGCAGTTCTACCGGCTTCAGATTTGGATCACCAACGGACGCGGCCCTCAAATAGCTCTGATACCATGTAGGAATTTACAGGGTAAGTTCCTCAGATAGAACACCAAAGGACACCGCTCACAACCATATCACATATCAATACACCAATATTTTTGACGTGGTTAAAACCCTCAAAGAGGGAAACAGTCCACGGCCTGAGCCAACGCGACCACTTCAGGAAATTTATTAATAAAAGAATGAAAATTTACATAAGCTTCTCTCATGCACGGATTACCCTAGAAATGACCCTCCATGCGCTTTAAATAGAAATCATGGACCAATCGGGTGTCAAGCCACGGATCAAGTGTCGGTAATACCGAGGAGAGAATGAACCGTCGGATCACTACATATCGTGACCGTCGGATTGTAAGTTACAAAATGTACAAGGTAAAGAAACACACTTTACCTAACTCTATACCTAACTCTATACTAGACCAAGTTGTACTTAACTATTTCCTATGTGTCGGAATATCCTAACAATTAAGGTTTAAACTAATCGACTTATGCTAGTCCTACCATGTTCATTCAACATTTTTCTTTTTCTTTTGGCTCAACTAGAGCACCACTCTATGGCTTTGCAAGTATCATTAGTCACAGACAAATTGTTATGGATAGGTTGCCTATGTTGCACCTGTAACTCAATGCTAAGGAATGCCTATAACCTCATGCTTCCTTTTGGTGTTTTTCAACTCATGCAACCCAAACATCTCCTCCCTCAGCAGGACATTGGTATAGGCTTCTGCCATGTTGTAATTTTTTTATGCTTTTTATTACCTTATTTCACAAAACAAACTCACATTACTTCTTTTAAACATATTAATTTATAAAATTTACCTTTCCCACTATGGGTTTCCCTTAGGCCTAGTTTTTGAACCTGCATCCCTATTACCACATGTAACGTAAATCAATTTTACACAAAAAAAAATATTCTTACTTCTATAAATGCCAATCAGTAATAAAATTTTATTACATCTATTTGTTATTCAATCTATCTCATTGTAACTTATTCAATGACTCTAATTATCTACTCATACTCATGTCCACATAAACTTTTAAAGCTAGTATGATGCTTCGAGACATATTTAAAATTTCATCCCCTACTAAGAGAAGCTATTTGTTAATTACTTATAGTTTTTTTCCATTTTATTTTATTATATTATATTATATTATATTATATTATATTATATTATATTATATTATATTACTTTGAATAATTTCAACTTGGTATGTATTTTGTTAAATTCTTGAAGTTATAATTTTTACACTTTATAACTAGAACCAACATTTCTCATTAATTCAAAAATTCATACTATAAAGCCACTTATATTCCTAGCCATTACATAAACTCTAATAAATATAATGTCAACCATTTGATTCTTATCACTCTTAAATGATAATGTTGTTACTCGATGGAATTCATGTGGGATATATGAACACGGATCGATTGTTAGCAAACTATTGTACACTTGGCACCGCAAGTCATAAGCCACACAAACTTTGTCGATGTTAGTCCATGTGACTCATTGTATCTGGGAACTTTCAATATTAGAGATTTCAATTGTGAAATCAAAGAGACGATATTGATTAGGGTTAAAACTAACCGACTTACACCAGTCGTACCCTGTTCATTCAACTTTTTTTATTCTTTTGGCTTGACTAGAGCACCAATCTATGGTTTTACAAGGTATCATTAGTCAAGGACAAATTGTTATGGATAGATTGCCTCTATTACACCTGTAACTCGATGCTAATGAATGCCTATAACCTCATGGTTCATTTTGGTCGTTTTCAACTCATGCAACCCAAACCTCTCCTCCCTCAGTAGGAGATTGGTATAGGCTTCTGTCATGCTGTACTTTTTTGTTTCTTTCAAGTACCTTATTTCACAAAAAAAACTCACGTTACTTATTTTAAACATATTAATTTATACAATTTACCTTTCCCACTGTGGGGTTCTCTTGTGCCTAGTTTTTGAACCTACTTTTTTGATAACATATGTAACATACCTCAATTTTACACAACAATTTTGTTTTCTTACTACTATAAATGTCAATTAGTGATAATATTTTAATTACATCTACTTGTTATTCAGTCTATCTCATTGTAACATTGTAACTTCTTTAATGACTGTAATTATCTTCTTACTACTATAAATACCAATTAGTGATAATATTTTAATTACATCTACTTGTTATTCAGTCTATCTCATTGTAACATTGTAACTTCTTTAATGACTGTAATTATCTGCTCATATTCTTGTACACATAAACTTTTAAAGCTAGTTTTCTCATATTCTTATACACATAAACTTTTAAAACTAGTTTGATGCTTTAAGACATATTTAAAACTTGGTCCCCTAGTAGGACAAGCTATTTCTAAGTACTTATATTTTTTTTCCATTTTATTTTACCTAATATAATATCTTACTTTGCATAACATTAAAACTAGTTTGATGATTTAAGACATATTTAAAACTTGGTCCCCCTAGTAGGACAAGCTATTTCTAAGTACTTATATTTTTTTTTCCATTTTATTTTACCTAATATAATATCTTACTTTGCATAACATTAAACTCATTTTATTTTACCTAATATAATATCTTACTTTGCATAAAGTTAAACTCAACATGTATTTGGTTAAATACTAGAAGTTATAATTTTTACACCATATTCTTGTACACATATAAATTTTTAAAACTAGCCATTTTATTTTCTAAGTACTTATATTTTTTTCCATTTTATTTTACTTAATATATCTTAGTTTGCATAACATTAAACTCAAATAACTCAAATACTAGAGGTTATAATTTTTACACCTTATAACTGCGACCCACATTTCAACAAGAAATAAACATCTCTCATTATAATTTTTACACCTTATAAATTCGACCCACATTTCAGCAAGAAATAAGCATCTCTCATTAATTCGAAAATTCATAATATAAAACAACTTATATTCCTAGCCGTTGCATAAACTCTAACACATATATTAAACATTCAATTCTTATCACCTTTAAACGATAATGTTATTACTCTATGGAATTCATGTGGGATATATGAACACAGATCAATTGTTAGCCCACCATCATACACTTGGCGCTGCAAGTCACAGGCCACACAATCTTTGATCTTTGTCCATGTGAGTCCACGTGACTCCTTGTACATGGGAACTTTCAACATTAGATATTTCATTTTGAAACAAAAGAAAGGACATCGATTAGGGTTAAAATTAATTAACTTACCCTACGCCTACCATGTTCATTCAACTCTATTTGTCTTTTGGCTCGACTAGAGCACCACTCTATGGGTTTGCAAGGTATCATTAGTCACAATTTTTTTATATGGATCGATTGCCTTGTACCTTGATGCCAAGGAATGCCTATAACCTCATGGTCCATTTTTTTCTTTTCAATTCATGTGGGTACATTCGTTTTGGGGGTTTTCACATTCTATTTATCAATTATTGTTAACTACATCTACATGTAAGGGAAATTACTTGTTTCCTTGAAATTTTGAGAGTGTTTCTCTAGGAAGGAAATAATGACTTGTCCGCGAAGAAGTAATTTCCTCCATCCGAGTCACTTGCGGTTTCAATTTATTGCTTAGATTTAAAATCTTACTTTATTTTTCACTACTCCTATTTTCTTCTTATAGTTCCCAAATTTTTCACTACTCCTATTTTCTTCTTATAGTTCCCAAATTTTGATGATATTTTTTCTAATAAGCCCATACCTTGTGCAGGGTTACATACAGAGCATTCATCCAACCTATTATATTTGTTATCTTTGTATATGGGAAGGTTATTTTAATTCAAATATTCACTTCTGAATTTTCAGTGTTGTATTCGCATTAAAATTTAAATTAAGGAATGGGTTCTTACACTTCCTTCCACTACCTTGTCGAATTATTTTTATTAAAAGTGGCTTCGATATTTTTTGGAATATTTTAGCTTTTGAACATATGGAATTTACCTATATTATTTTAGAATGAGGATTTTATAAATTGTCTGACGATCATAACATCCTCTTTAATTAATTGTGTAGAATGTTTCCAGGGTTACATAGAGAGCATTCATCCAACCTATTATATTTGTTATCTTTGTAGGGAAGGTTATTTTAATTCAAATATTCACTTTTGAATTTTCAATATTGTATTCGCATTAAAATTTAAATTAAGGAATGGGTTCTTACACTTCCTCCCACTACCTCGTGGAATTATTTTTATTAAAAGTGGCTTCGATACTTTTTGGAATATTTTAGCTTTTGAACATATGGAATTTACCTATATTATTTTAGAATGAGGATTTTATAAATTGTGTGAGGATCATAACATCCTCTTTAATTAATTGTGTAGAATGTTTCCATCAGTTTTGTTTCTCACACTTATGGGTTTATTTTCAAACCATAGCACTTTTGGCCCATTTCCATTCTTTTCAATAACATATATAACATATTAATGAATTCAATTCACTTTGTCCAAATGTCTATTATTCTCTCTCACCTGCTGACTTCCCTATTCGTTGATGTGCACAAGTCTTCGAGCAAATGTGTGGCCTTGCTCATTAATAGGTATATCTCCTTTGCATTTATTCTTCCTTTCATATATTTCATTTTCTTAATACTTGAGGGTTATAACTCTGGTCTATAATTTGTTGTATGTAGGTTTCCCATTTGGTTTTATAACTCTGGTCTATAATTTGTTGTATGTAGGTTTCCCATTTGGTTTAATCAGATACGATATTAAATCGAATAGGATTAAAATTTCGTTTCTTTTTCAACACTTTGATTCCTTCGCCATTGACCTACAGGCCAACATTATTTCAAACTACCATCCCATATATACCTTCTTTTAGGCACATGGCTTTTCGAATAAGGTTTTTAGAACCCCATAAAAGGTTTCTTTATGTTTTTCGTAAGTTTCTTTATGTTTTTCGTATATGTTTGATTTCAACCTTATTACGGTTCGGTACAAAGATATTGGCCATGATTTTATTGTAAATGGATATTACCACCTGGGGCCTTTGACTATAATAGATTTTCCTTCATAGCTCGTATTAAAATATGAGTGTTATGTTTTTCTAATTTGCAACTTTTTTTTTCTTTATATATACAATATATTTGTAAAATATATCCATATGTTATGAAACCAACTCACAAAAAGATAGAAAATATAGATGAACACCTTAGAAATAAGCTTCTTTGAGGGGGCAACCTCCTTTACACTACACAAATAAGAAATTATTGGATGATACAAATGACTAAACCTCCCTTCTATATATAGGAGTCTAAGGGGTCACAATGTAATCAAACAAACATAACAGTAATAGCATAAGGGCACAAAAATAACAATAAGTGATACAATGAAAATTGTAATGGGGGAATCACTAGTATTATAGGGGCTTAACATGCCCCTCTCATTCCAAAAAGCGTTTTCCTCAATGCTTGAGTAGTTCTGGATGCTTCTATATAAAATTCTCATCCTCCCATGTGGAATCTTCAGTGGATAAGTTCTTCCACTTGATTAGATACTCGATGCCAAGAAACGCCTATAACCTCATGGTCAATTTTTTTGTTTTTCAACTCATTCAGGTACATTATATTTGGTCCTTTCCACATTCTATTTGTCAATTATTGTTAACTAGATCTACATGTAAAGGGAATTACTTGTTTCCTTGAAATTTTGAGTTCCTCTAGGAAGGAAATAATGATGTGACTGTGAAGAAGTAATATCCTCCATCTGAGTCACTTGTGGTTTCAGGTTCTTGCTTGGATTAAAATCTAACTTTATTTTTCTCTACTTATCCTATTTTGTTGTTACAGTTCCCATATTTTGATGATATTCTTTCTAATAAGCCCATACCTTGTGCAGGGTTACATAGAGATCATTCATCCAAACTATTATATGTGTTCTCTTTGTATATGGGAATGTAATTTTACTTCAAAAATTCCCTTGCGAATTTTCGGTGTTGTATTTGCATTAAAATTTTAATTAAGGAATGGGTTCTTACACTTCCTCCAAGTACCTTGTGAAATTATTTTATTAAAACTAGCTTGGCTACTTTTTGGAATATTTTAACTTCTAGACATGTGGAATTTACCTATATTATTTTAAAATGAGGATTTTATAAATTGTGTGAGGATCATAACATCCTCTTTAATTAATTATGTAGAATGTTTCCATCAGTTTTGTTTCTCAAACATAGGGGTTTTATTTTCAAAGCGTAGCACTCTTGGCCCACTTCCATAATTTCAATAGAATATATAACGTATTAGTGAATTCAATTCACTTTGTGCAAATGTCTATTATTGTCCCTCTCCTACTGACTTCCCTATTCTTTGATGTGCACAGGTCTTCGAGCAAATGTATGGCCTTGCTCATTAATAGGTATATCTTCATTGCGTTTATTCTTCCTTTCATATATTTAATTTTCTTAATACTCGAGGGTTATAACCCTGTTTTGTAATTTTTTGTATACAGGTTTCCCGTTTGGTGTAATCAGATATGATATTAAATCGACTAGGATTAAAATCTGTTTCTTTTTCAACACTTTGATTCCTTCGTCATTGACCTACAGGTCAACCTTATTTCAAACTACCATCCTCTGTATACCTACCTTGAGGCACGAGGCTGTTCAAATAGGTATTCTAGAACACCATAAAGGGTTTCTTTAAGTTTTTCTTATATCTTTTATTTCAACCCTATTAGGGTTCAGGACAAACATACTGGCCATGATTTTATTGTAAACAGATATTACGAACTGGGGCCTTGACTGTAATAGATCTTCCTTTATATCATGTATTAATATATGAGTGTGATGTTTTTCTAATTTGCAACCTCTTCCTTTCTTTACATATACAATATATTTGTGCAATATAACCATAATATTGGTGTATACATTTTCTTTGATATATAAGAGTGGGTTACGATGACTTTTGTATTTAACTCCTATGATTCATTATATCATAATGGTTCTGCATTTTATACTCTTCATGTGATTTTTCCAATTCCTCTGGGATTTCTATAAGTTATTCATAAAAAAATTTCGTATTAGTTCTTCTTTGCTTGATTTCATCCAACCTAAGTCGACTTTTAGCATCATCTTTTGCTATATAGTTATTATATTATATTTGTTTGCATAATAGTTTTGTATTCATCCTACACTTATTTTTCTACTATATTAGAACAATTTAATTTAATCATTTTTGTATAAAGTTTACATGAAAGATATATTTCTAATTATTTTATGTAATTCCTTGATAAACGGATACCGAGTGCTAACTTCTCTTCATGCAAACTTAACTCTAACGTGGTTATAATATTATACTATTAGTGTTATAATATTATACTATTACTCTAGTTGTCACCATCCTTTGATTACCTTTACTTATATGCAGATAATAATCTGTCCAATAATACTTAATATATATAGTAAAGGAATTTTTACTAAGCTTTGTGAGTTTATTAATTTACCCATTTAGTTTTGTACTACCTTACACTAGTTTTCTTTGGGATATTCAAATGCTAGCTAAGATTTTATTAAGTTCTCTTGTATTTTCTCTTTATTTATGGTGAATAAGATATTATTAGGGTCTATTCTTTGTATAATTCATACAAATATTATAAGAATTGTATTATTATTATAAGAATTGTATTATGTTTATAAGTTAATGTAAATAATAATGCATTATACTCTCTTATATTTTCTAGCTAGACTTACAAATACAAATGTATGATTATCTGGTGGAAAGGAATTAGATGGAGGATGAACCACATTAGTTGGTTCAAAACGTCAACCAAAACTCAATGTTTTGATTAATCCGAAAGACAATCTCATTATCAACATGGAAATTGTTAGGTAAAATACTGAGAGGGGGAGATGAATCAATATTTTTAACTCACTTTAAATTTAAATTTCATAGTCAGTGTTTTGAATGCTACTATACTTGGTGCAATGAGCATGTGTTTTGTGTAGGAAAACAATGTATATCCATTTTACTAAATTTTCAAGTGTTTCATCAGATATTTATCTTTAACCATTGCATTATTAATTAATTAACCTTCTATTATGAAGTAAATAAAAGATAAATCATCCCACATAAGCAGCGCACATAGAAAAACAAGATTTTATGTGGAAACCCAATGCGAGAGAAAACCACTGCTATTGTTGTCTTTGTCTTCTTTCTTATTATATAAATAAAATCTTCATTACATTTACAATTGGTGTAGAATCTTACTGGTATGTAGGTACCCACTTGCAAGAGGCTACAACCTCCACTTATTCTCGAACGCCCATTAGAAGGGAGCTATAACTCAATGATCTCGTTTACAAGCTCCTAATGGAAGGGAGGTCCCACCCCATCACTAAATGTTGCAAATCTCATCACCTTGTGAACATGGTTTTAGAATGTTTCACATTGGACCCACACCCATAATAAGCGTAAATCAAATATGCCAAACTGAAAAAACTGAGTCACAAAACTGACATTCTTCCTCTACATAAAACCCATGTATAAATTTGAAATTATTCAACACTGAATCATTTAGCTAACTCAATCATTTTAACAGTCAACCATTCAATGAGTCAAACATAGATCATTGAGCCATACACAATCATATTTCATAAATATTTCAATACATAGACAACGCAACCCAAACAACACTACCACATTTAGATTATGCATACGAAGCCATCATTTAGAAAAAAAACAAACATCAATCATCAACAGTCGTTGTCATGAGGCATTGCAAACCCTGGACATATCTAACTTAGAATACATAAGCAATTTTTATTATGCAAACAACTGTAGATACAGTCTTCTCATGTTCAACACCCATGTACATATCTCAATGTAATGCAAAAACATATCTCAGAATATATGCACGACTACCTAGAAACAAATCTCCACAAGTATACTCTTATCATGTTCAACACCCATATATAGATGTCAATGTACCGCAAACACATAGCTCGGAATATATGTGTGACCAACCATAAACAAAACCATGATTGTAAATGATTATTCAGACAGAACCCTACATACAAAACTAAAAACTTTCACTGCAAACAAAATCCCATTTTGAAAAACTCTGTGTTACATATTCATATTACAACATCATTATAGCCATTCATACATCAACATTAGTGACAAGTATAATAAGACCAGGCAAGTGTATTCACTAGTTTTTATATAATTTCATATCTATCATATTTGAGCCATTTCCTTTCTCCCTAATACACATCTGTTTCAGATCAAATTATGTATGAATATTTTGTTCACTTTAGCACCTAACACCTTGATCTCCATCTCCTTATATATATTTTCTCCTTAGCCAATACTTTAGGTAAATCCTTTGGTAAATTTATTAGTACTTATTTACGGGATCAAATGAATTCTCACTTTAATTTCTATGTACCAATACCATGGAATGAATGCATATTTCCATGGTTTAGATTATGTACATGACCTTTACTCACAATACTTACATATGTACATGGCCCTTATTTATTGGAACTGTGTATACTTCCAAACCTCACTTTTTTCATTCATCTTTAATTGAATTACAATTTCTATGTCCATATAATATGTAACATCTATACCAATTTGAATTACTTCCACAGTCATCAATTTTGATATCAAGTACATATTTTTCAAGTAGTTTTCCATCAAGGATAACATATTAGCCATAATTCCAATAGAAATTTCATGTTTCCATTTCACGAGGAAATAATTCCATTCCATATATACATATTTCGTTCATTGATCATCATAAATTAAGTATGATATATTGTATATCCGTAAAATAATTACTATAATACTGAATTTACCTTCTTTCCAATTTGTAACATAATTTAGAAATAAAAACCATCCCGTCGCGATGGAAATACACAAAATGACACTTTTTTATTCAGAGAGTGACTTATCTAAAAACTGCAAATAATAACTATGAGAGAAAAAATCACTTATATCTATCTTGTATGTATATATTAAATAATCACAATTCTCATTTCTAACAAATTATTTTCGCAGTTATCTCTCGTCCATGCATATATAACTTTATATAAAGGTAACAACAACATATAGAATAATAAATAACCATGCATGCAAGACTTATAATATGTATAACTGAATTAAAGTATGCATCATTTTGTCTATTCTATCAATATATATCATTGAGCAACTCAAAGTGAATGATAAACATGAAACAAAATTTTATCTAAATATTTTTACTAGTTGGGGAATATTCAAGAATAGAGCATATTCGAACCAACCATGAAATATTTCAAGTGGTTCACCCTGAGCTAATACCTTCCTGCCCTAAGGATTCAAAAGATTCAAATAATATGAATAATTGCAGAAATCTTCACTCTTAGAAAATCAACAATCACTTTGCTTCCTAAGTGGTTCCTCTTATAGATTTGTCCCAATATATTTTTAGCAACATCTTTCTTTAAGGTCTACCCACCCTATGCCATTTTGTTTTAATTTAAAAAAAACAAAAACAAAAAACAAAAAACAAAAAACTTTTAAGTTTGTTTAAAGCACATCTTTCTCTCCCACTTTCTTTATTGTGCTTTTCACCCAACTTAGATTTTCTATCCAACTAAGTCATTAACATAATCTTTCTTTCCCATTATGTTTATATTTTTGACAAATTTTTCCTAACTATTTTTAGGAGACTTTTAAGAAATGTCTACCATGCGAAATTTAACCACTTAACAACTTTTTATAAGTTGGAAAAAAGTCTTTGAATTTTCTAGTGTTGTTTCTTTAATATTTCCAAACAATCTATCTATTAATTCAATAATTAAAACATAATTATATCATCACATATTTCTCATCCTAGCTTTCATATCCACTAAATAAAATAGTAGTTTAAAAGTATAAAAATAATTGATTTCTTAAAATGCAAAACATTGACGTGTTAAACCAAATTCTTAAAAAACCAGACTCTCCATAATAGTAGTTTAAAAGTATAAAAGTAATTGATGTCTTAAAATGCAAAACATTTATGTGTTAAACCAAATTCTAAAAAAAACAGACCGCTCCATATTTTAGTTTCATAATGGTGACTCTGTGTCTCAATGTTCGAGAAATGGGGGTTGTGATAACAATACCACATCATAGGGTATTTTCTTTAATATATAAATAACAATTAAGATTATTATTAGTCCTTTCCATTTAGTTTTTATGGTTTGGCTAATTAACATTTAGCACCCATTTAATTAATATGGTATGGATAATTATTATATAAATAAATGATTTATTAAAAGTAATTGAATATAATAATTAATATAAAGAATAATTTTTTTTATATTATTTGGAATTTAATAAAACTCAAATGTTTTATTAAATTTTAATTAAATGAACTTAGATCCATCAAGCAATGGATCTATCATGTGCCGAGAGGGATCAAATCCCTACAGGTGTAAACTTTTTTTCTTCAAATTCTACACTCCAAAATAAAAGGTTTTCACCTCCAGCGATTTGATCCCTCTTGACACATGATAGATCCAGTGTTAGATGGATCTAAGATGGTTCCAGTTGAGGGAAAAAATATCACATTTTTATATTTTCATTATTATGTATATGTTTCAGCTTAACTTCAAAATTCAAATTATGTTTACTTTTCTTGTCATGACCATGTAATCCTCTTATTTAATTTAGACTGTGTTTCTTTCCTTAAAACAAATTTTCAATTAAAACTTTGAAACTTATATTTTTGAAATTAACTCACCAAACAACCCCGCAAACAACTTCGAAAGAACTTAAAAATGATTAAACAAATCCAAACAACTTCACAACCAATGATTCATATTTTATAACTTTTTTATTGTACTTCTTGTTGGTCCATAACCGGGCTTCTTATGATCTAAATCTCTCAGTCAATTAAGTTCAACTTATCAAACCCAGAAACTTAGAGGAAGCTACAACGAAGGCTTTGTGGGACAAGTTAGGGACTTTGTACCAGTCTAAGTCTCTGTTGAATAAATTGTTCCTACAGAAAGAGTTCTATAACTTGAGGATGAAAGATGGAGACTCAGTGATAGAGCATCTAAATGCATTTAATACTGTAATAAGTCAGTTATTATTTATTGATATAAAATTTTTAGATGAAGATAAGTGCATCAATTTGTTGTGTTCTCTACCAGATTCGTGAGATAGTCTGGCTATTGCAATAGGTAGCAATGCAATTGCCTTGGAGTTTGATGAAATAGTCTCCTCCTTGCTAACATAGGAGATGAGATGGAAAAAATATGGAAAAGCAGAATGGTGATGCCTTGTCTGTACGATGATGGGCCCAAAATAGAAACAAAAATAAGTCCTCGAGTGGGAGATCTAAATCTCCAGGAAAACCTATAAAGGTGTGATGGAAATTTGAAAAGGAAGGGAACTACAAAAGGGACTGTAAATCTAAAGCTCTTGAGAATGGAAAGGGATATGATGATGCTCCTTCTACATTGGCGAAAACCACCTCAGATGAAGGAGGGGATGTGTACTTGGCTTCTTCTTCGAGTACACATGTAGATCATGAGGCATGGTTGATTGACTCAGGTGGATCCTTTCACTTCACTCCCCATAGAGAGTGGTTCTATGAGTATGAGAGATATGATGGTGGTGATGTCTTCTTAGGGTATGACAGGAAGGATAGAATCATCGGTCCCTAAAAATTCAAGTTGAAGTTGCAAGGTGGAAGGATTATAACACTGTCCATTGTTTTGCATATTCCTACATTAGCCAGAAATTGGATTTTTCTAAGCAAGTTGGATGATGCAGGTGTAAAAATAGTATTCGTGAAAGATACCTACAAGATGGTTTGGGGAGAACTTTTATTGGTGCAGGTAGTTCGGATTGGAACTCTATACAATCTACAAGGTAGCATTGTTATTGATGGGTGCAACAATTTTGTGGCTCCTAAAAGTGGAGCAGAAAATCTAGTGGTCTCTGGACAAAAGACCATGGTATGGGATTAACAGCTTAGACTTATTGGAGAGAAGGGCCTTTGAATACTTCATGGTAAATGTAAGGTAGAAGGTATGCCTAATAGCTCTCTGGATTTTGATTTCTATGAAAATTGTGTATATGGGAGGCAAAATCGGGTGAGTTTCCCCTCTGGTGGTAAGAGGGTGAAACAAATATTAAAGCTTGTGTATAGTGATGTGTTTGGAACTATGTTGGTTCCATCACTGGGTAAGTTTTTATACTATGTATCATTTATAGATGACTTTTGAAGGAATACATGGATATATTTCCTCAAGAAGAAATCTGAAGTCTTTGACAGGTTTAAAGAATTTAAGGCTCTGGTTGAAAATTAGGAAGAGAATAAGATAAAGGTGTTGATGGCAGATAATGGTGGAGAGTATTGCAAGAAGGAATTTGAAGAGTTATATAAGTAGTGTGGTATAGCACGGGAGAAGACTACTCCATACACACTTGAGAAAAATGGATTTGCAAAAAGAATGAAGTAGACGTTAATGGAAAGGGCAAGAAGCATGCTCAGTGGTGTTGGGTTAGGACATGAATTCTGGGGAGAGGCTGTGGAGACTTCATGTTACTTGGCCAACAGATCACCTTCATCAGCGTTGGAGGATAAGACTCCACAGGAGGTATGGACTGGTAAGAAACCCTCTCTTTCACATCTGAGGGTATTTGGATGTGATGCATATGTACATGTTCCAAAGGAGAAAAGAACAAATTTGGATAGTAAATCTGAAAAGTGCATATTTGTTGGGTATAGGGATGGTTTAAAAGGTTATAAGCTTTGGAACCTAGTAACAAGGATGGTTGTGTAGAGCTGAGATGTGGTTTGTAGAGAGGTGAAATATGTTATTAAACATGAAGTCCTACTAAGGGAACCTAAGAAGATAGAGTTTGAGCTAAAGGAGGAAGAATTGAACTCTACAAAAGAAGAGGAATTAGAAGATGAAGAGCCAAAAACTCTGGTTGTGAGAAGATCATTTCGAGATAGAAGGTAGCCAGTAAGGTAGCTGGAAAGGCGCAAGTGGCCATGGCAGTGTCTGCATTTAAATCATAGTTGCTCGTAATCTAGAATTTGTATGTGTGACCAATGAGCCACTGTGACTTTTAATGGCTTCAGGGAGACCTTCCTCCAAGTCTAATTCTACAGAAATTCTAGCACAAGAATATTGGTCCCTTCCTTTTGCTCTGTCAATGTATTTACCTAGCTTGTTTCTTAAGGATTCCAAGGATTTAGGGTTCTAGAATTGGAGAGGAAGGTGGGGCAATCTCAACCAGACCAAAACGACTGAGGGTACATCCTGGGTCGGGTCAAAGTCTGAAGTCCATTGGTTCAAATATAGTCCCTTAGGCCCCATGAAGTATGGGTCATTTATGAATATTAGGTTTCTATCTTCTGCTGCTTCGAAAACAAATACAAAGAAGCCTTTGTCGACGAAACTATGGGGATAGTTGCCATTTTTTTCACAAACTTCTATTGATTTTTGGATGCTGGCCTTTTATTGCAGGCTACAACCAAATCCCAAAATGCGGCTAGCTCTAGTGGCAAGGTAGTTTCCTTTTCGCGACCAACTCCTCGGGACATGGCTCTGGAGCTTCGCTCAATGTTGAGGTTAGTTGTGTCTCTTTGCCTCTATGCTTCATCGTGCCTGCCGAAGGTTGCACTAGGCTCCCGCTAGCTGGTTCCTCTCGTGAAGGTTTTTACCGCTCCCACTCTTCCTCCGAGCGTTGTTTTATTTCGGAGGCCTAGTTGGTCCCTCATAGCAACTATTTTTTATCACATTTATCTATTAACGACAAACTTACAAGGTGGCTATTCAATGCTACAAGGGTTGAAACAAACGCATTTCTTACATCAGATCTTAGTTAGATTATGTAATAGGACCTTGAGTTGTTATGTCACATTGAACTTTTCTCATACACACATTGGACTTTTCTGCTTGTGTAAAAGTTAATTTCACAAGTAAATTATGTCTTAATAAATAATAAATAGAAATTTTGATTATCCATAAAAACATTATGAAACCAAAATATTATCCATTTTAAGATCAAACTTCACCCATTTTAATTGAGGCATTAGGAAAACAAAATTCTCAAGTTAAGAAAAATAAAGAGGAGAATGTTAACATCCTAATCCTAAAGTTTATTTAGACTGTAGCAATCCACTTGAAAAACAAATATTTATTTTTCAATATTATTAAAAAATCTACCATACAAATTTTTTATTGCACCATAATTTGAAGGTCTTATCGTAACATTTGCATAATATATTATGATGTACGTAATTACTTCACCTATTGTGGATATGTTAGCAATATACAATCATGATGTTTTGATATGTTTGTTAAGATTTACAAAAAAATCATACAAAAAATCAAATCCTTGAAAATAGCTCATAGTTGAGTAAATAACATATATACTATCTGTTATTTCCTATGTTAGCAATTTTTCCTATAAAAATGGATAGGAATAAGATATAAATGCTTGTCACCATTATTTATGTTCTCCTCAACACATATGTAGGAGTGAAACTATAAATTTTAGATTTACTAATGATTACTACCAACCAAAATTTATACAAGTCAGAGCCAGGAAGTAATTTATCTCATTCACATCTCTATTTATTAGCTCTTGCCAAAATAAAACTAGACTTATCATTTGATAATTAACCACTATTAATTTACAATTAAAACTTTGAAAGTCATATTCCTCAATTTAACTCACCAAACAACTTCAAAAGAACTTAAAAATGACTAAACAAATCCAAACAACTTCACAACCAATTATACATATTTTATAATTTATTTATTAGGTCTCTTGTTGGTCCATAACCGGGCTTCTTATGATCTAAATCTCTCAGTCAATTAAGTTCAACTTATCGAATCCAACAACCATCAAAATGACTACATATGGTAAAACATATCATTTCAAACATTACACGAAAACATAAATACATTGTAATCGTATGTGAAAATCATTTCAATAATTATAATAAAACATGTGGTTATATATGGAAGAAGATATTGTGAATTCTTACGACACTAAAAAAAACGAGTGCCCGGAATTCACTCGATCATTTCCCCACAAATCTACAGCTTAAACCTGAAATTCTGCTCTAAGATTTTACAATTCACGGAGAATTTCATTATCCGCAGAAGGTTCTCCCATTCTCCCGATTGCTGTGCTGATATCCCATCCAAGTTGTGCAATTCTAAAGTGAACGCACTCAAGTATACTACATCCTTTAATCACACAAACCGATGGTTTATCCTCACTTTCACCTTTACGAGAAAAATGTTTAAAAATGCGATTGATCCCATCTACTATATGTAAACCTCTACAGTGAATATTATCAGCTGATGGGCCTCCTGTCATCAGTATGTCCTTCAAAAGATAAAAACCCAACTCAAGCGCTTTAAAATTATGCTGCCCCTCTGCTCCGACTTCTAGAAGTTGTTCCTCGCTGAGACCTATCACCTCTTCCGATCTATCGATTTCTCTAGCGATGCAAATAATTATAGCATCAACCAGGATCTGTGATTGAACTGGATTATGTAGATAAGCTGTTGTGATCCAGGATCTCCGCAGAATAGAAATCACGTGATTCAAGTCTTCACTGCTAATATCCCGCGCATTCGTTTCAGACAATTTCTTTGTAACAATAAAAGGGCCCATGACTCCTACAACAGTTTCGTATAATTCTCTTCCAAGGAATTGCTCAGCTTGGGCATTCATCTCATCAAAAATTTTACAAAATATTCTTAACATAAGGGATTCGATTTTCATATAGTTTTCGGGATAAAGATAAACAAACTCAATCGTTTTGATATACCCCCCAATCAGTAGAACAGTTTTGTTCCATCTACGTCATATATGTCCCAAGGTTTCAGGCCGATAACATCAATCGCCCTGGCGATTTCCTTGCAGACATCCCATACAATTTCTTTGGCATCGTTTTCTACTGAATTGCTCAGGAGAAGGATCCATATTTTAATGATCAGTTCGTTCAATTTTCTTCCACATTGAGCAACACTGCATTTTTGTTGTCACGTTTTCTGACAAAGACTCCTCTAATATGTCCAAATACTGCTTCATTTCTCCCTCTTCCAAAATTTTTGCGTACTCCTCAATTACATCTATCTCTGAACTTTTGCACTCGGAACGTTTCTGAAGTTTAATGTAGTCTTCCATTTCATGCCTCAATTTTATTTGGGGAATGGCACATTTGGCGTTGAACCATTGTTTAGTAAAGGGGTTCTGTGCATGACGTTTGGTTTCCCAAATGGTCTCTAAAGTTTGTACAGACTCTGTGTGGGATCTTGGTCAAGCGGTAACCGCACTGGATCGTATGCAAAGTCGCACGATATGATGTCCATATATCTTTCAGGAACCATTTTCCTCTGGATTTCAGTCTCGTTGATTGTAATACTACAAAATATCTGATCACCTTGACAGCACTTCAATACGAATGAAATCGTTAATGGGAAAGCCAAAACCAAATGAGAGTTTAATTTCTATTTATAAGAATAGATACGAATGAAATCGTTAATGGGAAAGCCAAAACCAAATGAGAGTTTAATTTCTATTTATAAGAATAGAAACCAAAGGGGAAAGATTAGGGTGAGGGTTGGTTGCTTCTCTCCGCGTTATTGGAAAGGGTCGGTTGCTTTCTCTCTCTACCCTGGACAATTTATTTTGGGATGGTATTTGAAAGAAATTTTTTTTTTGGACTATTTTATAATATTTTTAATAATATATATAAATTAGAAATTAATATTTATTTTCAAAGTAGTTAGTTTAATTAATTAATAAAAGAATTATATTAATTAGTGTAATATTAATAAAGTTATGATTTTTTGGGTATATAGTATTGATAAGTCATGGTATTGCAATGTAACTTATTTACAAATTTAGAATCTCCATGATAGAGTGGGACAACTCTAAATGATTAAGATTCTTGTTCCATCTTTATATATATATATATATATATATATATAACTTGTATATTAATTTTTCTTATAATAATGAACTTATACACATGAGATATAAATGAGTTAAACTTACCAAGCCCTGTCATGGCCTGACGAGCCTCGCAAGATCTTGTACAAAAAATTAATAATAAAGTTGTAATTTAGTTAGTTTTCTAGAATATTTTGAGTAGTAGTCTCATATTAACGCTGACATAAATTCATCTCAAAAGTAGTTAAGTTATTTCTGCTTTTTAAATTCAATTGATTAATTAAAAAAATGTCGTGAGCTATGTCTTTCTTGGCATGTGGTATTAGTAAATAGTCGTATTATCACATATGAAAATAAATAATATGAGTGAAAATTATATACATTTTAAAAAACATGTAACTATATTTTGAACCATTGAGATTTACTAAAAGGCGTAACTAGCCTTGATTTACAATACCATGACTTAGTAACAACATATGCCCATAAATCATCTTCATATGACATTTTTTAATTAATCAATTTAATAAAAAAAATTAAAATAACTACCTTGAGACAAACTTTAACCTTTAATTTGCTACCACTATGAAGAATATTCTATAATATTTTAAAATATTCTATTGAGGTCAAATCCTTACCACCCACCTATTAATTATTGATAATTAAACTAAAGTTTTGAAAGCCATATTCCAAAATAGACACACCTATCTCATAATTGAAAGGTCACTTGACTTCAAATAGAATGTAATATGTAAAAGCTTGGTATTTCCATGAGGAAGATATAAGGATCTAAATTACAAGGTATTCACATTCTCAAATTAATTTTCATAAAACGTGTCTTATTGAAATTATAAAAAACTCATAGAAGTGTATTGTTACCACTATTCCACATAGTAGAACCAATATTTCATAAATGCCACAATCACCAACATGCCTTTGAAAACTTGAAACCACTCTACTTGGGAAACAAATAGTCAACCATACCACTTCAACTAAGTTATGGTTGGTAAATGTTAGTAAGTATCAAAATACTTACCTCATAATACACCTAGCATTGCCAAACATATAACTAGATTCTTAGTTATGGAGATTAACCTTCAGTTTAGTAATGATATTCTTAGCATGTATATAGGCTTTGTTACAATACCATGAATTACTAATACTTTTTTCCAGAAATCTAGAACTCATGTTCAAATGGCACACATTCATATGTTTTTCAATTAATCAATTGAATTAAAAGATAAATAATAACATAACTAGTTTTGACATAAATTTCAACCTTTGATTTCTTATCTCTAACAAAAATGTTCTAGAATATTCCATGAAAGTCAAATCCCTACCATCCACCTAATAATTATTGGAAATTAATTAAAATTTTAATAACCTTATTTCAAAATAAAGAAACCATATGGATAATGAAAAGGTCATGAAACTTTAAATAAGACGTTTTAAACAAGGTGCCACTGTTGTGGCGCTAGTCCCTGCCGGTTAACAGAACAGTTTGGTCAGTTATTATTATGAGATTTAATTTGCGTTATCATGAGAGCTGGTTTCCATTAGTAGTGTGTTGTACGCATGCTTACTTGTATTAAGATTTAATGAATTGGATGGCCAATTGTTGAATGAACTTTTTGACTTTATGCGAAGGGTGAAATATAATGAACTTTGCGTTTGTTAAGTAAGAATTGTCAGAAATGTCATTGAATTGATAATTGCTTGTTACAATTTTATTATATCTCAAATTTTTTGTTTCATATTACAAATCTATCCATCTATTTAAAATAATAATTTAATTTGTATCTTAATACATTAACATACATATTTAAAATATGTTTTAACAGTATAAAGTAAAATTACCTTATCACTTGTCTTATTATTTTCAATTATAAAGTAATTTTTAAAAGACATTGGTCCTATATTTTGTTATTATGATTAAAATTAATTTTCAAAAGACACTTGTCATATATCTTGTTATAATGTTGAGTTTGTATTTCTTAAAATAAGATTAGTTTTAGATATAATTTTCCAATGTCTCATGATTTAAAAAATGCTTAGATTAATAATTAAAATATAATAAAATTGAAGAGTGAATCATAGAAAACTTGAGGGAAAAAAACTATAAAAGGTAATAATAATGCATTATAATGTATGAAGAATTAGGGAGTGTTAAAGTAAGTTATGTATTTTAATAGGCACGGGGTATAAAATATCTTGAAATGCATAATAATGAATTATAATGTATGAAGAATTGGAAAGTGTTAAAGTGAGTTATGTATTGTAATAACCATGGTGCACAAAACATATTAAAATAATAGGAAGGTGTTAAAGCAAGTTATGTATTTTAATAACCATGGTGCACAAAACATAGAATTTTCTTATTTTTTTACATTTGAATATTATGGAAATATTGATAAAATGATAATGACTAAATAAACATTATTATGAATATAAATTTGTTAATTAAATTCGTGGTGGAGAGTGTTCAATATTTACATAGATTATTCTCGAAGGTCAAAGAAGAACTTAAGCATTTAAAAATTATAGTTATGGAGTCTTGAAGCCATGATTGAAAGATTACATATCTAGTAACATATTTGGACATAAGTGATACGATTCAGGTTAATCTCAATGATTGAGGAATTATTCCATGGTCAAAAGAACAAAAGATATATTTATTTAAAAATATTGTTTATCATAACTTTAGTGTGAACTTTAAATTTGTCCAATTACTAATTAGCAAAGAAAAGGACGTAATTTGTTGCAGTTAATTAATAATTTGTTGTGATGCAAAAGGACATGACTTTTGGCTTTTTTTATAGTTTTGTGTTAGTAAATATAGCATCTAAGTACAATAATAAAATAATTTTGATAAGTTTATTTTATAAATTAAAAATTAAAATAAACAAATTAAAATTAAGCAAACATTTAAACTTTACGAGTTGAAATACATGTAATTTGTAATTAGTAATTTGTTGCATTTAATTAATAATTTGTTGTGATGCAAAAGGACATGACTTTTGGCCTTTTTTATAGTTTTGGGTTAGTAAATATATCATCTAAGTACAATAATAAAATAATTTTGATAAGTTTATTTTATAAATTAAAAATTAAAATAAACAAATTAAAATTAAAAAAACATTTAAACTTTACGAGTTGAAATGCATCTAATTTGTAATTAGTAATTTGTTGCATTTAATTAATGATTTGTTGTGATGCAAAAGGACATGACTTTTGGTCTCTTTTATAGTTTTGGGTTAGTAAATATAGCATCTAAGTACAATAATAAAATAATTTTGATAAGTTTATTTTATAAATTAAAAATTAAAATAAACAAATTAAAATTAAAAAAACATTTAAACTTTACGAGTTGAAATGTAAATTGCTCATGATCTCCAAGAAAAAATCCATTATCTTTTGGTGTTCTATACTCTTGCTTTCTGCAATATCATAGTAATCGAATTAAAAAATATAATTTAAAATTTAAAATGATAAGCTAATACATTGTGTAATGATATATTGAATATATATAAAAATATATATTTTTTACACAGAGAACATTGGTTTTGGAGTGTAAGCAGTGGCAGTAGAATCCAAATTCAAAATATAATGCAATTCATGTTTATCAAAATACATTTATGTCAAGTCAAAGAAATGGCACTTTATAGGCTGGATAAAGAAGTATTGTCTCAGTACAATGTCAAATTTTGTGCTGTAACATTTTGTCATTCTGTCAGTACAATGTCATTTTGTCAGCAATGACAATACTTCATTCCAAGTCTCCAATGGCTGCGACTGTGCGTTCAGATATTACAACTTCAACTGTAGTTTTTGTGATAAGCTCACGAGCTGTTGTGACACTGCCAAAGGTGATATACAATGCCAGGGACATTAGTACAGAAATGGTGATCAGCAAAACCCCCCATGATAGCAGAAATTGACGAAGTTTTGCAAATCTTGTGTACCTTCCAAATCTGGCAGAACCCCCTTGACGAAGAATTGGCTCCTCAAACTCAGAGAAATTGCCAATACTGTTTATATCGCGATTTGACTGAATTTTGAAACAAAGCATATAGTTAGTACTACAGGGGTTGGTGTTTGCAGACAGATTTATGCTTAGTTTTCTTAAATAGAAATTTAATTGCACCAAGGAATCTGCTTTTATTCTAAGAAATCAAAATGAAAAAGTAGTAACAGAGGGACAGTAGAGGAATTGTTGGCAAATGTTGGAAAATGTTGGAGGGAAATCAAGAACTGCATACAAAATGGATGCACTTGAAATAAATAAAAATGTTTAAACAAAGCTGACCTTTGATGACCATGGGGCTGGTGAAGACTGCATAGTCGGATAGCTTGATGATGAATGGGATTGATCAATAAAGGATCTTCATAGCAAGGTATCAACAATCGAGCTTCAATCACTAGCCATTTAACACATTGTTATAAGCAAGTGATTATAAGCTAAGTCGAACCAAAGTTTTGGGGTGGAAAGGTTTTGGGGTCTTATTGCGGGTTTCGCATTGCTTTGCAATGTTGACGAGATCTCTTTTGATTTGCAAAAACAATTTATTAGGAAGTGAGTATTGTATATACCTGAATCAACTGATCAGATTCGAAAGCACACCGAGGAAGGTCTTCTCTTTGTAATATTCTAATATTGGCAGGTGTTGTGTGCCTCATATCAGAAGTCAGTGCAGCAGCCCTGCCAATTAGACAACAGAATTTCAAAATAAGATCAAGCTGCTGAAAGGTACTTTATCATATGCAATCCTATTACTGGTTACAAAACTGTATCTGCGGTCAAACTTCAGAGTCACGCTAACTAGCTGAACATGACAATGCAGAAGGAGACATCAAAACCGTGAGGCTACAAAGTCATAATACTTGTATTGCAGCAAGAGCATAATATGAAGAAACATATTCATATTACTTTTGCATTTGTTGTAGACGTGAAGGCCAGCATGTTCCTGCATTTTGTAATTTGCATAACAAACAGTTAGTTAGAATAAAGTGATAACATTGTAAATTGAAGAGAGGACATATTTGAGACAAAACATCTTAAGGAGTTATGTGAACTAAAGCTTCTTGTGAAATCCTTATACCATGTACAATGTGTCAAAAGCTTGTTTAACATTAAAAAGAGTATTTGATTGACTAAAGTTGTATAAGAGTAAAACAGATCTCTAACATGGCTTGTTGCAGTTTTCCAATCTTGACGAGATCTCTTTTAATTTGCAAAAACAATTTATTAGAAACTGAGTATTGTATATACCTGAACCAATTGATCAGTTTCGAAAGCAGACCGAGGAAGGTCTTCTCTTGGTAATATTCTAATATTGGCAGCTGTTGTGTGCATGATTTCAGAAGTCACTGCAGCAGCGCTGCTAATTAGATAACAAAATTTCAAAATAAGATCAAGCTGTTCAAAGGTACTTTATCACATGCAATCCTATTACTGGTTACAGATCTGTATGTGTCATCAAACTTCAGATTCACGCTAACTAGGTAATGCTTTTCAACGAGATCTAATACGAACATTGGCTCAAAATATTCCAGAGTGCTGAGGACGGCATGTACTGTGGTGGTCTTATTGGCGGACAACTGTCCCTCCTCGAAATGCTGGAAAGTTACTCGGCTTGGGTTTTACCCTGTTTGCGCCCTTTGGGTTATTATTGTTACTTGGTTGTTTAGCTCTGCAGTCTCTGCGATTTTTCCTTTGTATTTGTTGTATTGTCTGCGGTGAAAACAGAATGCGGTTCCTGCCTGCTCGGTTAACTGTATAGCAAACGTTTGGTTGCGGTTCTGTTGTTCCAAGTTCGGCTTGTATGCCTCGACTGTCTGGTGTTGCTTTGTTAAGTTCGGCTACTGTATTGTTTAGATGTTTGTTCCTCTGTCGTTTGGCGTTTTCCAGTGGCGTTGATGTTTGTCACAGTATTGTCTGTTCGTTTCCCTCAAGAGTCCATGGTTATTTGAGCATTATAAGTTAATGGCATTCTGGTTAAATACTGAGGGTTTCTCTTACCTGCATGGGTTTTATGGAAATTTCCGTAAATGTCGGTTTTGACCACCATGTCATTGCCATTGTCTTAGTATAGAACAAATGGGCAAAATGGTGCAAGAAAATGCAAACAGCCAACTAGAAATTGTAGGCACGGGTTTCATAAAAACCTTTAAGTCCCCTTGCCGAAGAACTCCAAAGGTAGTTTCTTGATAGGACCCTAAATGCGGAAGACGAGGTCTGTTTAATGAATTTGGTGGAAAAGACAAAAAAAACTTGCTGGTGTGGAAAGAAATACCAACCAACAGTTAGGGAATGTCGAGAGAGAGATCGATCAGGCAATCTGTAACACAGAATGCAGCTTCCACGAGTGGGGATATGGAACCGCTTCATTAGGATGTGCCAAGGACAGCATAGAGGAAAGGGTTCTGTACCTCCAGAGGTATAAATCGCCATAGAATACAAGATTAGGAGTTCAGGGTGGGGATAACCTAGTATCCATAATGACTCTGCTCCACTGACACCTTTGGCCATCATAGGGTTAGAAATTACAGGTCTTCATCTTTCATAAATGAAATTATTTTTATAAACTCTACCAGGTCATTCACAAAGCATTAGTGCTCGTTTTTATTGCATAGGACTTGGATATCCTGGTGAGCAAGTATGCATTCCAATAGATTTCCATGCGTCCCAGTTGAGAATTTATGTTGTTTAGGCCAAAAATACAAATAAGACTGGAACTGATATCTAATGGTTGAGTGATGCAAAGATTGCAGCTTCACCTGAAATAGAGAGCTACGTACTATGAATCTTAGTAGTTTTATGTATAATGTTATCTACAAATTTCTAGTGGGAGACACCCACAACTGCAGAGCCAAACACTGACCTTCGGGTTAAATCTATCTCCCTAATTCATTGATTTTTCTTATAAAAAGAAGAATATTATTCAGCATTCCTGTGAAAATTTATATTATTGATTACTTCTGTGTGAAAGATAAAAATAATTGAGATTTCGTGGAAAGCTTTCTTTTAGAAGGAAGCTGTTAATGGGTAACAATCATTGAAAGATAATGTTAAATGAAGGCCTCTATATTTGATAAAGGATATCTGGTAAAGGACATCTATATTAGGCCATAAAATATCAATTCTATCATTTTAAAATTGGAAAATATCCGTATATTGGAAAATATCAATACGTTGTAGTTGAGATGTTGTTGACCTGTTGTTGTTTATTCTTTTGATTCATTTAAAGATCCAGAAAATGATGCATATATGTAAGAGGTCTAATGAAGAAGGTCAAACTTCCAAAGAACAATACCTGCTCTGGAGCATGTTTACTAACTCGATGCATTTTCCCTTCATTGTCAATATAAGTGAGAGTTGTCCTCTTGTCAGTTGGATTGAAAGGAAGAAAATGGAGCTCTGGAATGGTTGCCTGTGCCTTTGAGATGCATGGATGTTAAAAGCCACAACAAAAGATACAAATCAGTAAAATAAGCATAGCCCTGCTTATTGACTAAAATTTAATATGATGACATAAAAAAAATACTTGCCTCCTTAGGATCTGTAAGCATCCCAACAATTGTTGCATCAATGGCATCTTGATTCTCTGTTCTGGATGCTCTTGCAACCATCAAGACAACAACATCCTTGTCATATCCTTTTGTGAAAACCTATTCATGACAACAATTAGTAATTGATAGTTGTTTGAAGGAAGCTAACAGTACTCGATCATCGAATATTACCACGAACCCTAACTAGCCAATTTGGTACAACTGCAGTATCAGCAAAAATTACGTATTTATGAAATAAGAGAAAGGACAAAAAGAAGAATCAGAAGTCCAGAATAAATACCAACCTTTTGGAAGTGGCCAACTTGGTTTGTACTGTTGACAATATGTGCTGGTTTACCAAAAAAGGTATGGATCCCAGTAGCAATGACAACATGTTCAAGTTCACGCTGTTTGCAAGCAGAGCCAGAATAAATCCCATTGCCAGGACCCTTTGTTACTGGTAATGACTGACCACTGAGGGCAGACTACACACATTCAAAAATATTGTCATAAAGCGTGGTTCAGGAAAAGTACCAAATGTTGAAGTTAATCCCAGAAACGATATAAAAGCATACCGAAAATTCGAGCACTTGTAATCAGAAATAAGAAGTAAAGAAAAGGATTGGATTAAGACCTGATCAGTCTTTAAAGGATCTGCTTCAAGAAAACGTGCATCCGCAGGAACAATATCTCTAAGTTTGATGCTGATTATGTCACCAAGAACAAGCATTGCTGCATGTTCTTCATTCCATTGTCCATCTCTGAGAACTTGTTACGTTCAAAGTCTTAAGTCATTGACCAAAGAATTTAAAACTGCAGCAGCCATGATCTTAACAGGATTCTGAACATCCAATTGCATGCCTCCCCTCAAAAACCAGGATAGAAAACTGAAAATATTGGGGCTGCCACTGATACAAAAGATAGTGAACAGACCTTGCTCTTTGGAGCCAGCCAAGTGAAAGACTTTCTAGCCTTGTTTACTGAGTTGTTACCTACAGTATGCAAGGAACAAAAACTAACATAGCATTCAGCTATAACATAGGAAGAAATAGAAATTACTAGCTGATTCAATATACAATTTGTCATTTAACTTGAGTAGATAATAAGTGCCATGTTTAATCAATGTATGGAATCTTTGTTGTTTGCATTCAACAGCGGTAGATACAAAATTATTGCTGATCTGATGTTGCATTTGCTATATTCAATGATATAAAGCATGATGCAGAATGCGTTCCATTCGAGATAGAGAACAGAAACAGAAACAGTACAAACACAGATGCATAAAGACTTCTCTAAACAGAAACAATACAAACACAGATGCATAAAGACTTTCTAGCCTTTTTTCATCAACCGTTGCGTTACATATTCTTTGTAAATGAGTCAAAATTGCAAGTCAAATACTTGTATTATAATAACACCATAATATGAAGAAACATATTCATATTACTTTTGCAATTTGTTGTGGATGTGAAGGCTGCCATGTTCCTGCATTTTGTAATCTGTATAACAAATGGTTAGTTAAAACAAAATGATAACATTGTAAATTGAAGAGAGGACATATTTGAGAGAAAACATGTTAAGGAATATGTTCATGTACCTTCCATTTGTTAGTTGACATGTAATAGCTCACTATCTTCATTGAGTGTGAACTTGCTCTGAATTTTGAAGTCACGTAAGATGTAAACAGTGGTAGCTTTCTATTGCAAATATGTTTCATATGACATTGATTTTAAATCAGGAAGCAAGTCATGTAATAACGGCTCCCTGATAATGCACTGGACAAAGTTATTTGTAATGGATTCTATTACAGCATTTATACAATGCTTGTAGAGGAAAGGGAAATTATCATTGCATTGTGAACAGAAAATTGTTGCATTGGCTATTGCTATGGATGAATTCACTCGGGAGTTACAAATTGCACAAACAGGTTCGAAAGGAGTTGAATATGGATTTGTTGCGATCAGAATACCTTCGACTTGTTTATAAAACATTCAAGCGTTAATTTACATTATTACATCGCAAATGCAAAGGCAACAAAAACATTATTATTGCTATACTTACAGCATAGGTAGATGTAGTTAGTTTTCTGAGATTGTTGAGTGCATCTGTGTTAAGTTCAGTCATGAACGTTGACTTCGATGCTCTGAATATTGTTTCTTTTGTGTTTACCTTTTTTGTTAAATTTTTGAAAAGGATGAGCGGAAAGTGTCCTTTTTCCAATTGTTTTTCCATTGAAAGGAAAAATTGTTCATATGTGTCAAAGAGTTGCAACTGCAAAACAGAAATTGTTATGTATTGAAAAATACAAAAAGTAATATGCAAATACATTGTTCGTATGCATTGAAAAATTTCAATTGCACTAGACAAATTACAAAAACTATAGACAAATTACAACAACTATGTATTGAAGTGATGCATGTTATCTACTGAAAATTAGGAATAAGTAACATCTGAATACATACAGTTGCATTGTCGTTTTCAGAATCTCCATCTTTGATATGAAGTATGTAATGCAATCCAACTCATTTGGCAAATGTAACGGCGGCAACGATTGTGCCAATTGGGTACATTTCTTTTTTGTTTGCAAATTGGCTAATGGTTGTATTGGGAATGAAGCAATATTCTTTGCAAACTTCAGGTACATTTTCTATGATACTTGATTTATTAAGCAATATTATTTTGTCACAGTCACCACGATCATATATAGTTTTAGGCAATATTCTGAAATTTGTAATTGAGATGCTATTGCCTTGCAAAATTTTGTGTTCATGTCGCTCCACCAAATGTATAGGTACACTCAACGTTATAGTCATCATTCCTTGAGCATCTGTCAAATCAGCTCGCAATACTTCACGTGATTTGTTTGCTTTATCAAGAAACGCAGTATAGACAACCATTATGTCTCCAACAAATAGCTGCCCAATTTTACGAATATTCAGATCTTCAATTGATACTTTAATTGGCAGTATCTGTTTTTGCCTATTAAAATTGCTTAGTTACAAATTGCTATAAACATTTGTAGAATAGTATGTTTCTCCTAGAGACTGAATAAGTAGAAATAGATTAGAGTGTTGTGTTTCAAATGCATACCTTTTTTATGTATCATTTTGTACATTTGTTGAATGAAGTTTGGCTGCAATTGTTTCAGTTGGACTAACATAGGCAAAGGCATGGTTCAATATGATGTGGATATTATCACGTGTATTTTGTGATAAGCAGTGAATAAAGAAATTGTGATATGTAACCTGTACATGTCTTCTTGCTGCATTGTTTGGGGGGACTTACTACTAGTGCTTTCTTCACTCGTCCAAGATTTTCTAATTTATATACATTTAAATATAGATATGTAAAAAGAGAAGATATATATAGTAAACATTAATCTGTTATATATACATTTAAATATAGATACGTAAAAAGAGAAGATATATATAGTAAACATTAATATTTTAAATAGAAAATTGCATATTTGTATAGTTGTCATACATACCTTTTCAAAGCAAGTGGTTGGTTTGCCTTTTCTAATTGAGTTATGTGCTCTATTTCTTCAGTTGTTTGTTTTCCTTTTTCAGGATTTATGCTATGTTATAGAGCAGCAATATATATTTAGTTCAATTTGAAAGAGCATATAGAAGTAAACAGTTAACAAGGAACATTAAAACCATAGAACCATACATATGTAAAGATAGAATGCATATATAGTAAACATTAATATTCTAAATACAAATTGGCATATTTGTATAGTTGTCATGGACATACCCTAGTCAACATTATTATTCTAAATACAAATTAGCATATTTGTATAGTTGTCATAGTCATACCTTTGCAAAACAAGTGGTTGGCTTGCCGTTTCTAATTGGCTTATGCATTCTATTTCTTCAATTGTTTCTTTTCGTCTTTGAAGATTTAGGCTATGTTATAGAATAGTAACATATATTTAGTGAAAATTAGAAGTAAAAAGTGAACAAGAACATTAAAACCATAGAACCATACATATGTAAAAAATAAAAATAGAATGCATATATAGCAAACATTAATATTCTAAATACAATTAGCATATTTCTGTAGTTCTCATAGACATACCTTTGCAAAACAAGTGGTTGGGTTGCGCTTTCTAATTGGCTTATGCATTCTATTTCTTCAATTGTTTCATTTCCTTTTTCAATATTTATGCTATGTTATAGAATAGTAAGACATATTTAGTGCAAGTCAAAAGAACATATAAAAGTAAAACTTGAACAAGAACAGAAGATCCATAGGAAAGGAAAGGCAAAAATAACATACTCTGTTTGTTTATGTTGCACGTTGTTGTTCTTTTTTCTTGGTCGTTCTGTTCAATTGAAAAGGGTTTTACTAGCATAATCTGCATCCATAAATAGATGAGGTCATATATGCAAATCTATGATAGGATACTTGTATTGGTTAATTGAAAAGGTTGTCTTTGGCATAACTTGCATTGATCAACACAGAACGCCATATATGTAAATGTACAATAGAATGCATAGTATGTAACAGAGGGACAGTAGAGGAATTGTTGGCAAATGTTGGAAAATGTCAGAGGGAATAATTAATAATATTAATATTAATATTAATGTAAACACAGATTAAACAACGACGATTCCAGATTTGAATTGCAATATAATTGAATGAGAGAAAAAATATAAATGAGCCAATACAGCTTAAATATCTATATTTTTTAAAACAATGTCGGAGTAACTCGACTATAAACCTAGAGTAACTGGAGCATAAACCTAGACAATGCAAAAATTAAAAGCCTAACAAATTGACAAAAAGCAATTAATAGAAAAATTGACAAAAAGAAATTAGTAGAATAACGCCGTACCTGTAATGAAGCCAAGCGTTTGAATTCCTTCTCGTGTAGATCATATTCATGCACAACACAGTCTGTACGAGTACCATGAGAAAATATGCAAATGACGAAATTGGTTATGATAGCTGAAGGACAAGAGATATTGTATCATGGTCAGACCAATATGTATCCAATATGAAAATTGTATATTTTATATTAGCTAGATTTGCCCAAACATGGTCAATCAATGATTTGTGCATGCAATTAGTTTTGTCAACTAGGAAATGAAGATTGTAGTTTTGCATGTAGGTTTCTAGCTGCTTTGTTTTTTGATTGCACTGTACCATATCAATATTGAGGTCCCCTAATATAACTATGATATTGTTTAGATCTAAGTGGTACAAAGCTTTTGCAATGGCATTGAGGATATTGTCCGGGTTTGCACGTGGCGATGCATATATATTGAGTATTGCAATTTGTAATGTATGGACTTTTATTTTTGCGAGAAATGCTTCTACAAAGCAGTCTTCAAAATGGGTATGTTCAAGGATAATGATATTTTTCTTTATCAATATCATTACTCCATGCTTAATGCAAATTGAGATGAAATTGAAATTTTTGAAGTATTCATTTTCCATACACAACAACATATGTGTTTCTTGTAAGCACAAGATATCAGATTGCATTGTGTCATAGTCATTGCATATATCAGCAAGATGCGCATGAAGATTGCGAGTGTTCAATGAAAGAATAAAGATGGATCACCATGATTGAATTGATGAAGAGTCATATTCTAATTGCCATTTTGCAGTGGTTTCCAAACGTTGCATTTCACAATTTACTTTTTGCTTGACCTTGAAATTATTATGTTTACGAGGATTAAGCAAATACAATGATTCTATGTTTTTGACACGTGATAGTGTTGTGTATACTAGGCCATGCACTTGTACTCCAGTAGGGTCGAATGCAACCCTATCCAAGGTTAAGCCTTGTGATCTATGTATTGTGCGTGCACATGCAAGTTGAACTGGAAATTGTTTCGTATTTTCAATGGTGCCATCTTTGATGTCATAGGCATTGCTTTTGATATTCGCAATATTGGTGTCCGATCATGTGCTATCTCTGAAGTATACAAATGAGCTAGTTTTATAGATTGTCGATGACCAATATTACGGTCATGGAACTTAATCCATAGAACATCAAAGTTATTTGTATGGGTATATGCTTTAACTATTCCATCTGCACCATTCACTAGCCCATCTGGTGCATCATAATTGCAAGCATACATTTCAACTAACATGTTCAACTTTATCAAAAGGTGCGATGGCAAAACAGCCGTATGTTGATGAGTTGGGAAATTGTCGTTATTCTTCTCATTTTCGTCAATTTCATTAATTAAAATTTCTTTGCCAGGCATCAGCATCAACATTTTCTTATTATGCATTGCAACATCTTTGTTTTTGTAAAATAAATAGGGAAATGTTCGATCATTTGGTACAGGGTGCATGCAACTTGTATTCATGTATGTTATATCGTCAGATGTTTGACAATTTGTTCGCATTCTATTTAACACTGATATGAATCTCTTATTTGTTTGTCGCATCGTCATATGCAATTGGAAGCACTTGACATTATCCTTCCAGAAATCATGTGTTATTGTTTGATTGTTGATTGTTGGTTGTTCAAAAATAAGAGAGTCTTCAATAGGTTGTGCTTGATAGAAATCACCACAAAATATCATGTCAATGTTCCCAAAGTATTTTGTTTGGACATGTTTTATGTTTCTGAGTCTATTGTCAATAGAATATAAGAACCGACTTCTAATCATCGAGACCTCATCTATGAAAGCTACTTGCAATTCTTGATATAGCTTTGATAAGTTGTCCAATACTTATTTGCTTAGTGAAAACAATTGAGACTTGTTAAAAGGCATTAGCAATGCAGAATGGATTGTTGTTCCACCTGCATTATATGCAACTTTTCCTGTGTATGCTAATATTAGACCTTTTGGTTTCATAGGATCACTTGTGTTTTGTGAATCATAAATTCGTATAAGCATTTGGAAAATCGCTTTTGCTGTGAGCATTTCACCTACACCTGCTCCACCTGTAATAAAAAGGTAAATTGGTTCCTTCGGGTTTTTTTTTTTTAATTGCAATGTCTTTTACAATTGCTTGTTGCTCTTTGTTCAAGATTCTTCTAGGTTTGTAATATTCATTGTTCTCCATTAAAAATGGATGGGCAGTAATTTGAAATCCAAGATTGATTTTTTTCTTCATTTCAGATTGGTTTGGAAATTGCAAGTCCGATTGTAAATCATATTCCTTATAATGGGAATTGTTCTCTTGGTTTTGCATATTCATTTGATTACTATTCAAAGAACTAATTTGCTTATTTGTTGCAGTCTCTAAATCACCCCATGTTGGATTGATGTTATATGTAAATTTGGCTTCATTGACTTGAATTGTTTTTTCATGTAATGTATATGTAGAGAGCCATGTAGGCAATTCTTGTTTCAATGTATCTTCACAATTTTCAAATGGCATATATAACAATATTTTCTCTCGACAAAAGTTTTCAATATCATTGTGTTTGTTATATTTGACAAATCGTATAACATTTGGTTTTTTCCTTTTAGATATGGGTCTACCATCTTTCTTGTAATTTGATACAAATTCTGCAAGGCAGATTTTTCTAATGGAACTTGGTCGTCCAATGTAGTAGTCAACAATGGAATGGCACATAACATCTTCTGAATCATCAGGTTCTTGTTTCAAAAGAATAGGCGGTTTAAGCATAAATGTGCGTTCATCGACTCGAGACTGTTTACAAATATACATTCCCTTGAACTAGAATTCAATGGCAATGGAAGTGCTATATGCACTGCTTGTTGAGCTGACATTTGCTGCAGATTGAGTAATGTATTTCCAAGTTTACGAATCATTTGCATAACATCAATTTCATGTTTCTGATGCTCTTTGTGTATTCTTCTAAATGCATTTGTCATAGACTTGTCAATTTTGGTCATATATGAACTACAATATGACGCTGCAGCATATGCATTTAGCACAAATTGTGCATCTGTATTTGCATTCCATAAAGTAGGCATAGCCTTTGCAAAACTGTTATTCCAAATGTGAGAAGGTTTTCGTCTCAGGAAAATTGTTGGTTGCTTTATTGTATGTTGTAATAGTTCTATGTACTCATTTTCTAGTAGCCCTATTTCTAGGAGGAAATTGTCATGTGTTATTGAATCATTGTAGTTTGTTTCCTCCAAGAATGCAAAAAAAAATATTGATTTCTCTATGATTTTTTTATTTTTTGCATTGGTTGGTTCAATGATCATTGTTGATTTCATTGGTGGCATGGGGAAGTTGTATCTGCAATTTGAATTTTTTCGCTTCTTACAACTTCTTGTATGGTGATGTTTATGCAATTTAGCAACATCTAGCTCCAAATGATCTGTATTACAAGTGATGTAATTGTCAAGAAACTTCTCAATTTCTGAATTGCTTTCTTTTCCATATATTGGAGCATTCTCTATCCATAACAGTCCATGTTCATGTTCAGTTCCTCTATTTTGGAATTCTGTTACGAAATAGTAATCAGATACTTTCCCAAAGAATGTAGTATCTTGACATATCAATTGCTTTATAGCATTAATTCTATGTCTATAGTATTGGCTACATGTGACTGGATACTTTCTTATAAGGTAGTCAATGTCATCATCCTCTAATATGTCAATAGCATTTTTATTTGCTTTATTTCTAAACAATGTGACGAGTGTATCTACTAATGGTTTCCATCGATGTTCTGCACTTGTGAATGTCACAAAGAAAGTTGGAGGCCCTAGTTGTCGTATCATTGCAAATATGTTTTTCCTAATTTGTTCCAAATGGTCAGAAGATATGTGAATGTTTTTGAAATCTATGTATCCAATTTCAGACTTCAATAACTTTTCCAAATTTGCTCGATACTTGACATCTTTTGCTAATACTTTCCTGCCTTTTAGTTGTCCTTTTCTTTTTCGCACCCATATGCAAGAAAGCACTTTATCAATTATTATTCGCATTGTCTTGAAAAACGAATTTGTTGTATGATATTGGAAGTCACCACTTGCTTGTAACAATTCCCATTGCACAATTTTTTGGTAACTAAACCTATTTGTGATGTCATGATCACGTGCATTGCCATAAAATAATGTTGGAAAGTTCATTTCTTCTGCATATTTGTCCTTGAAAATGCCTAATGGTCGTTGTCCTTCAGCAGGTGCCAATTCAATAATCCTGTCTTGCAAATCGTAGATGCGTTGTGATTCTATTAATCCATGCACCAATGTTTCAGCAGGTGTCTCATTATTTTCATCACTATCTGTATCACTTTCATTGTCATTGTTTGAATTTTCTACAATGTATTCATTATTCTCTTGTAAAACATGGGCCGAATTCTCATTTATACAAATGTTGCTATCTTTATAAAGACTTCTAGAACATAGTTCGTTCAATGCTTTCATGACAATAATTGGAAGTACTTTACCTGTTTGGTATTCATTTTTGTATTGCAATCATCTTTTCAATGCAACTGCAATTGTCATTGTATCATTTAGATATTGTGGCAATGCTTTTTGCACAATGTCCATATGAACTGGTACATTGATAATTGATCCTGTTAAGCCAATTTGTTATCGTCTATGTCCCCATTGTCTGATTTGTGCAAATGCAATTCTCAATGACACAAGTCTTTCTTCTATGTCTGAAAGTATATTTACAGTTGGCAATGAAATGTTACGTCTTATTTGTTCAGGTGTTGCAAATTGTGGTAGCTTTCCATTCTCGAGCGCTTTCTTGCAAGAAACACATATGTTTTCATTGCTAAAGGTCCTATTGTTCAATGTCAAATTCATATGCTTTTCTTGCAAATCTATAGTGAAGAATCTAGTATTTTTTGCAAAATGCAATTTGTTGCAAACTACACATGTATTCCTAGGCGTGTCTTCGACTTTTTCCATATAAATTTGTATTGCATTTTTCTTGCTTGTAATTCTTGACTTCTTATTAGAAAATCGTTTTTTGCATTTGTCATTGCATTTGCGTTTTGTACGTATGAATTGCTTTAGCTTGTGATAATTCAACCTACAATCCTTAGTTGGTTGCATTTGATCTAAATGGCATGCTATCTCAAATGCAATATTATTGCTAAAATGTACTTGAGATATGCATTGCTCTTTTTCTACTATATGGTTATGACGCAATTGATTAGAAACGTCATTTGCTTCCATGTCCAGTTCTTGAGAATTGTGAACATATTCTTGTATCATTGCGTGGTAGTGAATATGTGATGTATTTGTCATGAATGACAAGATGTTAACAATATCATTGCATCTCGAATAAGCAGAACTGTAATTGACAAAGTTATTAGCAACAGAGGACCATACTTGGATATTGACTTTGAATATGACAGATATCCATTGTAGACAAAATGGTCCGCCTTCCACTTGTCCTTTTTCATATGGCATTGCCATATTTATCAAATATTGTTGCCAGTTGCCATTCATTGTATAGTGTACCGCGTCAACTACTAGGTATTGCTCTAAACAATGCAATGCCTCTTGATTCTTATGCATAAGTGCATTGCAAAAAGATTGCACAATGTAAAGTCGCAAAGACTCTGCATTGAATTCTGTTGCTACTAAATAGCAAATTGCATTAAAGAGACTGTCACCACAATTAGATGTCACTAGCTTTGCAATTGTTAGTCCATTTAAAAGCATATTATTTGCAATTTTCATCCAATGGATTTCAATATCTTTACAAATAGGTGACAGGTAGATATTAGACTGGTTGGAAATGCAAATTGGAAACTTTTGGTAAACCAATGGTTCATAATGACCACTAACAGGATTTGCACCATGAAAGAGAATGCAATATGGAATTGCATTTTCATGTTGATTAAAGAGCAAATATCTCATTTTTCTTGTCAATGACCAAACTGCAATTGATATATCTAGCCATTTAGCTAACCAACGTATGCAAAACGTATCACCCCATAAACCTCTGTCAGACTCCTTTATATTTGTAGATGCAGAATAACGCATTTTATGAAGATATGTACCAATATCATTAACACCATGTAACTCGTATAGGAAATCAGGTGCTAGTTCATACTGATATGACTGTATTGCTTCAACGTCATTGTTCTTTAAGCAAAAAAGAAAGTGGTCTATTAACGCATTTCGCAATTCATTTGAAGTATAATGAAAATGTAGAAGCATTTTGAATGAGTCAAATAGACAATCTCCTACAGTATATGAAAATGCATTTAGTCTAAAAAGACCATTTCTTTTTAATACAATATCAATGTTCTCAGGCAAAATGCATTGCAATTTGAATTTGTAATTGTCAACATCTATTATTTCTTCCATCATTTGCAATTGCTTACCAGAGTTGCCTTTTGGAATTGTCTTGTACAGCTTTGCAAAAAATATTGATGAAGTTAGCAAAAACTGAACATGATTGTTTTGAACAAAATGTATGTATATTAAAAAAATAGGCTATTGCATTATGTTACTAAACAAATATCAAATTTCGAGCAAGAAGCCATATTTATAAATAACAAAGAAGTTGGAAATGGAAACAATGCAAAGACATAATGAAAAAAAGGAGCATAATTTTAAGAATATTTGTGCAAGTTAACAAAAGCAAGCAATGGAAAGACAAAATGAAGTTAACAAAAGGAAGCAATGGAAAGACAAAATGAAAAAATGCAGCATAAGTTTAAGAATATTTCTGAAAGTTAACATCATTGTCAATTGCATTTGTGAAATAAAATCACTGTGAGGCTATTTCAAGGTAAAAAGTTTCCCGCTATTCGATATCAGACTATGGTTATAGTATATGGATCTAAACAGAATTCAAGGGTCAAGGAACCCAAACAAGCCATTGAGAACGCGATACGAGTAGTGCATAAGCATAGTTCCATAAGGCTTGTTAAGAAGATCCATTATTATGTGATGCTGGAGGTATGATTCATATAAATGATGAACATGTAATATGTTCAAAGGACAGCTTTGGCAAACACAGTAACAGTATGCTTAAGCAAATTGTCCAAAGACTGTTGCCAATTGTGGCACGTGAAAAAAGTTGCCCAAAAATTACACATCTTTGATGATTCACAAATTGTGGTGAATTGGATGAATGGAACAAATTCATTGGATAATTATAACTTTCACCCTATATTTCAGCAGATTCAACTTGCTTGAACAGAGTATTTAACACATTATCTGTCAACATGTCTATAAAGACAGGAACATGGAAACTGATGGACTATCAAAAGCTAGATTACACTTGGTAGCACGAGCTTGGATCATTCAAGAGAAAGTGGAAGGGCAGCTCATGGAATGTCTTGACACACTTTTGATATAATCATGGGACTATTTAAATGTGAATATCTATATGTATATCTTTTTATGGCACTGTTTATGAACATATCTAGGAGCTAATTTTTTATGACACAAAATTGGTTTCAAACCTGCAATATATGTCAGAATGACCATGATACGGCTGTCATATTCACATTTTTGAAAACTGTTTATGAAGCAAGCTATCTTCTCAGCCATACTTTTATCAGTTCCTATGCTTAAGGATATCTCTATATCTATATTTTTTTATGGGACTGTTTATGGACATATCTAGGAGCTAATTTCTTATGAGACAAAACTGGCTTCAAAGCTCTGATATATGTTAGAATGACTATGATAGGGCTG
Organism: Pinus tabuliformis; assembly: GCA_031772625.1. NCBI lineage: Eukaryota > Viridiplantae > Streptophyta > Pinopsida > Pinales > Pinaceae > Pinus > Pinus tabuliformis. The sequence continues at coordinate 756,294,488 of CM062816.1, forward strand.
TCATATTGACATTTTTGAAAACTGTTTATGAAGCAAGATATGTTGCCAGCAATACTTTTATCACTTCCTATGGTTAAGGATATCTGTGAAATGCAAAAACCTATATAGTAAATGTAATTTTGTTTTCATAATAAAAAAAAATTTTCTCTCTGAGGAGAATAAGGTAGTTGAACATGATATCAGAACCAATCTGGTTATAACTAGCTAACATGAGATTTTAATCTAAGGTTTAAATAGACAAAATGTCTTGATACATCACTACTATACGGAGCTAGTTGGATGCTAAGAAATTGACAAAAAGAAATTAATAGAAAAATTGACAAAAAGAAATTAGTAGAATAACGCCGTACCTGCAACGAAGCCAAGGGTTCGAATTGCTTCTCGTCTAGACCATATTCATGCACAACACAGCCTGTACAAGTACATGAGAAAATATGCAAATGACGAAATTGGTTAACGAAGTCTCTAGAAGCGCCTGGAAAAATACTTGCAGGTCTTTATTCCTCTCTAGAAACCACAATACATTCCATTAATAAAAAGGAAATATGCAGCACATACATAAATACTTGCAGGTCTTTATTTCTTTCTCCAAACCATAATACATTCCATTAAAAACCCAATATGCACCACAAACAGTTCAAACAGTTCAAAAACCCCAGTTTATTTAGATCTTCATGTGCTAAAACACTTGAAACTACAAAAGACTGCCACTCAATCTGTACCAAGAATCACAGCTTCACTCAGGTCATCTCGGCCCAAATGACAACGAAGTCACATGCTGGTCGAAACTGACATTTACGGAAATTTCCATAAAACCCATGCAGCTAAGAGAAACCCTCAGTATCACGGAAAACCTTATAATTTTCGCAAAGGAAACATTTCATCCAATATATAAACAACAGCAAACGAAGAACATCTAGCACCAGTATAGCAAACCTTCAATTCAGCAGTTCTTAACAAAGCAAATGAACTTAACAGTAACTAAATGAACTTAACAGAGTTCTTAACAAAGCAACCTTCCGCTCTAGGAGTAATGTCAGAGTCGAATATTCATACATCCATAACAGAATTACAAACTTAAAAAAACATCATGCAGCAAAGTAAGCATACACATAAATTATACAAGCGAAAAACCTTGAATACATGCCTAAGATAGGAAACCGTGCACTTACAAAACAGACTGGAATCTTAAATATTTTAACATTTTGGGCAAGCAGAACACCAAAACCTAGCGACAGGAACAACAGTCTGCTCAAGCGTGACAACTCGTGAAACCAGACCCTCGAATTTAACAGAGGAGTACCAGGCAAACAACGCTCCTTTCTCCAAACCATAACACATTCCACTAATAACAATACATTTCATCAATAAAAAAAAGGCAATATGCGGCACATAAATACATAAATACTTGCAGGTCTTTATTTCTTTCTCCAAACCACAATACATTCCATTAAAAACGCAATATGCGGCACAAACAGTTCAAAAACCCCAATTTATTTAGATGTTCATGTGCAAAAACAGTTCAAAGTACAAAAGACTGCCGCTCAATCTGTACCAAGAATCACATCTTCACCCAGGTCGTCTGGGCCCAAATGATAAGGAAGTCAGATCGTGGTCCAAACCGACATTTACGCAAATTTCCATAAAACCCATGCAGGTAACAGAAACCCTCAGTATCAGGGAAAAGCTTATAATTTTCGCAAAGGAAACATTTGATCCAATATATAAACAACAACAAACTAAGCTAATTCAATTGGTAAGCTCTCGTTCTCTGTCCTTCTCAGAAACCATGCCAACCTTCTTCCTATCTCCGCCCTGTTAACCAGAATGCCATTAACTTATAATGCTCAAATAACCATGGACTCTTGAGGGAAACGAAGAGACAATACTGTGACAAACATCAACGCCACTGGAAAACGCCAAAGGACAGAGGAACAAACATCTAAACAATACAGTAGCCGGACCTGGAACAACAGAACCGGAACCAAACGTTTGTTGTACAGTTAACCGAGCAGGGCTGCAGAGCTAAACAACCAAGTAACAATAATAACCCAAAGGGCGCGAACAGGGTAAAACCCAAGCCGAGTAACTTTCCAGGATCTCGAGGAGGGACAGTTGTCCGCCCATAAGACCACCATAGTACATGCCAACCTTCTTCCTATCTCCGCCCTGTTAACCAAAATGCCATTAACTTATAATGCTCAAATAACCCTGGACTCTTGAGGGAAATGAACAGACAATACTGTGACAAACATCAATGCCACTGGAAAACGCCAAAGGACAGAGGAACAAACATATAAACAATACAGTATTCGAACTTACCAAAGCGACACCAGACAGTCGAGGCATACAAGCCGGACCTGGAACAACAGAACCGCAACCAAACGTTTGCTATACAGTTAACCGAGCAGGCAGGAACCGCATTGTGTTTTCACCGCAGACAATACAACAAATACAAAGGAAAAATTGCAGACACTGCAGAGCTAAACAACCAAGTAACAATAATAACCCAAAGGGCGCGAACAGGGTAAAACCCAAGCCGAGTAACTTTCCTGGATCTCGAGGAGGGACAGTTGTCCGCCCATAAGACCACCACAGTACATGCCGTAACCCAAGTTGATTGTAAATCAATCTGAATTTATTACCAAATCAATTGTATACTGTCCGATTCATACCAGCGTTACACATCACCTCGAACGATGCGAAGTCCGCAATAAGACCCCAAAACCTTTCCATCCCCAAAACCTTAGTTCGACTTAGGTTACATTGTCAATATATCGAAAAATTATCGATCGCATATAGTCCCCGGCAGGGACCACGCAGTAACTGGACTATAAACCTAAAGTAACTGGACCATAAACCTACACAATGCAAAAATTAAAACCCTAACAAATTGACAAAAAGCAATTAATAGAAAATTTGACAAAAACCAATTAGCAGAACAACGCCGTACCTGCAACGAAGCCGACAGTTCGAATTCCTTCTCGTCTAGATCATATTCATGCAGAACCCAGCACCAGAACCTTGAATTTAACAGAGGAGTACCTATTTCTTTCTCCAAACCACAATACATTCCATTAAAAACCCAATATGCGGCACAAACAGTTCAAACAGTTCAAAAACCCCAATTTGTTTAGATCTTCATGTGCAAAAACCCTCCAAACTACAAAAGACTGCCGCCCAATCTGTACCAAGAACCACAGCTTCACCCAGCTCGTCTCGGCCCAAATGACAAGCAAGTCACATGGTGGTCGAAACCGACATTTACGGAAATTTCCATAAAACCCATGCAGGTAAGAAAAATGCCATTAACTTATAGTGCTCAAATAACCATGGACTCTTGAGGGAAACGAACAGACAATACTGTGACAAACATCAACGCCACTGGAAAACGCCAAACGACAGAGGAACAAACATCTAAACAATACAGTAGCCGAACTTACCAAAGCGACACCAGACATTCGAGGCATACAAGCCGGACCTGGAACAACAGAACCGCAACCAAACGTTTGCTATACAGTTAACCGCATTCTGTTTTCACCGCAGACAATACAACAAACACAAAGGAAAAATCGCAGAGACTGCAGAGCTAAACGACCAAGTAACAATAACAACCCAAACGCCGCGAACAGGGTAAAACCCAAGCCGAGTAACTTTGCAGCACATTCACGGAAATTTCCATAAAACCCATGCAGCTAACAGAAACCCTCAATACTGTGACAAACATCAACGCCACTGGAAAACGCCAAACGACAGAGGAACAAACATCTAAACAATACAGTAGCCGAACTTACCAAAGCGACACCAGACACTCGACGCATAGAAGCCGGACCTGGAACAACAGAACCGCAACCAAACATTTGCTATACAGCTAACCGCATTCTGTTTTCACCGCAGACAATACAACAAACACAAAGGAAAAATCGCAGAGACTGCAGAGCTAAACAACCAAGTAACAATAACAACCCAAACGCCGCGAACAGGGTAAAACCCAAGCCGAGAAACTTTCGACGATCTCGTGGAGGGACAGCTGTCCGCCCATAAGACCACCACAGCACATGCCGCCCGCGTGGGAGACGCGGGACCACGTGGCCTCCACCTCGAACCATGCGAAGCCCACAATAAGACCCCAAAACCTTTCCTCGCCCAAAACCTTAGTTCAACTTAGGTAATTGCCTTAATTTTTCACAAAATCGACTCGGTCAACACGGGGTCAGTGATTGATCGATCGCATATAGTCCCCAGCGGCGACTAATAAGACGTGATGTATAAAAGTATGGAATTTCTATGCGAAAGATATATGATTTTGAACTGCAAGGTATTCACATTCTCAAATTAATTAGTCCTCTTAAAATGAGCGAAAACACATAGAAGTGACGTTTCCATTGTATAGTAGAATTTGTGATAATAAAAAAAAGGGTGATATGGTTACACCTCCATTATGATATGTTTGGGGAGTTAGCTGAATAGCGATGGACTTTTCACCGAGGTCTTCGGTCCACCGAAGGTTTAAGTTCAAGTCTTCACGAGGTGAATAACGGAATCATATGTATATATTGTATCAACCTACCAAAAAAAATGTTTATGGAGTTATGAGGTTATGGATTTTATTAAATTCCATGGTATACTATTACGTTGTTCGTGTGTTTTCTAGTTTTGTGCGTCAAATTTTATTATAATATTGAATTTTTATTGAGATTATTTTCTACATGGCTATTGTTACTATCGCATTGTTAAGTTTAGTAATATAAGTGTTCGATTTTATTAATTTTTAACCATTAAAATTGTGTGAAGATAGTATCAATAACCTACCATTTGAAATTAATACGAATATGTTACTTGGCAAGGGTCGATCCTGATGACAAATAATCTAGATACTATCTCTACCCCTATTTTCAAATTTGTGACCTTTTGGAAAGAAAAACGTGCTTATAACCATAAGTTCCACACACCCTATATAGGTGTTGGATTTTATTTTAGTGTTAATGTGTTTTTAATCTTGAGGGATTAGTGCACGAAGTTATCACCATGCCTTTATTGCAATATGCCCTCACATTTTGCTATTAATTTATATTTGTTAGAAAATCATGCATTGGATGCACTTATGATATAATTTTTCATATCTTTTGGTAATTTTGAGGTGGGTAAATTGGACTTATTGGAGTGTGGGATATCATATAAAAGTGTTTCTTTGTTTCAATAATTTAAGGTAAAAATATTTCTGGGGTAGTTTCAGATATTACATGGTTTTTTTTGGGTGAGAAATTTACTAAAATTATTTTTTATCTCTACATGATGTTTTTTTTACACATTAGGAGCTTTCTAGTGATGTGAAAATCACTCTAATTGGAGCTTATATGAGAAAGTTGTCACCACTGAAAGTTGTGTTGTCCAATGAACTAGCATGGTGTTATATGGATGTGATAATAGGTTGCATATTCACATAAGTGAAGTTGGTCATATATGGTCATACAAGAAGTTTCTAGAGGGTACCCAACCATAACCCTAATAGATAGTTGATACATTCAAAAATCTCTTACCTTAATGTTACTCAATTATTAGGCCATGTCAATACTACTCTACTAATCTAAGAATATGTTTCATTCTTATTGTGTAATGTTCCATAATCACACCAAGCATGTAAAAGCAAGATATTGAACATAACAAAGGAAGTAGAACATTTCCTTATAAATATTCAAGTTATAGTGTCGATTTTATCTCCATACTAAATACACATTCTTTGTATTTTCATTTTATAGTGTCGATTTTATCTCCATACTAAATACACATTCTTTGTATTTTCATTTTATAATGGAGAATAACAGAACAAAAGATAGTCTCTGAACTTTTAGGTAGATTTTTCCTATTAATGTTTTATTTTCTTAACTTTCTTAACTTTAATTTTACATTATTTTATAACATTTAATTACTAATATTATATTTAAAATAATATATATATATATATATATATATATATATATATATATATATATATATATATATATTAACATTAACATTAACATGCTGCAATAAAATATCAATAATAATTTATAAATAAATTTATCGAAATTATAATACTCCACTACGAAAATTATCTATTTATATTATATATAGTATTTGGTTTTTATAATTTATTTATTCTTAGTTTGCACCTACACTTTAACTAAGACAACTCTAAGTCATTTGCCGTTGCTATGTTGTACATCATATTCTATATTGTATATTTTTTACCAAGTCTTTCTTTGAAAGGTTCACTTCCCACATGTATTTATGTTATGTTTAAGAGAATTTGAACCCAAAAAAACTAGTACTTCACTTCCATAACTTAATTAACTTAGTCATGGGGTAACTTTCCTGGCACAAAAGGATGATATTTTGAAATTTTCAAGTATTAAAATTTGATTTTTTTCCCTCGAAGAGTCCAAAGTGAGGTGACGCTATAGTTGTATAATTTTCCATGGACATTGTCTTCACAGTGAATTTGGAAACTCATCCAAATTGTCGTGATTGAAAGTCTATCTACAACACCTAGCAAGGGGAATTATATGTGGTTTCTTTTGATATCAAAGTTCAGTTATCCATTGTTTCTTTTGATATCGAAGTTTAATTGTGTTAGAGGTGCTTTATAATTTAACATGGAGGAGATGGGATGGCATGATAGTAGGTTAATGTGATTTTTAGATATTTTATAAATAATTAATCTTAATTTAATTTGATAATGTTTTTATAATTTTTTTAAATTAAATTTTGAAGTAAAAAAATGGGGAAGATGTTGTAAGGAAATGTAGTACTGTAAAATAATAATTTTGTAATTTAATTAATAATCATATACAAATTTAATAACTACAATAAACATATAATATAACAAGATCTTTAAATATGGATGTTTACTTTTATTTTATTAAGGATATTATTCATTTATAAATAAGATTTGTTATAATATCACAGGACAATGTATGGATAATCAAAGCTACATCCTAAAAAACAATAATTCATTTCAAAATCTAATTAATATTATAATTATAGGCTATATTTATTTTTAAATCAAAATAATTTTCTCTAATATAAAAGCCTATCAAAAATCTAACTGCTTTCAAACCAAATTATTTTAACATAATAACTTGATATAATAGTAGCATATCTATGTGGTGTAATTTTTATTTTCCTGTTTTCTCTACTATAAAGTCTATCAAAATTCTAACTGATTTAAAATCAAATTATTTTAACATAGCAACTTAGTATAATAGTAGAATACCTATGTGGTGTAATTTTTATTTCCCAAAATAACAAACTTATGCGATTCCAAACCATGTTTAGAAGTTGTGGTTTCTTCATAATTGGTTAACTGATTTCAAATCAAATAATTTTAACCTAACAACTTGGTATAGGTATAATAGTAGCATAGCTATATGGTGTAATTTTTATTTTCCAAAATAACGAACTTATATGATTTCAAACACATGTTTGGAAGTTGTGGTTTCTTCATAATTGGTTTTGAGTACTTATTTAGTGATAATACTATATTTCATTTATTTTTAAGTTTTCCTATGTATTATCTTTTTTATTATTTTAAAATTTTACTTGTTATTAAGTTACAGGTTTTTGATTAATAGTGGGTTGTTATTAATAACAGTTGTAATGAAAAATTAGAAAAACAATAATATATTGATTTTGTGGAGGGATGTCTGCAATGGGTATTTCCTGTAATGTGGTCTAGTATCTAGACATTCTAATCTTACTAAATTTTTTTCGAAATTGTAGAGAATAAGTTTTTCTTGTGCACAACTATTTTGTAAAATTTATAATTTTAATGCTAATTTTTTTTGTTAATTATGAGCATCATTATATATTGAATTTACAAGACTTTCTTTAGATCAACCTAAAAGGGTCTTACAATTACCAAACATCCCTGGTTATTTTTTAAATTTATAGGTCTTAATGTCCATCATATATTTTTTCCAAATGGTAAAAGCCACAAAAGGTTATCATGGAAATAGACAAGTGATGTATTTTCAAATTCGATATATGTCAAGAGATAAATGTATTCAAAATAGTAAAAATTATTAATTAAAACGAAAATTAGATATTTTGAATCTATATAATGTATCTATATCAGTATGAAGTCTTATGGACAATGGATTTGTTTAACTTATAGAAAATTAATATCAAATATAGAGATAGAGATGTTTTTTTCAAAAACTTGTGATTTCATATAATTTTAACCTAAAAAAATCAAGTTTGTGATCCTAAACCTATATATGAAGCAACCAAGTCACCATGCATGTAGCATTTCCTTCAGGAAAAATATAAACAGGAAAAAAAAACAAAAAATATGTGTGTTAATAGTGCATGCATGATCTTTGTGTCAACAATGTTTGCGTGTTAAAAAGTGTGTGCATGTTTCTAGTGCAAGGAAAACACACATGCTCATCCATCTAGATATTTTAACACTTGGGAAATGGTTTAGGTGGGTTTGGTGCTGTGGGGAGGGCGATAGAGGGAGGGATAGAGTGACCAAGGTATACGAAGAGACAACTACATAGAGAAACATAGATAATGTAATGAGTGTGGAAGAGTGAGTTCGTGGGAAATGGTTAAGGCGTGTTTGGGGGGTGGAGAGGGTGATAGAGCAAATCTATAAAATGTTCATTTTCAATTCAATATTTCATTTTCCCACAAGTATCCATAAGTTCTCATCTCAATCATGCTTATTAAATGATACAAAATAACTACACCAACAAGCTTCCACATTTTCCATCTTTGAACATAATAATACCAAAACTAACTTCCATCGCCAATGACATCACATAATTGAATGCTTGAAAATGCTTCCTAGTGGGACCCCTATTTATTTTTTCTTTTCATATCTATGATCTTTAAAGGAAAACTGAAACATATTATAGTTATTTAAGGCATTGCAATTATTTGTAGGCTAAACAAGTTGGACCATATATGGGTCAGTATATGGTGACTTCACAGTGTGGTTTTCTATAGTAGGCTAAGACTTAATATCTCTATTTAACAAAATTTGAACATGATATGACCATTTACTCTTGCTTTTATGATCAACTTTGAAGTATAACTCAAGTGTGTCTAAGGTGTTAGAAGACATTGATCAATGTTTGCACAAGGATGTAACATTACAATCCATGTAACATATTTTGAAACTTATCTTTTGGAATGAAGCAAGGGAAAGATAAGAAGACTTGGGAAGGGCCTATTGCAATGCTTCCTAGAAGGAGTATTAGCAAACAATCATTACTTACCATAGCGAACTGTGAACATATAAGAGGTACTTTGTTGTAACTGATTGTTTATGCTCAACAACATTGAGATAATATTGGTAATATCATTCACAAAAATTTGTTAGCATGACACTTTATTAGTCCAAGTAGAATTAAGAGATTTGCATTTAAGAAAAATGAAAAACAAAATAAATTAAACATGTAACAAAAATCAAAGACAAACAAAGAATCTAAATGTTTATTTATGTACAACTATATTTAGAAGTTCTTTACGTGGTATTACTATTTTGCATTAATAGTAAGGTTTTGGGTGTGAACCATTAGTTGTATAAGAAAAGGTCTGCCTTCCTCGTCCTTAAAAAAATATGAATGATTTGCAATGATAGAGGAAAATATGTATGGACCTAGCCATAACTTCTCAAACTTTAATGTTTTCCCTTTTCAGCATGTGCAAAATCCCATTCTTTGACTAAATTTGAAGACAAATGTTTTAATGATTCATTATCAAAATACTTCTTTATTGTTTTCATTTTTTTAATTTCAAATTACTTAAAGAATAAATCCTATTCTTCAAGAACCAATAGTGTATTAAATCTTTGAGAAATATTAGTTGATTTCATTTCTTCAGCCTACAAACTAATTTGAGAGAAATGAGGTCAAGCCCAACATGCATAATTATGTCTTGACCATATAGTATCTAAAAAGGAGTATGACTAGTACTGGTCGCGGTAGTTGTAAAATATACCCATAAAGCATATGTTAACAAAATGCGTCATTAATGATGCTTACCATTTATAATTCCTTTTAATATATTAACTAGGTTTTTGTTAGTGGAATCATATTTCCCATTTCCTTGAGGGTAATAGGTTGAGGAAATAAAGTGTTTTAGTCCAAAGTTGACGCAAAATTATGCCAAATTTCTTGACATGAAAGTTGGTCCATTATTCAAGATTACTTCTATTTATAAATGAAACCTATAAAATATATTTATATACAGGAAAGTATATTACCTACTTATCTGTAACATATTTCAAGGGCACTTCTTTAGCCTAGTTTGTGAAGTAGTAAATTGAAATTAGGATAAAAACATGTCCTGCAGAAGAAGAAGTATTGATATCTCAACCAAAATCTAATCCTCATTTTGAAAATGGAAAATTAGGAATGATTTGCTATAAAGGCATGGCTAATAATTTCTCTTTCCAAATGCTTTTTGACATTCGCCAGAAGCTTGTGCAAACTTGTAGGAGTGTTTGAAGGTAGAAGGCCAACAATAACAAATCCCTATTATCTTATGAACAATATCTTTAGCAAGAAAATGTTTGCCAACATGTTTGTCAAAATAGGTTTTACTATGAAGTTTTTTAAGCATTAACTGCAATTTTGTTTCATCTATACATATTAATAACATCCTATTAATAGACCTACTAAATAAGAGATTTGCCAAAATAAGGTATTTAGAAACTTCTAGATGGAGCATCCTTCACGCATGACTTTCCAAGTTATGAGGAGATCGCTAATGTTGCAAGTGATACACAATACCTTGATACCAAGCATGTTTTGGCACATCAATATTAACGTATTCAATAAAAAATAAGTTAGATAATGAAGCATGACCATTTTTAGAAATACACCCTGGATTAAAAGCCAAGCTAGATGTAAACATAAGTTATGTCCCTTCAACATATTAGTAGTTGTAATGTTTAGATCATGTTCTTGTATCTTGGCAAGGCGGTGTGTTAATTTTCTTGATAGGAGAGTTTGAGATAATAAGATTTTTGCTGTAGGTAAAGGGAATAACCTCAATACACTTAGCAGGAATGAAATGGTGAAAACTTTTAGTAGCCTTCATGAGAGCATAAAAATGCTTTTCAATTAAACTATATTCAATTTCTACATTAGATAAACTTTGACTCATAAAATTTAGTGGATGTTTATGATTTTTTTTGTCTTTCTAAACTAGAATTGTAGAAATAACTCTCTCAGTGACATTATGATATATGATAAAATATTTTGAAAAGTTTGGCTTTTCTAGGATAGGAGATGATGCCATGACATTTTTCATATTAATAAAGGCTTTATTGCTATTTTCATTCTAGGAAAAAGAATCGATTTTTTATTTGTTATGTGTGTGTGTGTGGGTGTTAAAGAGGTTATGAATAGGCTTAAAACCATTGTAGAAAAACTAGGAATAAACATTCTTACAAAATTGATCTTTTCCATAAACAAATCAATTTCCTTTTTTGAGGAAGGTGCAGGGAGATTCCAAATAACTACTACTTCTTTTGGATCTACAATGACGCTAGATTTTAAAACAATGTGACCAAGTAATTTATTAGAAGTAACACCAAAAAATGAATTTCTAGGATTTAATCACATGCAAAATTTTTTGAATCCTAGAAATACATGTCTAAAATCACCAAAGTGATATTATTCGATATTAGAGTAAACAATTAAGTCATCTAAATATATTTTCATGATAATTACAACAAGATCATAAAAGGCTATTTGCAGAGCTATTTGGAAGGTAGCACCCACATTAATCAAACCAATGGCATGTGTTCATAGGAAATGGTACCCGATTGGTTAGTATAAGTAGTTCTATATTTATCAACTTTCTTGAGGCATTATTTGATTATAACCTGAGAAAATATCAAGGAGTGACATCATTTTTTATCCCTCTACTTGTTGGAGAATTATATCCATGTTCATAAGAGGAAAAGTTTCTTTCACACTAGCCTTATTAATTCATATAAATAAATGCAAAACTTGATATCCCCATTGTTCTTCCTAGCATGGATTAGGTTAGCAACCCACTTTTGATATTTAACAAGAAAGATAATATAAGCATCTAATAAAATTTCCAATTCTTTTCTAATAGTAGAATCAAGTGCAATATTTACATATATTTGTTTTTGTCTTATAGGTTTGGAATTTTCTTTAGTAGGAAATTGCATGTTGTATTATATTTGTATGGAAATCACAGAAATAATCTTATGGCCATGCCAAGACGTCATAAAACTCACGAAATATATTTATGAATTTCTTTTTTAATTCTTCATAGCATTGGGCTCCAATTTTTAAAATCTTCATATTTTTTTTAGTTCTAATGTTCGTTGTGATGGTATGACCTATATTTCTCCTAAATTCCCCTTTCTCCTTTTCTTTATGACTACTAACATCACTTGAGTAGAAAGAACCTTAAGAGTGTTAGGAAATTTATTATCATCTAAAGAGATGATTTCATATTTTTCTAAAGGTTCATCCTTCAAAAAATCACAAATGCTTTCATCATTTGGAAATACTTTCCAAGTTTCCACATTATTTAGCACATATGGATGATATAAAGAAATAAAAGTGAAATTACATCTTTTGGGATAAGTTGTGAAGATAGCTAATAAATTAACCAAAGAGTTTAAAAACCTTCACAAATAGGTTATTCAATGGGTTATTTATTTTATTTACATGGTTTATCACTAACCTAGAATCACCAAAATTCGTGAGGTGATAACATCCTAAGTTAAATTCATTTTTGATACCTAGAATAAGAGCTTCAAATTCTACTACATCATTTGTACAAGTGAATTCAAGTTTATATGCAAAACTTTGAATTTTACCTAAAGGGGAGTATAACATAGTGCCCACAATTTCCTTCATTGAACAAGCACCAGCAAAACACATCTGCAAAACATGATCATTAGGATCAATATATGGTACTACAAAATTCTCTTATTCTAAAAGGTTGTAGTAAATAGCATCATATTCTTCGATGAAATTGATATGAGGCAAAGGAATACTTTCAATATATGAATAAATACAACCCTAATGAAGAACAATAATGTTCTCTCCTACCTTAGGAAGGGACATATCTGACCCACCTATGGACATATATCCACCAGTCAGAGCTTGCCAATTCTTGCTATGAATAGTAGAATAATTACTTACAAGGATATCAATTACTTGAATATTACATGTAGTGCATATTTGAGGATGTGAACATAAAACCAGAGTTACATATTTCATTTCATAAATAATTGCTTGCTACTAGTTATTAATAGCCAACATATTTTTTTAAATTTCATTGGTGCAAGATAACCCTAATTCTTACATGGTATTTTTCGACATATCATTTGGAACCAATTTTTCATCAATAAGACAACAATGTGTGATTTTATCAATATTTTTCATGGACACATAAATAGGACGATTCCTAATTGGATTCTTTGGATTATTTGATGGCAAAACCTTATTTTAAAATTATTCTCCTTCATCATCTTCATATGTGGTTAAAATAGTGACAACAAAAATCTTACCTTCTATGAAATTTTAAGCTCTTGTTGTTCCAGAATTGAAGCCATGTCTAAATGAGTAGCATTAGCCTCAATGTTAGGCATATACTTTAATATATTATGTTTTTGAAAGGATGATGAAGAAGAATGAGAATTATTTTCTTATTGTTGAATATTTCTTGTAGATTAATGATTCAAATTTGCATGGTTTTGAGAATTATATTATCAAAAGGTTGAAATAGAAAAATTATGAGTAAAGGTATCCTTTTGTGGACCACCTTTGTTTTTTTTAATAAGAGAAATTTATTGTATCAACAAAGGAGATGTCATTTTCCAGTGCCCAATCTAAAGTAGCGATGATAAAATCTAGTAGTTTACAAAAGGTTTTTCTCTCGTACATTTTTTCTATGTTCACATGTATTTTCATCATGATTATCCTCACATAAATTAATCCAATCCCATTTAAGGATAGTCCTAATATTAAAAGTTTGCAATTCATTTCAAAATGTAGCTTGAAAATGACTTTAAGAAGTGGATTGGGTGATTATGTTCTTTTCAAAAGAAATTGTCCTATTATTTAAGACCCGAATCAATTGCAAACAACTATCATATTAGTCTAATTCTCTGAGTCATACATAGGAATAACAGTCATTATAATGTGTTGCTCATAGTCAAGACAAATTTGTAATGTTGATCCTAAAGTATTTATGTTTTTATCCTCTAATTTATGGAAATATGAAGAAGGCATTTTATTATAATAATGCACTAAAGTAGCTTGATTATGAGGTGTAATGAATTTAGGAATCTAATTATACACTTTGGTAAAAATCAAATTGAATGCCTTGACTATTTCACCCTTATTGAAGACTAGGTTGTTATAACACTTCAATGGATTGATTGGGATTTAAGGTTGTCCGTAAGTTGATTTGAACCATAACAAAGTTTACCCCATGTAGAGATGGTTTTAGGAGGTAGTTCGAATAAATAAACCACCACTTTCCCTTATGAAGAGTTAACAAAGAGCCTTAGAGAGGCATCATTTTCAATAGCACCAACAATATCATAGGCATTAGAGAAAGAGACAAAATGTCCGTTAACTAATATAGTCCCATTACCTAAAGGCTTGGGAAAATGATCCTTAAGTTTTGGAGTGGGTGTAGTAGTTGGCCTAAGATTGAGAGGAGAAGATACATGCCATGGAGTCGTAGATACATGCCATGGAGTTGTAGATACATGCCATGGAGTCGTATTGGCATCTTCTTCAAACTGAAATAACCTATATTTTTTAATCATTTTGATGGTGTTCATAATAGAACGAAAAGGAGTAAAATGACTATATATAAATCCAATTAATTGAAAACCAAAAGCCTAAGAAGTGGAGATTGAATTTGACGAAAATAATAAGTCATTTAGTTATTATTAAAAGAAAAAGATGTAGATAAACTTGTTATATTTGCCTTAGAGTTAGATAATGATTTACACAATTTTATATGAAGTTATTCTAAGAATTTCTTACATCTTCAATTTTCTAATAAAGTGTAAAATTTAGGAGACCCACATCTTGTTTGACATGGAGAATGAAACTTAGAGGTCATATGACAAGTTCAAGGCTTAGCCAGAGTGTTATAATTTTTTTTTTGAAGGATTTGCTAATGCCCTTGAATTTCTATGTCTTGAAAAATGAAGCTTTAATTTCTCATGAGATTTAGTGGTTCATATTATATAATAAAAAACAAGAGGTAATACTGATTTGACCGAGAAATTCTAGAGAAGAGAGGGAACGTTTTTCCCCAACATGGTTTGCAAATGATGTTGATTGTCGAAATAGAGTATTTGTGCAAAACACCTCAAACCTCTTAAGGATAAAGGAGGTAGAAGGGGTCACCACTATTAAAAATGTTATAAGGGGTCTAACATAAATGAAAACTACAAATAATAAATGAATATTCATATAGGAAAAAAAAATAACAACAAGAAAATAAATTTTAGATTAAGTAAATATACAAAACAATTGCTTAAAATATAAGATTATTGAAGTAGAAATAAAATCAACAATGAGAATGAAACATGATCCTTTATTAATAACCAAGCATAAATCTTGAATTGATAACTTTTAAAAATCCCAATGAGAACTTAGACCTAGGAGTTCCAAAATTATTTTAGATGTCAAAGATCCATACAAAAGTCATCGAATGACATGAAAACAAAATAAGATTTCACAAATCTACTTGGACTACATCAAGGATAGTGCAATGCAAAATTTATTTTTTGCGAAAGATACACATATTAGTATTGAATGTGTTTATAATTTTTAAGAAGCACAAATAGAAATGTAGATCGTAAACTCCTTGAGAAAAGAACCAAAAATTTAGTCTCGATTTGATTTTCATGCCATTCTATAGAAAATACCCTGTTGCCAACAAAGTTATCAACCTACAGAAATAATAAGTATGAATAAGGAAATTAATTACAATAAACCTCAATGATTCAACATACCTCTTATAAAATGATTTGTGTCACCGATTATAGCTTTTCAAACATTTACTGGGTATTTGAAATAGTTGTGAGGAACAAAATCAATGGAGTAGTTTTATATATTCTTCACACAAACTTTTTCAATTGGTTACTTCAAAGTCATATATCTTCCACATGGAAATTCCATACTTTTATACATCACATCCTATTTGAAGTTTCATGACCCTTTCATTATGCAAATAGGTGTTATTATTTTGAAATAGGGTTATTAAAATTTTAATTTAATTTCCAATAATTATTAGGTGGATGGTAGGAATTTGACCTTCATGGAATATTATAGAACATTTTTGTTAGAGATAAGAAATCAAAGGTTGAAATTTATGTCATTTGAACATGAGTTCTGGATTTTTCAAAAAAAAGTATTAGTAATTCATGGTATTGTAACAATGCCTATATTCATGCTAAGAATATCATTAGTAAAATGAATGTTAATCTCGATAACTAAGAATCTAGTTATATGTTTGGCAATTCTAGGTGTATTGTGAGGTATGTATTTCGATACTTGCTAACATCTACCAACCATTAAGTTTATATAATTCCACTAGTTATAGTTCACCCCCAACAACTGATAGGATATTAGATTTATATAACGACACTATTTACAACTATTTTAAGACTCTCTTCTACTCTCAATAACAAAGGGTTCCAAGAGGAAAGATTTTTATTTTTTTTAAATGGTCGAATTAACTCGAGTGTAAGGGAAAGAATTGATCTTCGACAACTAGTGCATCCAAATAAATTAAATTTTTCGTAGATGGTGATAGACATCAGAAAACTTACCTCATTATACATCCCACATTGCCAAGAGTAAGAAAAAACTATAAAAAGTTTGTGTGAAGAATATATAAAACTACTAGATTGATTTTGTTCCTCACACCTATTTCACATTCCCAGTATTGTGTAAATAATATGGTTAGAGTGGATTGTTAGCCCAGTATTGTACACTTGGCGCCACAATTCATAGGCCACACAAACTTTTTCCATGTGAGTCCATGTGACTCATTGTATGTGGGAACTTTCAATGTTAGAATTTTCAATTGTGAGATCAAAGAGACGATATTGATTAAGGTTAAAACTAATCGACTTACGCTAGTGCTACCATGTTCATTCAACTATTTTTTCTTTTGGCTAAACTAGAGCACCACTCTATGGTTTTGCAAGGTATGATTAGTCAAGGACAAATTGTTATGGATAGATTGCCTCTATTGCACTTGTAACTCAATGCTAAGGAACACCTATAACCTCATGCTTCTTTTTGGTCTTTTTCAACTCATGCAACCCAAACCTCATCTCCCTCACTAGGAGATTGGTATAGGCTTCTATCATGTTGTACTTTTTTATGCTTTTTATTACGTTATTTCACAAAACAAACTCACATTACTTCTTTTAAGCATATTAATTTATAAATTTTACCTTTCGCACTATGTGTTTCCATTAGGCCTAGTTTTTGAACCTCCATCCCTGATACCACATGTAACACACCTCAATTTTACACAAAAAAAATTCTTCTTACTTCTATAAATGCCAATCAATAATAAAATTATAACTACATCTATTTGCTATTCAATCTATCTCATTTTAACTTCTTCAATTACTCTAATTATCTACTCATACTCTTGTACGCATAAACTTTTAAAGCTAGTATGATGCTTCAGGACATATTTAAAATTTGGTCCTCCTACTAGGACAAGCTATTTGTTAATTACTTATAGTTTTTTTTCCAATTTATTTTAATTAATATAATATCTTACTTTGAACAAAATTCAACTTGGTATTTATTTTGTTAAATTCTTGAAGTTATAATTTTTACACCTTATAACTACAATGAACATTTCAACAGAAATAAACATTTCTCATTAATTCGACAATTCATACCATAAAAACACTCATATTCCTAGCCATTACATAAACTCTAATAAATATAATATCAAACATTTAATTCTTATCACCATTAAATGATAATGTTGTTACTCTATGGAATTCATGTGGGATATATGAACATGGATCGATTGTTAGCCCACTATTGTACACCTAGCACCGCAAGCCATATGCCACACAAACTTTGTCGATGTCAGTCCATGTGACTCATTGTACGTGGGAAATTTAAACGTTAGAGATTTTAATTTTGAAATCAAAGAGACGATATTGATTAAGGTTTAAACTAATCGACTTATGCTAGTCCTACCATGTTCATTCAATTTTTTTTTGTCTTTTGGCTCAACTAGAGCACCACTCTATGGTTTTGCAAGTATCATTAGTCACGGAAAAATTGTTATGGATAGGTTGCGTATGTTGCACCTGTAACTCAATGCTAAGGAACACCTATAACCTCATGCTTCCTTTTGGTATTTTTCAACTCATGCAACCCAAACATCTCCTCCCTCAGCAGGACATTGGTATAGGCTTCTGCCATGTTGTACTTTTTTTATGCTTTTTATTACCTTATTTCACAAAACAAACTCACATTACTTCTTTTAAACATATTAACTTATAAAATTTACCTTTCCCACTATGGGTTTCCCTTAGGCCTAGTTTTTGAACCTACATCCCTATTACCACATGTAACATACATCATTTTTACACAAAAGAATCTTCTTACTTCTATAAATCCCAATCAGTAATAAAATTTTAATTACATCTATTTGTTATTCAATCTATCTCATTGTAACTTATTCAATGACTCTAATTATCTACTAATACTCTTGTCCACATAAACTTTTAAAGCTAGTATGATGCTTCGGGACATATTTAAAATTTCACGCCCTACTAGGACAAGCTATTTGTTAATTACTTATAGTTTTTTCCCATTTTATTTCATTTAATATAATATATTATTTTGCTACTACGGACGGAGCGGGAGGGTTCCGGCTGAACGGATGAGGGTTTCATAGGCGAGGGTTTCATCAAAGGAAGGGAAGAAGGGCTATTGATTACGGAAGCATCGCAACAGGACAGATCTCGGGTGCGAGATTCAGAAGTATAGGAACTAGAGCAAGAAAAAGACGAAAACCTAAAGACTGGGGGATAAATAGAAGCGCAAGATCTGAGGGAACGAAACGGAGACGGAGCAAGGGAGGGGAGAGATCCCCTCCAAAGTAGTGATAACAGGGGAAGCGAGGAAGGAACGACAGAAGGAAGGACACAAAACAAATGAAAGAGAGACCTTAGTAGCGGGAATGCAAAGGAGAATGGGAGCAACAAGTAAATGTCTGCCGAGGGCGATGAACAAACCCAGGTTTGTAATACCGCATAATAGATTAGAGAAATATAGAAGCTACATGAAGGATTATGATTTGATCTATAAGTTTGTAGGATACTGGCCAACTGAGAAAGACCTTCTCAGATGGATCCAACAAAGGTGGAAACCAAAAGGACATGTGGAAATAAAGCTGGGGGCGAAGGGATTTTTTACAGTTATATTTTCCAATCTAGAAGACAGGGAAAGGATCTTTGAGGAAGGACCCTACTTCATGAACAATGCTGGATTATTTATGAGACAGTGGGTAGACTGTTACAACCCAGATAAGGAAAGAATGTTAGCAGCTCTGGTATGGATCAGACTCTTTGGCCTACCAACAGAATTCTGGGACCCAGAGATCCTTGAAGGTATAGGTAACGCAATAGGATCGTTTGTGAAGGTGGCAGAATCGACAAAGAGGTGAAGATATACAACATACGCAAGAATATGCGTGTACATGAACATAACCGACCCGCTTCCAGACAAAATAGAGTTGGAATATCACGATGAGATCTGGCATCAACCAATTGATTACGAACACATTCCCTTTCGTTGCAGAAGATGCCATGAGTATGGTCATATGTACTGAGAATGCCCTATCACGTTAGCAGAAAAGGAAAACGAAGCAGAAAATGAGAGGAGAAACGCGGCAAAGAAATCAGGAAAGGAGGATGAGGACTTCAGAGAAGTGCAAAAGAAGAGAAAAAGAGGGAACAACAAGACACAGACGGACAAAAAAAAAGGAATCCATATTATAGAATCACAAAACAAGTTCCAAATACTACAGGATGAAGAAGTAGAAACAGAGGAGAACGAAGATGAGGAAATAGAAGGAATGGAAGTCATAAAGGAAAACGTAGATAAAGAGGCAGATCAAATAGATAAAGGTCAAGAGAGGACAGAGAGACCAATAGAAAACCAAGAGGATCAACGAGGAATGGAAATAGACCCACAGAAAACAAAAGGAGAGGAAGAAGAACAAGTAATGACGAAGCTCTTGCAGGAATGGAAGAGGCTCAATGAAAGATTTATTCCAGAGGATCAGAAACAGATGTACAAAGAAGCGTTTCAAAGATATAAAGAGAAAAAGGATTAACGGAAGATTGAAGAGGTGGGAAAATGGAGATGCAGGAAACACAAAATCTAGCAATGAGCAGTACTGGCAAGGGAGGCAAAAAAAGAGGTAGAAGAACAATGAGTGAAACAATTCAAGAAGTCAGAGAGATGTTAGTAAATTCAAGAAGAGTTATACCTCTCTCAGAGGTATTTCAAACCCCTCTGAAACTTTTACTATGATCATCATAAGCTGGAACATAAGAGGCCTCAACAGTAGAGGCAAACAGAGCTATTTAAATGACAGACTAAAAAAAGATAAACCCAGCATAATGATAGTACAAGAAACAAAAATAAGTACTAAGAAAATGAGAGACATTTTGAATAGAAACAAGAACAGATATGAAATGATGGGACAGGATGCGATTGGGAGTGCGGGGGGTCTGGTAATAATTTGGAACCCTGAAGAGATACAATTAAGTAATTGGATTAGTTTTCCAAGAATTCTAATAGGGACTACAAAGATAATAGGAACAACGGAGGAGGTTATTATAACAGGGGTTTACGGACCCCATACCCAAGGAGAAAGGGAAAACTTTCTGCAAAATCTAAAAGCATTGAGGAGTCTAATCCCTGGAAGGCAGTGGATCGTAGGAGGGGATTTCAATCTGATTAAAAGCTTAGCGGAAAAAAGAGGAGGGCTAAGGAGAATGGATAAAGCAATGGAACAGTTTGGAGATATGATAAGGGAGCAGAGACTGATCGATATTCAAACTATAAATGGAAACCATACTTTGAACAACCGAAGAGGGGGAGTTAATCAAATTGCTTCACGACTTGATAGGTTCTTAATTTCTGAACAAATAATGATGAAAGATGTTTTCATAGAAGCCACAATTCTTCCGGTAGCAGGATCGGATCATTGGCCGATTAAAATGGAAATAGATCTCAAGTAAAGACCAAACAACAAACCTTTTAGATTTGAAGCATTTTGGCTAAGAAATGAGGGGCTGATAAAGAAACCTGAAGAATGGTGGAGGAAGAGTGAACAAAAAGGAAAAAATAAAATGCACACCTTCCAACTCAAAATAAAGGAGCTGAAAGACAAAATAAAAAAGTGGAATAAATAAGAATTTGGAAATATACTGGAAGAGAAAAAGTGCCTAGAGCAAAGAATGGAAGAGTTGTAGCAGATGGATATTCTAGAAGGTATACAGGAAGATAGAATAAAGGAAGAAGGAATTATAATAAACCAGCTAGAAGAGAGAAGGAAACAAGAAGAGATCTTATGGAGACAAAATTCAAGGGTTCAGTGGCTTAGAGAAGGGGAAAGGAATAATAAGTTCTTCCATAAAGCAATGATACGGCATAGACAAAGAAACAAAATTTTCTCCATAAAAAACAAAGAAGGCCAGCGAGTCCTCCAGCATGAAGAAATTGAAAAGGTTTTGGTTAACCATTTCAAAAACTTATTAAATGAAACTTAGGACAATAGAACAGAAGCTATAACGAAGATAAGCAGGGAGATCCCTAAACTGGTAACCAGAGAACAGAATTTGGCTCTGATGAGGAAAGTTACAATGGAAGAAGTGGAGGAAACAGTCAGGAATATGAAAAGGAACAAAGCTCCCGGGCCAGATGGGTACACGGTAGAATTCTACCAAGCAGGATGGCACTTCCTTGCTGAAGAGGTTTTAGAAGTGGTGGAGGAAGCTAGAATCCATCAAAGAATATGGCTAGGTATAAACTCAACCTTGTTGAATCTTATTCCTAAAACTACCCAAGCAGATCAAGCTGAAGGCTTTCGCCCTATAGCTTTATGTAATGTTATCTATAAGATAGTGGCATCAGTGGTGGCCCAGAGGCTGAAATCTATTCTCCCGAACATAATATCCCCAAAACAAACTGGGTTTGTAGAAGGAAGATAGATTCTGGATGGATTAGTGGTGGCCTAGGAAGTAATCCACACTTTGAAAATGAAGAAGGAAAAAGGAATTTTGATAAAATTAGATCTATCAAAAGCCTATGACAGGTTAAACTGGAGATATCTAGAAGCCATCCTTCAAGCCTTTGGATTCTGCGACAGATGGGTGAAGTGGGTCTTAAGCATGATTTCCACACCGAATTTCTCCATCCTGCTAAATGGAGCCCCATCTATTACTTTTAATGCTTCAAGAGGACTTCGAAAAGGGATCCCCTATCCCCCTTTCTCTTCATAATAACAGCAGAAGGATTAGGTAGATATTTCAAAAAAGAATTAAGAGATAGTAAAATCCAGGGTCTGAGACTATGGGGCAATCATACTATTGTCACCCACCAACAGTTCGTGGACGACATCATGATATATTGCAAAGTATCCTTGAATGAGGTGAGAAGGATAAAGAGAATTCTAGAGGTGTTTATGAAAGGTTCAGGTATGGAGGTAAATAATGAAAAATCAAGAACATTCTTTTTTAATACAGTGGAACCCATCAAAAATCATTTAACCAGGACCTTGGGCTATAGAAAAGGGGAACTCCCAACAAAGTATTTAGGAACTATGCTAGACTCATCATCCCTTAAAATAGGAAACTGGAAGTCCATCTTGGAAAAGATCATGAAAAGACTGGAAAATTGGTCTTTTCGTACTCTGAATCTTGCTGCAAGGGTCGTTTTGCTTAAATCAACCATCCAGGCGATTTTGATATGTCCTCTACCAGTAATGGTAGCACCAAAAGGGATATGCAATAAGCTGATAGAGATATACAGAAAATTCCTATGGGGAGGGCCTAAGCAACAAAAGAAATGGGCGCTCTACTCATGGGATAGCCTAACCAAACCAAAAGAAAAAGGTGGACTAGGTCTAAGGGACCCATCGGTCCTAAATCAAGTTCTAGCAGCCAAATTAAGATGGAGATGGATGCAAGGAGGGAAGGACCTGTGGAAAGAAATATGGACAGAAAAATATAATATGCCATCAACTCCTGAAGAAATATTAAGGAAACAAGAAACACCACAAGGATCTGATATATGGAACCTGACTATTCAGAGCAAGGAATTAGTTGATGGACATATATTTTGGGAAATCATAGGGGGTCAGAAAGCGAGATTTTTGGAGGAAGCATGGCAAAAAAGGGAGAAAATGTTGAATCTACAGGGAATGAAGGATATCTACAGAACAAGTATGGACAGAGAACTCATTAGGGTCAAAGATTACTAGATAGAAGGAAGAGGAAATGAAGAATGGAGGGAATGGAAATCAATGGAAGACTGGAATAGGAATGCAACGAAGGAACAAAAAACTATGTTCAGTAAGGAATTAGAGTCCAGGAAAATAAAAATAGAGGAGGCAATGATATTCTACGTTGGGGTAAAGAAACTAAAGGAACTTTCACTATTAGGGAAGCATATAATGTAAAAATCCAGCAAGGGCAGGGGGAAGATGAGCAGAAATGGAGGAAGCTTTGAAAAAATAAATGGTGGCCGAAGATAAAGATGTTTGTATGGCTGGTAGGGAGAAAATGCATTCTAGCCTGGGATCGAATCCAAAAAAGAGGATTCTCAGGCCCATCAAGATGTTGTCTCTGTTACCAAGACGAAGAAGACCAGGAACACCTCCTCAATGGCTGCAGAATGGCCCAGTTCCAATGGGATAAGACTAAAGATCTATTTTCGACAACTGAACGAAATCCACAGGATATCATACAAACTCTATGTAATTGGGGAGAAGGAAAGTTTAAAAGCTCGGTGGTAAGAAGAGCCTGGAACATGGTGGCAGGTTTCAATGTGTGGAATATTTGGAAAGAGAGAAATGGACGAATTTTCCAGGGGAAAATATCAAATTCGGAAGAATTTTGGCAAAGGACCCTAAGACAAATCAGGGAATCAATCCTCGTAGAAATTTGGACAAAGGAAGATTGGAAGACCTTTGAGGAAGAAGCAGAAATCCTAAAAAGATTGAACCTGGAACAAGGGATGGTCTTTCAACAAAAAAAAAGCAACACCAACCTATCGCTGGCCAAAGTCTTGCAGTATTTCATAAGCCACAGGAAGGGTTTATCAAGCTTAACTTTGACGAAGCGGCTAAGGGGAATCCACGTCCAGCAGGATATGGAGGAATCTTTAGAAACAGAAAAGGAGAGGTAGAATGGATTTATGCGGAACATGTAGGAACAATGAGTAATAACGAAGCGGAATTTATGGCAGCTTACCAGGGCCTGAAAATTTCTACAAGAAATGGATATAGGAAGATAGAGATCAAAGGCGATTCAGCCCTGGTCATAACGACCATTAGAAAATTAATACAAGGGAAACAATGGGATCAGGTTGTCAAAAGCTGGAGAACAGTGAGTATAGTCCAAGAAATTGAGGAAACACTGAAAGGTATTGAACGCAAAATCACCTCGCATGTCAGGAGAGAAGGAAATAAGCCTGCGGATTGCTTGGCCAATTGGGGAAGTAAGGAATTATTTGGGAAAGTGGATGACAGTTGGACAAATCAAATAGTGATGACAAGATGGGATAGCTTAAAACAACTCATAGACAATGATAACCATGAAACAACATAATGGTAATCAAAATACCGTGAAGATCTAGAGCGGGAAGATAAGGCAGGTTTATTCAGTAGTGAAGACAGGACAGAAGGACAGCGGCCAGACCTCCCTGACATTAGCATTTAATGATAATTCAGAGCAGTAGGTATGCAGCCCAAAACAAAACTTGGAAAACACCGAAGAGAGAATCATTCAAGTTGCAAGGGAGAAAGGAAGTGGAGGGCAAACCCATCATAAACGAAAAGGTGGCGAGAATTCTATAAGGCGGAACAAGAGAAGGATGAAAGACAGCAAGAAGTTGAAGAAGGTGGCGAGGAAAGGTGAGACATGGCAGAGGAACCAAAATCAACGCCTCAAACGAACCAAAATGGCAGCGAGCTGGGATAAAAGATTCCAGGCAGAGTGGGAGGAATTCAAAGTCAGGAAATTTGAACCGAGCAGAGTAAAAATTGAAATTGAAAGCTCAGACGAAATGGAGAATAACCAGGACGAGGGTTTTCAGAGTAAGACTTTTGAAACAAGTCAGAGTAGCAAAGGCACTAAGCGAGGTAGAAAGGATGGAAGAAGGAAAGCTCGCGAACAGAGAGGCAGCGGTAGACCCCGACAAGCTAACATCGGTGAGGAGGGGAATCAGGCTCAGGGAGGGCGAAAAAGGGGGAAGAAATCTATCCGCAGGGCAATGCATGAAGTAGAACATGCATACAATCTAGAGACAAATGAGGACATACGGAAAATCATTGATGTTATGGAAGACAGAGTCTTGGAGGAACCGTCTGACCCGGAGATGGAAGAATGGACAACCCAGCTGCCTAACCTAGGCAACACCAGAGGCAGATTAACTCTATACCGCCGAGCTCTTCACATGTACTAGGTACTGAAGCATCTCTTGGCCAAGGCCATGGAGCAAGTAGCAGCAGAGATGGTGGAAATGGCTGAGGAAGCGTCGGCAGCGAAGAAGGAGGTGGCGAACGTTGAAGGGATGCTGCGTCAACAGAACAAAAAAATTAAGGAGATTCAGGAGATGCTGAAGGAGTTGGTGAAGACCAAAGACAACAATGAAATCAAAAGGGGAAGCGCGGAGAATTGAGAGGCTTGTTAACTGTCTTTTTTGAATTTAGATGCTACTGTTCTATTTTTTGGAAATTAGTTTGCATGTCACAACAGTAGTAGTAAAGATAGGTCTTTTAGCAGATCTTTGAAAAAACAGTTTTTGGAAACATTTGGAGTAAAAAGGTTTAATATCCTGCAAGTTTTTAATGACAGTATGTAGAACGAAAAACAGTATTGAAT
The DNA here is from genome assembly GCA_031772625.1 of Pinus tabuliformis. Classification (NCBI taxonomy): domain Eukaryota; kingdom Viridiplantae; phylum Streptophyta; class Pinopsida; order Pinales; family Pinaceae; genus Pinus; species Pinus tabuliformis. The sequence continues at coordinate 756,320,667 of CM062816.1, forward strand.
GTTTGATGAAGAGGAACCAACAAATCCGGTTTCCCGTTTGGGCGGATTGAGGTTTCTTAGTTTGTATTTTTAAATTTGATGTAGATAATAGAAATGCAGTAGTTTACAAAAAAAAATAAATTCAACATGGTATGTATTTGGTTAAATTCTTGAAGTTATAATTTTTACAGCTTATAACTACAGCCAACATTTCAACAAAAATAAACATTTCTCATTAATTCGAAAATTCATACTATAAAGCCACTTATATTCCTAGCCATTCCATAAACTCTAATAAATATAATGTCAACCATTTAATTCTTATCACTCTTAAATGATAATGTTGTTACTCGATGGAATTCATGTGGGATATATGAACACGGATCGACTGTTAACAAACTATTGTACACTTGGCACCGCAAGTCATAGGCCACACAAACTTTGTCGATGTCAGTCCATGTGACTCATTGTATCTGGGAACTTTAAATATTAGAGATTTAAATTGTGAAATCAAAGAGACGATATTGATTAAGGTTAAAACTAACTGACTTACACTAGTCCTACCATGTTCATTCAACTTTTCTTATTCTTTTGGCTCGACTAGAGCACCACTCTATGGTTTTGCAAGGTATCATTATTCAAGGACAAATTGTTATGGATAGATTGCCTCTATTACACCTGTAACTCGATGCCAATGAATGCCTATAACCTCATGGTTCATTTTGGTCGTTTTCAACTCATGCAACCCAAACCTCTCCTCCCTCACTAAGAGATTAGTATAGGCTTTTGTCATGCTATACTTTTTTGTTTCTTTCAAGTACCTTATTTCACAAAAAAAATTCACGTTACTTCTTTTAAGCATATTAATTTATACAATTTACCTTTCCCACTGTGGGGTTCTCTTGTGCCTAGTTTTTGAACCTACTTTTTTGATACCATATGTAACTTACCTTAATTTTACACAACAATTTTGTTTTTTTACTGCTATAAATGCCAATCAGTAATAATAATTTAATTACATCTACTTGTTATTCAATCTATCTCATTGTAACCTCTTCAATGACTATAATTATCTGCTCATATTCTTGTACACATAAACTTTTAAAACTAGTTTGATGCTTTAAGACATATTTAAAACTTGATCCCTCTACTAGGACAAACTATTTCTAAGTACTTATATTTTTTTTTCCATTTTATTTTACTTAATATAATATCTTACTTTGCATAACATTAAACTCAACATGTTATTTTACTTAATATAATATCTTACTTTGAATAACATTAAACTCAACATGTTATTTTACTTAATATAATATCTTACTTTGCATAACATTAAACTCAACATGTATTTGGTTAAATACTAGAAGTTATAATTTTTACACCTTATAACCTAAGTACTTATATTTTTTTTTCCATTTTATTTTACTTAATATGCTACCCACATCTCAACAAGAAATAAACATCTCGCATTAATTCGACAATTCATAATATAAAACAACTTATATTCCTAGCCGTTGCATAAACTCTAATAAATATATGAACACGGATCTATTGTTACTATCATACACTTGGCGCTGCAAGTCACAGGCCACACAATCTTTGTCCATGTGAGTCCACGTGACTCCTTGTACATGGGAACTTTCAACATTAGATATTTCATTTTTGAAATAAAAGAAAGGATATCGATTAGGGTTAAAATTAATTAACTTACCCTACGCCTACCATGTTCATTCAACTCTATTTGTCTTTTGGCTCGACTAGAGCACCACTCTATGGGTTTGCAAGGTATCATTAATCACAATTTTGTTTTATGGATCGATTGCCTTTATCACACTTGTAACTTGATGCCAAGGAATGCCTACAACCTCATGGTCCATTTTTTCCTTTTTCAAGTTATGTGGGTACATTCGTTTCGGGGGTTTTCACATTCTATTTGTCAATTATTGTTAACTACATGTACATCTACATGTAAGGGAAATTACTTGTTTCCTTGAAATTTTGAGTTTCTCTGGGAAGAAAAGAAGTAATTTCCTCCATCCGAGTCACTTGCAATTTCAATTTATTGCTTAGATTTAAAATCTGACTTTACTTTTCACTACTCCTATTTTCTTGTTATAGCTCCCAAATTTTGATGATTCTAATAAGCCCATACCTTGTGCAGGGTTATATAGAGAGCATTCATCCAAACTATTATATTTGTTATCTTTGTATATGGGAAGGTTATTTTAATTCAAATATTCTCTTTTGAATTTTCATTGTTGTATTCGCATTAAAATTTAAATTAAGGAATGGGTTCTTACACTTCCTTCCACTACCTTGTCGAATTATTTTTATTAAAAGTGGCTTCGATACTTTTTAGAATATTTTAGCTTTTGAATCTATGGAATTTACCTATATTATTTTAGAATGAGGATTTTATAAATTGTGTGAGGATCATAACATCCTTTTTAATTAATTGTGTAGAATGTTTCCATCAGTTTTGTTTCTCAAACTTATGGGTTTATTTTCAAACCATAGCACTCTTGGCCCATTTCCATTCTTTTCAATAACATATATAACATATTAATGAATTCAATTCACTTGGTCCAAATGTCTATTATTCTCCCCCTCCTAATAACTTCCCTATTCGTTGATGTGCACAAGTCTTCGAGCAAATGTGTGGCCTTGCTCATTAATAGGTATATCTCCTTTGCATTTATTCTTCCTTTCATATATTTCATTTTCTTAATACTTGAGGGTTATAACTCTGGTCTATAATTTGTTGTATGTAGGTTTCTCATTTGGTTTAATCAGATACGATATTAAATCGACTAGGATTAAAATTTCGTTTCTTTTTCAACACTTTGATTCCTTCGCCATTGACCTACAGGCCAACCTTATTTCAAACTACCATCCTATATATACCTTCTTTTAGGCACATGGCTTTTCGAATAAGGTTTTTAGAACCCCATAAAGGTTTCTTTATGTTTTTCGTATATGTTTGATTTCAACCCTATTACGGTTCGGTACAAAGATATTGGCCATGATTTTGTTGTAAATGGATATTACAACCTGGGGCCTTGACTATAATAGATTTTCCTTCATAGCTTGTATTAATATATGAGTGTTATGTTTTCCTAATTTTCAACCTCTTTCTTTCTTTACATATACAACATATTTGTGAAATATATCCATATGTTATGAAACCAACTCACAAAAGATAGAAAATATAGATGAACACCTTAGAAATAAGCTTCTTTGAGGGGGCAACCTCCTTTACACTACACAAATAAAAAATTATTGGATGATACAAATGACTAAACCTCCCTTCTATATATAGGAGTCTAAGGGGTCACAATGTAATCAAGCAGACATAACAGTAATAACATAAGGGCAGAAAAATAATAATAAGTGATACAATGACAATAGTAATGGGGGAATCACTAATATTATAGGGGCTTAACATGCCCCTCTCCTTCAAAAAAGCATTTTCCTCAATGCTTGAGTAGTTCTAGATGCTTCTATATAAAATTATCATCCTCCCATGAGGAATCTTCAGCGGATAAGTTCTTCCACTTGATGAGATACTCGATGCAGAGAAATGCCTATAACCTCATGGTCAATTTTTGTGTTTTGCAACACATTCAAGTACAATATATTTGGTCTTTTTCACATTCTATTTGTCAATTATTGTTAACTAGATCTACATGTAAAGGGAATTACTTGTTTCCTTGAAATTTTGAGTTCCTCTAGGAAGGAAATAATGATGTGACTGTGAAGAAGTCATGTCCTCCATCTGAGTCACTTGTGGTTTCAATTTCTTGCTTAGATTTAAAATCTAACTTTATTTTTCTCTACTTCTCCCATTTTCTTGTTACAGTTCCCATATCTTGATGATATTCTTTCTAATAAGCCCATACCTTGTGCAGCGTTACATAGAGATTATTCATCCAACTATTATATTTGTTATCTTTGAATATGGGAAAGTAATTTTACTTCAAATATTCCCTTGCGAATTTTCAGTGTTGTATTTGCATTAAAATTTTAATTAAGGAATGGGTTCTTACACTTCCTCCAAGTACCTTGTGAAAATATTTTTATTAAAACTATCTTGATACTTTTTGGAATATTTTAACTTCTGGACATATGGAATTTACCTATATTATTTTAAAATGAGGATTTTATAAATTGTGCGAGGATCATAACATCCTCTTTAATTAACAGTAGAATGTTTCCATCAGTTTTGTTTCTCAAACATAGGGGTTTTATTTTCAAAGCATAGCGCTCTTGGCCCAGTTCCATTCTTTTCAATAGAATATATAACGTATTAGTGAATTCAATTCACTTTGTGCAAATGTCTATTATTCTCCCTCTCCTACTGACTTCCCTATTCTTTGATGTGCACAGGTCTTTGAGCAAATGTGTGGCCTTGCTCATTAATAGGTATATCTTCATTGCATTTATTCTTCCTTTTATATATTTAATTTTCTTAATACTCAAGGGTTATAACCCTGTTCTGTAATTTTTTTGTATGCAGGTTTACCGTTAGGTGTAATCAGATATGATAATAAATCGACTAGGATTAAAATCTGTTTCTTTTTCAACCCTTTGATTCCTTCGTCATTGACCTACAGGTCAACCTTCTTTCAAACTACCATCCTCTGTATACCTACCTTGAGGCACGAGGCTGTTCAAATAGGTATTCTAGAACACCATAAAGGGTTTCTTTTAAGTTTTTCTTATATGTTTTATTTCAACCCTATTAGAGTTCAGTACAAACATATTGGCCATGATTTTATGGTAAACAAATATTACGACCTGGGGCCTCGACTGTAATAGATCTTCCTTTATATCATGTATTAATATATGAGTGTGATGTTTTTCTAATTTGCAACCTCTTCCTTTCTTTACATATACAATATATTTGTGCAATATAACCATAATATTGGTGTATACATTTTCTTTGATATATAAGAGTTGGTTGCTATGACTTTTGTATTTAACTCCTATGATTCATTATATCATAATGGTTCTGCATTTTATACTCTTCATGTGATTTTCCCAATTCCTCTAGGATTTCTATAAGTTATTCATCAAAAAAATTTCGTATTAGTTCTTCTTTGCTTGATTTCATTCTATATGACCATGATATCCAACCTAAGTCGACTTTTAGCATCATCTATTGATATATAGTTATTATATTATATTTGTTTGCATAATAGTTTTATATTCATCCTACACTTATTTTTCTACTATATTAGAACAAGTTAATTTAATCATTTTTTATAAAGTTTACATGAAAGATATATTTCATATTTATTGTATGTAATTCCTTGATAAACGGATACCGAGTGCTAACTTCTCTTCATGCAAACTTAACTCTAACACGTGGTTATAATATTATACTATTGCTCTACTTGTCACCATCCTTTGATTACCTTTACTTATATGCAGATAATCTGTCCAATAATACTTAATATATATAGTAAAGGAATTTTTACTAATATTATACTATTACTCTACTTGTCACCATCCTTTGATTACCTTTACTTATATGCAGATAATCTGTCCAATAATACTTAATATATATAGTAAAGGAATTTTTACTAAGCTTTGTGAGTTTATTAATTTACCCATTTAGTTTTGTACTACCTTACACTAGTTTTCTTTGGGATAGTCACATACTAGCTAAGATTTTATTAAGTTCTCTTGTATTGTCTCTTTATTTTTCGTGAATAAGATATTATTAGGGTTTATTCTTTTTATCACTAATACAAATATTATAAGAATTGTATTTATGTTTATGAGTTAATGTAGATAATAATGTATTATACTTTCTTATATTTTCCAGCTAGACTTACAAATGCAAATGTATGATTAGCTGGTGCAAAGGAATTAGATGGAGGATGAACCACATTAGTTGGTTCAAAACGTCAACCAAAACTTAATGTATTGATTAATCCGAAAGAAACCTCATTATCAACATGGAAATTGTTAAGTAAAATATTGAGAGAGGGAGATGAATCAATATTTTTAACTCACTTTAAATTTAAATTTCATAGTCAGAGTTTTGAATTTTACTAGACCTAGTGCAATGAGCATGTGTTTTGTGTAGGAAAACAATGTATATCCATTTTACTAAATTTTCAAGTGTTCCATCAGATATTGATCTTTAACCATTGCATTATTAACTAATTAACCTTCCATTATGAAGTAAATAAAAGATAAATCATCCCACATAAGCAGCACACATAGAAAAACAAGATTTTATGTGGAAACCCAATGCGGAAGAAAACCACTGCTATTGTTGTCTTTGTCTTCTTTCTTATTATACAAATAAAAACTTCATTACATTTACAATTGGTGTAGAATCTTACTGGTATGTAGGTACCTACCTGCAAGAGGCTACAACCTCCACTTATTCTCGAACACCCACTAGAAGGGAGCTATAACTCCACGATCTCGTTTACAAGCTCCTATTGGAAGGGAGGTCCCACCCCATCACTAAATGTTGTGAATCTCATCATGTTGTGAACCTGGTTTTAGAATGTTTCACATTGGACCCACCCCCATAATAAGCGTAAATCAAATATGCTAAACTGAAAAAATTGAGTCGCAAAACTGACATGCTTCCTCTACATAAAACCCATGTACAAATATGAAATTATTCAACACTGAACCATTTAGCTAACACAATCATTGTAACAGTCAACCATTCACTGAGTCAAACACAGATCATTGAGCCATACACAATCATATTTCATAAATATCTCAATACATAGATAACGAAACCCAAACAACACTACCACATACAGATTATGCATACGAAGCCATCATTTAAAAAAACAACAAACATAAATCATCAACAATCATTGTCATGAGGCGATGCAAACCCTGGACATATCTAACTTAGAATACATAAGCAATTTTTATTATGCAAACAAGTGTAGATACGGTCTTCTCATGTTCAACACCCATGTTCAGATCTCAATGTAATGCGAAAACATATCTCAGAATATATGCACGACTACCTAGAAACAAATCTCCACAAGTATACTCTTATCACATTCAACACCCATATATAGATGTCAATGTACTGCAAACACATAGCTCGGAATATATATGTGACTAACCATAAACAAATCCATGATTGTACATGATTATTCAGACAGAACCCTACATACAAAACTAAAAACTTTCACTGCAAACAAAATCCCATTTTGAAAAACTCTGTGTCACATATTCATGTTACAACATCATTATAGCCATTCATACATCAACATTAGTGACAAGTATAATAAGACCAAGCAAGTGTATTCACTAGTTTTTATATAATTTCATATCTATCATATCTGAGCCATTTCCTTTCTCCCTGATACACATCTGTTTCAGATCAAATTATGTGTCAATATTTTGTTCACTTAAACACCTAACACCTTGATCTCCATCTCCTTATATATTTTTTCTCCTTAGCCAATACTTTAGGTAAATCCTTAGGTAAATTTATTAGTATTTATTGACGGGATCAAATGAACTATCACTTTAATTTCTATGTGCCAATACCATGGAATGAATGCATATTTCCATGGTTTAGATTATGTACATGACTTTTACTCACAATACTTACTTATGTACATGGCCCTTATTCATTAGAACTGTGTATACTTTCCAAACCTCACTTTTTTCATTCATCTTTAATTGAACTACAATTTCTATGTCCATATAATATGTAACATCTATACCAATTTGAATTACTTCCACAGTCATCAATTTTGACATCAAGTACATCTTTTTCAAGTAGTTTTCCATCGAGGATAACGTATTAGCCATAATTCCAATAGAAATTTCATGTTTCCATTCCACAAGGAAATAATTCCATTCCATATATACATATTTCGTTCACTGATCATCATAAATTAAGTCTGATATATTGTATATCCGTAAAATAATTACTATAATACTGCATTTACCTTATTTCTTCATTTGTAACATAATTTAGAAATAAGAACCATCCCATCGCACTGGAAATACACAAAATGACACTTTTTCAGTCAGAGAGTGACTTATCTTAAAACCGCCAATAATAACTGTGAGAGAAAAAATCACTTATATCTATCTTGTATGTATATATTAAATAATCACAATTCCCATCTCTGACAATTTATTGTCGCAATTATCTCTTGTCCATGCATATAGAACTTTATATAAAGGTAACAACAACATATAGAATAATAAATAACCATGCATGTAGGACTTATAATATGTATAACTGAATTAAAGTATGCATCATTTCGTCTATTCTATCAATATATATCATTGGGTAACTCAAACTGAATGATAAACATGAAACAAAATTTCATTATTTTTACTAGTTGGGGAATATTCAAGAATAGAGCATATTCCAACCAACCATGAAATATTTCAAGTGGTTCTCCCTAAGATAATACCTTCCTGCCCTCAGGATTCAAAAGATTCAAATAATATGAATAATTGCAGAAATCTTCACTCTTAGAAAATCAACAATCACTTTGCTTCCTAAGTGGTTCCTCTTATAGATTTGTACCAATATATTTTTAGCAATACCTTTCTTTAAGGTCTACCCACCTTTTTGCGATGCCATTTTGTTTTAATTTAAAAAAAAAAAACAAAAAACAAAAAAAAAAAAACAAAAATTTTTTATGCTTGTTTAAAGCACATCTTTCTCTCTCACTTCCTTTATTGTGCTTTTCACCCAACTTAGCATTTCTATCCAACTAAGTCATTAGCATAATCTTTCTTTCCCACTATGTTAATATTTTTGACAAATTTCTCTTAAGTATTTTTAGGAAACTTTTAAGAAATGTCCACCATGTGAAATTTAACCACTTAACAACTTTTTATAACTTGAAAAAAAGTCTTCAAATTTTTTAGTATTGTTTCTTTAATATTTCCAAACAATTCATTTATTAATTCAATAATTAAAACATAACTATATCATCACACATTTCTCATCCTACCTTTCCTATCCACTAAATAAAATAGTACTTTAAAAGTATAAAAATAATTGAGGCCTTAAAATGCAAAACATTGACGTGTTAAACCAAATTCTAAAAAAACCAGACTCCTCCATAATAGTAGTTTAAAAGTAATTGATGTCTTAAAATGAAAAACATTTATGTGTTAAACCAAATTCTTAAAAAAAAAAGACCGCTCCATATTTTAGTTTCATAATGGTGAGTCTGTGTCTCAATGTTCGAGAAATGTGGGTTGTGATAACGAAACCACATCATAGGGTATTTTATTTAATATATAAATAACAATTAAGATTCTTATTAGTCCTTTCCATTTAGTTTCTATGGTTTGGCTAATTAACATTTAGCATCCATTTAATTAATATGGTTTGGATAATTATTATATAAATAAATGATTTATTAAAGTAATTGAATATAATAATTAATGCAAAGATTTTATTTTTTTTACATTATTTGGAATTTAATAAAATCAAATGTTTTATTAAATTTTAATTAAATGAACTTAGATCCATCAAGCAATGGATTTATCATGCATCGAGAGGGATCAAATCCCTACAAGTGCAAACCTTTTTTTCTCAAATGATACACTCCAAAATAAGAGGTTTGCACCTCGAGCCATTTTATCCCTCTTGACACATGATAGATCTAGTGTTACATGGATCTAAGATGGTTCCAGTTGAGGGAAAAAATATCGCATTTTTAGATTTTCATTATTATGTATATGCTTCAAATTAACTTCAAAATTCAAATTATATTTACTTTCCTTGTCATGAGCATGTAATTCTCTTCTTTAATTTAGATTGTGTTCCTTTCCTTACAAATTTTCAATTAAAACTTTGAAACTTGTATTTCTGAATTTAACTCACCAAACAACCCCAAAAGCAACTTCGAAAGAACTTAAAAATGACTAAACAAATCCAAACAACTTCACAACCAATGATTCATATTTTATAATTTATTTATTATACTTCTTGTTTGTCCATAACCAGGCTTCTTATGATCTGAATCTCTCAGTCAATTTGAGTTCAACTTATCAAACCCAAAAACTTAGAGGAAGCTACAACGAAGGCTTTGTGGGACAAGTTAGGGACATTGTACCAGTCTAAGTCTCTATTGAATAAATTGTTCCTACAGAAAGAGTTCTATAACTTGAGGATGAAAGATGGAGACTCACTGACAGAGCATCTAAATGCATTTAATACTGTGGTAAGTCAGTTATTATCTATTGATATAAAAAATTTAGATGAAAATAAGTGCATCAATTTGTTGTTTTCTCTACCAGATTCATGTGATAGTCTAGCTGTTGCAATAGGTAGCAATGCAATTGCCTTGGAGTTTGATGAAATAGTCTCCTCCTTGCTAACATAGGAGATGAGATGGAAAAAATATGGAAAGGTAGAATGGTGATGCCTTGTCTGTACGATGATGGGCCCAAAACAGAAACAAAAATAACTCCTCGAGTGGGAGATCTAAATCTCCAGGAAAACCTATAAAAGTGTGCTGGAAATTTGAAAAGGAAGGGAACTACAAAAGGGACTGTAAATCTAAAGCTTTTGAGAATGGAAAGGGATATGATGATGCTCGTTCTACATAGGCAAAAACCACCTCAGATGAAGGTGGGGATGTGTACTTGGCTTCTTCTTCAAGTACACATGTAGATCATGAGGCATGGTTGATTGACTCGGGTGGATCCTTTCACTTCACTCCCCATAGAGAGTGGTTCTACAAGTATGAGAGATATGATGGTGGTGATGTCTTCTTAGGGGATGACAATAAGGTTAGAATCATCGGTCCCTGAAAATTCAAGTTGAAGCTGCAAGGTGGAAGGATTATAACACTGTCGATTGTTCTGCATATTCCTGCATTAGCTAGAAATCTGATTTTTGTAAGCAAGTTGGATGATGCAGGTGTAAAAATAGTATTCGTGAAAGATACCTACAAGATGGTTTGGGGAGCACTTTTATTGGTGGGGGTAGTTCAGATTGGAACTCTATGCAATCTACACGGTAGCATTGTTATTGATGGGTGCAACAATTCTGTGGTTCCTAAAAGTGGAGCAGAAAATCTAGTGGTCTTTGGACAAAAGACCATGATATGGAATTAACGGCTTGGACTTATTGGAGAGAAGGGCCTTTCAATACTTCATCGTAAAGGTAGGTAGAAGGTACGTCTAATAGCTCTCTAGATTTTGATTTCTGTAAAAATTGTGTATATGAGAAGCAAAATCGGGTGAGTTTCCTCTCTGGTGGTAAGAGAGCGAAACAAATATTAAAGCTTGTGCATAGTGATGTGTTTGGAACTATGTCAGTTCCATCACTAGGTAAGTTTGTGTACTATGTATCATTTATAGATGACTTCTGAAGGAATATATGGATATATTTCCTCAAGAAGAAATATGAAGTCTTTGACAGGTTTAAAGAATTTAAGGCTCTGGTTGAAAATTAGGAAGAGAAGAAGATAAAGGTGTTGATGACAGATAATGGTTAAGAGTATTGTAAGAAGGAATTTGAAGAGTTCTATAAGAAGTGTGGTATAGCACGGGAGAAGACTACTCCATACACACCTGAGAAAAATGGATTTGCAAAAAGAATGAAGTAGACGTTAATGGAAAGGGCAAGAAGCATGCTCAGTGGTGTTGGGTTAGGACATGAATTCTGGGGAGAGGCTGTGGAGACTTCATGTTACTTGGTCAACAGATCACCTTCATCAGCATTGGAGGATAAGACTCCACAAGAGGTATGGACTGGTAAGAAACCCTCTCTTTCACATTTAAGGGTATTTGGATGTGATGCATATGTACATGTTCCAAAGGAGAAAAGAACAAATTTGGATAGTAAATCTGAAAAGTGCATATTTTTTGGGTATAAGGATGGTTTAAAAGGTTATAAGCCTTGGAACCTAGTAACAAGCATGGTTGTGTAGAGCCGAGATGTGGTTTTTAGAGAGGTGAAATATGTTATTAGACATGAAGTCCTACCAAGGGAACCTGAGAAGATAGAGTTTGAGCTAAAGGAGGAAGAATTGAACTCTACAAAAGAAGAGGAATTAGAAGATGAAAAGCCAAAAACTCTGGTTGTGAGAAGATCATTTCGAGAAAGAAGGTAGCCATCAATGTAGCCCGAAAGGTGCAAGTAGCCATGGCAGTGTCTGCATTTAAATCATAGTTGCTCGTAATCTAGAACTTGTATGTGTGACCAATCAGCCACCGTGACTTTTAATGGCTTCAGGGAGACCTTCCTCCAGGTCTAATTCTACACAAATTCTAGCACAGGAATACTGGTCCCTTCCTTCTGCTCGGTCAATTTATTTACCTAGCTTGTTGCTTAAGGATTCCAAGGATTTAGGGTTCTAGCATTGGAGAGGAAAGTGGGGCAATCTCACCCAGACCGGAATGACTGAGGGCACATCCTGGGTCGGGTCAAAGTCTGGAGTCCATTGGTTCACATATAGTCCCTTAGGCCCCATGAAGTATGAGACATTTATGAATATTAGGTTTCTATCTTCCGCTGCTTCGAATACAAATACAAAGAAGCCTTTGTCGGCGAAATGGATTTTTATTCCTTCTTTGACTAGTTGAAAATAGCTCATAGTTGAGTAAATAACATATATACTATCTGTTATTTCCTATGCGAGCAATATTTCCTATAAAAATGGATAGGAATAAGATGTAAATGCTTGTCACCATTATTTATGTTCTCCTCAACACATATGTAGGAGTGAAACTATAAATTTTAGATTTACTAGTGGTTACTACCAACCAAAATTTATACAAGTCAGAGCGAGGACGTAATTTATCTTATTCACATCTCTATTTATTAGTTCTTGCCAAAATAAGACTATAGACTTATGATTTGATAATTAACCACTACTAATTTACAATGAACTTAAAAGAACTTAAAAATGACTAAACAAATCCAAACAACTTCACAACCAATGATACATATTTTATAATTTTTTTATTATGTCTCTTGTTGGTCCATAACCGGGCTTCTTATGATCTAAATCTCTCAGTCAATTAAGTTCAACTTCTCGATCCCAACAACCATCAAAATGACCACACATGGTAAAACATATCATTTCAAACATTACACGAAAACAGAAATACATTGTAATCGTATGTGAAAATCATTTCAATAATTATAATAAAACATGTGGTTATATATGGAAGAAGATATTGTGAATTCTTACGACACTCAAGAAAACGAGTGCCTGGAATTCGCTCGGTCATTTCCCCACAAATCTACAGCTTAAACCTGAAATTCTGCTTTAAGATTTTACAATTCACGGAGAATTTCATTATCCGCAGAAGGTTCTCCCATTGTCCCGATAGCTGTGCTGATACCCCATCCAAGTTGTGCAATTCTAAAGTGAACGCACTCAAGTATATTACATCCTTTAATCACACAAACCGATGGTTTATCCTCATTTTCACCTTCACGAGAAAAATGTTTAAAAATGCGATTGATCCCATCTACTATATGTAAACCTCTACAGTGAATATTATCAGCTCATGGGCCTCCTGTCATCAATATGTCCTTCAAAAGATAAAAACCCAACTGAAGCGCCTTAAAATTATGCTGCCCCTCTGCTCCGACTTCTAGAAGTTGTTCCTCGCTGAGACCTATCACCTCTTCCGATCTATCGATTTCTCTAGCGATGCAAATAATTATAGCATCAACCAGGATTTGTGATTGAACTGGATTATGTAGATAAGCTGTTGTGATCCAGGATCTCCGCAGAATAGAAATCACGTGGTTCAAGTCTTCACTGCTAATATCCTGCGCATTCGTTTCAGACAATTTCTTTGTAACAATAAAAGGGCCCATGACTCCTACAACAGTTTCGTATAATTCTCTTCCAAGGAATTGCTTAGCTTGGGCATTCATCTCATCAAAAGTTTTACAAAATATTCTTAACATAAGGGATTCGATTTTCATATAGTTTTCGGGATAAAGACAAACAAACTCAATCATTTTGATATACCCCCCAATCAGTAGAACAGTCTTTGTTCCATCTACGTCATATATGTCCCAAGGTTTCAGGCGGATAACATCAATCGCCCTGGCGATTTCCTTGCAGACATCCCATACAATTTCTTTGGCATCGTTTTCTACTGAATTGCTCAGGAGAAGGATCCATACTTTAATGATCAGTTCGTTCAAGTATCTGAAGCCATGTAAGGATCTGAACGTTTCTGTGTTCTTAGAATCAAACTGACAATACATGCGCAGTAGATTAATTTTCTTCCACATTGCGCAACACTGCATTTTCGTTGTCACGTTTTCTGACAAAGATTCCCCTAATATGTCCAAATACTGCTTCATTTCTCCCTCTTGCAAAATTTTTGCGTACTCCTCAATTACATCTATCTCTGAACTTTTGCACTCGGAAAGTTTCTGAAGTTTAATGTAGTCTTCCATTTCATGCCTCAATTTTGTTTGGGGAATGGCACATTTGGCGTTGAACCATTGTTTAGTAAAGGGGTTCTGTGAATGACGTTTGGTTTCCCAAATGGTCTCTAAAGTTTTTCTATTGTACAGACTCTGTGTGGGATCTTGGTCAAGCGGTAACCGCACTGGATCGTATGCAAAGTCGCACGATATGATGTCCATATATCTTTCAGGAACCATTTTCCTCTGGATTTCAGTCTCGTTGATTGTAATACTACAGAATATCTGGTCACGTTGACAGCACTTCAATACGAATGAAATAGTTAATCGGAAAGCCAAAACCAAATGAGAGTTTAATCTCTATTTATAAGAATAGATACGAATGAAATCGTTAATGGGAAAGCCAAAACCAAATGAGAGTTTAATTTCTATTTATAAGAATAGAAACCAAAGGGGAAAGATTATGGTGAGGGTTGGTTGCTTCTCTCCGCGTTATTGGAAAGGGTCGGCTGCTTTCTCTCTCTAGGCCGGACAATTTATTTTTGGATGGTATTTAAAAGAAATTTTTTCCTGCACTATTTTATAATATTTTTAATAATATATATAAATTAAAAATTAATATTTATTTTCAAAGTATATAGTTTAATTAATTAATAAAAGAATTATATTAATTAGTGTAATATTAATAGAGTTATGATTTTTTGGGTATATAGTATTGATAAGTTATGGTATTGCAATGTAACTTATTTACAGATTTAGAATCTCCATGATAGAGTGGCACAACTCTAAACGATTAAGATTCTTGTTCCATCTTTATATATATATATATATATGTTTAACTTGTATATTAATTTTTCTTATAATAATGAACTTATACACATGAGATATAGATGAGTTAAACTTCCACAAAAAATTGATAATAAAGTTGTAATTTAGTTAGTTTTCTAGAATATTTTGAGTAGTAGTCTCATATTAAAGCTGACATAAATTCATCTCAAAAGTAGTTAAGTTATTTCTGTTTTTAAATTCAATTGATTAATTAAGAAAATGTCCTAAGCTATGTCTTTCTTGGCATGTGGTATTAGTAAATAGTAGTATTTGACTATAGTGTTATAACAAATCCTATTTATAGGTTAAGAATCTTCATTGTAAAGTGAGGGTCAATTTTCATGCTTAAAATGATGTAAGATGTATCCGAGGTAAAAAAAAATATGTCTATTAACATTTACCAACTATTTAATTTATATGGTTTTACTAGTTGTATGTTGTTGCTGCTGATGTTACCATTTAAAAAGAAATATGTTTTTTCCCCTCCAAGAACCCTTGGCTATTGGGAGTAGAGGTAAATAATTATTCTATATATATATATATACTATTTCCACAGCTACCACTATAACTTATAGGTGCTTACATATGCCCTTTTCACAAACACAAGTAAATTAGGCTTAAATAGATTATAAATTTTTATTCTAAACTATTATTATTATCAAATATGAAAATAAATAATATGAGTGAAAATTATATACATTTTAAACAAAATGTAACTATATTTTGAACCATTGAGATTTACTAAAAGGCCTAATTAGCCTCAATTTACAATACCATGACTTAGTAACAACATATGCCTGTAAATCATCTTCATATGACATTTTTTAATTAATCAATTTAATAAAAAAAATTGAAATAACTACCTTGAGACAAACTTTAACCTTTAATTTGCTATCACTATGAAGAATATTCTATAATATTTTAAAATATTCTATTGAGGTCAAATCCTTACCACCCACCTATTAATTATTGATAACTAAACTAAAGTTTTGAAAGCCATATTCCAAAATATACACACCTATCTCATAATTAAAAGGTCACTTGACTTCAAATAGAATGTAATATGTAAAAGCTTGGTATTTCCATGAGGAAGATATAAGGATCTGAATTACAAGGTATTCACATTCTCAAATTAATTTTCATAAAACGTGTCCTATTGAAATTATAAAAAACTCATAGAAGTGTATTGTTACCACTATTCCACATAGTAGAACCAATATTTCATAAATGCCACAATCACCAACATGCCTTTGAAAACTTGAAACGAGTCTACTTGGGAAACAAATAGTCAACCATACCACTTCAACTAAGTTATGGTTGGTAAATGTTAGTAAGTATCAAAATACTTACCTCATAATACACCTAGCATTGCCAAACATATAACTAGATTCTTAGTTATGGAGATTAACCTTTAGTTTAGTAATGATATTCTTACCATGTATATAGGCTTTGTTACAATACCATGAATTACTAATACTTTTTTCCAGAAATCTAACAACCATGTTCAAATGACATGGGTTCATATGTTTTTTAATTAATCAGTTGAATTAATAGATAAATAATAAGATAACTAGTTTTGACATAAATTTCAACCTTTAATTTCTTATCTCTAACAAAAATGTTCTAGAATATTCCATAAAAGTCAAATCCCTACCATCCACCTAATAATTATTGGAAATTAATTAAAATTTTAATAACCCTATTTCAAAATAAAAAAACCTATATGCATACTGAAAGGGTCATGAAACTTTAAATAAGACGTGATGTATAAAAGTATGGAATTTCTATGTGAAAGATATATGATTTTGAACTGCAAGGTATTCCCATTGTCAAATTAATTAGTCCTCTTAAAATTAGCGAAAACACATAGCAGTGACGTTTCCATTAGCGAAAACACATAGAAGTGACCTTTCCATTGTATAGTGGAATTTGTGATAATAAAAAAAGGGTGATATGGTTACACCTCCATTATGATATGTTTGGGGAGTTAGCTGAATAGTGATGGCCTTTTCACCAAGGTCTTTGATCCACCGAAGCTTTAAGTTCAAGTCTTCACGAGGTGAATTACGTAATCATATCTAAATATTGTATCAACCTACCAAAAAAATGTTTATGGAGTTATGAGGTTATGGATTTCATTAAATTCCATGGTATACTACTACGTTGTTCGTGTGTATTCTAGTTTTGTGTGTCAAATTTTATTATAATATTGAATTTTTATTGAGATTATTTTCTACATGGTTATTGTTACTATCGCATTGTTAAGTTTAGTAATATAAGTGTTCGATTTTATTAATTTTTAACCATTAAAATTGTGTGAAGATAGTATCAATAACCTATCATTTGAAAATAATACGAACATGTTACTTGGCAAGGGTCGATTCTGATGACAAATAAGCTAGATACTATCTCTACCCCTATTTTCAAATTTGTGACCTTTTGGAAAGAAAAACGTGTTCATAACCATAAGGTCCACACACTATATAGTTGTTGGATTTTATTTTAGTGTTAATGTGCTTTTAATCTTGAGGGATTAGTGCACGAAGCTATCACCATGCATTTTATTGCAATATCCCCTCACATTTTGCTATTAATTTATATTTGTTAGAAAATCATGCATTGGATGCACTAATGATATAATTTGTCATCTCTTTTGGTAATTTTGAGGTGGGTAAATTGGAGTTATTGGCTTGTGCGATATAATATAAGGTACAAATAGGGTATTTTCAGACATTAAATGGTTTTTATTTGGGTGAGAAATTTATTAAAATTATTTTTTTATCTCTACATGATGTTTTTTTACACATTAGGAGCTTTCTAGTGATGTGAAAATCACTTTAATTAGAGCTTATATGAGAAAGTTGTCACCACTTAAAGTTGTCTTATCCAATGAATTAGCTTGGTGTTATATCGATGTGATAATATGTTGCATATTCACATAAGTGAAGTTCGTCATATATGGTCATACAAGAAGTTTCTAGAGAGTACCCAACCGTAACCCTAATAAATAGTTGATACATTCAAAAATCCCTTACCCTGTTACTCAATTATTAGGCCATGTCAATACTACTCTGCTAATATAAGAATATGTTTCATTCTTATTGTGTAATATTCCATAATCACACCAAGCATGTAAAAGCAAGATATTGAAACATAGCAAAGGAAGTAGAACATTTCCTTACAGATATTGAAGTTATAGTGTCGACTTTATCTCCATATTAAATACACATTCTTTATATTTTCATTTCATAATGGAGAATAACATAACAAAAAATAGTCTATGAACTTTTAGGTAGATTTTTCCCATTAATGTTTCATTTTCTTAACTTTAATTTTACATTATTTTATAACATTTAATTACTAATATTATATTTAATATATATATATATATATATATATATATATATATATATATATATATATATATATTAACATGTTGCAATAAAATATCGATAATAATTTATAAATAAAATAATCGAAATTATAATACTCCACTACGAAAATTATCTATTTATATTATATAGTATTTGGTTTTAATAATTTATTTTTTCTTAGTTTGCACCTACACTTTAACTAAGACAACTCTAAGTCATTTGCCGTTGCTATGTTGTACATCACATTCTATATTGTATATCTTTTACCAAGTCTTTTGTGAAAGGTTCACTTCCCACATGTATTTATGTTATGTTTAAGAGAATTTGAACCCAAAAAAACTAGTACTTCACTTGCATAACTTAATTAACTTAGTCATCGGATAACTTTCTTGGCACAAAAGGATGATATTTTGAAATTTTCAAGTATTATAATTTGATTTTTTTCCCTCGAAGAGTCCAAAGTGAGGTGACGCTATAGTTGTATAATTTTCCATGGACATTGTCTTCACAGTGAATTTGGAAACTCATCCAAATTGTCGTGATTGAAAGTGTATCTACAACACCTAGCAAGGGGAATTATATGTGGTTTCTTTTGATATCAAAGTTCAGTTGTCCATTGTTTCTTTTGATATCAAAGTTTAATTGTGTTAGAGGTGCTTTATAATTTAACATGGAGGAGATGGGATGGCATGATAGTAGGTTAATGTGATTTCTACATATTTTATATATAATTAATTTTAATTTAATTTGATAAATTTTTTTAATTTTTTTAAATTAAATTTTAAAGTAAAAAAATAGGGGGAGATATTATAAGGAAATGTAGTACTGTAAAATAATAATTTTGTAATTTAATTAATAATTATATACAAATTTAATAACTACAATAAACGTATAATATAACAAGATCTTTAATTATGGATATTTACTTTTATTTTATTAAGGATATTATTAATTTATAAATAAGATTTGTTATAATATCACACGACAATGTATGGATGATCAAAGCTACATCCTTAAAAACAATAATTCATTTCAAAATATAATTAATATTATAATTATAGGCTATATTTATTTTTAAATCAAAATAGTTTTCTCTAATATAAAAGCCTATCAAAAATCTAATTGATTTCAAACCAAATTATTTTAACATAATAACTTGATATAATAGTAGCATATCTATGTGGTGTAATTTTTATTTTCCTGTTTTCTCTACTATAAAGTCTATCAAAATTCCAACTGATTTCAAATCAAATTATTTTAACATAGCAACTTAGTATAATAGTAGCATACCTATGTGGTGTAATTTTTATTTTCCAAAATAACAAACTTATGCGATTCCACACCATGTTTAGAAGTTGTGGCTTCTTCACAATTGGTTAACTGATTTCAAATCAAATAATTTTAACATAACAACTTGGTATAATAGTAGCATACCTATGTGGTGTAATTTTTATTTTCCAAAATAACAAACATATATGATTTCAAACACATGTTTGGAAGTTGTGGTTTCTTCATAATTGGTTTTGAGTACTTATTTAGTGATAATATTATATTTCATTTATTTTTAAATTTTCCTATGTATTATCTTTTTTATTATTTTATAATTTTACTTGTTATTAAGTTATAGGTTTGTGATTAATAGTGGGTTGTTATTAATAACAGTTGTAATGAAAAATTAGAAAAACAATAATACATTGATTTTGTGGAGGGATGTCTGCAAGGGGTAGCTCAAGTGGCAATGGCCGTGGAAATGAAGTCTCACTGAACCGGAGATCTTGGGTTCAATTCTTGTGCTACCCTCCCCGGAAATGGGGTGAAACTCGAAAATGAGAAGGTCCTACCTAAGCTTACAAAAAAAAATTTGTGGAGGGATAATTAAAGGTATTTAAGAAATGAATTTAAAAATGGTGTAAGAACATAAACTATATTTCTTTTTGTATTTATATGAATTGTGTTTAACTATGTAAAGTTTGAGTTTTTCTAACATTGATATGATATTTTTTCATGCAAAATATAAGCCATTTGTTTCCTGTAATGTGGTCTAGTATCTAAACATTCGAATCTTACTAAATTTTTTACGAAATTGTAGAGAATAAGTTTTTCTTGTGCACAACTATTTTGTAAAATTTATAATTTTAATGCTAATTTTTTTTTTTAAGTATGACCATCATTATATATTGAATTTACAATACTTTCTTTAGATCAACCTAAAAGGGTCTTACAATTACCAAACATCCCTGGTTATTTTTTAAATTTATAGGTCTTAATGTCCATCATATATTTTTTCCAAATGGTAAAAGCCACAAAAGGTTATCATGGAAATAAACAAGTGATGTATTTTCAAATTCGATATATGTCAAGAGATAAATGTATTCAAAATAGTAAAAATTATTAATTAAAAGGAAAATTAGATATTTTGAATCTATACAATGTATCTATATCAGTATGAAGGCTCATGGAAAATGGATTTGTTTAACTTACAGAAAATTAATATCAAATATAGAGATAGAGATGTTTTTTTCAAAAACTTATTATTTCATATAATTTTAACCTAAAAAAATCAATTTTTTGATCCTAAACCTATATATGAAGCAACCAAGTCACCATGCATGTAGCATTTCCTTCAGGAAAAATATAAACAGGAAAAAAAAAACAAAAAATGTGTGTGTTAATAGTGCATGCATGATCTTTGTGTCAACAATGATTGCATGTTAAAAAGTGTGTGCATTTTTCTAGTGCAAGGGAAACACACATGCTCATCCATCTAGATATTTTAACACTTGGGAAATGGTTTAGGTGGGTTTGGGGTTGTGGGGAGGGCGATAGAGGGAGGGATAGAGTGGCCAAGGTATACGAAGAGACAACTACATAGAGAAACATAGATAATGTAATGAGTGTGGAAGAGTGAGTTCGTGGGAAATGGTTTAGGCGTCTTTGGGGGGTGGAGAGGGTGATAAAGCAAGTCTATAAAATGTTCATTTTCAATTCAATATTTCATTTTCCCACAAGTATCCATAAGTTATCATCTCAATCATGCTTATTAAAAGATACAAAATAACTACACCAACAAGCTTCCACATTTTCCATCTTTGAACATAATAATACTAAAACTAACTTCCATCACCAATGACATCACATAATTGAATGCTTGAAAATGCTTCCTAGTGGGACCCCTATTTATTTTTTCTTTTCATATCTATGATCTTTAAAGGAAAACTGAAACATATTATAGTTATTTAAGGCATTGCAATTATTTGTAGGCTAAACAAGTTGGGCCATATATGGGTCAGTATATGGTGACTTCACGGTGTGGTTTTCTATAGTAGGCCAAGACTTAATATCTCTATTTAACAAAATTTGAACATGATGTGACCATTTACTCTTGCTTTTATGATTAACTTTGAAGTATAAATCAAGTGTGTCTAAGGTGTTAGAAGACATTGATCAATGTTTGCACAAGGATGTAACATTACAATCCATGTAACATATTTTGAAACTTATCTTTTGGAATGAAGCAAGGGAAAGATAAGAAGACTTGGGAAGGGCCTATTGCAATGCTTCCTACAAGGAGTATTAGCAAACAATCATTACTTACCATAGCGAACTGTGAACATATAAGAGGTACTTTGTTGTAACTGATTGTTTATGCTCAACAACATTGAGATAATATTGGTAATATCATTCACAAAAATTTGTTAGCATGACACTTTAATAGTCCAAGTAGAATTAAGAGATTTGCATTTAAGAAAAATGAAAAACAAAATAAATTAAACATGTAACAGAAATCAAAGACAAATAAAGAATCTAAATGTTTATTTATGTACAACTATATTTACAAGTTCTTTACGTGGTATTACTATTTTGCATCAACAGTAAGGTTTTGGATGTGAACCATTAGTTGTATAAGAAAAGGTCCGCCTTCCTCGTCCTTAAAAAAATATGAATTATTTGCAATGACAGAGGAAAATATGTATGGACCTAGCCATAACTTCTCAAACTTTAATGTTTTCCCTTTTCAGCATGTGCAAAATCCCATTCTTTGACTAGCTTTGAAGACAAATGTTTTAAATTCATTACCAAAATACTTCTTTATTGTTTTCATTTTTTAAATTTCAAGTTACTTAAAGAATAAATCCTATTCTTCAAGAACCAATAGTGTATTAAATCTTTGAGAAATATTAGTTGATTTCATTTCTTCAGCGTACAGACTAATTTGAGAGAAATGAGGTCAAGCCCAACATGCATAATTATGTCTTGACCATATAGTATCTAAAAAGGAGTATGACTAGTACTTGTCTTCGTAGTTGTACAATATACCCATAAAGCATATGTTAACAAAATGTGACATTAATGATGCTTACCATTTATAATTCCTTTTAATATATTAACTAGGTTTTTGTTAGTGGAATCATATTTCCCATTTCCTTGAGGGTAATAGGTTGAGGAAATAAAGTGTTTTAGTGCAAAGTTGACACAAAATTATGCCAAATTTCTTGACATGAAAGTTCGTCCATTATTCAAGATTACTTCTATTTATAAATGAAACCTATAAAATATATTTATATACAGGAAAGTATATTACCTACTTATCTGTAACATATTTCAATGGCACTGCTCTAGCCTAGTTTGTGAAGTAGTAAATTGAAATTAGGATAAAAACATGTCCTGCAGAAGAAGAAGTATTGATATCTCAACCAAAATCTAATCCTCAATTTGAAAATGGAAAATCAGGAATGATTTGCTATAAAGGCATGGCTAATAATTTCTCTTTCCAAATGCTTTTTGACATTCGTCAGAAGCTTGAGCAAACTTGTAGGAGTGTTTGAAGGTAGAAGGCCAAAAATAACACGTCCCTATGAACAATATCTTTAGCAAGAAAATGTTTGCCAACATGTTTGTGAAAATAGGTTTTACTATGATGTTTTTTAAGCATTAACTGCAATTTTGTTTCATCTATACATATTAATAACATCCTATTAATAGACCTAATAAACAAGAGATTTGCCAAAATAAGGTATTTAGAAACTTCTAGATGGAGCATCCTTCACGCATGATTTTCCAAGTTATGAGGAGAATGCTAATGTTGCAAGTGATACACAATACCTTGATACCAAGCATGTTTTGGCACATCAATATTAACGTATTCAATAAAAATAACCATTTTTAGAAATACACCCTGGATTAAAAGCCAAGCTAGATGTAAAGATAAGTTATGTCCGTTCAACATATTAGTAATTGTAATGTTTAGATCATGTTCTTGTATCTTGGCAAGGCGGTGTGTTAATTTTCTTGATAGGAGAGTTTGAGATAATAAGATTTTTGATGTAGGTAAAGGGAATAACCTCAATACACTTAGCAAGAACGAAATGGTGAAAAATTTTAGTAGCCTTCATGAGAGCATAAACATGCTTTTCAATTAAACTATATTCAATTTCTACATTAGATAAACTCTGACTCATAAAATTTAGTGGATGTTTATGATTTTTTTGTCTTTCTAAACTAGAATTGTAGAAATAACTCTCTCAGTGACATTATGATATATGATAAACTATTTTGAAAAGTTTGGCTTTGCTATCATAGGATATGATGCCACGAAATTTTTCATATTAATAAAGGCTTTATTTCTATTTTCATTCTAGGAAAAAGAATTGATTTTTTATTTGTTATGTGTGTGTGTGTGGGCGTTAAAGAGGTTTAGAATAGGCTTAACAATTCTCGAAAAACCAGGAATAAACATTCTTACAAAATTGATCTTTTCCATAAAAAAATCAATTTCCTTTTTTGAGGAAGGTGCAGGGAGATTCCAAATAACTACTACTTCTTTTGGATCTACAATGATGCTAGATTTTAAAACAATGTGACCAAGTAATTTATTAGAAGTAACACCAAAAAATGAATTTTTAGGATTTAATCACATGCAAATTTTTTTTAATGCTAGAAATATATGTCTAAAATCACCAAACTGATATTCTTCGATATTAGAGTAAACAATTAAGTCGTCTAAATATATTTTCATGATAACTACAACAAGATCATAAAAGGCTATTTGCAGAGCTATTTGGAAGGTAGCACCCACATTAATCAAACCAAAGGCATGTGTTCATAGGAAATGGTACCCGATTGGTTAGTATAGGTAGTTCTATATTTATCAACTTTCTTGAGGCATTATTTGATTATAACCTGAGAAAATATCAAGGAGTGACATCATTTTTTATCCCTCTACTTGTTAGGGAATTAAATCAATGTTCATAAGAGGAAAAATTTCTTTCACACTAGCCTTATTAATTCATATAAATAAATGCAAAACTTGATATCCCCATTATTCTTCCTAACATGGATTAGGTTAGCAACCCACTTTTGATATTTAACAAGAAAGATAATATAAGCATCTAATAAAATTTCCAATTCTTTTCTAATAGTAGCATCAAGTGCAATATTTACATATATTTGTTTTTGTCTTATAGGTTTGGAATTTTCTTTAGCAGGAAATTGCATGTTGTATTATATTTGTATGGAAATCACACAAATAATCTTATGACCATGCCAAGACATAATAAAACTCACGAAATAGATTTATGAATTTCTTTTTTAATTCTTCATAGCATTGGGCTCCAATTTTTAAAATCTTCATATTTTTTTTAGTTCTAATGTTCATTGTGATGGTATGAACTATATTTCTCCTAAATTCCCCTTTTTCCTTTTCTTTATGACTACTAACATCACTTGAGTAGAAAGAACCTTAAGAGTGTTAGGAAATTTATTATCATCTAAAGAGATGATTTCATCTTTTTCTAAAGGTTCCTCCTTCAAAAAATAACAAATGCTTTCATCATTTGGAAATACTTTCCATGGTTCCACGTTATTTAGCACATATGGATGATATAACGAAATAAAAGTGCAATTACATCTTTTGGGATAAGTTGTGAAGATAGCTAATAAATTAACCAAAGAGTTTAAAACCCTTCACAAATAGGTTATTCAATGGGTTATTGATTTTATTTACATGGTTTATCACTAACCTAGAATCACCAAACTTCGTGAGGTGATAACATCCTAAGTTAAATTCATTTTTGATACCTAGAATAAGAGCTTCAAATTCTACTACATTATTTGTACAAGTTAATTCAAGTTTATATGCAAAACTTTGAATTTTACCTGAAGGGGAGTATAACATAGTGCCCACAATTTCCTTCATTGGACAAGCACCAGCAAAACACATATGCAAAACATGATCATTAGGATCAATATATGGTACTACAAAATTTTCTTATTCTAAAAGGTTGTAGAAAATAGCATCATCTTCTTCGATGAAATTGATATGAGGCAGAGGAATACTTTCAATATATGAATAAATACAACCCTAATGAAGAACAACAATGTTCTTTCCTACCTTAGGAAGGGAAATATGTGACCCAGCTATGGACATATATCCACCAGTCAGAGCTTGCCAATCCTTGCTATGAATAGTAGAATAATTACTTACAAGGATATCAATTACTTGAATATTACATGTAGTGCATATTTGAGGATGTGAACATAAAACCAGAGTTACATATTTCATTTCATAAATAATTGCTTGCTACTAGTTATTAATAGCCAACATATTTTTTAAAATCTCATTGGTGCAAGATAACCCTAATTCTTACATAGTATTTTTTGACATATCATTTGGACCCAATTTTTCATCAATAAGAAAACAATGTGTGATTTTATCAATATTTTTCATGGACACATAAATAGGACGATTCCTAATTGGATTCTTTGGATTATTTGATGGCAAAACCTTATTTTCAAATTATTCTCCTTCATCACCTTCATATGTGGTTAAAATAGTGACAACAAAAGTCTTACCTTCTATGAAATTTTTAAGCTCTTGTTGTTCCAGAATTGAAGCCATGTCTAAATAAGTAGCATTAGCCTCAATGTTAGGCGTATACTTTAATATATTATGTTTTTGAAAGGATGATGAAGAAGAATGAGAATTATTTTCTTATTGTTGAATATTTCTTGTAGATTAATCATTCAAATTTGCATTGTTTTGAGAATTATATTATCAAAAAGTTGAAATAGAAAAATTATGAGTAAAGGTATCCTTTTGTGGACCACCTTTGTTTTTTTTAATAAGAGAAATTTATAGTATCGACAAAGGAGATGTCATTTTCCAGTGCTCAATCTAAAGTAGCGATGATAAAATCTAGTAGTTTACAAAAGGTTTTTCTCTCGTACATTTTTTCTAAGTTCACATGTATTTTCATCATGATTCTCCTCACATAACTTACTCCAAGCCCATTTAAGGATAGTCCTAATATTAAAAGTTTGCAATTCATTTCAAAATGTAGCCTGAAAATAACTTTAAGAAGTGGATTGGGTGATTATGTTCTTTTCAAAAGAAATCGTCCTATTATTTAAGACCCGAATCAATTGCAAACAACTATCATATTAGTCTAATTCTCTGAGTCATACATAGGAATAACAGTCGTTATAATGTGTTGCTCATAGTCAAGACAAATTTCTAATGTTGATCCTAAAGTATTTATGTTTTTATCCTCTAATTTATGGAAATATGAAGAAGGAATTTGATTATAATAATGCACTAAAGTAGCTTGATTATGAGGTGTAATGAATTTAGGAATCTAATTATACACTTTGGTAAAAATCAAATTGAATGCCTTGATTATTTCACCCTTATTGAAAACTAGGTTGCTATAACACTTCAATGGATTGACTGGGATTTAAGGTTGTCCGTAAGTTTATTTGAACCATAACAAAGTTTACCCCATGTAGAGAAGGTTTTAGGAGGTAGTTCGAATAAATAAACCACCACTTTCCCTTATGAAGAGTTAACAAAGAGCCTTAGAGAGGCATCATTTTCAATAGCACCAATAATATCATAGGCATTAGAGAAAGCGACAAAATGTCCATTAACTAATATAGTCCCATTACCTAAAGGCTTGGGAAAATGATCCTTAAGTTTTGGAGTGGCTGTAGTAGTTGGCCTAAGATTGAGAGGAGAAGGTACATGCCATGGAGTAGTATTGGCATCTTCTTCAAACTGAAATAACCTATATTTTTTAATCATTTTGATGGTGTTCATAATAGAATGAAAAGGAGTAAAATGACTATATATAAATCCAATTAATTGAAAACCAAAAGCCTAAGAAGTGGAGATTGAATTTGATGAAAATAATAAGTCATTTAGTTATTATTAAAAGAAAAAGATGTAGATAAACTTGTTATTTTTGCCTTAGAGTTAGATAATGATTTACACAATTTTATATGAAGTTCTTCTAAGAATTTCTTACATCTTCAATTTTCTAATAAAGTGTAAAATTTAGGAGACCCACATCTTGTTTGACATGGAGAATGAAACTGAGAGGTCATATGACAACTTCAAGGGTTAGCCAAAGCGTTATAAATTTTTTTTTGAAGGATTTGCTAATGCCCTTGAATTTCTATGTCTTGAAAAATGAAGCTTTAATTTCTCATGAGATTTAGTGGTTCATATTATATAATAAAAAACAAGAGGTAATACTGATTTGACTGAGAAATTCTAGAGAAGAGAGGGAACGTTTTTCCCGAACATGGTTTGCAAATGATGTTTATTGTAGAAATAGAGTATTTGTGCAAAACACCTCAAACATCTTAAAGATAAAGGAGATAGAAGGGGTCACCACTATTAAAAATGTTAAAAGGGGTCTAACATAAATGAAAACTACAAATAATAAATGAATATTCATATAGGAAAAAAAAAATAACAACAAGAAAATAAATTTTAGATTAAGTAAATATACAAAACAATTGCTTAAAATATAAGATTATTGAAGTAGAAATAAAATCAACAATGAGAATGAAACATGATCCTTTATTAATAATCAAGCATAAATCTTGAATTGATAACTTTTAAAATTCCCAATGAGAACTTAGACCTAGGAGTTCTGAAATTATTTTAGATGTCAAAGATCCATACAAAAGTCATCGAATGACATGAAAACAAAAGAAGATTTCATAAATCTACTTGGACTACATCAAGGATAGTGCAATGAAAAATTTATTTTTTGCGAAAGATACACATATTAGTATTGAATGTGTTTATAATTTTTAAGAAGCACAAATATAAATGTAGATAATAAAATCCTTGAGAAAAGAACCAAAAATTTAGTCTCGATTTGATTTTCATGCCATTCTATAGTAAATACCCTGTTGTCAACAAAGTTATCAACCTACAGAAATAATAAGTATGAATAAGGAAATTAATTACAATAAAGCTCAATGCTTCAACATACCTCTTATAAAATGATTTGTGTCACTGATTATAGCTTTTCAAACATTTACTTGGTATTTGAAATAGTTGTGAGGAACAAAATCAATGGAGTAGTTTTATATATTCTTCACACACACTTTTTCAATTGCTTAGTTCAAATTCGTATATCTTCCACATGGAAATTCCATACTTTTATACATCACATCCTATTTGAAGTTTCATGACCCTTTCATTATGCATATAGGTTTTATTATTTTGAAATAGGGTTATTAAAATTTTAATTTAATTTCCAATAATTATTAGCTGGATGGTAGGGATTTGACCTTCATGGAATATTCTAGAACATTTTTGTTAGAGATAAGAAATCAAAGGTTGAAATTTATGTCATTTGAACATGAGTTCTGGATTTTTCAAAAAAAAGTATTAGTAATTCATGGTATTGTAACAATGCCTATATTCATGCTAAGAATATCATTAGTAAAATGAATGTGAATCTCCATAACTAAGAATCTAGTTATATGTTTGGCAATGCTAGGTGTATTGTGAGGTATGTATTTCGATACTTGCTAACATCTACCAACCATTAAGTTTATATAATTCCACTAGTTATAGTTCACCCCCAACAACTGATAGGATATTAGATTTATATAACAACACTATTTACAACTATTTTAAGACTCTCTTCTACTCTCAATAACAAAGGGTTCCAAGAGGAAAGAAAAAACATTTTTTTAAATGGTCAAATTAACTCGAGTGTAAGGGAAAGAATTGATCTTTGACAACTAGTGCATCCAAATAAATTAAATTGTTCGTAGATGGTGATAGACATCAGAAAACTTACCTCAATATACATCCCACATTGCCAAGAGTAAGAAAAAACTATAAAAGGTTTGTGTGAAGAATATATAAAACTACTAGATTGATTTTGTTCCTCACACCTATTTCACATTCCCAGTATTGTGTAAATAATACGGTTAGAGTGGATTGTTAGCCCAGTATTGTACACTTGGCGCCACAATTCATAGGCCACACAAAATGTTTCCATGTGAGTCCATGTGACTCATTGTATGTGGGAACTTTCGATGTTAGAATTTTCAATTGTGAGATCAAAGAGACGATATTGATTAAGGTTAAAACTAATCGACTTACGCTAGTCCTACCATGTTCATTCAACTATTTTTTCTTTTGGCTAAACTAGAGCACCACTATAATGGTTTTGCAAGGTATGATTAGTCAAGGACAAATTGTTATGGATAGATTGCCTCTATTGCACTTGTAACTCAATGCTAAGGAACACCTATAACCTCATGCTTCTTTTTGGTCTTTCTCAACTCATGCAACCCAAACCTCTTCTCCCTCACTAGGAGATTGGTATAGGCTTCTATCATGTTGTACTTTTTTATGCTTTTTATTACCTCATTTCACAAAACAAACTCACATTACTTCTTTTTTAAGCATATTAATTTATAAATTTTACCTTTCCCACTATGTGTTTCCCTTAGGCCTAGTTTTTGAACCTCCATCCCTGATACCACATGTAACGTACCTCAATTTTACACAAAAAAAAATTCTTCTTACTTCTATAAATGCCAATCAATAATAAAATTTTAATTACATCTATTCGCTATTCAATCTATCTCATTTTAACTACTTCAATGACTCTAATTATCTACTCATACTCTTGTACGCATAAGCTTTTAAACCTAGTATGATGCTTCAGGACATATTTAAAATTTGGTCCTCCTACTAGGACAAGCTATTTGTTAATTACTTATAAATTTTTTTTCATTTTATTTTATTTAATATAATATCTTACTTTGAATAAAATTCAACTTGGTATTTATTTTGTGAAATTCTTGAAGTTATAATTTTTACACCTTATAACTACAATGAACATTTCAACAGAAATAAACATTTCCCATTAATTCGACAATTCATACCATAAAAACACTCATATTCCTAGCCATTACATAACCTCTAATAAATATAATATCAAACATTTAATTCTTATCACCATTAAATGATAATGTTGTTACTCTATGGAATTCATGTGGGATATATGAACATGGATCGATTGTTAGCCCACTATTGTACACCTAGCACTGCAAGCCATAGGCCACACAAACTTTGTCGATGTCAGTCCATGTGACTCATTGTACGTGGGAAATTTAAACGTTAGAGATTTTAATTTTGAAATCAAAGAGACGATATTGATTAAGGTTTAAACTAATCGACTTATGCTAGTCCTACCATGTTCATTCAATTTTTTTTTGTCTTTTGGCTCAACTAGAGCACCACTCTATGGTTTTGCAAGTATCATTAGTCACGGAAAAATTGTTATGGATAGGTTGCGTATGTTGCACCTGTAACTCAATGCTAAGGAACACCTATAACCTCATGCTTCCTTTTGGTATTTTTCAACTCATGCAACCCAAACATCTCCTCCCTCAGCAGGACATTGGTATAGGCTTCTGCCATGTTGTACTTTTTTTATGCTTTTTATTACCTTATTTCACAAAGCAAACTCACATTACTTCTTTCAAACATATTAATTTATAAAATTTACCTTTCCCACTATGGGTTTCCCTTAGGCCTAGTTTTTGAACCTGCATCCCTGTTACCACATGTAACATACATCAATTTTACACAAAAGAATCTTCTTACTTCTATAAATGCCAATCAGTAATGAAATTTTAACTACATCTATTTGTTATTCAATCTATCTCATTGTAACTTATTAATGACTCTAATTATCTACTAATACTCTTGTCCACATAAACGTTTAAAGCTAGTATGATGCTTCGGGACATATTTAAAATTTCACGCCCTACTAGGAAAAGCTATTTGTTAATTACTTATAGTTTTTTTCCCATTTTATTTTAGTTGATATAATATATTATTTTGCTACTACAGACGGAGTGGGAGGGTCCCGGCTGAATGGATGAGGGTTTCGTCAAAGGAAGGGAAGAAGGGCTGTTGATTACGGAAGCAGCGCAACAGGATAGATCTCGGGTGCGAGATTCAGAAGTATAGGAACTAGAGCAAGAAAAGGATGAACAGCTAAAGATTGGGGGACAAACAAAAGCGCAGGATCTGAGGGAACGAAATGGAAACGGAGCAGGGGAGGGGAGAGATCCCCTCCTTCAAAGCAGCGATAACAGGGGAAGCGAGGAAGGAATGGGAGAAGGAAGGAAACAGAACAAATGAAGGAGAGACCTCAGCAGCGCGAACGCAAAGGAGAACGGGAGCAACAAGTAAATGTCTGTCGAGGGCGACGAACAAGCCTAGGTTTGTAATACCGCATAATAGATTAGAGAAATATAGAAGCTACATGAAGGATTATGCTTTGATCTGTAAGTTTGTAGGATACTGGCCAGCTGAGAAAGACCTTCTCATATGGATCCAGAAAAGGTGGAAACCAAAAGGACATGTGGAAATAAAGCTGGGGGTGAAGGGATTTTTTACAGTTATATTTTCCAATCTAGAAGACAGGGAAAGGATCTTTGAGGAAGGACCCTACTTCATGAACAATGCTGGATTATTTATGAGACAATGGGTAGACTGTTACAACCCAGATAAGGAAAGAATGTTAGCAGCCCCGGTATGGATCAGACTCTTTGGCCTACCAACAGAATTCTGGGACCCAGAGATCCTTGAGGGTATAGGTAACGCAATAGGATCGTTTGTGAAAGTGGCAGAATCGACAAAGAGGGGAAGATATACAACATACGCAAGAATATGCGCGTACATGAACATAACAGAGCCACTTCCAGACACAATAGAGTTGGAATATCACGATGAGATCTGGCATCAACCAATTGATTACGAACACATTCCCTTTCATTGCAGAAGATGCCATGAGTATGGTCATCTGTACCGAGAATGCCCTATCACGTTAGCAGAAAAGGAAAAGGAAGCAGAAAATGAGAGGAGAAATGCGGCAAAGAAATCAGGAAAGGAGGATGAGGACTTCAGAGAAGTGCAGAGGAAGAAAAAAAGAGGGAACAACAAGACACAGACGGACAAAAAAAAAGGAATCCATATTATAGAATCACAAAACAAGTTCCAAATACTACAGGATGAAGAAGTAGAAACAGAGGAGAGTGAAGATGAGGAAATAGAAGGAATGGAAGTCATAAAGGAAAACGCAGATAAAGGGGCAAATCAAATAGATAAAGGTCAAGAGAGGACAAAGAGACCAATAGAAAACCAAGAGGATCAACGAGGAATGGAAATAGACCCACATAAAAGAAAAGGAGAGGAAGAAGAACAAGTAATGATGAAGCTCTTGCAGGAATGGAAGAGGCTCGATGAAAGATTTATTCCAGAGGATCAGAAACATATATACAAAGAAGCCTTTCAAAGATATAAAGAGAAAAAAGGATTAACGGAAGATCGAAGAGGTGGGAAAATGGAGATGCAGGAAACACAAAATCTAGGAATGAGCAGTACTGGAAAGGGAGGCAAAAAATGAGGTAGAAGAACAATGAGTGAAACAATTCAAGAAGTCAGAGATATGTTAGTAAATTCAGGAAGAGTTATACCTCTCTCAAAGGTATTTCAAACCCCTCCGAAACTTTTACGATGATCATCACAAGCTGGAATATAAGAGGCCTCAATGGTAGAGGCAAACAGAGGTATTTAAATGATAGACTGAAAAAAGATAAAGCCAACATAATGATAGTATAAGAAACAAAAATAAGTACTGAGAAAATGAGAGACATTTTGAAGAGAAACAAGAACAAATATGAAATGATGGGACAGGATGCGATTAGGAGTGCGGGGGGGGGTGGTCTCGTAATAATTTGGAACCCTGAAGAGATACAATTAAGCAATTGGATTAGTTTTCCAAGAATTCTAACAGGGACTGTAGAGATAATAGGAACAACGGAGGAGGTTATTATGACAGGGGTTTACGGACCCCATACCCAAGGAGAAAGGGAAAACTTTCTGCAAACTCTATAAGCATTGAGGAGTCTAATCCCTGGAAGGCAGTGGATCGTAGGAGGGGATTTCAATCTGATTAAAAGCTTAGCGGAAAAAAGAGGAGGGCTGAGGAGAATGGATAAAGCAACAGAACAATTTGGAGATATGAAAAGGGAGCAAAAAGTGATCGATATTCAAACTATAAATGGAAACCATACTTGGAACAACCGAAGAGGGGGAGTTAATCAAATTGCTTCATGACTTGATAGGTTCTTAATTTCCGAATAAATAATGATGAAAGATGTTTTCATAGAAGCCACAATTCTTCCGGTAGCAGGATCAAATCATTGGCCGATTAAAATGGAAATAGATCTCAAGCATAGACCAAACAACAAACCTTTTAGATTTGAAGGATTTTGGTTAAGAAATGAGGGGCTGATAGAGAAACTTGAAGAATGGTGGAGGAAGAGTGAACAAAAAGGAAAAAATAAAATGCACACCTTCCAACTCAAATTAAAGGAGCTGAAAGACAAAATAAAAAAGTGGAATAAAGAAGAATTTGGAAATATACTGGAAGAGAAAAAGCGCCTAGAGCAAAGAATGGAAGAGCTGCAGCAGATGGATATTCTAGAAGGTATATAGGAAGATAGAATAAAGGAAGAGGGAATTATAATAAACCAGCTAGAAGAGAGAAGGAAACAAGAAGAGATCTTATGGAGACCGAATTCAAGGGTTCAATGGCTTAGAGAAGGGGAAAGGAATACTAAGTTCTTCCATAAAGAAATGATACAGCATAGACAAAGAAACAAAATTTTCTCCAGTGAGTCCTCCAGCATGAAGAAATTGAAAAAGTTTTGGTTAACCATTTCAAAAACTTATTAAATGAAACTCAGGACAATAGAACAAAAGATATAATGAAGATAAGGAGGGAGATCCCTAAACTGGTAACCAGATAATAGAATTTGGCTCTGATGAGGAAAGTTACAATGGAAGAAGTGGAGGAAATAGTCACGAATATGAAAAGGAACAAAGCTCCCAGGCCAAATGGGTACACGGTAGAATTCTACCAAGCAGGATGGCACTTCCTTGCTGAAGAGGTTCTAGAAGTGGTGGAGGAAGCTAGAATCAATCAAAGAATATGGCCAGGTATAAACTCAACCTTGTTGACTCTTATTCCTAAACCTATCCAAGCAGATCAAGCTGAAGGCTTTCGCCCTATAGCTTTATGTAACGTTATCTATAAGATAGTGGCATCAGTGGTGGCCTAGAGGCTGAAATCTATTCTCCCGAACATAATATCCCTAGAACAAACTGGGTTTGTAGAAGGAAGACAGATTCTGGATGGATTAGTGGTGGCCCAGGAGGTAATCCACACTTTGAAAATGAAGAAGGAAAAAGGAATGCTGATAAAATTAGATCTGTGAAAAGCCTATGACAGGTTAAACTGGAGATATCTAGAAGCCATCCTTCAAGCCTTTGGATTCTGCAACAGATGAGTGAAGTGGGTCTTAAGCATGATTTCCACACCGAATTTCTCCATCCTGCTAAATGGAGCCCCATCTATTACTTTTAATGCTTCAAGAGGACTTCGACAAGGGGATCCCCTATCCCCCTTTCTCTTCATAATAGCAGCAGATGGATTAGGTAGATATTTCAAAAAAGAATTAAGAGAAAGGAAAATCCAGGGTCTGAGGCTATGGGGGAAATTTTGGGAGGAAGCGTGGCAACAAAGGGAGAAAATGTTGAATCTGCAGCAAATGCAGGATATCTGCAGAACGGGTATAGACAGAGAACTCATTAGGGTCAAAGATTACTGGATAGAAGGAAAAGGAAATGAAGAATGGAGGGAATGGAAATCAATGGAAGACTGGAACATGAATGCAACGGAGGAACAAAAAACTATGTTCAATAAGGAATTAGAGTCCAGGAAAATAAAAAATAGAGGAGGCAATGATATTCTATGATGGGGTAAAGAAGCTAAAGGAACTTTCACTATTAGGGAAGCATATAATGTAAAAATCCAGCAAGAGCAGGGGGAAGATGAGCATAAATGGAGGAAGCTTTGGAAAAATAAATGGTGGCCGAAGATAAAGATGTTTGTATGGCTGGTAGGGAGAAAATGCATTCTAACCTGGGATCGAATCCAAAAAAGAGGATTCTCAGGCCCATCAAGATGCTGCCTCTGTTACCAAGACGAAGAAGACCAGGAACACCTCCTCAATGGATGCAAAATGGCCCAGTTCCAATGGGATAAGACTAAAGATTTATTTTCGACAACTGAACGAAATCCACAGGATATCATACAAACTCTATGTAATTGGGGAGACGGAAAGCTTAAAAGCTCAGTGGTAAGAAGAGCCTAGAACATGGTGGCAGGCTTCAATGTGTGGAATATTTGGAAAGAGAGAAATGGACAAATTTTCCAGGGGAAAATATCAAACCCGGAAGAAGTTTGGAAAAATACCCTAAGACAAATAAGGGAATCAATCCTCGCAGAAATTTGGACAGAGGAAGATTGGAAGACCTCTGAGGAAGAAGCAGAAATCCTAAAAAGATTGAACCTGGAACAAGGGATGGTCTTTCAACAAAAACAAAGCAACACCAACCTATCACTGGCCAAAGTATTGCAGTATTTCGTAACCCACAGGAAGAGTTTATCAAGCTTAACTTTGATAGAGCGGCTAAGGGGAATCCAGGTCCAGCAGGATATGGAGGAATCTTTAGAAACAGACAAGGAGAGGTAGAATGGATTTATGCGGAACATGGAGGAACAATGAGTAATAACGAAGCGGAATTTATGGCAGCTTACCAAGGCCTCAAAATTGCTACAGGAAATGGATATAGGAAGATGGAGATCGAAGGCGATTCAGCCCTGGTCATAACCACCATTAGAAAATTATTACAAGGGAAACAATGGGATCAGGTTGTCAAAAGCTGGAGAACAGTGAGTATAGTCCAAGAAATTGAGGAAACATTGAAAGGTATTGAATACAAAATCACCCCACAAGTTAGGAGAGAAGGAAATAAGCCTGCGAATTACTTGGCCAATTGGGGAAGTAAGGAATTATTGGGGAAAGTGGATGACAGCTGGACAAATCAAATAGTGATGACAAGATGGGATAGCTTAAAACAACTCATAGACAACTATAACCATGAAACAACATAATGGTAATCAAAATACTGTGAAGATCTGGAGCGGGAAGATAAGGCAGTTTATTCAACAGTGAAGACAGGACAGAAGGACGGTGGCCACACCTCCATGACATTAGCATTTAATAATAATTCAGAGCAGCAGGTACGCAACCCAAAACAAAACTCGGAAAACACTGAAGAGAGCATCATTCAAGTTGCAAGGGAGAAAGGAAGTGGAGGGCAAACCCATCATAAATGAAAAGGTGGCGAGAATTCTATAAGGCGGAACAAGAGAAGGATGAAAGATAGCAAGAAGTTGAAGAAGGTGGCGAGGAAAGGTGAGACCTGGCAGAGGAACCAAAATCAATGCCTCAAATGAACCAAAATGGCAGCGAGTTGGGATAAAGGAGTCCAGGCAGAGTGGGAGGAATTTGAAGTTAGGAAATTTGAATGGAGCGAAGTAAAAATTGAATTTGAAAGCTCAGACGAAATGGAGAATAACGAGGACGAGGGTTTTCGGAGTAAGACTTTTGAAACATGTCAGAGTAGTAAAGGCACTAAGCGAGGTAGAAAGGATGGAAGAAGGAAAGCTCGCGAACAAAGAGGCAGAGGTAGACCCCGGTAAGCTAACATCGGTGAGGAGGGGAATCAGGCTCAGGGAGGGCGAGAAAGGGGGAAGAAATCTATCCGCAGGGCGGTGCATGAAGTAGAACAAGCGTACAATCTAGAGACAAATGAGGACATACGGAAAATCATTGATGTTATGGAAGACAGAGTCTTGGAGGAACTGTCTGACCCGGAGATGGAAGAATGGACAACCTAGCTGCCTGACCCAGGCAACACCAGAGGTAGATTAACTCTATACCACCGAGCTCTTCACATGTACTGGGTACTGAAGCATCTCTTGGCCAAGGCCATGGAGCAAGTAGCAACAGAGATGGTGGAAATGGCTCAGGAAGCGTCGGCAGTGAAGGAGGTGGCGAACGTTGAAGGGATCCTGCGTCAACAGAACGAACAAATTAAGGAGATTCGGGAGATGCTGAAGGAGCCGGTGAAGACCAAAGACAGTAATGAAACCAAAAGGGGAAGCGTGGAGAATTGAAAGGCTTGTTAACCATCTTTTTTGAATTTAGATGCTACTGATCTGTTTTTTGGAAATTAGTTTGCATGTCACAACAGTAGTAGTAAAGATAGGTCTTTTAGCAGATCTTTGAAAAAACAATTTTTGGAAACATTTGGAGTAAAAAGGTTTAATGTCCTGCAAGTTTTTAATGACAGTATGTAGAACGAAAAATAGTATTGAATGTTTGATGAAGAGGAACCAACAGATCCGGTTTCCCATTTGGGCGGATTGAGGTTTCTTAGTTTGTATTTTTATATTTGATGTAGATAATAGAAATGCAGTAGTTTACAAAAAAAAAAATTCAACATTGTATGTATTTTGTTAAATTCTTGAAGTTATAATTTTTACACCTTATAACTACAACCAACATTTCAACAGAAATAAACATTTCTCATTAATTCGAAAATTCATACTATAAAGCCACTTATATTCCTAGCCATTACATAAACTCTAACAAATATAATGTCAACCATTTAATTCTTATCACTCTTAAATGATAATGTTGTTACTCGATGGAATTCATGTGGGATATATGAACATGGATCGACTGTTAGCAAACTATTGTACACTTGCCACCGCAAGTCATAGGCCAAACAAACTTTGTCGATGTAAGTCCATGTGACTCATTGTATCTGGGAACTTTAAATATTAGAGATTTCAATTGTGAAATCAAAGAGATGATATTGATTAAGGTTAAAACTAACCGACTTACACTAGTCCTACCATGTTCATTCAACTTTTTTTATTATTTTGGCTCGACTAGAGCACCACTCTATGGTTTTGCAAGGTATCATTAGTCAAGGACAAATTGTTATGGATAGATTGCCTCTATTACACCTGTAACTCGATGCCAATGAATGCCTATAACCTCATGGTTCATTTTGGTCGTTTTCAACTCATGCAACCCAAACCTCTCCTCCCTCACTAGGAGATTAGTATAGGCTTCTGTCATGCTATACTTTTTTGTTTCTTTCAAGTACCTTATTTCACAAAAAAAATTCACGTTACTTCTTTTAAACATATAATTTATACAATTTATCTTTCCCACTATGCGGTTCTCTTGTGCCTAGTTTTTGAACCTACTTTTTTGATACCATATGTAACTTACCTCAATTTTACACAACAATTTCGTTTTTTTACTGCTATAAATGCCAATTAGTAATAACATTTTAATTACATCTACTTGTTATTCAATCTATTTCATTGTAACTTCTTCAATGACTATAATTATCTGCTCATATTCTTGTACACATAAACTTTTAAAACTAGTTTGATGCTTTAAGACATTTTTAAAACTTGATCCCTCTACTAGGACAAGCTATTTCTAAGTACTTATATTTTTTTTCCATTTTATTTTACTTAATATAATATCTTACTTTGCATAACATTAAACTCAACATGTATTTGGTTAAATACTAGAAGTTATAATTTTTACACCTTATAACCTAAGTACTTATAATTTTTTTCCATTTTTTTTTTTTTTTTTCTAGGTTAAGACTAAACTAAGTACCCACGGGGAATTGAACCAGTGACCTATCGCAAGGAGTGCCTTAACAGCGCACCCATTCACCGTCAATCCAAAGCCCCGTGGGCTTTTTCCATTTTATTTTACTTAATATGCAACCCACATTTCAACAAGAAATAAACATCTCGCATTAATTCGACAATTCATAATATAAAACAACTTATATTCCTAGCCGTTGCATAAACTCTAATAAATGTATGAACACAGATCGATTGTTAGCCCACTATCATACACTTGGCACTACAAGTCACAGGCCACACAATCTTTGTCCATGTGAGTCCACGTGACTCCTTGTACATGGGAACTTTCAACATTAGATATTTCATTTTTGAAATAAAAGAAAGGACATCGATTAGGGTTAAAATTAATTAACTTACCCTACGCCTACCATGTTCATTCAACTCTATTTGTCTTTTGGCTCGACTAGAGCACCACTCTATGGGTTTGCAAGGTATCATTAATCACAATTTTTTTTTTATGGATTGATTGCCTTTATCACACTTGTAACTTGATGCCAAGGAATTCCTATAACCTCATGGTCCATTTTTTTCTTTTTCAAGTCATGTGGGTACATTCGTTTCGGGGGTTTTCACATTCTATTTGTCAATTATTGTTAACTACATGTACATCTACATGTAAGGGAAATTACTTGTTTCCTTGAAATTTTGAGTTTCTCTAGGAAGAAAATAATGACTTGTCTGCGAAGAAGTAATTTCCTCCATCCGAGTCACTTGCGGTTTCAATTTATTGCTTAGATTTAAAATCTGACTTTATTTTTCACTACTATTTTCTTGTTATAGTTCCCAA
Organism: Pinus tabuliformis; assembly: GCA_031772625.1. Classification (NCBI taxonomy): domain Eukaryota; kingdom Viridiplantae; phylum Streptophyta; class Pinopsida; order Pinales; family Pinaceae; genus Pinus; species Pinus tabuliformis. The sequence goes on from CM062816.1 coordinate 756,361,002, forward strand.
ATTTTGATGATTCTAATAAGCCCATACCTTGTGCAGGGTTACATAGAGAGCATTCATCCAAACTATTATATTTGTTATCTTTGTATATGGGAAGGTTATTTTAATTCAAATATTCACTTTTGAATTTTCAGTGTTGTATTTGCATTAAAATTTAAATTAAGGAATGGGTTCTTACACTTCCTTCCACTACCTTGTCGAATTATTTTTATTAAAAGTGGCTTCGATACTTTTTAGAATATTTTAGCTTTTGAACCTATGGAATTTACCTATATTATTTTAGAATGAGGATTTTATAAATTGTGTGAGGATCCTAACATCCTTTTTAATTAATTGTGTAGAATGTTTCCATCAGTTTTGTTTCTCACACTTATGGGTTTATTTTCAAACCATAGCACTCTTGGCCCATTTCCATTCTTTTCGATAACATATATAACATATGAATGAATTGAATTCACTTGGTCCAAATGTCTATTATTCTCCCCCTCATGCTGACTTCCCTATTTGTTGATGTGCACAAGTCTTCGAGCAAATGTGTGGCCTTGCTCATTAATAGGTATATCTCCTTTGCATTTATTCTTCCTTTCATATATTTCATTTTCTTAATACTTGAGGGTTATAACTCTGGTCTATAATTTGTTGTATGTAGGTTTCCCATTTGGTTTAATCAGATACGATATTAAATCGACTAGGATTAAAATTTCGTTTCTTTTTCAACACTTTGATTCCTTCGCCATTGACCTACAGGCCAACCTTATTTCAAACTACCATCCTATATATACCTTCTTTTAGGCACATGGCTTTTCGAATAAGGTTTTTAGAACCCCATAAAGGTTTCTTTATGTTTTTCGTATATGTTTGATTTCAACCCTATTACGGTTCGGTACAAAGATATTGGCCATGATTTTGTTGTAAATGGATATTACAACCTGGGACCTTGACTATAATAGATTTTCCTTCATAGCTTGTATTAATATATGAGTGTTATGTTTTCCTAATTTGCAACCTCTTTCTTTCTTTACATATACAACAGATTTGTGAAATATATCCATATGTTATGAAACCAACTCACAAAAGATAGAAAATATAGATGAACACCTTAGAAATAATCTTCTTTGAGGGGGCAACCTCCTTTAAACTACACAAATCAAAAATTATTGGATGATACAAATGACTAAACCTCCCTTCTATATATAGGAGTCTAAGGGGTCACAATGTAATCAAGCAGACATAACAGTAATAACATAAGGGAAGAAAAATAACAATAAGTGATACAATGACAATATTAATGGGGGAATCACTAGTATTATAGGGGCTTAACATGCCCCTCTCCTTCAAAAAAGCGTTTTCCTCAATGCTTGAGTAGTTCTAGATGCTTCTATATAAAATTATCATCCTCCCATGAGGAATCTTCAGCGGATAAGTTCTTCCACTTGATGAGATACTCGATGCCAAGAAATGCCTATAACCTCATGGTCAATTTTTGTGTTTTGCAACTCATTCAAATTCATTATATTTGGTCTTTTTCACATTCTATTTGTCAATTATTGTTAACTAGATCTACATGTAAAGGGAATTACTTGTTTCCTTGAAATTTTGAGTTCCTCTAGGAAGGAAATAATGATGTGACTGTGAAGAAGTAATGTCCTCCATCTGAGTCACTTGTGGTTTCAATTTCTTGCTTAGATTTAAAATCTAACTTTATTTTTCTCTACTTCTCCCATTTTCTTGTTACAGTTCCCATATCTTGATGATATTCTTTCTAATAAGCCCATACCTTGTGCAGCGTTACATAGAGATTATTCATCCAAACTATTATATTTGTTATCTTTGAATATGGCAAAGTAATTTTACTTCAAATATTCCCTTGCGAATTTTCGGTGTTGTATTTGCATTAAAATTTTAATTAAGGAATGGGTTCTTACACTTCCTCCAAGTACCTTGTGAATTTTTTTTTATTAAAACTATCTTGGATACTTTTTGGAATATTTTAACTTCTGGACATATGGAATTTACCTATATTATTTTAAAATGAAGATTTTATAAATTGTGCGAGGATCATAACATCCTCTTTAATTAACAGTAGAATGTTTCCATCAGTTTTGTTTCTCATACGTAGGGGTTTTATTTTCAAAGCATAGCACTTTTGGCCCACTTCCATTCTTTTCAATAGAATATATAACGTATTAGTGAATTCAATTCACTTTGTGCAAATGTCTATTATTCTCCCTCTCCTACTGACTTCCCTATTCTTTGATGTGCACAGGTCTTCGAGCAAATGTGTGGTCTTGCTCATTAATAGGTATACCTTCATTGCATTTATTCTTCCTTTTATATATTTAATTTTCTTAATACTCGAGGGTTATAACCCTGTCCTGTAATTTTTTGTATGCAGGTTTCCCGTTAGGTGTAATCAGATATGATATTAAATCGACTAGGATTAAAATCTGTTTCTTTTTCAACACTTTGATTCCTTCGTCATTGACCTAAAGGTCTACCTTCTTTCAAACTACCATCCTCTGTATACCTACCTTAAGGCACAAGGCTATTCAAATAGGTATTATAGAACACCATAAAGGGTTTCTTTAAGTTTTTCTTATATGTTTTATTTCAACCCTATTAGGGTTCAGTACAAACATATTGGCCATGATTTTATTGTAAACAGATATTACGACCTGGGGCCTTGACTGTAATAGATCTTCCTTTATATCATGTATTAATATATGAGTGTGATGTTTTTCTAATTTGCAACCTCTTCCTTTCTTTACATATACAATATATTTGTGTAATATAACCATAATATTGGTGTATACATTTTCTTTGATATATAAGAGTTGGTTACTCTGACTTTTGTATTTAACTCCTATGATTCATTATATCATAATGGTTCTGCATTTTATACTCTTCATGTGATTTTCCCAATTCCTCTAGGATTTCTATAAGTTATTCATCAAAAAAAATTCGTATTAGTTCTTCTTTGCTTGATATCATTCTATATGACCATGATATCCAACCTAAGTCTACTTTTAGCATCATCTATTGCTATATAGTTATTATATTATATTTGTTTGCATAATAGTTTTGTATTTATCCTACACTTATTTTTCTACTATATTAGGACAAGTTAATTTAATCATTTCTGTATAAAGTTTACATGAAAGATATATTTCATATTTATTTTATGTAATTCCTTGATAAACGGATACCGAGCGCTAACTTCTCTTCATGCAAACTTAACTCTAGCACGTGGTTATAATATTATACTATTACTCTACTTGTCACCATCCTTTGATTACCTCTACTTATTTGCAGATAATGTGTCCAATAATACTTAATATATATGGTAAAGAAATTTTTACTAAGCTTTGTGAGTTTATTAATTTACCCATTTAGTTTTGTACTACCTTACACTAGTTTTCTTTGGGATAGTCACATGCTAGCTAAGATTTTATTAAGTTCTCTTGTATTGTCTCTTTATTTTTGGTGAATAAGATATTATTAGGGTTTATCCTTTTTATAACTAATACAAATATTATAAGAATTGTATTTATGTTTATAAGTTAATGTAAATAATAATGCATTATACTCTCTTATATTTTCTAGCTAGACTTACAAATACAAATATATGATTAGCTGGTGGAGATGAATTAGATGGAGGATGAACCACATTAGTTCGTTCAAAATGTCAACCAAAACTTAATGTTTTGATTAATCCGAAAGACATCTCATTATCAACATGGAAATTGTTAGGTAAAATAGTGAGAGGGGGAGATGAATCAATATTTTTAACTCACTTTAAATTTAAATTTCATACTCAGAGTTTTGAATGCTACTAGACCTAGTGCAATGAGCATGTGTTTTGTGTAGGAAAACAATGTATATCTATTTTACTAAATTTTCAAGTTTTCCATGAGATATTTATCTTTAACCATTGCATTATTAACTAATTAACCTTCCATTATGAAGTAAATAAAAGATAAATCATCCCACATAAGCAACACACATAGAAAAACAAGATTTTATGTGGAAACCCAATGCAGAAGAAAACCACTGCTATTTTTGTCTTTGTCTTCTTTCTTATTATACAAATAAAAACTTCATTACATTTACAATTGGTGTAGAATCTTACTGGTATGTAGGTACCCACCTGCAAGAGGCTACAACCTCCACTTATTCTCGAACGCCCACTAGAAGGGAGCTATAACTCCATGATCTCATTTATAAGCTCCTATTGGAAGGGAGGTCCCACCCCATCACTAAATGTTGCAAATCTCATCACCTTGTGAACCTGGTTTTAGAATGTTTCACATTGGACCCACACCCATAATAAGTGTAAATCAAATATGCCAAACTGAAAAAACTGAGTCACAAAACTGACATGCTTCCTCTACATAAAACCCATGTACAAATATGAAATCATTCAACACTGAACCATTTAGATAACACAATCATTATAACAGTCAACCATTCACTGAGTCAAACACAAATCATTGAGCCATACACAATCATATTTCATAAATACTTCAATACATAGATAACGCAACCCAAACAACACTACCACATACAGATTATGCATATGAAGCCATCATTTAAAAAAACAACAAACATAAATCATCAACAGTCATTGTCATGAGGCACTGCAAACCCTGGACATATCTAACTTAGAATACATAAGCAATTTTTATTATGCAAACAAGTGTAGATACGGTCTTCTCATGTTCAACACCCATGTACAGATCTCAATGTAATGCAAAAACATATCTCAGTATATATGCACGACTACCTAGAAACAAATCTCCAAAAGTATACTCTTATCATGTTCAACACCCATATATAGATGTCAATGTACTGCAAACACATAACTCAGAATATATATGTGACTAACCATAAACAAATCCATGATTGTACATGATTATTCAGACAGAACCCTACATACAAAACTAAAAACTTTCACTGCAAACAAAATCACATTTTGAAAAACTATGTGTCACATATTCATATTACAACATCATTATAGCCATTCATACATCAACATTAGTGACAAGTATAATAAGACCAGGCAAGTGTATTCACTAGTTTTTATATAATTTAATATCTATCATATATGAGCCATTTCCTTTCTCCCTGATACACATCTGTTTCAGATCAAATTATGTGTCAATATTTTGTTCACTTAAACACCTAACACCTTGATCTCCATCTCCTTATATATATTTTCTCCTTAGCCAATACTTTAGGTAAATCCTTTGGTAAATTTATTAGTATTTATTGACGGGATCAAATGAATTGTCACTTTAATTTCTATGTGCCAATACCATGGAATGAATGCATATTTCCACGGTTTAGATTATGTACATGACTTTTACTCACAATACTTACATATGTACATGGCCCTTATTTATTGGAACTGTGTATACTTTCCAAACCTCACTATTTTCATTCATCTTTAATTGAACTATAATTTCTATGTCCATATAATATGTAACATCTATACCAATTTGAATTACTTCCACAGTCATCAATTTTGACATGAAGTACATCTTTTTCAAGTAGTTTTCCATCGTGGATAACATATTAGCCATAATTCCAATAGCAATTTCATGTTTCCATTCCACAAGGAAATAATTCCATTCCATATATACATATTTTGTTCATTGATCATCATAAATTAAGTCTGATATATTGTATATCCATCAAATAATTACTATAATACTGCATTTACCTTCTTTCCAATTTGTAACATAATTTAGAAATAAAAACCATCCCGTCGCAATGGAAATGCACAAAATGACACTTTTTCAGTGAGAGAGTGACTTATCTAAAAACCACCAATCATAACTATGAGAGAAAAAATCACTTATATCTATCTTGTATGTATATATTAAATAATCACAGTTCTCATCTCTAACAATTTATTTTTGCAATTATCTCTCGTCCATGCATATAGAACTTTATATAAAGTAACAACAACATATATAATAATAAATAACCATGCATGCAGGACTTATAATATGTATAACTGAATTAAAGTATGCATCATTTCGTCTATTCTATCAATATATATCATTGAGTAACTCAAAGTGAATGATAAACATGAAACAAATTTTCATCTAAATATTTTTACTAGTTGGGGAATATTCAAGAATAGAGCATATTCCAACCAACCATGAAATATTTCAAGTGGTTCTCCCTAAGCTAATACCTTCCTGCCCTCAGGATTCAAAAGATTCAAATAATATGAATAATTGCAGAAATCTTCACTCTTAGAAAATCAACAATCACTTTTCTTCCTAAGTGGTTCCTCTTATAGATTTGTCCCAATATATTTTTAGCAACATCTCTCTTTAAGGTCTACTCACCTTTTTCTTATGCCGTTTTGTTTTAATTAAAAAAAAAAAAACAAAAAACAGAAAAATTTTATGCTTGTTTAAAGCACATCTTTCTCTCCCACTTTCTTTATTGTGTTAGCATTTCTATCTAACTAAGTCATTAACATAATCTTTCTTTCCCACTATGTTAATATTTTTGACAAAATTTCTCCTAAGTATTTTTAGGAGACTTTTAAAAAATGTCCACCATGTAGAATTTAACCACTTAACAAATTTTTACACTTAGAAAAAAGTCTTCAAATTTTCTAGTGTTGTTTCTTTAATATTTCCAAACAATTCATTTATTAATTCAATAATTAAAACACAATTATATCATCACATATCTCTCATCCTAGCTTTCCTATCCATAAATAAAATAATAGTTTAAAAGTATAAAAATAATTGAGGCCTTAAAATGCAAAACATTGACTTCTTAAACCAAATTCTAAAAAAACCAGACTCCTCCATAATAGTAGTTTAAAAGTATAAAAGTAAGTGATGTCTTAAAATGCAAAACATTTATGTGTTAAACCAAATTCTAAAAAAAACAGACCGTTCCATATTTTAGTTTCATAATGGTGAGTCTGTGTTTCAATGTTCGAGAAATGGGGGTTGTGATAACGATACCACATCATAGGGTATTTTCTTTAATATATAAATAACAGTTAAGATTCTTATTAGTCCTTTCCACTTAGTTTTTATGGTTTGGCTAATTAACATTTAGCACCCATTTAATTAATATGGTTTGGATAATTATTATATAAATAAATCATTTATTAAAGTAAGTGAATATGATAATTAATGCAAAGAATATTTATTTTTTACATTATTTGGAATTTAATAAAACTCAAATGTTTTATTAAATTTTAATTACATGAATTTAGATTTATTAAGCAATGGATTTATCATGCGTCGAGAGGGATCAAATCCCTACAAGTGCAAACTTTTTTTTCTCAAATTCTACACTCCAAAATAAGAGGTTTGTACCTCAAGCCATTTGATCCCTCTTGACACATGATAGATCCAGTGTTAGATGGATCTAGGGTGGTTCCAGTTGAGGGAAAAAAAATCACATTTTTAGATTTTCATTATTATGTATATGTTTCAGATTAACTTCAAAATTCAAATTATGTTTACTTTCGTTGTCATGACCATGTAATTCTCTTATTTAATTTAGACTGTGTTTCTTTCCTTAGAACAATTTTTCAGTTAAAACTTTGAAACTTATATTTCTGAATTTAACTCACCAAACAACCCCAAAAACAACTTTGAAAGAACTTAAAAATGACTAAACAAATCCAAACAACTTCACAACCAATGATTCATATTTTATAATTTATTTATTATACTTCTTGTTGGTCCATAACCGGGCTTCTTATGATCTAAATCTCTCAGTCAATTAAGTTCAACTTATCAAACCCAAAAACTTAGAGGAAGCTACAACGAAGACTTTGTGGGACAAGTTAGGGACTTTGTACCAGTCTAAGTCTCTATTGAATAAATTGTTCCTATAGAAAGAGTTCTATAACTTGAGGATGAAAGATGGCGACTCAGTGACAGAGCATCTAAATGCATTTAATACTTTGGTAAGTCAGTTATTATCTATTGATATAAAAATTTTAGATGAAGATAAGTGCATCAATTTGTTGTTTTCTCTACCAGATTCGTGCGATAGTCTGGCTGTTGCAATAGGTAGCAATGCAATTGCCTTGGAGTTTGATGAAATAGTCTCCTCCTTGCTAGCATAGGAGATGAGATGGAAAAAATATGGAAAGGCAGAATGGTGATGCCTTGTCTGTAGAATAATGGGCCCAAAACAGAAACAAAAATAACTCCTCGAGTGGGAGATCGAAATCTCCAGGAAAACCTATAAAGGTGTGCTGGAAATTTGAAAAGGAAGGGAACTACAAAAGGGACTGTAAATCTAAAGCTTTTGAGAATGGAAAGGGATATAATGATGCTCCTTCTACATAGGCGAAAACCACCTCAGATGAAGGTGGGGATGTGTACTTGGCTTCTTCTTCAAGTACACATGTAGATCATGAGGCATGGTTGATTGACTCGGGTGGATCCTTTCACTTCACTCCCCATAGAGAGTGGTTCTACAAGTATGAGAGATATGATGGTGGTGATGTCTTCTTAGGGGATGACAAGAAGGCTAGAATCATCGGTCCCAGAAAATTCAAGTTGAAGTTGCAAGGTGGAAGGATTATAACACTGTCGATTGTTCTGCATATTCCTGCATTAACTAGAAATCTGATTTTTGTAAGAAAGTTGGATGATGCAGGTGTAAAAATAGTATTCGTGAAAGATACCTACAATATGGTTTGGGGAGCACTTTTATTGGTGTGGGTAGTTCAGATTGGAACTCTATGCAATCTACAAGGTAGCATTGTTATTGATGGGTGCAACAATTCTGTGGTTCCTAAAAGTGGAGCAGAAAATCTAGTGGTCTCTGGACAAAAGACCATGGTATGGCATTAATGGCTTGGACTTATTGGAGAGAAGGGCCTTTGAATACTTCATGGTAAAGGTAGGTAGAAGGTATGTCTAATAGCTCTCTGGATTTTGCTTTCTGTAAAAATTGTGTATATGGGAAGCAAAATCGGGTGAGTTTCCCCTTTGGTGGTAAGAGGGCGAAACAAATATTAAAGCTTGTGCATAGTGATGTGTTTGGAACTATGTCAGTTCCATTACTAGGTAAGCTTTTGTACTATGTATCATTTATAGATGACTTCTGAAGGAATACATGGACATATTTTCTCAAGAAGAAATCTGAAGTCTTTGACAGGTTTAAAGAATTTAAGGCTCTGGTTGAAAATTAGGAAGAGAAGAAGATAAAGGTGTTGATGACAGATAATTGTGGACAGTATTGTAAGAAGGAATTTGAAGAGTTCTATAAGAAGTGTGGTATAGCACGGGAGAAGACTACTCCATACACACCTGAGAAAAATGGATTTTCAAAAAGAATGAAGTAGACGTTAATGGAAAGGGCAAGAAGCATTATCAGTGGTGTTGGGTTAGGACATGAATTCTGGGGAGAGGCTGTGGAGACTTCATGTTACCTAGTCAACAGATCACCTTCATCAGTGTTGGAGGATAAGACTCCACAAGAGGTATGGACTGGCAAGAAACCCTCTCTTTCACATTTAAGGGTATTTGGATGTGATGCATATGTATATGTTCCAAAGGAGAAAAGAACAAATTTGGATAGTAAATATGAAAAGTGCATATTTTTTTGGTATAAGGATGGTTTAAAAGGTTATAAGCTCTGGAACCTAGTAACAAGGATGGTTGTGTAGAGTTGAGATGTGGTTTTTAGAGAGGTGAAATATGTTATTAAGCATGAACTCCTACTAAGGGAACCTGAGAAGATAGAGTTTGAGCTAAAGGAGGAAGAATTGAACTCTACAAAAGAAGAGGACTTAGAAGATGAAAAGCCAAAAACTCTGGTTGTGAGAAGATCATTTCGAGAAAGAAGGTAGCCATCAAGGTAGCCCGAAAGGTGCAAGTAGCCATGGCAGTGTCTGCATTTAAATCATAGTTGCTCGTAATCTAGAACTTGTATGTGTGACCAATCAGCCACCGTGACTTTTAATGGCTTCAGGGAGACCTTCCTCGAGGTATAATTCTACACAAATTCTAGCACAGGAATACTGGTCCCTTCCTTCTGCTCGATCAATGTATTTACCTAGCTTGTTGCTTAAGGATTCCAAGGATTTAGGGTTCCAGCATTGGAGAGGAAAGTGGGGCAATCTCACCCAAACCAGAATGACTGAGGGCACATCCTGGGTAGGGTCAAAGTCTGGAGTCCATTGGTTCAGATATTGTCCTTTAGGCCCCATGAAGTACGAGACATTTATGAATATTAGGTTTCCACCTTCTGCTGCTTCGAATACAAATACAAAGAAGCCTTTTATTCCTTCTTTGACCAGTGAACACCAGTTCCTTTGAACCCAAGCTTCAACTGCATTTGGCGAGGGCCATAAAATTGTGAACTGGTCGATAAGTCCTGTTTCTGCTAGATTTAGTGCCACTTTAAAAGGCTCTTCAGTAGGCAGAGTAACTATGGGGATAGTTGCCATTTTTTTCACGAACTTCTATTGATTTTTAGATGTTGGCATTTTATTGAAGGCTACAACCAAATCCTGGAATGCGGCTAGCTCTGGTGGCAAGGTAGTTTCCTTTTCACGACCCCCTCTTGGGGACATGGCTCTGGAGCTTCGCTCAGTGTTGAGGTTGGTTGTGTCTCTTTGCCTCTGTGCTTCATCATGCCTGCAAGAGGCTACACCAGGCTCCCGCTAGCTGGTTCCGCTCATGAAAGTTTTTACCACTCCCGCTCCTACTCCTAGCGTTGTTTTATTTCAGATGCCTAGCTGGTCCGTCATAACAACTAGTTTTGATCACATTTATCTATTAACGACAGACTTCCAAGGTGGTTATTCAATGCTACAAGGGTTGAAACAAACTCATTTCTTACATCAGATCTTAGTTAGATTATGTAATAGGACCTTGAGTTGTTATGTCACATTGAACCCTATATGATGATACTGAAACTCATACACACATTGGACTTTTCTGCTTCCGTAAAAGTTAATTTCACAAGTCAATTATGTCTTGATAAATAATAAATACAAATTTTGATTATTCATAAAAACATTATGAAACCAAAATATTATCCATTTTAATATCAAACTTCACCCATTTTAATTGAGGCATTAGGAAAAAAAAATTCTCAAGTTAAGAAAAATAAAGAGGAGAATGTTAACATCCTAATCCTAAAGTTTATTTAGATAATTATTTTATTTAGAGGACTGTAGCAATCCATTTGAAAGACAAATATTTATTTTTCAATATTATTAAAAAATCTACTATACAATTTTTTTATTGGAGCATAATTTGAAGGCCTTATCATAACATTTGCGTAATATAATACATGTACATAATTACTTCACCTATTGTGGATATGTTAGCAATATACAATCATGATGTTTTGATATGTGTAGTGATTTTTATTATTAAGATTTACAAAAAAATCATCCAAAAAATCAAATCCTTGAAAATAGCTCATAATTGAGTAAATAACATATATATTATCTGTTATTTCCTATGTTAGCAATTTTTCCTATAAAAATGGATAGGAATAAGATGTAAATGCGTGTCACCATTATTTATGTTCTCCTCAATACATATGTAGGAGTGAAACTATAAATTTTAGATTTACTAGTGGTTACTACCAACCAAAATTTATACAAGTCAAAGCCAGGAAGTAATTTATCTCATTCACATCTCTATTTATTAGTTCTTGCCAAAGTAAGACTATAGACTTATAATTTGATAATTAACCACTATTAATTTACAATTAAAGCTTTGAAAGTTATATTCTTGAATTTAACTCACCAAACAACTTCAAAAGAACTTAAAAATGACTAAACAAATCCAAACAACTTCACAACCAATTATACATATTTTATAATTTATTTATTATGTCTCTTGTTGGTCCATAACCGGGCTTCTTATGATCTAAATCTCTCAGTCAATTAAGTTCAACTTATCGAATCCAACAACCATCAAAATGATTACATATGGTAAAACATATCATTTCAAACATTACACGAAAACAGAAATACATTGTAATCGTATGTGAAAATCATTTCAATAATTATAATAAAACATGTGGTTATATATGGAAGAAGATATTGTGAATTCTTACGACACTAAAAAAAACGAGTGCCCGGAATTCACTCGGTCATTTCCCCACAAATCTACAGCTTAAACCTGAAATTCTGCTCTAAGATTTTACAATTCACGGAGAATTTCATTATCCGCAGAAGGTTCTCCCATTCTCCCGATAGCTGTGCTGATATCCCATCCAAGTTGTGCAATTCTAAAGTGAACGCACTCAAGTATATTACATCCTTTAATCACACAAACCGATGGTTTATCCTCATTTTGACCTTTACGAGAAAAATGTTTAAAAATGCGATTGATCCCATCTACTATATGTAAACCTCTACAGTGAATATTATCAGCTGATGGGCCTCCTGTCATCAGTATGTCCTTCAAAAGATAAAAACCCAACTCAAGCGCTTTAAAATTATGCTGCCCCTCTGCTCCGACTTCTAGAAGTTGTTCCTCGCTGAGACCTATCACCTCTTCCGATCTATCGATTTCTCTAGTGATGCAAATAATTATAGCATCAACCAGGATTTGTGATTGAACTGGATTATGTAGATAAGCTGTTGTGATCCAGGATCTCCGCAGAATAGAAATCACGTGATTCAAGTCTTCTCTTCTAATATCCCGCGCATTCGTTTCAGACAATTTCTTTGTAACAATAAAAGGGCCCACGACTCCTACAACAGTTTCGTATAATTCTCTTCCAAGGGATTGCTTAGGTTGGGCATTCATCTCATCAAAAATTTTACAAAATATTCTTAACATAAGGGATTCGATTTTCATATAGTTTTCGGGATAAAGATAAACAAACTCAATCGTTTTGATATACCCCCCAATCAGTAGAACATTCTTTGTTCCATCTACGTCATATATGTCCCAAGGTTTCAGGCCGATAACATCAATCGCCCTGGCGATTTCCTTGCAGACATCCCATACAATTTCTTTGGCATCGTTTTCTACTGAATTGCTCAGGAGAAGGATCCATACTTTAATGATCAGCTCGTTCAAGTATGTGAAGCCATGTAAGGATCTGAAAGTTTCTGTGTTCCTAGAATCAAACTGACAATACATGCGCAGTAGATTAATTTTCTTCCACATTGCGCAACACTGCGTTTTCGTTGTCACGTTTTCTGACAAAGATTCCCCTAATATGTCCAAATACTGCTTCATTTCTCCCTCTTGCAAAATTTTTGCGTACTCCTCAATTACATCTATCTCTGAACTTCTGCACTCAGAAAATTTCTGATGTTTAATGTAGTCTTCCATTTCATGCCTCAATTTTGTTTGGGGAATGGCACATTTGGCGTTGAACCATTGTTTAGTAAAGGGGTTCTGTGCATGACGTTTGGTTTCCCAAATGGTCTCTAAAGTTTTTCTATTGTACAGACTCTGTGTGGGATCTTGGTCAAGCGGTAACCGCACTGGATCGTATGCAAAGTCGCACGATATGATGTCCATATATCTTTCAGGAACCATTTTCCTCTGGATTTCAGTCTCGTTGATTGTAATACTACAAAATATCTGATCACGTTGACAGCACTTCAATACGAATGAAATCGTTAATCGGAAAGCCAAAACCAAATGAGAGTTTAATTTCTATTTATAAGAATATATACGAATGAAATCGTTAATGGGAAAGCCAAAACCAAAGGAGAGTTTAATTTCTATTTATAAGAATAGAAACCAAAGGGGAAAGATTAGGGTGAGGGTTGGTTGCTTCTCTCCGCGTTATTGGAAAGGGTCGGCTGCTTTCTCTCTAGGCTGGACAATTTATTTTGGGATGGTATTTAAAAGAAAATTTTTCCTCGACTATTTTATAATATTTTTAATAATATATATAAACTAGCAATTGTCTCAAAAGGTACAAAGAGAGGTCGATAGGATCATTAAATTGGATTGCTAATTTTTTCTAGAAGAGTTGATTGGTTTGTGGAAAACCTTGTTTTCTTGCGCTCGATAATTGTGCAATTACTTTTCTTTAGATGTTTTGTTTATTTCTATAGTACAAAAAATCCATTGAATGTCTTATTTCATTTTAAAGTAAGTTAATTAACCAAACCTCTATAGATGGCCAATCATATACAAAGAATACATCTCATTCATATGCAATACCAAATCCATCTTTTCAAGCATGAACACATGCCATTTCATAAGCACAATAAATCCAACTCCTGAAATTTCAATGCTTGGATGCATCCCAACCCATATTTTACTTAAATTTAAATCCATAAACACACCCATTCATGAGCCATAACAAAGCCACAAAAAAAACCCTTAACCCGTTAATACAATAATGAGCAAAAACCATTGCATGCATCTATCCGACTCCTCGACTAACGAGGAGAGAAGGACAGGGTAACTGCTCTAGCAGATTGATGAGCGCTAGCAGTAGAAGTCGAGGATTCCGACATCGTTGTAGCGGTGGAACACGTAGGTCTGGCTCCAACATCACCTACGAAAGCCGGTTGTGTCGGTTGAACACGAATCTCTAAATCGGTCGTTAACAAGGAGTCAACCTTTGACATCGCTGGCCGCAGCCTCCAGGAACCTTGAGTGCAAAGAAGAGCAATTGTGATCACCCTTAACCCCTGCTCTCTTGGATATTGCCCCTCTAATTTTGGATCAACAATATCCGAAACGTTACCCTGTTCGTATTTATTCCTTGCCTGCAGCATATCGATGAAGTTCAAACTTTGAAAAAAATAACGGTCTGGTTGGAATTACAATTTATTAAACCCGAAGCGAACCCATTCCAAAAATTTATTAAAACAGAAACGAACCCATTCCAAAAGAATTTGCATAGGGTTTAGCAGTGTGCCATCTGCGCACTTTCTCCCACTCACGATCTCGAGTACCACTATCCCATAACTATAAACGTCGGCCTTTTCCGTCAATTGCCCATGAATGGCATAATCAGGGCAGTGTAGCCCTTGCGTCACAGCAAATTCGTGGAAACCATAAATTAATGCTAGCATTTTACACCTTAAAAGAATAGATGTTTCGAGAACAATTGCTAAATGAATTGCACAACTTACATCGTTCCTCCGAATCTGGTAGAAACATGGGTTTGACCTTCTGGGAAGAATCTAGCCATTCCAAAATCTCCTATTTTAGAATGAAAACTCCCATCTAAAAGTATATTTGCACATTTGATATCTCTGTGTATAATGAGTATGTTGGAATCCTCGTGCAAATATGATAGGCCTCGAGCTGTGCCTACTATAATGTCTATACAGATTTCCCAGGTTAGACCATTTCTTGGCTCTCCTGCGTACCTCCAACAATAATATTCGAAAAACTAAAAACAGGTTAAAAAAAAATAAAAAAATTAAACGTGAGTTCAGAAATTAAAAACTTGAATGGTGAAATCAACACATTTGATGGAAAAAAACTTAATCATGAAATGTTTCAATACAATTAAACAGAGGTTTTGGATATAGTTATCGAATTCGAATTCGGTTAAGTACTGGAAAAATTCGATTACTATGTAAAATTTAATAGGGAAAAAATTTTAGAATATGCATCATAAACATACTTATTTTTTCAAAATTTTAAAAATGGAAAGGAACAATAATTATATTCAAATCTTTAAAAAAGTTATTAAAATATTTTTACTTTTTATCTTTAGGAATGACTTTTCTGGTTTAAAATGTTACAATCTCTCTTATTTTAGATGATAAAAAACAAACGAGGGAAAAACTAAAACATGTAGAGTAAAATCTAGGAAAGAAAACTCAAACTAAATATTATATAAAAAATGAACACTAAATATTAAAAATATAATTAAGTGATCTCCACATACTAGTAAATTTATGTCTCTCTCCTTCAATGAATCCACATAACTTTGAAAATGTAAAAAACATCCTCATTTCAAGAGAAACAATGCATACATTAGTTTAAAATTTCAAATTACCCTAAGTTTAATAGATAAAACCTAAATTATAAACTAATAAATCAAGTTCTAATTACAATGTAATATGAATAAGTTCAGATAATTATATAAAAATTTGATACTAATATTATCAAATTTTCTAAACAAATATAAAATTTTAACTTCATTTAACTAATATATATTGAAACCAAATTTATTCAACAATAATAAAAAAAAATATTAACAAAATATTTTTTGTTATAAATTATTAAAAAATCCTTTTATTTAAATTAGTTAAACATTAAATTATAGAATTTACCTTATTCCAAATTTTGTAATATAGAAATTTCTAACATTTTTCCATGTTTTTAGATATTTGTAAATATAAAATTTACTTTACTTACCATAATATAAAAATTTATAATTCGTTAGCAAATAAACCGCTTTCTTTTTTGGTGAGACATCCTCAAAAGAAAGGAGAAGATCAATATTGTTCATACGAAAAGATACCTCCTCCCTACATGATCCTTAACCCCTTGTTGGTAGTCGGTTTGGAAGAATTGCAAAAAACAATAAATCCAATCCTGTCAAGGTTCTCTCGATCCAATCCTAAGTTGGCCACTAAATCATTCTTTGCAAGACTGACGAAAACTGAGCGATGCGGTTCAGAGCGATAGCTAGAGGAAGCTAAACCCGTACCTTATTGAACTTCACTAATTAGCAGACGAATCGAACCAAACCCACGAATTTTTTTTGTGCCAATTCACCCGAATTTGGTAACCATGGCTTTGGAGTATTTTTTTTGAAAATTAGGCAATAATTTTCTTATCAAATCTTTATTTTTTTATTTTTATTTTTAACGTATAGATTCACCACTCCGGAAAAATCTCTCAGCGCTTGAAACCTGGAAAATTCACTACTCAAAATTTCTAACCCATCCCTGTAGAATTTTGACGAACAAGACAGACAAAAAAAACAAAACAAACCTCCAGAACGCTATACATTATGATTTTAGAAGTTAAAAGCTTGAATCCTAAAATCAATAGCATTAGTGAGAGCTACATACCAAACAAATGCTTGTGAAGACCGTTATTCGGCATTAATTCGTAAACCAACAAACATTCGTTCCCACTTGCGCAACATCCGAGTAAACGAACAAGATTGCGGTGACGGACGCTCGTTAGGAGCTTTATTAGTCCCTGCCATCTGGCATCCGGCAGGGACTATAGTAATCGTTCCAGATGGAGATAGCATTAGTTCTTAGGTGTTATTCGGTTGTTCTCCTAAAGTTTGGAAATGCTGTGTGCGGGGATATGTCGACCTAAGCTAAGTTTCATTCGCACCTCAGGCTTCGCGATCTTATTTGGCCTCTTCCCAAGGTGGAAGAGGCTCGAGCATAGCTTAAAAGCAATAAGCCCGGTGCATTTTCGCTAACCATCACTGGTCTGGTTTTAATGTTAACATTACTTCGCGAAGGTTTCGTAAGGTTTCGTGTTCCCTATTACAAGGTTGTGCATTGGCAGCTGGTGCATGCGATGGTTCAACAGCGGTCGGGGTAAGGCGGTGGAACTGCTCGATCTCAATATGATGCTGGTAGCTCTGGATCCGTATAATCTGAACCTGGTCCTGTCGCTGCGGTGGAGATTGAATGAAAACCAATGCTCTCTTTGCTATCACCTCGCCCGGAGACGGATCCTTTAGTTCGAAAGCCTATTGATTCGGAATCAGTTGTATTTGAACCAGTGGTTGGGCTAGCTCTGGTAGTAGCTTTCTATCTAGCTCACGAGAGTTGCTTTCAGGTATGGCGGCCTCTATGAACTACCCCTTTACTTTAGTTACTTTTTCACCTGCTAGAAGAACTAGATCTGGTAGCGGAGCCCTGTATCTTCACCTTCTTTCAGACAAGATTTCATATTAATTTCATATTAGTGGAGCTGCTTGCTGCTTTTGAAATAGATCTTGCTAGGAATAAAGGGCATATGAAAAACTTACCTAGGCTGGGGCGAGTCTTACATCTGACTGGCACTGGTTCTACCCACAACTCCATTTTCAGAGATCTCATGATGCTGGAAAATCAATTATCGCTCTTTCTTTTGCAAAATCTTTTGGAGTTGCAATTGGGTTCTAGAGCCAAGGCAAAAGAGAGGCTGTCGAGCTTGCTGAGGCTTGTGTGCCAAGAATTATCGCCTTTCAACTTGAAGTTGCCCGAGGATTCAAAGCTCCATATAAACGAGAAAGGGCATGTGCTTGAGGTGCTGTATTACGCTATCGTCCCTGCTTCCAGCAATCAAAATTTAACTTCAACTGAGGAGGGGAAAGATACGGCTGATACAGAGAACATGTCAACCGTTACACAGGCTTTCAGTTTGTTGTGGAAGACTTTGTCCTCTATTAAGGTAGGTCCCTTTCGATTTCTTACAGATTTGCCTCGGCGATTGCTGAACGGGAGGCCTCTGCGATTTCTGATGAAGTTGCCCTTACATCTTCTTTCTATTATTGGGAATCTGCCTGCTATGAGTGCTCTGAAGAAACCCTTGTCTCTTTTTGTCGATCAAGATGAGATGAAACCTGAGGAGGAGGATGCAGAGGGAGCCGAAAAGGGGGAGGGCCAAGAATCCACCGAAAAGATCATACCGCCCACACGAGACGAACTAGCTATTCCATCCGTGGCCGCTTTATCCTCTGCGGGAGTCAAATTCGTTGCTACGGACGGCGACCTCACCACAATACAATTTGATGAGAAGACTGCCACGATTTACCTCCCCAAAGTAAGGTTGGATGCCAACACAGAGGTAATCTTGAGAAATCTGGTGGCATTTGAATCTTCTGCGGCTCCGGGTGCGCTGGTTTTCACACGATACACCGATTTCATAAACGGGATGATCGACAGCGAAGAAGATGTTAGATTGCTGAAAGAGAGCGGAATTATTACAAACCACCTCCGAAACGATGGAGAGGTTGCGAGCCTGTGGAACAGCATGGGTAAGTGCGTTCCTCTCACAAAAGTTGCATATCTGGACAAAGTTATAAAGGACATTAACAATCATTATAACAGAAAATGGAATGTTGCTGTGGTGGAGTTTCTGAATGAACGTGTATTCGGGTCGTGGAAATTCCTTTCTCTGGTAGCTGCAACGATACTTTTGGCGGTGATACGGAATGTTTTTCTAGCAACTGAAGAGGGATTTATGTCTCTTGTGACAAATGCTTGGTCCACAAAACCACAGCTTGCAGCAGTTGGTTCTTGCTGTTTAGTTGGTCTTGTGTACGAGAAGACACTTTACGTTGCTAACATGTGGCCACGTTTCTTTGTGCATGCAACATTTGGCAGCCTGTCGTATTCATTTTTCTAACCGGCATATTCACTTTACTAATAATTTTAATGAACTTCAATTTATGTTTAAATATAATAAATTACTTGGTTGAAAAATAACACGGTTAATAGACGACCAATTAATTCTTGTCTTCTTGATACAAACAGCTCACATATTGTTGTAATTATTTTGCTCTGCCTCCTTAGTCATGGATTTCCTGAACTTTGATGGGCCACGAAAGCTTTGGCCAATTAATTCTTGTGTTTTTTATACAAACAGCTCAACACAACTTGCATCAGGAAAGCCGGTACTGAGCTCCCAAGCCATTGTGCGAAAGAATGTGGATGTCAAATAAGCATCGAGGAACAACTACTTTGGTGAGACAGTTTCAAGGAATGCCCTTAGCTGGACAACATTCCTTCTTGCTTGTTGTTGGAGCCTCCACCAGAGCCACTATACCAGGGTAATATGATTGTCAATGCTAATGTTAAGTTGTGATTTTAGTTTAAGGTTTGTAAATATATTATCTTACTCTCTGTATGGTTCATGAAGAATGCCAATTATCTTTAGCTTCATTGTGGATTGACAAATCTGTGGGCATTTTTGGTTTTGAAGGGCTGTTGCCAGTGTTTCTGAAAAGCCAGCAGGCGCACAGCTGACAATTTTCTATTCTGGCTCAGTAAATGTTTATGATGATGTTCCTGCAGACAAGGTATGCCCAAATAAGGTTACATGAACTTTGCAATATGTAAATTCAAATTGAAATACCATTTTTTTTAGATGGTTGATTCAAAAATCTCAAATGATTTTAATTAAGATTGGTTCAAAAAAGGCAAGGTTACCAGGGTTTATAGGACTACTCTTTATTTCTCTGTCATGAAGCTACGTCATTAGGTGACAAGTGGGTATTACTATTGTTATACTCTTTTTTTATTTGGAGGTCTCTTTAGTATGAGAGCATTTGCATTTATATAATCGGTGCAGTTAAATTTCTACAGCATTGAGTAAATGAAACTGTTGATGGCAGGCTCAAGCAATTATGTTTTTAGCTGGCAATGAAAATTTCTGGTAGGTACAGACTGATGAACTAGCTAGTCTTGAACTTCTGTAGCATGTTAGTGAATTCGTATTGGGTTGTACTGTGGTAAACTCTCATTATGTATGCCTGATTTAGTCTCTTTATAAACCCAGCAGTACCACAAGCGCGTAAAGCATCGCTTGCTCGATTTCCTGAAAAGCGAAAAGAAAGGTATTTGGGCATTTGGCATTTTATTTTTTGAACTTGTAGTTCATGCATTTGTCTTTGTTTCTAAAACCATTGTCCTTTGCGTATTTCTCAATTCCAAAGTCTGTACAAAGGCACCTTATCAAACAAAGAAATTATCTGAGGATTCTTCTCATGGAGAGATACCTCTCAGTCCTAGTCATTCCTCTACACCACTTGTGGATGGATGCAAGCAACTGCATAACGAGTTTATGACAAGGTTAGAAGAGAAGGTATCTTGTCTTGTTAAGGATCAACATGAGCAACTATGGCCAGTAAAAGTCGAGAAGAATGAGATTAAAGAACGTCAGCTACAACTCACATGAGACGCAGTCAGTTCTTTTCGTTTCAATTTTTCCATTAGCACAATTGTATTATTCATTGTTAACTTCGCAGTTTTCTTCCAGAAAGCAGCTTGTAACATGAATTTATATGTATCCTAGAGAGATTAATTTGAGACGGTTTTTAGTTCATTTAATTTGAATTCAGGTGTGCTAACTATGTCAAAAAAGCAGGCAATTCAGTTGTATCTTGAATTTCCTACTAAACTGTGGGTTTGTCATTGAGAAGATGAACTTTTATAATGAAGCAGTTGCTGAAATAACCAACTTTCTGATATTTTCAACTCGATTTCTTGAAAAGCGAAAAGAAAGGTATTTGGGCATCTGGCATTTTATTTTTTGAACTTGTAGTTCATGCATTTGTCTTTGTTTCTAAAACCATTGTCCTTTGCGTGTTTCTAAATTCCAGAGTCTGTACAAAGGCACCTTATCAAACAAAGAAATCATCTGAGGATTCTTCTCGTGGAGAGATACCTCTCAGTCCTAGTCATTCCTCTACACCACCTGTGGATGGATGCAAGCAACTGCATAACGCGTTTATGACAAGTCAGAAGAGAAGGTATCTTGTCTTGTTAAGGATCAACATGAGCAACTATGGCCAGTAAAAGTCGAGAAGAATGAGATTAAAGAACGTCAGCTACAACTCACATGAGACATAGTCAGTTCTTTTCGTTTCAATTTTTCCATTAGCACAATTGTATTATTCATTGTTAACTTCGCAGTTTTCTTCCAAAAAGCAGCTTGTAACATGAATTTATATGTATCCTAGAGAGATTAATTTGAGATGGTTTTGAGTTCATTTAATTTGAATTTAGGTGTGCTAACTATGTCAAAAAAGCAGGAAAATGGCTTTGCTGGTCCTCTTCCATGTTAGGATCCACAGTTCTTCCAATGGCTGTCATTGCAAGTGCCGTGTTCGCTCCCTATCTTATCTATGCCATTGAGTGAGTAGTTTCAAAGACCTTGTTCTACCTGTTTATGTGACTATTCTAGCACCCTTAATCTGAATGAAGTCATTCATGGATGCCTATGATGATTGTGTTGTTTTGAGGTAACAGGCAGCAGCTTTCATTGTTCTCTTTCGATTTATGGCTTAACTTATGTCGGTTGTCATTCATGATCACTACCCTGCATATTGCCTATTTCAGCTACATTGCCTAGTATTTTGCTAATTCATCATACATATTTAGCAGTTCATAGGGTAGTCAGTTGTAGTTATCAAATGCCCTTGAAACTGAGGTGGCTTTATATTTCTATGGTTTAGGCATCGATGGCACAGGATTTCTTGTTATTGTATAAAACTTGGATTTGGTATTTGTTTGTGTGCACTTTTTTGACAACAAAATTGAAACCCTTCATTTGAGCTTGTAAATTCTTGTATCCAGATCGTTAGACAAAACAATTTCTTCTCTTGAAATGGAATTAGCAGTTGCTCGGACTGAAAAATCAGCCAACCTCAATGGGTCACCTGTTCTTGAGAAGCCTGATGGACAAGGCCCTGAGGTACGCCAGAAGGCATTTGTTGTGATTGGAATCAATACAACTTTTAGCAGTAGAAAGCGGCGGGACTCTATTCGAGAAACCTGGATGCCACAAGGTACATATTAGTTATTGCTAATAAATTTTTAGGTTTTGTAATCTGGTTAATAAATAATAAATGCTTTTAATTGCAAAAATAGTTCTCATGAGCGTGTATGAACCTAGGGCAGGGATATTCTGCTGTCTGTAGCTTTTCTAGATATCTGTGGATTTTGATAATTGGACCTTTTGTTCCTCACAGGATCCAAACTGAAGCAGTTGGAGGAGAAGAAAGGCATTGTTATTAGGTTCGTTATTGGACACAGTGTTACACCTGGTGGTATTTTGGATCGTGCCATTGATTCAGAAGACGCACAACATCATGATTTCCTTAGATTGGAACATGTTGAAGGCTACCACGAGCTCTCAGCAAAGACCAAGACCTATTTTTCTACAACAGTAGCAAAATGGGATGCATATTTCTATGTTAAGGTCGATGATGATGTGCATGTTAATTTAGGTACCAATCCCTCATTCTTTTAGAACCAGGATAAGTTGATAACTACTATCAATGGAAGGATATCTTTGCCCTATTCTGTTATCACTAAGAACATACGGATGCTCTTCTCAGGGATGTTGGCCACCACTCTTGCACGATACCAATCTAAACCAATAATTTACATTGGTTGCATGAAATCTGGACCTGTTCTTGCACAGAAGTAAGTAGTTATGACCAAATAGCATAAAGCAATTTGGGTTTCCAGAGAATATCCTAAAATACTGGACCTTTCTGAATTGAATTTGTTTATAATTTTGTGAAAATTGTGATTGAAGATGTATAGAGCTAAATGATTATAGTCTTTTGGATTTCAGAAGCAAATCATATCCTTGTGCTGTGTTCTGTCACTCTGTACAAAATTCAAATTAGTGGCTTGTAAACAGTTTCCGAAGTCGTTTTATATTTAGAGGGGACATAGATGTCTTCCACGGAATTGAGGTTCTTTGTTTGAATCAAAAGCCATGGTATTATAATACTTGAATGGCAGTAAATCATGTGTAGACTGCTGTGGAGTTTGAAGTTTAAACTGAGGTGTTCTTTTAAGGCTGCCTGTTGAGGATTTTCGTGTGCCTGCTGCAATACAAAACCTTGGTTCTCGCAGTTTTCTAATATTTACTGTCTTACATTTAGGAAAATGTGCTAATAAGAATAATTTGTGTTCTTTCAGAGGTGTCAAGTATCATGAGCCAGAATATTGGAAGTTTGGTGAAGAGGGTAATAGATACTTCAGACATGCTACTGGTCAGATTTATGCTATTTCAAAAGATCTGGCTACGTACATATCTATAAATTCGTGAGTGTGGCCCTGCCTTCTCCACTCGAGATATTTTTCACTAGCAGAACGTCATTGTCTGCTCAATTTTGCTTTGAAGTTTTACAGCTTTTTGAAGGTGTTGAAATTTTCATAGGAGGGTTTCCTTCATATGTGTTGTATATTGTCTATGACAGAAAATGCAGCTGCTATTAAGTAGCCAACCTTGAACCTTAAGGTCAAAACTCTTTGCTAATCTAATTGAAATTCATAGCCTTCATTCAGGCCTCTCCAAAATATGTTGATGACTAGAAACTACGTTACGTTTTAGAGTTTAAAGCCCATGCATGCACTCACTCTCCCTTTGCCGTCTGCCGCCTTGTAACACAGTTGGTTCTAACTAATTAGTGCAACTTGGAATTAAAGCTAACCCTGTGGTGAAAGCCTATTTCGACTTGCTACTATGGGGCCTATTGGACCTGGAACTATGGAGGCTCACTCCGCCCTAGACCTAGTTCTAGATTTGATGCGAGAGACAGTAAAGCCATCAATATATGATGTCACCATAGAAACATTGACAAAGTCCATTATAACCATTGGATTCATATATATATACGCTTGAACATAATATGATGTTGCCATATCTAAGTTTTGCCCTGGCCATTAGATTTTAGGCCCTAGATGTTGCATATCGAAGTGTTACTATATGAGCTGGCATAAAGACGTTTTAAAATACTATACAGGCATAGAAAATTTCTCTCTAAACTCATCAAGGCCCACTTCCATAGCTAACAAGGCCTATGAAATCTGAAGTCTCCATCCACTACAGAGCCAAGTGGCAATGCCAGAGCTGGGCAATGCTAATCCATTTGAACCATATAAATCATACATAGAGAATATCGGCATATAGAAGTTGTCATTGCCATCAGCCAACTGGACCTACTACAACCTCTCTACTTGCCATACTCTACTTTCTCTACTTGCATGGATACGTTGTTGACCTAGCAGCCCCAGTCTTAGAGTCAAGTGACATGCTTATATTAGAATCTAGATTGCAGATGCATCAAGAGTTCACTTGCTATATAGTACACACTCTAACTTCCTAGTCCTATTCATCCTTTTTGGTCGCTGCTGCTGAAGATTAATGGACACTTATGAAAGCAGCTGCAGTATGGACACTTATGAATGGTATTCTTTATTGATCCTAGTAGTTGGTTTATAAAGACGTTTTGACTAATTTGATGGTAAAGTATCCCAAGCCTAAATTCAGATTAATGCACACTTTCGTTGTCCTTCAATCACATGAATACCTTCTTCTGCTTATCAATATGCTTACTGTTGTACCCTGCTCTTTACCTCAATCCAACTGCAGTGTTCTGCTGCAACTTTTCCTATATGCATATTGCCATGGGCTTGGCAGGCACCAAGTAAGGCTCCCCAAACAGTAACATTAGGTTTAAATGGCATTTTTTTTATAAAATCATATGCCTCATCCAAACAACCAGATCAACCATACAGGCGTAATTCCCTGTTCTTTAGCCCTAGATCTTAAATGTTAACTTCATGCAGGGACTCGCTGCCTAGCAGCTGCCCTTGTTTCTATCAGAAACTCCCGCACATGATGAGTACTCTCCTGCCTTCCGTTCAGCCTTTTGACGGAAATATCCGTCCCATCTGGAAGTCTTCCCTGCCTACTAAATTCAAGTTATTATAACTGATATGTACAATGTAAACAAAGCATATATTTAGAATAACCCATCAAATACATGTTTCAAACTATACCTTATAAACTTCACCGAATCCTCCTCTGCTAGGCATGTTGTTTCTGTCAAAGTTTCCAGTGGAGTCACTCAGAACCTCGTACTCAAAAAGGACATGCTCGAAATTGTCCTTTTCTGTTCCGTTCTCGCCTGCATATAGTACCATGAAAACAATTTCATCATAACCTCTAAATACAGCCAAGTTAAACGACTCAGCAAAGTGCGGCAAGGAAAATGTAATCCCCTGTCGCAGACTCCTCTATCCCTATTTCAAAATTAGTAGGCAGGGCAAAACCATTCAGTAAAAACTGCCAAATAAAATAAAAGCACTATCTCTACGGTTAAAGCCCTTGCGATTTTTCCATGGTTTCACGGTAATAAAGAAATAATAGATTGAAACTGTTGAAAAAATTGGGTTCCATGCATAGCCATTATCTACCACGCTGCTTTTCCCTGTAAAAATTTATTAGTAAAACCCATAGATATTGAAAACCAAAATCATACCTGCTTCTATCCATAAGAAATTTCGAGAATTTCATTCCAATGGATCAAGAATTTCATCTCTATCGATTCTTCTGCTCAACATAATAGCGACAAAATAGAATCGCTAGGATAAATCATGCCAACACTCTTTTAAAAAAACATAAATTAAATTCAAAACAAAGAAAAATGCAACGGAAATAAAACATTGTAAAATCCAAAATGCATGGCCATGCAACAAAGAAAATAAACTTGAACGAGAAACAAAGCAAGCCAATGCAATGCAGAGTATTGAAGAAAATGATGAGATAAAAGTGAGAACGCGCTCTGTGAGATGCTTAATACTAATCAGTGCTTTCCAAAAGCCAGGGAAGAAGAACAGTGCTTGCCAAAAGTCAGGGAAGAAGAACAGCAACAACAACTCGCAGGGAAAAAGCAGTGAAAATATCTTAAAGAGTGACATAGAAGAATGGGAAAAAGCAGTAAGGCAACTCAACCAATATTTGGAAAAAGCAGTCACACTTCAAATCAACAGTTGAAAGTGTTTCACCTGATCCAACGGAGCAAGTTAAAGGTGTTGACGATTGTTGATGCATAGAAAGGCCTATCGGCCTAATTAGAAATTAATATTTATTTTCAAAGTAGTTAGTTTAATTAATTAATAAAAGAATTATATTAATTAGTGTAATATTAATAGAGTTATGATTTTGTAGGTATATAGTATTGATAAGTCATGGTATTGCAATGTAACTTATTTACAGATTTAGAATCTCCATGACAGAGTGGCACAACTCTAAATGATTAAGATTCTTGTTCCATCTTTATATATATATATATATATATATATATATATATGTTTAACTTGTATATTAATTTTTCTTATAATAATGAACTTATACACATGAGATATAGATGTGTTAAACTTCCCAAGCCCTTTCATGTCTTGATGAGCCTCACAAGATCTTGTACAAAAAATTGATAATAAAGTTGTAATTTAGTTAGTTTTCTAGAATATTTTGAGTAGTAGTCTCATATTAAAGCTGACATAAATTCATCTCAAAAGTAGTTAAGTTATTTCTGCTTTTTAAATTCAATTGATTAATTAAAAAAATGTCCTGAGCTATGTCTTTCTTGGCATGTGGTATTAGTAAATAGTAGTATTTGACTATAGTGTTATAACAAATCCTATTTATAGGTTAAGAATCTTCATTGTAAAATGAGGGTCAATCTTCATGCTTAAGATGATGTAAGATGTATCCCGAGGTAAAAAAAAAAAATATGTCTATTAACATTTACCAACTATTTAATTTATATGGTTTTACTAGTTGTATGTTATTGCTGTTGATGTTACCATTTAAAAAGAAATATTTTTTTCCCCTCCAAGAACCCTTGGCTATTGGGAGTAGAGGTAAATAATTATTCTATATATATATATATATATACTATTTCGACAGCTACCACTATAACTTATAGGTGCTTACATATGCCCTTTTCACAAACACAAGTAAATTAGGCTTAAATAGATTATAATTTTTTATTCTAAACTATTATTATTATCAAATATGAAAATAAATAATATGAGTGAAAATTATATACATTTTAAACAACGTGTAACTATATTTTGAACCATTGAGATTTACTAAAAGGCCTAATTAGCCTCGATTTACAATACCATGACTTAGTAACAACATATGCCCGTAAATCATCTTCATATGACATTTTTTAATTAATCAATTTAATAAAAAAAATTAAAATAACTACCTTGAGACAAACTTTAACCTTTAATTTGCTACCACTATGAAGAATATTCTATAATATTTTAAAATATTCTATTGAGGTCAAATCCTTACCACCCACCTATTAATTATTGATAACTAAACTAAAGTTTTGAAAGCCATATTCTAAAATAGACACACCTATCTCATAATTAAAAGGTCACTTGACTTCAAATAGAATGTAATATGTAAAAACTTGGTATTTCCATGAGGAAGATATAAGGATCTGAATTACAAGGTATTAACATTCTCAAATTAATTTTCATAAAACGTGTCCTATTGAAATTATAAAAAACTCATAGAAGTGTATTGTTACCACTATTCCACATAGTAGAACCAATATTCCATAAATGCCACAATCACCAACATGCCTTTGAAAACTTGAAACCACTCTACTTGGGAAACAAATAGTCAACCATACCACTTCAACTAAGTTATGGTTGGTAAATGTTAGTAAGTATCAAAATACTTACCTCATAATACACCTAGCATTGCCAAACATATAACTAGATTCTTAGTTATGGAGATTAACCTTTAGTTTAGTAATGATATTCTTAGCATGTATATAGGCTTTGTTACAATACCATGAATTACTAATACTTTTTTCCAGAAATCTAGAACCCATGTTCAAATGACACACGTTCATATGTTTTTCAATTAATCAATTGAATTAATAGATAAATAATAACATAACTAGTTTTGACATAAATTTCAACCTTTAATTTCTCATTTCTAACAAAAATGTTCTAGAATATTTCATAAAAGTCAAATCCGTGCCATTCACCTAATAATTATAGGAAATTAATTAAAATTTTAATAACCCTATTTCAAAATAAAAAAACCTATATACATACTGAAAGGGTCATGAAACTTTAAATAAGACGTGATGTATAAAAGTATGAAATTTCTATGTGGAAGATATATGATTTTGAAGTGCAAGGTATTCCCATTGTCAAATTAATTAGTCCTCTTAAAATTAGCGAAAACACATAGCAGTGACGTTTCCATTAGCGAAAACAAATAGAAGTGACCTTTCCATTGTATAGTGGAATTTGTGATAATAAAAAAAAGGGTGATATGGTTACGCCTCCATTATGATATGTTTGGGGAGTTAGCTGAATAGTGATGGCCTTTTCACCAAGGTCTTTGGTCCACCGAAGTTTTAAGTTCAAGTCTTCACGAGGTGAATTACGTAATCATATGTATATATTGTATCAACCTACCAAAACAATGTTTATGGAGTTATGAGGTTATGGATTTCATTAAATTCCATGGTATACTACTACGTTGTTCGTGTGTTTTCTAGTTTTGTGTGTCAATGTTTATTATAATATTGAATTTTTATTGAGATTATTTTCTACATGGTTATTGTTACTATAGCATTGTTAAGTTTAGTAATATAAGTGTTCGATTTTATTAATTTTTAACCATTAAAATTGTGTGAAGATAGTATCAATAACCTACCATTTGAAAATAATACGAACATGTTAGTTGGCCAGGGTCGATCCTGATGACAAATAAGCTAGATACTATCTCTACCCCTATTTTCAAATTTGTGACATTTTGGAAAGAAAAACGTGTTAATAACCATAAGGTCCACACACACTATATAGTTGTTGGATTTTATTTGAGTGTTAATGTGCTTTTAATCTTGAGGGATTAGTGCACGAAGCTATCACCATGCATTTTATTGCAATATCCCCTCACATTTTGCTATTAATTTATATTTGTTAGAAAATCATGCATTGGATGCACTAATGATATAATTTGTTATCTCTTTTGGTAATTTTGAGGTGGGTAATGATATAATTTGTTATCTCTTTTGGTAATTTTGAGGTGGGTAAATTGGAGTTATTGGCTTGTGGGATATAATATAAAAGTGTTTCGTGTTTCAGTGATTTAAGGTACAAATAGGGTATTTTCAGACATTAAATGGTTTTTATTTGGGTGAGAAATTTATTAAAATTATTTTTTATCTCTACATGATGTTTTTTTACACATTAGGAGCTTTCTAGTGATGTGAAAATCACCTTAGTTAGAGTTTATATGGGAAAGTTGTCACCACTGAAAGTTGTGTTATCCAATGAACTAGCGTGGTGTTATATGGATGTGATAATATGTTGCATATTCACATAAGTGAAGTTCGTCATATATGGTCATACAAAAAGTTTCTAAAGAGTACCCAACCGTAACCCTAATAGATAGTTGATATATTCAAAAATCCCTTACCCAATTATTAGGCCATGTAAATACTACTCTGCTAATATAAGAATATGTTTCATTTTTATTGTGTAATATTCCATAATCACACCAAACATGTAAAAGCAAGATATTGAAACATAGCAAAGGAAGTAGATCATTTCCTTACAGATATTCAAGTTATAATGTCAATTTTATCTTCATATTAAATACACATTCTTTGTATTTTCATTTCATAATGGAGAATAACATAACAAAAGATAGTCTCTGAACTTTTAGGTAGATTTTTCCCATTATTTTCTTAACTTTAATTTTACATTATTTTATAACATTTAATTACTAATATTATATTTAAAATAAAATATTTTTTTTATATTAACATGTTGCAATAAAATATCAACAATAATTTATAAATAAAATAATCCAAATTATAATACTCCACTACGAAAATTATCTATTTATATTATTTATAGTATTTGGTTTTTATAATTTATTTTTTCTTAGTTTGCAACTGCACTTTAACTAAGACAACTCTAAGTCATTTGCCGTTGCTATGTTGTACATCATATTCTATATTGTATAATTTTTACTAAGTCTTTCTTTGAAAGGTTCACTTCCCAAATGTATTTATGCTATGTTTAAGAGAATTTGAACCCAAAAAAACTAGTACTTCACTTGCATAACTTAATTAACTTAGTCATGGGTAACTTTCCTGGCACATAAGGATGATGTTTTGAAATTTTCAAGTATTTTAATTTGTTTTTTTTTTCCCTCGAAGAGTCCAAAGTGAGGTGATGCTATAGTTGTATAATTTTCCACGGACATTGTCTTCACAGTGAATTTGGAAACTCATTCACAGTGAATTTGGAAACTCATCCAAATTGTCGTGATGGGAATTATATATGGTTTCCTTTGATATCAAAGTTCAGTTGTCCATTGTTTCTTTTGATATCAAAGTTTAATTGTGTTAGAGGTGCTTTATAATTTAACATGGAGGAGATGGGATGGCATGATAGTAGGTTAATGTGATTTTTTTAGATATTTTATAAATAATTAATTTTAATTTAATTTGATAATTTTTTTTTATAATTTTTTAAAATTAAATTTTAAAGTAAAAAAATAGGGAAGATGTTGTAAGGAAATGTAATACTGTAAAATAATAATTTTGTAATTGAATTTAAATTTAATTAATAATCATATACAAATTTAATAACTACAATAAACATATAATATAACAAGATCTTTAATTATGGATAATTACTTTTATTTTATTAAGGATATTATTAATTTATAAATAAGATTTGTTATAATACCACATGCCAATCTATGGCTGATTAAAGCTACATAGTAAAAAAAACAATAATTCATTTCAAAATCTAATTAATATTATAACTATAGGCTATATTTATTTTCAAATCAAAATAGTTTTCTCTAATATAAAAGCCTATAAAAAATCTAATTGATTTCAAACCAAATTATTTTAAGATAATAACTTGGTATAGTAGTAGCACATCTATGTGGTGTAATTTTTATTTTCCTGTTTTCTCTACTATAAAGTCTATCAAAATTCTAACTGATTTCAAATCAAATTATTTTAACATAGCAACTTAGTATAATAGTAGCATACCTATGTGGTGTAATTTCTATTTTCCAAAATAACAAACTTGTGCGATTCCAAACCATGTTTGGAAGTTGTGGTTTCTTCATAATTGGTTAACTGATTTCAAATCAAATAATTTTAACATAACAACTTCGTAATAGTAGCATACCTATGTGGTGTAATTTTTATTTTCCAAAATAACAAACTTATATGATTTCAAACACATGTTTGGAAGTTGGTTTCTTCATAATTGGTTTTGAGTATTTATTTAGTGATAATATTATATTTCATTTATTTTTAAATTTTCTTATGTATTATCTTTTTTATTATTTTAAAATTTTACTTGTTATTAAGTTATAGGTTTGTGATTAATAGTGGGTTGCTATTAATAAGAGTGATAATGAAAAATTAGAAAAACAATAATATATTAATTTTGTGGAGGGATGTCTGCAAGGGGTAGCTCAAGTGGCATTGGCCGTGGAAATGAAGTCTTACCGAACCGGAGATCTTGGGTTTGATTCTTGTGCTACGCTCCCCGGAAATGGGGTAAATAACGGACATGTAAAAACTCGAAAATGAGAAGGTCCTACCTAAGATTACAAAAAAAAATTGTGGAGGGATAATTAAAGGTATTTAAGAAATGAATTTAAAAATGATGTAAAAACATAAACTATATTTCTTTTTGAATATGTAATTTGTATTTATATGAATCGTGTTTAACTATGTAAAGTTTGAGTTTTTCTAACATTGATATGATATTTTTCATGCAAAATATAAGGGATTTGTTTCCGGTAATGTGGTCTAGTATCTAGACATTTGAATCTTACTAAACTTTTTATGAAAATGTAGAGAATAAGTTTTTCTTGTGCACAACTATTTTGTAAAATTTATAATTTTAATGCTAAATTTTTTTGTTAATTATGACCATCACTATATATTGAATTTACAAGACTTTCTTTAGATCAACCTAAAAGGGTCTTACAATTACCAAACATTCCTGGTTATTTTTAAAATTTATAGGCCTTAATGTTCACCGTATATTTTTTCCAAATGGTAAAAGCCACAAAAGGTTATCATGGAAATAGACAAGTGATGTATTTTCAAATTCAATATATGTCAAGAGATAAATGTATTCAAAATAGTAAAAATTATTAATTAAAAGGAAAATTAGATATTTGGAATCTATACAATGTATCTATATCAGTATGAAGTCTCATGGACAATGGATTTGTTTAGCTTATAGAAAAATAATATCTATATCAGTATGAAGTCTCATGGACATTGGATTTGTTTAGCTTATAGAAAAATAATGTCAAATATAGAGTAGCGATGTTTTTTTCAAAAAGTTATGATTTCATATAATTTTAACCCAAAAAAATGAAGTTTGTGATCCTAAACCTATATCTGAAGCAACCAAGTCACCATGCATGTAAAATTTCCTTCAAGAAAAATATAAACAAGGAAAAAAAACAAAAAAAAAAAAACAAAAGACAAAAAACAAAAAACAAAAAATGTGTGTGTCAATAGTGCATGCATGATCTTTGTGTCAACAATGTTTGCATGTTAAAAAGTGTGTGCATGTTTCTAGTGCAAGGAAAACACACATGCTCATCCATATAGATATTTTAACACTTGGGAAATGGTTTAGGTGGGTTTGGGGTTGTGGGGAGGGTGATAGAGGGAGGGATAGAGTGGCCAAGGTATACGAAGAGACAACTACACAGAGAAACATAGATAATGTAATAAGTGTGGAAGAGTCAGTTCGTGGGAAATGGTTAAGGCGTGTTTGGGGGGTGGAGAGGGTGATAGAGCAAGGTATAGAGAAACTTAAGGGGGAAAAGAAAGAAATAAAGAGAGGGGGGAGAGATGGGAAGTAGGATCTGGTGAGTAAGAGGAGAGAATGAGTGAGAGTTGAGGAGTGGGAGAGATAAGGAAGGAGGGTGGGGTATAGCGAGGGAGGGAGATATTTGTGGTTGACACGAGGAAGAAGAAAGAGACAAATATGGAGGTGGATGTTTTGAATAAGGGATTTAAAGAGAGAGAGAGAGAAAATAAGACGGAGGAGAGAGAGAGAGAGGGGCATTGTTGTTAATAAGAAATTAAGTGATAGATGGAGGGATACATAAATAGAGGATGGGGGAGGGAGGAGGGAGAAAGAGGGGGGGTGTATATATAAACAAAGCTAAATGGGAGAGGGTGAGGGAGAGGAGGGGAGGGAGATATATAGAAGGAAAAAGGGAGGGATACAGAGATATCTATGGAGAGAGAGAGAGAGAGAGAGAGAGAGAGAGAGAGAGAGAGAGAGAGAGAGAGAGAGATAGATTGTTATGAATTATAGTTTAAGTGAGGCAGGGACAGATATATAAAGGAAGGATAAGTGAGGAAGGAAAGACAGAGAGAGAGACTATGGATAGTCATGAGAGAAGAGAGGGAGACGTAGAGAGAGAGAGAGAGAGAGAGAGAGAGAGAGAGAGAGAGGAAGAGGGAGTGAGGGAGAGAGAGAGAGTAGATAAGGAGTGATAGGAGGAGGGAGGGAGAGAGAGAGAGAGCAGATAAGAAGTGATAGGAGGAGGGAGGGAGGGAGAGAGAGAGAGATGTAAATATGGAGAGAGATAAATAAATAGAGAGAGGT
Organism: Pinus tabuliformis; assembly: GCA_031772625.1. Taxonomy (NCBI): domain Eukaryota; kingdom Viridiplantae; phylum Streptophyta; class Pinopsida; order Pinales; family Pinaceae; genus Pinus; species Pinus tabuliformis. Next base: position 756,395,110 of record CM062816.1, read on the forward strand.
GTGATGAGCCTAAGCATCAAAGACAAATATAGAGAGGGAACAATTTAGATCTACAGGGGCAAAGAGAGAGGGAGGAAGGAAGCGTAAGGGGTAAAGAAGGATGAATGAGAGGAAATAATAGAGAGAGAAAGGGATAGAGTGAGAGGTAGGGACAGAGAGATAGATGGGGAGAGAGGAGAAATAGACAGAGGGAGAGAGTGTCTAAAAATAGAGATAGAGAGTGAGAAAGAAGGGGAGAAAGAGAGAGAAGGAGAGAGAAAGGGATGGATGGAGAGAGAAGAGAGAGAGGGAAGGTGATATATATAAAGAGAGAGTGAGAGGAAAAGAGGGAGAGAGTGAGTGATGGAGGAGGGAGGGGGAGATATGGTGAGGGAGAGTGGGGGTTAGAGATAAGGAGAGAGGGAAGGAAATAGAGATAAAGAGGGAAGAAGAGATTGAGTGACATATACAAATGTATAATAGAAATAGAGAGATAAAGAGTGGGGGAGAGAGAGGGGGAAGGATACAAAGAGGAAGGAGAGAGAGAGAGAGTGGAAGATGAGATATGTGGATAGAGACAGAGGGAGGAATAGATGTTGAAGATGAATGAAGATATATAAATATAAAGAGAGATACAAAAAGAGATAGTTGGGTATAGAGAGAAAAAGAGAAAAATAGAAAGAGATATGGAGTAGAGAGAGAGTGTGTGTGTGTGTCTGTCAGAGAGAGAGAGAGAGAGAGAGGGATGAACATAGAGGAAAATACACCAAAAATTATGTAAATGGAAGTAGAGAAATGGAGAATGGGGTTGAGAGAGATGGAAGAAGATAGGTAGACATTGGAACCCATATTTTTTTTTCTAATTTTTTGAAGTACAGGATCAGACGATAGGGATGAAGAGAGTGGAAGGATGAATGGAGCATAGCATGGGGTTGACTCAATATGCAGATCATGAAACAAATGGATTTCATGCAAGAGTGTAATAGTAATTCCCAAGGATGAGAGACAGGTGCAGAAGAATATCGGTAGCTAGGATGTTATAGAAGAGTAGAGCCAACTAAGGATATCATTGGATATTGGAGGTAGGATTTTTTTTGTAGAAAGAGGTGAAGTGGCAGAGTGGAGTCGACTAGTGGGAAGGTTATTTTGAATGACTGGTAATAAGGAGGGGACATCTGAGAATGGATGAGAAAATATCCTAATGAATTGCAGGACAGCTAGAGTGATTAAGTGAGAGGTTGACAAGGTTCCAGAGGTTTTTATTTAAAGATAAGTAGGGTTTCTTAGGACAGATCATGCATTGTGTGGTGGATGTTGGAAAAGAAAAAAAAGAGTGACTGATCGATAGAGTTTGTATCTGGTTGCCTCGTATTTCTGTCTATTTATTTTGAGTCTTGGGTGTATGTTTGAGTCTATTGCTACTAGCAACAATTATTGTAATGAATAGGTTTACTTTTATATTATTTTGGTCCTTATGTGTGGGGTTTATGGTCTCATTCTTGTTGGTACATAATGTTATTTTGGAGGGATGGTGAGCCAGTTGGTTTAGTGAATGTAACACTTCGTGCAACACCTCTTTTATTAATGAAAATATAAAGCAATGATCGAATGATTTGTTTATTATCTCTTGTGAATTTATCTATATTTTGTTTCTACATGGGAATATATCGATTCCTTATGAGATTTATCATATTCATAAAAATTCTTAATGATTTGATTTCTCATGATAACTATGCGATATGAGACCATTCCATGCAAAGTAAATTTTCTTCGTTCTGAACATTTATGAATATGTTTGAAGAGGTGAATGGCGTTTAGGGAAAGGGTAAAGTAATAACTAATTTTTTATGTTTGTAAGAGGATTAATTTGGGCATGGTGTGGATTTAATCCTTAACAACTAAACCTGCCACCTCCTGTCATCTACTTCAAATTCTCATCTTAGAATCTTACATTGGCTAATTTGTCAAAAGGCTTAACACTCTGCATGGTGCACGTTGATAGGAAAATAGTGAAGTATGTGTCATCGACAGGTAGTGCATTACGAGTCATAAGTTAATCCCATAATACTAAGGAATCTTAGTTCTAATAGTCACTCATTAGCATCTGGGGTGTGCCTTCACTCATTTCGTGTGTGTTTCTGAAAGGGACAATGTTAAGCAAGTATTTATTGGCCACTACGTAGCAAATCCCAAGTTTATTGTAATTATGTGAGCGAACAAATAGTTTCGTTCCCATGACTAGGATGGTTGCGTGACACGATTGTTCTATATGAATATGGAAGTTGTGGAACCCAACTAGTGACGAAATTACATGGTGGTTCAAATGGAAGTTGTATAAGTTCTCTGTGAAATATATAGGGGACAAGAGCTAGAGCATAGAGCAATGTCTATAGAAGTACATGTTCATTGACTTTCATGAATCTTTCTTTGGGGAGTTTCTAAATATATTGATAGAATGGCTTCAATTATTGAAGGATTCCAACCCAACGTATTGGCACGATAGGCCAAAGAAGTTGATATCGGAGGAGGTACATCAGCTCCAAGCGGTAATAAATAACACATCCAATTTTTTTGATTTTATGTTTGAAAATGGTTTAGAAGGATATATTATTGAGTTTGTTGTAGAAGAGATGGTGTCATGTGCTATAGATCAGGAGAAATTTATGGAGGGACTAACAGGCACATTCATAAAGTCAATAACATTGTTATAATGATGATGTGATATGATCAAGGTGTTTTTTCTCTTGACTCCAACACGATGAGAAACTAATATTCCCATGTGGAAGAGGAAGTGGGGGAGACCCCGGAGATATTTTTAGGAGTATAAAGAAAGAATAGGAATAAGGATTGTGGTGGAGGATAATAGTGGGCCTATAGATGTGCAGAAAAAGAAAAATGGAAAGGATGGGGAAAGGGAGTTACGAGGATGAAACCTTGAGGAGTGGAAATAGGTATTGATGGGGTGACATAGGATGAGGTTGGTAAACATCAATTCCTGCCGAAAGAAAGATCCCAAATTGTGGGGCTAGGATGGGCCATTGTAGGACATAGATTAGTGCTAGTCATTAGAGCTATGAAGGGATGCAGTTCAAGACACCATCAAGGGAGGAAGGAGAGAGAGAATAGATGAGTCTGTGTATTATAGAATATATGGTTTTGGAATCGTATAATCATACCATGCCTAGTGTCAAGCGCACGACCCCACATGTATTGATGAACCTAGAGGTGAGCACTCAGTGCACTGATATGAATAGTGTAGAAGCTAATTGTAGATAGGGAGAAGGAGATAATAGTAGTATTGGAATCAATGCAATTGTAGGAGGGATGACACAAGGTTCCCAAACTCATAGTAGTGCACAGTCAAGTGCATAATTTAATGGCAGTTTAGCAAGCAGAGATACGAGTACTTAGTTAGGAAGTAATGTGTATAATACCATGGTATTTGTATATTTGTGGATGCCCATGTTTCAAAGTGCTGGGAATAAGTACCCATAATAGCTTTTTTTCATATCTGAGGCCATATGGATAGTTAGGAAGGTTGAAGGAAAGGCCATGAAGATTGAACAACTAGAAGCAATGTTTTGGGATCATGCACTAAGATGGTAGATGAAGTTCAAAAGTGTGACTCCAGTTGTACAAAATAGGACCCTCATGGAGATCAAGCAAGAATTTATTAGGTACTTCCAAAGTTGAAGTTGTACTTCCAATTTACTATGGGATTAGAAGAAGTCAAGTGGAGTTTGGGAGAGTCAGTATAGGACTTTGACCAATGATTTTAAGTGTTGAAGGAAAGGTTGACACTTGAAATTTTGCACATGCAACATAAATAAAGATTTGTTTTCAGACTATTGTTGCATACTAGAATACCTTTAACATAGTAGTAGATAGACATGTAGTAATAAGCTCTATAATTTGTGTTGAAGCTACAATCATCACCGATAAGAGGTGGGGAGAACAATGGTATGATGGAGGTGCAACCGCAAGGGATTGCATTGGCTTCCCAAATTAAAGATTTGAATACGGGGTAGGAAAAGTTGGAGGAGGTATGGTGCACCATATAAAACAGAGGGACGATGTAGAAATTAATGTAAATTGTTTACTGACAACATGGCGGTTGGCACAATGAACTTTCTTTCACAAGGAAGAGGAATTTGGTACGAGATCTACTGGGTATGGGGTTTTATAATGTCCAATTTCCCGATGATGAAAAGTATGATGCTACATCTTATACCCTATTTGGAAACTTTTATATATTAGTGGGACATGACACCCATATTTATCATGCACTGGAGCTAATGAATGAGTACACGTTTGATTCATTCCAAGTGTTGGAGCCTAAATCGAAGGAAGTCATATTAATTGGATTCAACCAACTTAGATATAAGCAAGGTGGATATTACAACCAACAAGGACAAGGATTGGATATGGAAACTAGAGGAGTTGGAGGACTAGGTCGACAAAGAGGAGGATTTGACTAAGGGAAAAGCACCATAGTTTGCTATAGTTGCGGAAAATTAGTACAATTGGCCCATGACTACAATAACCCTTGTTGCACTTACCTTTATTGAAAATAATTAGATCATCTTATTGATAATTTTCCCTAATTGATCACCAAGCGGTAGGAGAAGAAGGGACCCAATGTGTTGATGATCGTCACCGAACCTCGTAGGAATAAACTATGAGTAGGCATGGTAAGACAAGGAAGTGTTAGGATAAGGGAAGTATTTCAATACATCAGACACTGCAACCCTAGTGGGTAAGGATAGCCCCTAAACCCCCTTTGAAAGTTGATCAAATATGAAAAAAAAACCACATATAAGGATGCCTAGCAGGAAATGGTTACAGAAGAATGGGATAGGTTGGAAGTTGGGCATCAAGTGGCAATGTCATAGAGATTTGATTTGACTATATGTAGGTAGTAGAGGAAAAAATAGATCCAGTTCAAAGTTTTTTGCAGCGTTGCTTAGAGCTATTGAGATAGCCCCAGGCCCTAGATAGATTTGAAAGGATGGTGGAGAAATGTGAAAATTGATCTGAGCAGAGTATCATGTATGAGTCACCAAGCGTTGTGAATCAAGTAGCTCGCAGGATGAGAATGAATAAACAATTTGGGTTCAACATTAAAATCAAAGGATACAAGATGGACAAAATTATCTTGGACTTGGGATCAAATGTAAATATTATACCAAAAATCACATGGGAGATGATGGGGAAATCTAAGCTAACTTGGTCTCCAATTCATAGTAGGTTGGCCAACAAGCATCATAATTTTCCTATTGAATGGTTTTTAGGAGTAACAGTGGATATCAACGAGGTTTCAAGCATTATTGATTTCAAGGTGATCAAGATCTTTGATGATACTGATCCCTATATGAATCCTTCGGGGATCAAGTGCACCTTTGAGAACCACATAATTATTAATATAAAGGAAAGAAGACAATTTTTGCAGGTGGAGATATCCAAGTAATCGCACCATTGGATCTGCATGAAAGAGATTGATATGTTGAGCCAGTGAAAGGTGAGATTAGTTGGGAGGAATTGGATAATATTTATAATTTCATAGCTCAAGGAGATGACTACATTAATATTACAGTCGATGGAGTGTTGAGCTAGCACAACATTGGATCATGTACCTCGATGTTAGAATACGCCTTAGAGAATTGGAAGAAGCAGTTGCATGAAGTGAGTACCTGGAGATGCACACAAGTTGTGAGGATGGAGCACTAGATAGGGATATAGGTTCATAGTCAATCTCACTTCAATTAGTTGTTAGAAGTGGATATTTTAGTTCGAGAGTATGAGGATTGGATAACAGACTATGAGAGGATTCCACATTAGATGTTATGTTTCATGCCACCCCATCTAGATGGTGGGTTGTGCACAAAGAGAAAGTCATGGGATGTATAGAGTGTAACAAAATGATGAAAAATCGATTTGGGACTTGTTTGGGGGTCCTAGGAGATACATATTCAAGCAGGGAGGTCCCCGAGGCTCACATGAATCGGAGTGACGTAGCATGGACTAAAGGACAAGTAACAACACAATAATGGATACATTGATTTATACACACCTTGGATGTCATTATAGAAAATTGGTATGTTGAATTGGAAGTGTGAAGAGCAACATGGAATTTGGATGAAATGGTGCAAACTTTGAAGGCTACATTTAATTTTGAAGCTAAGTAGCTAGATTTGGATGAATCTTTGAAGGTAGTGTGATGAAATTCATTGTTAATGAACCGACAATGATCATTAGTGGGTCACTATGTTACACACATCAACATATATAACAGGTATATGATATTTTGGAGTGCTACAATGTACCATATAACAAACATGATGATTATGATCCCCTGAACCTCCAAAGTCTGGAAGGTGAAGGTGGGCATGTAGTAGAAGTACTACCATTACAGTTCGTGGAGTATGCGTAGTCGATGAAGACTAGAAAAGGGAACATTGGGATTGAATAAAGTCCCAAGATGATGACCATTGAGATTATGGTGATGAATAAACTATCAAAAATGTTGCAAACATATTGAGCGGATACCAGGACAAAAATATTGATGTTTCTAAGGATATGGGAAGCACTGACAAATCTAAGATAAAAGGTATAGGGGCTAGAGGAATGACTTTGTGCTATGAGAAGGTGGCTATCATATATGACTACACAACCTTTCAAGAAGCAGGAAATATAACCAAGTGATAATGGGAGGGGGTGTCATACCCTACGTGTACATTATAAGTTGACGTAAATAAGATTGAATCATGCAGGGTTAATAATTAGGTTGGTGTTTGGATTTTTTATGAAGAAGAGGTGCAAACCAAGTTAGTGCGATGGAAAGGAAAAGGCTAGGTTGGAGTTAATTCCATTCACAAGTATGGTTAAAGATAGATAAAACACTATGTTGGGGGTTGTGGTCCCGAAAGATAATCATGTCAAGAGTTCATGGTAAAACATGGGAGTATAATATGGTGTATCTCAAAATGTGAACTCCCAGAGACATAAATGAAGGACAAGACCACGTGATAAAAACTACATTGGAATGACCATTCTATTTAGGGAAATCTTGTTGGAAATCAAATAAGTCTAATGAGAATATTATCAAATCGTATTCTATAACAAAGGAAAGGCCATAATTTGTCGATCAAACCATAGATTATTAATATGAGGAGTAAAAAGGATATAAAACTTAGGTGAAGAAATTAAAATTAGTGGAGTATGATTAGTGTGAGGTAGGTAGCACATGTGAACCGTCATATTGGTTTGACGAAAGAAATGGTTTTGAATCAGGTTGATGCCAACATAGAGTGATTCATATTTGAAAATTGTGTTAATAGGGTCAAAATTACATGTATGCATGACGAAGCAACAAGAGGAGGGAAATGCTATAAAATACCACCCATGGGCCCTATCGAGAAGAAAGAAATGCTTGAGGGGAGTTTTAGGCTAACAAGAGAATGGAGAGAATGAGGATGGTTGAGAAGTGAGGAAGAAGAGGACAGCACAAGAGTAACACAAAAATATAGGATATTTTTAGAGATACAAAAAAGGTGTGAAAGGAAGAGGGAGGTGGGTTAGGAAAGTGGAAGAGGGAAACACGCTAGACATTAACACCAATGGGAGGACGCGACTATTGAAAAGGAGAATAATTCAAAGAATCCAAAATGAGAAAAATAGGAATGTGATGTATAGGTCAAGCAGGGTGGATAAGTTCTATGGGAGGTTCAAACAAATTACGATCCCCACCGATTGCATAGATGATTCTCATGTAAAGATACAATGTTACCAGTTACCTTATCTCGATTCCATTTGATGGAAAGGTTTGAAAATCCATAAGACAAAGTCATGTTATGACGATTCCCACTCACAAGTTGTAGCAAGAAACTTTGGTTTTCTCCTAATGCATGATGAAAGAGCATCAGGAAAAGTGAGATGTTAGAAACCAGGAAAATAATGAGAATGGGGTGAATCAGTGTTGTGTTTATTATAAAAACTTTCTTTTAGTTCTAATGATATTATGACATCAAGAAATACTTTAATAATATACTCAAATGAGCATGACAAGGAATAACATAAGTAACACAAGAAAACATACAAATTCTTCAAACTTTTCTTCAATTCCTTCACAAGGCAAGCTACAACTTCCTGTTACAAAATTCTCTAGCTACAACCAGAAAGAGGAAACTAATACATGATTTATCACCAACCACTAAAACGACATACAACCCTTGAATTTATCAACTTCTACTCAAAAGAGCTCTAACCCCTTAAAATTTAGCAGCAACAATAGGAAGGAACTACGACCCTCTCCATTGCTTCTTTTGATATCAAAGTTTAATTGTGTTAGAGGTGATTTATAATTTAATGGGGAGGAGATGGGATGGAAAGATAGTAGGTTAATGTTATTTTTAGATATTTTATAAAATATTAAATTTAATTTGATAGGATACTTTTTTTAAATTAAATTTTGAAGTAATCAAAATAGGGGGAGATGTAGTAGGGGAAATGTAGTATTGTAAAATAATATTTTTGTAATTATATTTAAATTTAATTAATAATCATATACAAATTTAATAGTTACAATAAACATATAATATAATAAAATCTTTAATTATGGATATTTACCTTCATTTTATTATGGATATTATTAATTTATAAATAAGATTTGTTACAATATCACAGGCCAATACCATGGCTTACCAAAACCACATACTCAAAAACAATAATTCATTTCAAAATCAAATTAATATTATAATTTTAGACTATACTTACTTTAAAATAAAAATAACTTTCTCTAATATAAAAGTCTATCAAAAATCTAATTAATTTCTAATCAAATTATTTTAACCTAACAACTTGGTATAATAGTAGGAGGTAGTGTAATTTTTATTTTCCAGTTTTCTCTAATATAAAATTCTATCAAAAATCTAACTGATTTCAAATCAAATTATTTTAACATAGAAATTTACTATAATAGTAGCATAGCTATGTGGTGTAATTCTTATTTTCCAAAATAACAAATTTATGTGATTTCAAACCCATGTTTGGAAACTGTGGTTTCTTCATAATTGGTTAACTGATTTCAAATCAAATTATTTAAAGATAACAACTTGGTATAATAGTAGCATACCTATGTGGTGTAACTTTTATTTTCCAAAATAACAAACTTATGTGATTTCAAACGCACGTGGTTTCTTAATAATTGATTTTGAGTACTTATTTAGTGATATTGTATTTCACTTATTTTGAAATTTAATACATTTTCTTATAAAATTTTAATTGTTATTAAGCTATAGTTTGTGGTCAATAGTGATTTTTTTATTATTATGATAAAGATTTACTTGTTATTAAGTTATAGGTTTGCTGTTAATAATTGTTTTTTATTAATAACGGTGGTAATGAAAAATCAGAAAAACAATAATATAGTAATTTTGAGGAGGGATAATTAATTCTATTTATGAAATGAATTTAAAGATGATGTAAAGTCATAAAATATATGTATTTTTAATATGTAATTTGCATTTATATAAATTGTGTTTAACTATGTAAATTTTGAGTTTTTCTAATATTGATATGTTATTTTTCATTCAAAATATAAAACATTTGTTTCTTGTAATGTGGTATAGTACCTAAATAGTGGAATCTTACTAATTTTTTTATGAAATTATAGAGAATAAATTGTTCTTGTGCAGAACTATTTTGCAAAATTTATCATTTTAATGTTATATTCTTTTGTTAATTATGAACATCATTATATATTGAATTTACAAGCCTTTCTCTAAAACAACCTAAAAGGGTTTTACAATTACAAAATATTCCTCGTTATATTTTAAATTTATAAGCCTTAATGTCCTCCCTATATTTTTTTCCAAAGCCGCAAAAAGGTTATCATGGAAATAGACAAGTGATGTATTTTAAAATTTGATATATGTCAACAGATAAATGTATTCAAAATAGTAAAAATTATTAATTAACAAGAAAATTAGATATTTGAAATTTGAAATTTATACAATGAATCTATAAGGGTATGAAGTTTCATGCACAATGGATTTGTTTAGATTATAGAAAAATAAAATTAAATATAGAGATAGAGATGTTTTTCTCAAAAACTTATGATTTTATATATTTTTAAGGCAAAAAGAAAATCAGGTTTGTGATCCTAAACATATATCTGAAGCAACCAAGTCACCATGAATGTAGCATTTCCATGAGGAAAAATTTAAAATGGAAAGAAAACAAAAAAAATCAAAAAACAAAAACAAACAAACGAACAAACAAAAACAAAAAACAAAAAAACAAAAAACGAACAAACAAACAAAAAAACAAACGTGTGTATGTGTGTTAATAGTCCATGCGTGTTCTTTGTGCCAACAATTTTTGTGTGTTAAAAAATGTTTGCATGTTTCTAGTGCTAGGAAAACACTTGGGAAATGGTTGAGATGGGTTTGTGGTGGTGGGGAGGGCGAGAGAGGGATGGATAGAGTGTCCAAGGGATACAAAAAGATAACTACATAGAGAAACATAGATAACGTAAGGAGTGTGGAAGAGTGAGTTTGTGGGAAATGATTAAGGCATGTTTGGGGGGTGGGGAGGGTGATAGAGAGAGGTATAGAGAAAGCTAAGGAGGAAAATAAATAAAGAAAGAGAGGGTGGTGAGATGGAAAGAAGGATTTGGTGAGTAATGGGAGAGAATGATTGAGAGTTGACAAGTGGGAGAGATAAGGAAGGAGGGTGGGTTATGGCGAGGGAGGGAGATATTTGTCACTGACATGGGGAAGAAGAAAGAGACAAATATGGAGGTGGATGTTTTGAATAATGGATTAAAAGAGAGAGATAAAAGTAGGTGCATGAGAGTGAGGGAGAGAGACTCTACGAGAGAGAGAGAGAGACTATGTGTATGAGTAAGAGTGGGAGTTGGGGAAATATTGAGAGAATGGAGAGGGAAGAGAGAGGGAGACTAATATATAGTAATATGACATAAAGGGGAAGAGAATGAAAATGAAAGGGAGTGATGGAGGGTGATACAAATAACGATAAAGGGACGGAGTAGAGATGGACATGGAGGGGGGGAGAGAGAGAGAGAGAGAGAGAGAGAGTTGGAGGGGCATTGTTGTGAATAACAAATTGAACGAGAGATGGAGGGATAAAGGGAGGAGGGAGAAAGAGGGGGCATGTATATATAAACAAATCTAAATAGGAGGGGATGAGCGAGAGGGGGGAGGGAGAGATAGAGAAGGAAAAAGGGAGGGACACCGAGATATCTATGGAGAGAGTGAGAGAAGTTGTCATGAATTACAAATTGAGTGAGGTAGGGATGGATAAATAGAGGAAGGAGAAGTGAGGAAGGAAAGAGTGAGAGAGAGACTATGCATAGTGATGAGAAGAGATAGAGAGACAGAGGATAGAGAGTGATAGGAAGAGGGAGTGGGGGAGAGAGAGAGTGGATAAGGAGTGATAAGAGGAGGGAGGGAGAGACAGGCAGAGGTAAATATCGAGAGAGATAAATAAATAGAGATAGGTGGGATGAGCCTAAGAAACAAATAATAAGATAGAGAGGGAACAATTTAGAGCTAGAGGGGAAAATAGCGAGGGAGGAAGGAAGTGTAAGGGGTAATGAAGGATGAATGAGAGGGAAAAATAGAGGGACAATGGGATAGAGTGAAAGGTAGGGACTTAGAGAGAGATGGGGCGGAGAGGAGCAATATACAGAGGGACATAGTGTCTAAAAGCGAGATAGAGAGTGAGAAATAAGTGGAAGAAGAGGGAGAAGGAGAGACAAAGGGATGGATGAGTAGAGAAGAAAGAGAGGGAAGAAGATACATATAAAGAGAGAGTCATAGGAAAGGTGTAAGAGAGTGAGTGATGGGGATAGGAGGGGGTGATATAGTGAGGGAGAGTTGGGGGGAGAGATAAGGAAAGAGGGAAGGAAACAACGATAAAGAGGGAATAAGAGATTGAGTGACATATACAAAAATATAATAGAAATAGAGAGATAAAGAGTGTGGCGAAGAGAGAGAGGGAAGGAGACAAAGACGAAGGAGAGATAGATAGAGAGTGGAGGGATTTTAATAGAGGAGAGGTAGAGAGGGATAGAGAGTGGAAGAAGAGATATATGGATAGAGAGAGACGGAGGAAGAGATGTTGAAGATGAAATAAGAGATATAAATATAAAGAGAGATACAAAAAGAGAGAGTGGGATATAGAGAGAAAGAGGGATGGAGTAGAGAGAGAGTTTGTTTGTCTGTCAGAGAGAGAGAGAGGATGGACATAGAGGAAAAGACACCAACAATTATGTAAATTGAATTAGAGAAATTTTAAACGGGGGAGACAGATAGAGAGAGAGATGGAAGAAGATAGGGGCATTGGAACCCATATTTTTTTTCCTAATCTTTTGAAGTACAAGATCAAACAATGGGGATGAAGATTGTCGAAGGATGAGTGGAGCACAACATGCGGCTGGTGAAATATGCAGATCATGACACAAATGGATGTCACACAAGAGTGTAATAGTGATGCCCAAGGATGAGAGATAGGTCCAGAAGAATATTGGTAGCTAGGATGTTGCAGAAGCGTAGAGCCAACTAAGGATATTGTTGCATATTGGAGGTATGATACTTTTTGTAGAAAGAGCAGAAGTAACAACGTGGAGTCGACTAGTGGGAAGGTTATTTGGAATGACTGGTAATAAGTAGGGGACATCTGAGAACAAATGAGAAAATATCCTAACAACTTGCATGACAGCTAGAGTGATTACGTGAGAGATCGACAAGGTTCCCGAGGTTTTTATGAAAAGATAAGAAGGGTTTCCTAGGATAGAGCATGGGTTTCATGTTAGATATTGGACAAGAAAAAAAAGTGTGATTGATTGATAGAGTCTGTGTCTGGTTGCCTCATATTTCTTTCTATTTATTCTGAGTCTGGGGTGTATGTTTGAGTCTATTGCTCCTAGCAAAAATTATTGTAATGAATAGGTTTACTTTTATATGATTTTGGTCCTCATGTGTTTGGTTTATGCTCTCATTCATGTTGGTACACAATGTTATTTTGGAGGGCTGGTGAGCGAGTTGGTTTAGTGAATGTAACACTTCGTGCAATGCCTCTTTTATTAATGAAAATATAAACCAGTGGTCAAATGAGTTGTTTATTATGTCTTGTGCATTGTTTTATATTTTGTATCTAGATGGGAATATATTGGTTCCCTATGTAATTTATCGTACGTTGAATATTCATAACAATGCTTAATGATTTGGTTTCTCATGATAACTATGCACTATAAGATGATTCCATGCAATGTAAATTTTCATTGTTCTGAACATTTATGAATATGTTTGAAGAGGTGAATGTCCTTCAGGGAAAGCGTAAAGTAATAACTATCTTTGTATGTTTGTAAGAGGATTAGTTTGGGTCTAGTGTGGATTTAATCCTTAACGACTAAACCTACCACCTCCTGTCATCTACTGCAAATTCTCATCTTAGAATCTTACATTAGCTAATTCGTCAAAAGGCTTAACACTCTGCATGGTGCACATTAATAGGAAAATAATGAAGTATGTGTCATCTATAGGTAGTGCATCATAAGTCAAAAGACAAGCTCATCATACTATGGAATCCTAGTTCTAATAGTCACTCATTAGCATCTCAGGTGTGGTTTTACTCATTTCTTGTGTGTTTCCAAAAGGGACAATGCTAAGAAAGTATTTATTGGCCACTATGTATTGAATCCTAGGTCTATTGAAATTATATACGCCAACAAATAGTTTCGTTGTTGTGAATGGGATAGTTGCATGACAGGATAGTGCTATAGGAATATGGAAGTCATGGAACCCAACTAGGGAGGAAATTACATGGTGGTTCAAATGGAAGTTGCATGAGTTTGCTGCAAAAGATATAGGAGACAAAAACAAGAGCATAGAGAAATGCCTATAGAAGTACATGTTCATCAACTTTCATGAATATTTCTTTGGGAAGTTTCCAAATTTATTTGATAGAATGGTCTCAATTATTGAAGAATTCCAACCCAATGTATTGGAATGACATGCTAAAGAAGTGGATGTTAGAGGAAGTACATCAGCTCCAAGCAGTAATAAATAACACATCCAATTTTGTTGAGTTTATGTTTGAAAATGGTTTAGAATGATATATTCTTATGTTTGTAGTAGAAGCAATGGTGTCCTGTGCTATAGAGCAGGAGAAATTTATGAAGGGACTAAGAGGCAGATTCATAAGGTCAATAAGATTGTTTATAAAGATGATGTTATATGATCAAGGTGTTTCTCCTCTTGAGTCCAACACCATGAAAAACTAATCTTCCCACATGAAAGAGGATGTGGCTGGGAATCGTGAGATGTTTTGAGGAGTAGAAATAAAGAAGAGGAATAAATATTGTGGTGGAGGATGATAATGGGCCTATAGATGCGCATAAAAAGGAAAATGGAAAGGATGGGTAAAGGGAGTTACAAGGATGAAACTTTGAGGAGTGGAAAGAGGTATTGATGGTGTGATGTAGGATGAGGTTGGTAAACATCAATGCATACCAAAAGAAAGAACCCAAAGGGTGGGGCTAGGAGGGGCCATCATATGACATAGAGTAGTGCTAGTGATTAGAGCTATGAAGGGATGCAGTTCGAGACACCATCAAGGGAGGAAGGAGAGAGATAATATATGAGTATATATATGATCAAATATATGGTACTGAAATTGTATAATCATACCATGCCTAGTGTCAAGCCCATGACCCCATGCATATGCACGAATAAGGAGGTTAGCACTTAGTGCACTGATATGAATAGTGTAGAAGGTAATTGTAAATAGGGAGGAGGAAATAAAAGTAGTATTGGAATCAATGCAATTGTATGATGGATGACACACGTTTCCAAAAATCAGAGTAGTGCATAATCAAGTGCATAATTTTGTGGCAATTTAGCAAGCGAAGCTACGAGTACATAATTATGAAGTAATGTGTAGGGTATCATGATAGTTGTATATTTGTGGATGCCCATGTTTTAGAGTGTTGGGAATAAGTACCCATAACAACGTTTTTTCATATTTGAGGCCATATGGATAGTTAGGAATGTCCAGGACAAGGCCACGAAAACTGAACAATTGGAAGGAATGTTTTGTGATCATGCACTAACATGGTAGATGAAGTTCAAAAGTGTGACTCTAGTTGTACAAAACAGGACCCTCATGGAGATCAAGCAAGAATTTACTAGGGACTTCCAAAAGTTGAAGTTGTACTTCCAATCTATTGTGGAATTAGAAGAAGTCAAGAGGAGTTTGGGAGAGTGAGTATGGGACTTTGACCAATGACTTAAAGTGTTGCGGGATAGGTTGACACTTGAAATTTCACACGTGCAACACAAATAATGATTTTTTTCGGACTATTTCCACATATTAGGATACCCTTAACATAGTACTAGATAGGCATGCAGTGAGAAGCTCTAGAATTTGCATTAAAGATACAATCCTCGGCAATAAGAGGTTGGGAGAACAATGGTATAAGGTAGGTGCAATCACAAGTGACTACATTAGCTTCCCAAATTAAAGATTGGAATGAGGGGTAGGAAAAGTGAGACGAAATATGGTGCACCATCTATCAAACAAACGGTCAGTGTAGAAATTAATGTAAATTATTGACTGACTACATGGTGGCTGGTACAATGAATGTTCTTTCACAAGGAAGAGGAATTTGGTGTGAGATCTACTGGGTATGGGGTTTTATAATGTCCAATTTCCTGATGATGAAAAAGTATGAGGCCACATATTGTACCCTATTTGAAAATTTTTATATATTAGTGGGACATGGCATCCATATTTGGCATGGACTAGAGTTGATGAATGATTGCATGTTTGATTCATTCTTAGTTTTCGGGCCTAAATTGAATGAAGCCATGTTAACTAGATTGAACCAACTTAGATATAACCAAGGTGGATAGTACAACCAACAAGGATGAGGATTGGGTATGGGAACTAGAGGAGCTGGAGGACTCGGTCGACAAAGAGGAGGATTTGACTAAGGGAAAAGCACCATAGTTTACTACAGTTGTAGAAAATTAGTACACTTGGCCCAGGACTGCACTAATCCTTGTTGCACTTGCCTCTATTGAAAATCATTAGATCATTTGATTGATAATTTTCCCAGTTGATCACCAAGCGGTAGGAGAAGAAGGGACCCAATGTGTTGATGGTCATCATCGAATAAACTATGAGTAGGCATGGTAAGACAAGGAAGTGTTAGGATAAGAGAAATATTGTAATACATCGGACATTGCAACCCTAGTGGGTAAGGATAGCCCTTAAACCCCCTCCAAAATTTGATCCTATGTGAATAAAAACCACATATAAGAAGGCCTATTAGTAAATAGTTGTAGAAGACTTGGATAGGTTGGAAGTTGGGGACGAAGTGGCCATGTCATAGAGATTTTATTCGACTATAGGTAGGGAGTAGAGGAAAAGAATAGATCTAGTTCGAAGTTTTTTTGAACATTTCTTAGAGCTATTGAAATAACCCCATGCCCTAGATATATTCGGCATTAAAATAAAAGAATACAAGGTGGACAAAATCATCTTGGACTTGGGATCAAATGTAAATATTATACCAAAAAGCACATGGTAGATGATGGGGAAGCCCAAGCTAAGTCGGTCTCCAATTCATAGCAAGTTGGCCAACAAGCATCATACCTTTCCTATTGAATGGTTGTTAGGAGTAATAGTGGATATCAATGAGGTTTCAATCATTATTGATTTTAAGGTGATTGAGATCGTTGATTATATTTATCAGTATATGACTCCTTTGGTAATCAAGCGTGCCTTTGAAAACCACGTAATTATTAAGGTAAAGAAAAGACGATGATTTTGAAGGTCGAGATATTTAAGTAATCACAGCATTAGATTTGCATGAAGGAGATAGATATATTGAGCCAGTGAAAGGTGAGATTAGTTGGGAGGAATTGGATAATATTTATAATTTCGCAGCTCAAGGGGATGACTACGTAAATCCTATAGTCAATGAAGTGTTGATCTGGCACAACATTGGATCATGCGCCTAAAATTTAAAATAAGCCTTAAAGAATTGGAAGAATCAGTTGCATGAAGTGAGTACCCAGAGATGCACGCATTTTATGAGGATGGTGCACTGGATAGGGATAAAGGTTTATAGTCGACCTTGATTCAATCAGTTGTTAGAAGTAGATATTCTAGTTTGAGCATATGATTATTACATACCAGAATATCAGAGGATTCCACATTATATGTTACGATGCATGCCACGCTAGCTAGATGGTGGGTTGCGCACAAAGAGAAAGTCACGGGATGGATAGAGTGTAAACAACTGATGAAAAATCGATCTGGGACTAGTTTGGGGGTCCTTAGAGAGAAATATTCAAGCGTGGAGGTCTCTGAGACTCACATGAGGTTGTGTGACGTAGCACGTACTAAAGGACAAGTGGCACCATAAGAATGAACACTTTGATTTATACACACCTTAGATGTCATTCTAGTGAATTGGTATCTTGAATAGGAAGTGTGAAGAGGAACACGGGATTCATATGAAATGCTGCAAACTTTGAAGGCTACATTCAATTTTGAAGCTAAATAGCTATATTTGGATGGATCTTTGAAGGTGTTGTGCTGAAAGTTATTCATTGTTAATGAACCGAAAATGATGAGGAGTGGGTCACTATGTTCCACACATCAACATCAATAATATGTATAAGATATTTTTGAGTGCAACAATGTAGCATAGAATGGAAAGGATGTTGATGATCCCCTGAACCTCCAAATTTTTTAAGTTGAAGGCCTGCATGTAGTAGAAGTACCACCATTACAATATGTGGAGTATGCGCTGTCGATGAACACTAGAAATGGGAAAATTGAGGCGGAATAAAGCACCAAGATGGTAACCATTGAGATTATTGTGATGAATAAATTGTCCCCTTCAACTCCATCTCTTTATCCCCCCCTCTCTCATCCTCTCTCCTAACTCCCTCTCTCTCCCTCCCCTCTCTCCCCCCTCCATCTTTGTGTCTCTCCCTCTTCCTCTGTTACCCTTCTCTCCCTCTCTCACTCCTTTATTTCTCTCTCTCTCTTCATTCCTTGTCTTCCCTCTCCTTCATTCTATCTCCTCCTCTCCCTTGTCACTCCCCCTATCTCTCCACTGCTATCTCTCTATGTCTTTCTTCTTCCCTCCATATAAATCTAGAGTTAATCTATACCATTGTATATTAAGATATATTATAATATAACAAATTTAATATTATATTAAATTTAATGTCTCATTAATCCAAAGTTTTTAAATTTGACAATATTAATATTATAGTATATTATTAATATTAAATATAATATTAATATTATAATATCAATATTAGATTTAATGATGTTTTTTACATGGCATGATAACAAGATTTATACTAAAACTACATCAAATTAATATTTTCAAATATTACACTTTGATGTAGAAATAATTATGTCTTTAAAGATTTTAATATATCCCTAGGATATAATTTTTCCTTTTAAAGATTCATTTTACAAATGTTTAGTTAAAAGAAATATTAAAATATTTGGAGCAAGATTTTGGATTCTTTGTGTTGAATTAATATTGTTACTTTGATTTAAGAAATGACATTGGCTTTAGTAAAGAGTAACAATGTTTAAACTTTTAACTAATTTGGAATTTTAATGTGGTAATTTTATGATTCATTCATATTCATTAGCGAAAATTATTGTTATTATTTTTTGAGAATGTGAAATACTTACATTAGGGGATATATTGGGCTATAGAATGTGCCTCTCGGCACAATAAAGAAATGAAAATGTATTTTTACAATTAACTTATTGACAATTCAACATAGTTTCCTTTTTTTTTAAATACTTACAATAACAAAATACATGTAAAAATTAATTTTACAAGTAAATTATGTTTTAATAAATATATAAATACAAATTTTGATTTTCCATAACAACATCATGAAACCAAAATGTTATCCATTTGAAGATAAAAATTCACACATTTTAATTGAGGCATTAGGAACACAAAATTCCCAAGTTAAAAAAATAAAAGGGAGAATGTTAACGTCCTAGTACTAAAGTTTATTTAGAGGACTGTAGCAATCCATTTGAAAAAGAAATATTTATGTTTTGGTATTATTAAAAAATATACTATACAAATTTTTGATTGGATCATAATTTGTAGCAATCGATTTGAAAAACAAATATTTATTTTTCGATATTATTAAAAAATCTACTATACAAATTTTTGGTTGGACCGTAATTTGTAGCAATCCATTTGAAAAACAAATATTTATCTTTCAATATTATCAAAAAATCTACTATACAAATTTTTGATTGGACCATAATTTGAAGGTCTTATCGTAACATTTGCATAATATAATACGATGTGGATAACTGCTTCACGTATTATGGATATGTTAGCAATACACATTCATGATTTATATATATGTGTGTAGCGATTTTTATTCTTAATATTTACAAAAAAATGATCCAAAAATCAAATCCTTGAAAATAGCTCATAGTTGAGTAAATAACATATATACTATATGTTATTTCCCATTATAATTTTAGAAAATTTTCCTATAAAAATGGATAGGAAAAAATTTCATTCTCCTACTTACACATATTAAATATACATATGTAATAAATAAAAAAAACTTAATATTACAACCGAGAACATGATTTCCACCTTAGCATTCGATACAGGGTTTGAAAAGAAGTGATATATTAAACTTTTGATAAACATTGGTAACATTTCTTATGTCAACAATTATTTAATTGACCATGCTATAGTCGTTGTCAGCTCCAATTATCCCGCGTTAATTCCTTTGTGGTCGCATTTAACTTCACAACAACTAAGTATTATGTTGGGTCTTTACACCTGGCTAGACATTTATCTCTCTCTCTCATGGCTACATGGCACGAGCAGGCTGTGCTACTGCAGTTGTATGCCTTGGGTTTCTCCTCCCATCGATGGGAGAGGTATTTGGTTTTTGATCCAAAGGTTGAGCTCTTTACAAAGGTTTCCTCCTTCTCGAATGCTAGAGGTAGGGTTCATTCTGTCCCTTTCCTCCTTGGCGACTATTCCTCCTCTTTTGCTCCTTGCGCTGGTTAGTTCAGCTTGCAGTGTTGGAACTTCGTTTCAGGAGGAAGTTCACAGATGCAGGGTCGCTCGATTACCCACCGTTGAATGTGTAAATCACTGTTTCTATTCATGTAAGTGTTTTCTGGGTATCTGCTTCACAGTGAATGTTAGTTTTTCTTTTCAGCTAATCATTGCAGTAATTATTTTCCTTGCACTCTGCTACAGGGATGGTAGTAGCAGGTCCGAGGGTTACCATCTATTGGCAAGAAGTCTGCAAGATTTCCCCAACAGTCTCCATCAAACGAAGGCTTTCCGGTAAGCTCTTAATGGCCTTGGTGATAGCTCGTTTGCTTGGGATATTTCGATAGTTCGGGTTCTTTAGAATTTAGGAACTGGCTAGAGGCTCTGTTACTAGCTCTGAAGTTAAAAATGGATTATTGTCTAGTTATAACTTAATTCTCTTTCATGGTGCTCGTATTAGTTGTTCCAGAGCACAACGCCCTTTTGTCTCCTATTCTTGCTTTTGCTAGACATGGGCTTCTACCCTGTGTCTCGCGTCACTCTAGTGTAGACACTCGTATTTTTGTTTTCTTTAGTTAGCTCTGATGGAGTTTATTAATATTCAGATTTGAGACTATTACAGTGGTATTGTTTAGGCTTATTTGGTGTTGTTGTCCTATACATCTTTCTGGATATGCTATATTATAACTCTTATATTTATGTTATTTGTTCTTATTAAACTTATGTTTGGCCGAGGCCTTGTAAATTCATCTGGATGTGCTACTCTGTTCTTATTAAGATTGAATTTTGGACCAAGGGCATACGAGTCTTTTGTGTGCTAATATACCGTAGATTAGATGGAATCTTGTATGAGGTTCTTTCCTGTTGTATGGGAAAATGTTTTATTTCATCACTATCCATTCTGGAGTTTGTGCATTCAATTCTTTCGAATGGTTAAGTGAATACAATTTTTTTTCTTGTTTATATAGAATGTTATTACTATTTTCTTTTCCTACAAACAAACTCTATGGATACTCCTTGGTCTAGTAGATTTCTGTGTAATTATGAACAGATAATTTGTTGTGAATATCAATAAGGTTCATTAATTTATTATTTTATTGTCTTTTCGTAACGCGACACCCAAATGGTTATAGAGGGGTTTACTTTTGTGGGCTTCCTCTGTCGCTTGAATAACGTATTGCTTTGTTCTTTTTCTGTCAGTGCCTCTCTATGGTTTCCATATTGCCTTAGGGTTATGGAAGGAGTCTACAGAGACTCTAGTCTTGTCTGTTAGTGCTCACCTTTCCCTATGTTAGTACATTTTGTCTTGTAAAGAACAAAATACATAGTTTATTCTGCTATCATGATACATTAGTTTTATTTTTCTTTTGTTTTGGCTCAGCCATGTAATTTCATTCTATTTCTGCTACAACAATACAAAAGTCCTTCTCGCTTAGCAATGAATTATTCTAAATAATTTTTTTGTGCCATCTTGGCCTAATTTGAGATTCTAGCTTCTAAATATTTATTAACCTAGCACAAACATAGACAGTACCCAACTCCGCTAATTTGTTTAATATTTGATAGTCGACACAACTCAGTTAATACTTCAATAGCCGGTAATTTTTCTGAATGTAATTTTAAATTATTACAGAACAAAAATGTCCTACCCCTTAATGCTTTCATGTTCAGGTATCAAGCCAGTTTGTATAGCAGTAACCTACGTTTCATACTTTTCCTAAAGTGTGATAAGTCTAATCCTTAACATAACAAGTTCAACTATCTTTTTGAAGATAAGCATTTAAATCCTACTTTTCATGCACAAACTTAAACACATAATTAAATTGTTCGACAGATTAAGCCTAGGAGGGTTTCCACTTACCTGGACTTTCCGAAAATATAAAGAACTCTAGTGGTAAAACTCACCTTCGTTATATGTTTCCTTTCATCCACCCAACCATGACATTCGTCCTTCAGGACCTAATCTCCTCCCAAGCTTGCTCGCAAGACCTCTTGCAAGTTTGTTTGCACACTATGCACATGCTATCTGGTCATTACCAGACTTAGCATTTTTTCCCCCTTACCGTGTGACATTTCAGCATGGTTTTTCCCCCCCTCACTCCCTTTTCTTTAGAGCCCTCTTCCAATTAGGGGAGGTAGTTAGGGTTTATTACTGGCCACTGCCTTTCCAACTTCTTCCATAAGAAGTTACAACATCTGCTAACAACCAAATGATTTCTTGTTTAAGAAAATTAGCAATATTATTCATTCAAACAAATAACAACAATAATTATCCAGTTGTTCTTACTATAGAAAAATAAAAATATTTACAGTTTTCTGGGACCATTACATCCCCCCCCAGAATCAAACAGCCTAGGATAGGCTTATTTAATGAGTTGTTCATCCTTCCAGGTGGCCTCCTCTGGCCCAAAGTGCTGCCATTGCACTTTACACATAGTCAGTGGCTCGACGAAGAACTCTCCTTTTGGCTCGACCTATAAAACACAATATTTAAATTAGTTTTTTCTTTCAACATCAAATTTATCTGGCCTATCCAAGATACTTTCTTACCTGTATGTCTTTCCAACTGACTATGTGCTTAGGATCATAAACGTATCTTTTTAAAACCGACACATGGAATACATTGTGGACCCGAATATGGCTTGGTAGGGCGAGTTGGTATGCCACTAGCCCAACCCTTGCTAAGATTTGAAATTGTCCACACAACTGGGGTGCCAGCTTGGTGCACCCACTCCATTGTAATGTACTCATTTTTGCTCGAATCCTCACATACACATGATCACCTACTTGGTATTCTCTAAAATTTCTCTTCCGATTGGCGAAACTCTTTTGTCTATCTTGGGCTGCCTTTAAGTTGATTCGTACTTTCTTGACCATTTCTTCCATCTCTTTTAACATTTCAGGTCCTAGCATCAACTTGTCTTCGGGTCCTCCCCAACTGGAGGGTGTGCGGAATTTCCATCCGTACAGTACTTCAAATGGGCTCATCTACAAAGAGGTATGATAGCCATTATTGTATGCAAATTCGACCAAGTGTAGATAGTCTTCCCATTTAGATGGCTGCTGCATTACATATGATCTTAGCATATCTTCTACAACCTGATTCACCCGTTCTGTTTGTCCGTCTGTTTGAGGGTGATAGGTGGTACTGAAGTTTAATTGAGTCCCTAACCCCTCAAATAGAGTTCTCTAGAAGGCTGATGTAAACTTTACATCTCGGTCAGAGATTATAGTTTTAGGTAACCCATGCAACCTGAAAATGTTTTGCATAAAAATATTGGCAATCTGAACCGCTTTGAAAGTGGACTGTACTGGTATAAAATGAGTTGATTTACTTAATTTGTCTACCACCACCATGATGGAATCGTTGTTTCTTTTGGATTTGGGTAAACCTGTTATAAAATCCATAGAAATGATTTCCCACTTCCACTCCGGAATTGGTAGTGGATGTAATAACCTGGCAGGATATTGATGCTCTGCTTTGACTTGTTGGCACTACACACAACATGCTAAGTATTCTATTACATCTCTTTTCATGCCAGGCCGGTAGTACTCCTTCCAGAGTGCAGCAATCAGCTTTTGGTACCCCGAGTGTCCTGCATATGGACTTTTATGAAATTCATCCAAAATCAAACTTTTAATGTTACTTTGGCTAGGTACATATAGTCTCTTTTTATAACTCAGCATACTGGCAGCATCCACTGCATATCCTTGCTAGTATTCATGGCTGGTTGGGTTTTGAGCTTGCTGTCCTAATCACTGATAATTCAGATCCTATTTTGTTGCCTTTTTAATTGTCTCAGTGAAAGTTGTCCGCCCTTCACTGTAAGAAATTTCGTAGAGGCAGTGTACCTTTTGAGTTAAAGCGTCAACTACCCTGTTCTCTTTCCCTTTTAGATGTTTAATTTCAAAGTCAAATCCACTTAAGAAATATACCCACTGAGCTAGCCTAGAATTTAAGGTTGGTTGCCTGAAGTAATTAGTCAAGTTGTGATGGTCCATCAACAACAGAAGCTTTTTGCCCATGAGATAGTGATGCCACATTTTTAAAGTGTGAATGACTACTTCCAACTCCAAATCGTAAGCGAAATATTTTTTATCATAATCCTTTAGTTTCCTATATTCATAGGTAATTACCTTACCTTCTTGCATTAATACTCCTCCTACACCTTCCTTACTCAAATCTGTGCACACTAAATAATCCTTACTTGGATATGTTATGCTTAATATTGGTGACATGGTGAGTAGATGCTTAAGTTTCTCAAAACTTCTTTGGCATTCAACTGTCCATTTAAACGTTTTCCCATTCTTCTGCTCGGAAGTGATAGGGTATGCCACTCTTGAAAATCCTTCCACAAACCATCTATAGTAAGCTACTAATCCTATGAAGGATATTATATCCTCTACATCCTTCGGTACTAGCCATTCTGTTATGGTCCTTATCTTCTCGGGATCCACTGCAAGTCCATCTTTAGTAATAATATGTCCTAGGTATTGAATTTTTTCCTTAATCACACTTGCTATATTTGGAATACAATTGATGTTCCCAGAGGGTTTGCAAAACTAGCCTTAGGTGTTCCTTATGTTCCTCCATATTCCGAGAATATATCAGTATATCATCGATAAAAACTAACACAAATTTTTCTAAATACTGATGAAATATGTTGTTCATTAAGCACATAAAATTTGAGGGGCATTGGTTAACCCTAAGGGTAATACCATGAACTTGTAATGTCCATAACGAGTTCTAAAGGAATTTTTGGCTATATCCTCCTCCTTGATCCTGATCTGGTGGTATCCTGATTGTAAATCAATTTTCAAAAATACGGTTGCCCCTTTTAATTGATCAAAAAGTTCATCAATATGGGGTAAAGGGTACTTATTTTTTATTGTCAACTTATTCAGTTGATGGTAGTCCATGCACATACAAAGGGTTCCATCCTTCTTCTTGACAAACAGCACGGGGGCTCCCCAGGGCAACACACTGGGGCGAATGCAATTTTTGTCCAACAGCTCCTGTAATTGCATTTTTAGTTTTGTCAATTTTGGTATGATCATATGGTAAGGAGCACGGGACACCGAGGCTACCCCTGAAACCAACTCAATAGTGAAATCTATGTCCCTTTTGGGTGGCAGTCCTGGTATCTCTTCAAGAAACACATAGGCAAATTCTTGAACCACTGGAATATTTTACAAAGTGGTAGCCTTGTCTTTTGAGTTGGTATAACCAACCTGTATAGCGTAGATCTAACACATTTTCCTCAGACACTTTTCTAGTTGAGAGATAGTTATTGGCTGAATCTATACTGGCCTCAAGATACCTTGCATTTCCTACTTCTCCCATACTTCATTCTTGTAGCAGATAGTTTTTGTTTTACAGTTTATAATGGACCAGTGTTTTTCCAGCCAGTCCATGCCTATCAGCACATCATACGATCCAAGGGGAAGTATGTTTAGATCTGCCATCAAAGGCTGACCAGCTATTTTCAAAGGATAGTTATTGACCTTGGCCAACACACATCTCTTTGCCCTGGTTGCCAGCTGTACCAGCCAAGGGTTTTTAAACTTGACAGTCTGTAATTTACATTGTTCCACAACCTTAGGACTAACATAGCTTAATGTAGCTCCAGGATCAATTAAAACAGACACAGTATGATCAAGAATCTTACCTTCAAACTCCACCATAGTCGGTTGATATTCTTCTTGATGGTCTTCAAGAGAAACATTGATTTTCAGTATACTCCGGGCCACGTCACCTACTATGGATTCTTTGTGGATCTATGAAATCTGTTTAACATAGTGTGGCCCTCCATATCCCAGCATTGTACTAGAGGCCTCGTTGTCACTTCGTTATCTATTTTACCAGATTTCTCACTAAATCTGGGTTCAGCAAGTGGCTTAAATCTGGGCTAGTTCTTATGTTGATTTTTGTTGTTCTTCCTTTTGGGAAATCCTTTGCTCACACCAGCACGAATACCCTTATTACCCAAAAAAATCTTACTTTTTTTCTTCTCAACCCATCTTTTTCCCAGAATCTCTCCCTTATGCTTACTTTGCTGAGAGCATATCATGGCCTTTTGTATAACCTCATCCATCATTTTTGGGTTGTCGAACTCATTCTTCCTCTCATTGCCAAGTGTAAACTACTGAAAAACAGCTGAATGTTGGCATTTTCCTCTCGTATGTAAGGTACATAACGGAGTAAAGAGGTAAATCGGGTGATAAACTCATCCATTGTTTGTTTCCCAAGACGCAGGTCATGAAATTCTTTTGCTTTCTTGTCGTAAAATCATTCAGTCAAATATATTTCCTTAAAATATTTTTGGAACTTTTCCCAAGTTATATTCTATTCACTTACCCCTCGTACAATCTTGACCTCTTCCCACCATAAGGTGGCCTTCCCTTGTAATTGGAAAATAGTCAACCAAGCTTTTAGATTATCATATTAATATAGTTGGAAATACTTATTCATGTTAATAAGTCAGTGTTCGGCATCATCCTCTAGTTCACCATCGAAGAGTGGTGGCTTTATTTTCCGAAACTCACTGTGAAATTCCACTCGCTTCCTTTTTTAAGTTAGATGTTCAGAGGTATTATATGACTTCTCCTCCCCTCCTACTGTTCCTTTAGGTTCCTTGTGGTAACGTTATTCTTCTCACATTCGTTCCTATTCAGGGCTGGGGACCGGCTGGCGCTGATTCTTCTTATTGGATAGGATTTTCATAATTTTTCCCAGTTCCATGGTTAATCTCGAAATGTCTTCCTATAGGTGAGCCATCTCATTCTTTGGTTCCTGAACTATTTCCAGTATTGTAAGATTAGTGTTGCGAGCCTCCTCTCCCAACTGCACCCATATCTCAGGGTTTTTTTTAGGAAACGTTGCAGGTCCTAAACCAACCGCATTCCTATGTGGTACACTATCTATCCTCCTCATAGTATGTTGTTGTTCTGATTCCTTGGACTGAACAAATTAGTGGTTATATCAGGTCAGAAACAAAAAGGAAAATGATTTTTTGCTTAAACATATTTTCCAGAGGTCTCAATCTTGATAACCTGAACTCTAATACCACTTGTCATACTCCTACTTACACATATTATATATACATATGTAATAAATAAATAAAACTTAGTATTAAAACCCAGAACATGATTTCCACCTTAGCATTCGATACAGTGTTTGAAAAGAAGTGACATATTAAACTTTCGATAAACATTGGTAACATTTTTTATGTCAACAATTATTTAATTGATCGTGCTATAGTCATCGTCAGCTCCAATTATCCCACATTAATTCCTTTATGGCCGCATCTAACTCCACAATAGATAAGTATTACGTTGGGTCCTTACACTTGGCTAGACATTTACTCTTGCTCTACCATGGCTGCGTGGCACGAGAAAGCTATCCTACTGTAGCTATATGCCTCAGGTTTCTCCTCCCATTGACGGTAGAAGTTTTGGGTTTTTCATCCAAAGGCTGAGCTCTTGCGAGAGGTTTCTTCATTCTCGAATGTTGGAGGTAGGGTTCATTCTGTCCCTTTGCTCCTTGGCGCCTGTTCCTACACTTTTGCTCCTTGCCCTGGTCAATTTAGTTTGCAGTGTTCGAACATCATTTCCGGAGGAAGTTCACAGATGTAGGGTTGCTGGATTACCCATTGTTGAATGTGTAAATTACTGGTTCTATTCATGTAAGTGTTTTCTGGGTATTTGCTTCACAGTGAATGTTAGTTTTTATTTTCAGCTAATCATTGCAGTAATTATTTTCATTGCACTTTGTTGTAGTGATGGTAGTAGCTGGTTTGAGGGTTACCAACTATTGGCAAGAAGTGTGCAATATTTCCCTAACAGTCTCCATCGAACAAAGGCTTTCCTGTAAGCTCTTAGTGGCCTTGGTGATAGCTCGTTTGCTTAGAATATTTCGACAGTTCGGGGTCCTCAGAATGTCAGAACTGGCTAGAGGCTTTGTTACTAGCTCTGAAGTTAAAAATGGATTATTGTCTATTTATAAGTTAATTCTCTTACATGGTTCTCATCTTAGTTGTTCCAAAGAAGAGCACCCTTTTGTCTCCTTGTTCTTGCTTCTGTTAGACATGGGCTTCTGCCTTGTGTCTCGAGTCACTCTGTCGTAGACACTTGTCTTTTTGTTTTCTTTAGTTAGCTCTGCATGAGTTTATTAATATTCAGATCTAAGACTGTTACAGTGGTACTGTTTAGGCTTATTTGGGGTTGTTGTCCTGTACATCTTTCTGGCTATGCTATATTATAACTCTTATGGTTATGTTATTTGTTCTTATTAAAATTATGTTGGGTTGAGGCCTTGTAAATCCATCTCGATGTGCTACTCTGTTCTTATTAAGCTTGAATTTTGGACCAAGGGCGTACAAGTCTTCTGTGTGCTAATACGCCGCCGACTAGATGGAATCTTGTATGAGGTTCTTTCCTGTTGTATGGGAAAATGTTTTATTTCATCACTATCCATTTTGGAGTTTGTGCATTCAATTCTTTCGACTGGTTGAATCAAATTTCTTTCTTGTTTACAAAAAATGTTATTACTCCTTGCTTTTCCTGCAAACAAAATCTATGGATACTCCTTGGTCTGGTATTTTTTGTGTAATTATGAACAGATAATTTACTGTGAATTTCAATAAGGCTCATTAATTTATTCATTTATTATCTTTTCGTAACGCGGAACCCAAACGGTTATAGATGGGTTTACTTCTATGAGCTTCCTCTGCTGCTTAAACAACATATTTCTTTGTTCTTTTTCTATCAGTACCTCTCTACAGTTTCCATATTGCCTTAGGGTTATGGAAGGAGCCTACAGGCACTCTAGTCTTGTTTGTGAGTGCTCACCTTTCCCTATATTAGTACATTTTGTCTTGTAAAGAACAAAATACATAGTTTATTCTGCTATCATGATACATTAGTTTTCTTTCTCTTTTGTTTCGGCTCAGCCATGTAATTTCATTCTATTTCCACTACAATAATAAAATAGTAAAGCATAATACACAGTTTATTCTGCTATCATAAACAATAGTTTTTTTTTTCTTTTGTTTCAGCTCAACCATGTAATTTCATTCTATTTCTGCTACAATAATACAACAATCATTCTAGCTTAGTAGTGAATGATTCTAAAGAATTTGATTGTGCCATCTTGGCCTAATTTGAGGTTCCAGCTTCTAAATGTTTATTAACCCAGCACAAACATAAACAAAACCCAACTCCGCTAATTTGTTTAATATTTGATAGTCGACACAACTCAGTTAATACTTCAATGGCTCGTAATTCTTCTAAATGCAGTTTTAAATTATTACAGAACATAAATTTCCTACCCCTTATTGCTCTCATGTTCAGGTATCAAGCCTAGTTTGTACAACAATAACCTATGTTTCAAACTTTTCGTAAAGTGCAATAAGTCTAATCCTTAACATAACAAGTCCAGTTATCTTTCTGAAGGTAAGCGTTTCAATCCTATTTTTCATGCACAAATTTAAACACATAATTAAATTTTGTTGGACGGATTATCTCCAGGAGGGTTTCCACTTACCTGGACTTTCCAAAAATATAAAGAACTCCAGTGGTAAAATTCACCTTTGTTATCTATTTCCTTTCATCCACCCGACCATGAGACTCGTCCTTCAAGACTCAATCTCCCCCAAGCTTGCTCGCAAGACCTTTGTCTTCTGCAAGTTTGTTTGCAAAATGTGCACATGCTATGTGGTCATCACCAGACTTAGCATTTTTTCCCCTTACTCTCTGACATTTCAGCACGGTTTTTCCTCCCCTCATTCCCTTTTCTTTGGGGCCCTCTTGTAGTTAGGGGAGGTACTTAATGTTTATTACTAGCAACTTCCTTTCAAACTTCTTCCATAAGAAGTTACAACATCTACTAACAACCAAATCATTTCTTGTTTAACAAAATTAACAATATTATTCATTCAAACAAATAACAATAATAATTTTCCAGCTGTTCTTACTGTAGTAAAATAAAAATATTTACATTTTTCTGGGAGCATTACAAAAATTAATTTTACAAGTAAATTATGTTTTAATAAATATATAAATACAAATTTTGATTTTCCATAACAACATCATGAAACCAAAATGTTATCCATTTGAAGATAAAAATGCACCCATTTTAATTGAGGCATAAAGAACACAAAATTCCCAAGTTAAAAATATAAATGGGATAATGTTAACGTCCTGGCCCTAAAGTTTATTTAGAGGACTGTAGCAATCCATTTGAAAAACAAATATTTTTTTTCTTCAGTATTATTAAAAAATCTACTATACAAATTTTTTATTGGACCATAATTTGTAGCAATCGATTTGAAAAACAAATATTTATTTTTCCATATTATTAAAGAATCTACTATACAAATTTTTTATTGGACCATAATTTGTAGCAATCCATTTGAAAAACAAATATTTATTTTTCAATATTATTAAAAAATCTATTATACAAATTTTTTATTGGACCATAATTTGAACCTCTTATCATAACATTTGCATAATATAATACGATGTGCATAACTGCTTCATATATTTATGGATATGTTAGCAATACACATTCATGATGTTTATAAATATGTGTAGTGATTTTTATTCTTAATATTTACAAAAAAATGATCCAAAAAATCAAATCCTTGAAAATAGCTCATAGTTGAGTAAATAACATACATACTATATGTTATTTCCCATTATAATTTTAGAGAATTTTCCTACAAAAATGGATAGGAATAGGATGTAAATGCTTGTCACGAATATTTATGTTCTCCTCAACACAGTAGGAGTGAAACTATAAATGTTAGATTTACTAGTGGTTACTACCAACCAAAATTTATATAAGGCCAAGCTAGGAAGTAATTTATCTAATTCACATCCTTATTTATTAATTCTGGCCAAAGTAAGCATATAGATCTATGATTTGATAATTAACCACTATTAATTTAACATTGGCCAGAACAAATTATAATTTTTATATAATTTTTTCTAAAACATAATTTCTAAATTAAATGAGAGAGCCTCCTGCAACAAATTTTCAATTAAAATTTTGAAACTTATATTTCTGAATTTGACTCACCAAACAACTTCAAAAGAACATCGAAAAAGACTAAACAACTTCACAACCAATAATACATATTTTATAGTTTATTTGTTACATCTCTTGTTGGTCCATAACCGGGCTTCTTATGATCTAAATCTCTCTGTCAATTACGTTCAACTTATCGAACCCAATATCCATCAAAAATGACAACATATGGTTAAACATATCATTTCAAACATTACACGAAAACAGACATACATTGCAATCGTATGCGAAAATCATTTCAATAACCTAGATGAAGAATATATTGGGAATTCGTACGACACTCAAAAAAACGAGTGCCCGGAATTCACTCTGTCATTTGCCAAAAAATCTATACGTTAAACCTGAAATTCTGCTTTAAGATTTTACAATTCACGGAGAATTTCTCCAGATAGTTGTGCGGATATCCAATCCAAGTTGTGCAATTCTAAAGTGAACGCACTCAAGCATATTACATCCTTTAATCACACAAACGGATGGTTCATCCTCATTTTCACCTTCACGGGAAAAATGTTTAAAAATGCGATTGCTTGCATCTACTACATCTAAACCTCTAGAGTGAATATTATCAGTTGATGGGCCTCCTGTCATCAGTATGTCCTTCACAAGAGAAAAACCCAATTCAACCGCTTTAGAATTATGCTGCCACTCTGCTCGGGCTTCTAGAAGTTCTTCCTCGCTGAGACCTGGCACCTCTTCCGATCTATCGATTTCTCTGGCGATGCAAATAATTATAGCATCAACCAGGATTTGTGATTGAACTGGATTATCTAGATAAGCTGTTGTTATCCAGGATCTCCGTAGAATAGAAATCACGTGATTCAAGTCTTCACTGCTAATATCCCGCGCATTCGTTTCAGACAATTTCTTTGTAACAATAAAAGGGCCCATGAATCCTACAATAGTTTCATATAATTCTCTTCCAAGGATTTGCTCAGCTTGGGCATTCATCTCATCAAAAATTTTACAAAATATTCTTAACATAAGGGATTCGATTTTCATGTAGTTTTCGGGATAAAGATAAACAGACTCAATCGTTTTGATATACCCCCCAATCAGTTGAACAGTCTTTGTTCCGTCTACGTCATATATGTCCGAAGGTTTCAGGCCGATAACATCAATCGCCTTGGCGATTTCCTTGCGGACATCCCATACAATTTCTTTGGCATCATTTTCTAGTGAATTGCTCACCGGAAGGATCCATACTAATTTAATGATCAGTTCGTTAAAGTATCTGAAGCCGTGTAAGGATCTGAACGTTTCTGTGTTCTTAGAATGAAACTGACAATACATGCGCAGTAGATTAATTTTCTTCCACATTGCGCAACACTGCATTTTCGTTGTCACGTTTTCTGACAAAGATTCCCCTAATATGTCCAAATACTGCTTCATTTCTCCCTCTTCCAAAATTTTTGTATACTCCTCAATTACATCCATGTCTGCACTTTTACACTCGGAAAATTTCTGAAGTTTAATGTACTCTTCCATTTCCTGCCTCAATTCTATTTGGGGAATGGCACTTTTGGCGTTGAACCATTGTTTAGTAAAGGGGTTCTGTGCATGACGTTTGGTTTCCCAAATGGTCTCTAAAGTTTTTCTATTGTACAGACTCTGTGTGGGATCTTGGTCAAGCGGTAACCGCACTGGATCGTATGCAAAGTCGCAGGAAATGATGTCCATATATCTTTCAGGAACCATTTTCCTCTAGATTTCAGTCTCGTTGATTGTAATACTTCAAAATATCTGATCACGTTGACAGCACTTCAATCCGAGTGAAAACGTTAAAGGAAAGCCAAAAGCAAATGAGACACGAGTGTTTAATTTCTATCTATAAGAATAGAAATCAAAGGGGAAAGATTACGGTGAGGGTCGGTTGCTTTTCTCCTTCTTATTGGAAAGGGTCCGCTGCTTTTCTCTTTTCTCCTTGTTATTGGAAAGGGTCGCCCAACTATTTATTTTGGGATGGTATTTAAAAGAATTATTTTTTTTAATAGATTATTTTAAAATATTTTTAATAATATATATAAATTAGAGATTAATATTTATTTTCAAATTAGTCATTTTTTATTTATTTTTAGTTTAATTAATTAATAAAATAAATATATTAATTAGTGTAATAATAAGAGAGTTATGATTCTTTGGGTATATGGTATCGATAAGTTATGATTAGTGGTGTAATTTTGAAAGATTAAGATTTTTGTTTCATATATATATATCTTTAACTTGTACATTAATTCTTCTTATAATAATTGAGTTATACACATGTAGATGAGTTGATCGAGCCTAGTAAGATCTTGTACGAAAAATTAATAATAAAGTTGTAATATAGTAAGTTTGTATGGTTTTTTAATCTCATCAATGTGAAACGTGGATGGTAGAGATTTAATATCTATGAAATATTCTAGAATATTTTGAGTAGTAGTCACATATTAAAGTTGAGATAAATTCATCTCAAAAGTAGGTTCTGCTTTTTAAATTCAATTGATTAATTAAAAAAATGTCATGAGCTATGACTTTTTTGGCATGTGGTATTAATAAATAGTGGTATTGGATTATAGTGTCATAACAAATCCTATTTATAGGTTAAGAATCTTCATTGTAAAGTGAGGGTCAATTTTCCTGCTTAGGATGTAAGATGTATCTTGAGGTAAATTGTTTTTTATGTCTATTAACACTTACCAACCATTTAATTTATATGGTTGTACTAGGTGTATGTTATTAGTGCTTTCCCTTATATTTTATTTGATGTCACCATTTAAAAAAAATATGTTTTTTCCCCTACAAAAACCCTTGGCTATTGGGAGTAGAAGTGAATAATTTATGGACAAGTAAATGCCAATAACAATAAAAAAAACTTAAGGCATAATACTTTTAATAAAGATTAACTTTTTTTAAAAATTATATTTATTTATATATATATATATAGGTGGTTACATATGCCCTTTTCACAAACAAAAGTCAATTAAGCTTAAATAAATTATAAATTTATTCTAAACTATTATTATTATTATCAAATATGAAAATAAATAATATATTAGTGAAACTTATATACATTTTAAAAAACATGTAATTAGATTTTGAACCATGGATATTTACAAAAAAATCTATGTAATTAGCCTAGATTTACAATACCATGAATTAGTAACAACATGTTCCCATAAATCATGTTCATATGACTTTTTTTAATTAATCAATTTAATAAAAAAATTAACAATACTACTTTGAGACAAACTTTAACCTTTGATTTGCTACCACTATGAAGAATATTCTATAATATTCTAAAATATTCTATTGAGGTCAAATCATTACCACCCACCTAGTAATTATTGATAATTAAAATAAAGTTTTGAAAGCCATATTACAAAATAGACACACCTATCTCACAATTAAAGGGCCACTTGACTTCAAATAGAATGTAATTTGTAAAAGTTTGGCATTTCCATGAGGAAGATATCAACATATGAATTACAAGGTATTCACATTCTCAAATTAGTTTTCATAAAATTTGTCCTATTGAAATTAGAAAGAACCCATAGAAGTGTATTGTTAGCACTATTGCACATAGTAGAACCAATATTCCATAAATTCCACAATGGTAAACATGTCTTTGAAGATTTGAAACCACTCTACTTGGGACAAAAATAGTGAACCATACCACTTCAAGTAACTTTTTTTTAAGTGTTTTGATGTGTATTATAGGTTAACTTTCTATATGTGTTTACTAGCCATTTAATTTATATGACCACCCTAGTTTGTATATTATTCATTTTTGGTATATAATATTACATCAATTGCTATTTCTATTTTGGAATTGAGCTTATATAATTTTAGTTTAATTATCAATAATTCTTAGGTGGATACTATGGGTTTAATCTCAACTTAATATTCTATAATGTTCTAAAAAGTAGTCATAGATTAAGCTTGAGATGAATTTATGGCAAGAGTGGTAATGTCCTTTCTACCCTTTTAACGAAATTGATTAATTAATATATATATATGTATATGTATATGTATATATATATATATATATATATATATATATATATATATATATATATATATATATATATATATATATATGCACATGAATTATGGTTTTTTTTGGGTAGGCGGTATTATAAATTCATGGTACTACAACAACGCTTATTTATAGGTTAAGAATCTTCATTTTTAAATGGTTATAAATTTTCATTATCAAGAATCTAGTTACTTGTTTTCTAAATGTAGATATGTTTCACTCATATATTAATACTTATTAAAATTAATAATAATTTAAAATAAATTTATAATTTAGCTAATTTTAATAGCTTTTCTTAATCTTGGCAATTTGAGATGTATAATGAGGCAAGTATTTTTATGTCTCTCACCATCTACCAACAATTTAATATATTTCGATGTGCTAGTTGCCCAAGATCAATTCTTTCCCTTACACTCTAATTTGACCCTTTTAAAAAAATGTTTTTTTTTTCTTCTTGGAGCCCTTTGTTATTGAGAGTAGAAGAGAGTCATCAAATAGTTGTAAGTGGTGTCGTTATTAAATCTAATATCCTACAATTTGTTGGGGGTGAGCTACAACTAGTGGAATAATATAAACTTAATTGGTGAATGTTAGTAAGCATCAAAATACTTACCTCATAATACACCTAGAATTGCCAAAGATATAACAATATTCTTAGTTATGGAGATTCGCCTTCAGTTTACTAATGATATTCTTAGCATGTATATAGGCTTTGTTCAAATGACATACATTCATATGCTTTTCAATTAATCAATTTAATTAAAAGAGAAAAAGTCACATAACTAGTTTTGACATAAATTTCAACCTTGGATTTCTTATCTCTAACAAAAATGCTCCAAAATATTTCATGAAGGTCAAATCCCTACCATCCACCTAATAATTATTGGAAATTAAATTAAACTTTTAATAACCCTATTTCAAAATAGGAAAACATATATGCATAATAAAAGGGTCATGGAACTTCAATAGGAGGTGACGTGTATAAATGTGGAATTTCCATGTGGAATATATATGATTTTGAACTACAAGCTATTCACATTCCCAAATTAATTAGTCCTCCTAAAATTTGTGAAATCACAATTTTTGATAATAAAAAAAGGGTGATATGGTTACACCTCCATTATGATATGTTTGGGGAGTTAGCTGAATGGTGATGGCCCTTTCAGCGAGGTCTTTGGTCCCCCGAAGTTTCAAGTTAAAGTCTTCCCTAGTTGAATAATCAACCTACCAAAAAAAAATGTTTGTGGAGTTAAGGCCCTCTTAAGGTTTGAGGTTATGGATTTCATTAAATTTCATGGTATACTACTATGTTGTTAGCGTGTTTTCTAGTTTTGGTTGTCGAATTTCATTATAGTATGGAATTGTTATTGGGTTGATTTTCTACATGGTTATTGTTACTATTGCATTTTTAAGTTTAGTAATATAGGTGTTGGATTTTATTCATTTTTAGCCATTAAAATTGTGTGACGCTAGTATCAACATCCCACCATTTGAAATTAATAGGAACATGTTACTTGGCAAGGGCTAATCCTCATGACAAATAAGTCAAATACTAACTCTACCCCTATTTTCGAAATTGTGACCTTTTGGAAAGAAAAACATGTTCATAACCATAAGGCCCACATGAACTATATAGGTGTTGGATTTTATTTTAATGTTAATGTGTTTTTAATCTTGAGGGATTAGTGCAAGAAGTTATCACCATTCCTTTTATTGAAATAGCCCCTCACATTTTTCTAGTCATTTATATTTGTTAGAAAATCATGCATTGGATGCACTAATGATATAATTTTTCATATATTTTGGTACTTTCGAGGTGGATAAATTGGAGTTATTGGCTTGTGCGATCTAATTTAAAAGTGTTTCATGCTTTGGTGATTTAATGTACAAATACTTCTAGGGTCATTTCAGACATTAAATGGTTGTTTCTGGGTGAGTTTGACTGTTAGGTTGGATTCTGAACTTGTTGTATTACAGCTTAACAGGGTTTATGCCATTAGAAACCAAGTGTTATTAAGGTTATTTTTGAGAGGTTGTCTCTTGGAACGTGAATTTGACTACATTGAATATCAGCATATTCCAAGACATTTAAATACATTAGCAGATGCAGTTGCTTCTAGTATGATAAATAGACATTTGCAATAATCAAAACAATAAATTTAATAACATTCGATAACATGTTACACAAGGTAGCTGATAATAATGATATATCATAGCATAGAAGTAGTGTTTCAAAATATACATTGTCTTCGATCATAGGTTGAAAAACACCTTATGATCGAAAAAAATGATAAATAAAAAAATAAAAAATGTCATGAGTCTACAAAATCGATCATCCTATCCCATAAATTCCACTTGGGATCGAAAGTAGACAGACCAAGCTTTCCAATGAGCCATCTTGCACCTGATTTGGACCAGTGGAAGCCACTCAAAAGTTGCTGCAAAGGGGCGCGACCATTTGAACAGGGGGTGCGACCATTCGAGTCAGCTTTGCCAGAATTGACCTTTTTGTCAAAAAACACTGTTTTGACTATGGTTGACCATTTTTACTTGTAGATGATGGATAAATGTAATATTTTCATGTCACTTTGATAGATTTTATCTCTCTTTACCCTTCTAGAAGCTTCCATGATGTAAAAAGTGAAAAATTAATGCATGGATGAGTTAGCTAAGTAATAGAGGCAAGTTGTTTGGCTGCCTATTTTCTAGTTCTTAGTTTAGAATTAGTTCAAACTGTTCCTAAGAAGCTGAGCTCGACCGCTAGAGGTGGGGAAAGGAGTTAGATGGTTTAGATGGTCTATATTATGCTCTCTCCTTCTCATTTTCATGGTTGGACTCTTGAGGGAGAAGCTCCTATTGTACATTTTACTTGTATCTCTGCAATTTGAGGAAAAGGAAGGCCAGGGTTTTGCAGACATCATTGTGGATTCTTGTGGATTATTGTGTTGATGGTGTGTTTCCTACTTGTCATTGTAAGTGTGTTTATGTGTTACATCTCTTAATCTATTGCTGCTGATTAAACAAAAGAAGTGATAAAGTTTGAACTCATGTTTACATGCTCAGCTTTCAATTTTGTTTAATATTGATGTTTTCCACTGTCTAAAGAGGATTCAAAGTCCTTGTTTGCCCTCTTTAGCGCCCCTCTCTTTCTTCCCTGATCACCCATTGAAGCCAAAGGCATCAGCACAAGTTCCTACCTTGCCCCAAAGAACCCCCTGCAAAAACTGAGCCCAATCCCCGCACCCTGAATTGCACTCCCTCCAATTGCCACCAAAAACCCCAAAAATCATTAAATCTAACCCCCCTATCAATTTACTAGCCTAAAATATTTATTCTTAATTGGTCAGCCTAATCATATTGAAAGATCTATCAAATCTGACCCGAGAGAGCCTTCTCATACCTCGTAGGGCTAGTTACAAGGTGAAACGGTTTGATGTAGCCTTGAGAGTTTGTCTATCTCAACCTAGGTGAATTCCAAGCGTTAACAGGACCAAGGGCGTACAAGTCTTCTGTTTGCTAATACGCCGCGAACTAGATGGAATCTTGTATGAGGTTCTTTCCTGTTGTATGGGAAAACGTTTTATTTCATCACTATCCATTTTGAAGTTTTTGCATTCAATTCTTTCGACTGGTTGAATCGAATTTCTTTCTTGTTTACAAAAAATGTTATTACTCCTTGCTTTTCCTGCAAACAAATCTATGGATACTCCTTGGTCTGGTATTTTTTGTGTAATTATGAACAGATAATTTGCTGTGAATTTCAATAAGGCTCATTAATTTATTCATTTATTATCTTTTCGCAACGTGGAACCCAAACGGTTATAGAGGGGTTTACTTCTACGAGCTTCCTCTGCTGCTTAAACAACATATTTCTTTGTTCTTTTTCTATCAGTACCTCTCTACAGTTTCCATCTTGCATTAGGGTTATGGAAGGAGCCTACAGGCACTCTAGTCTTGTTTGTTAGTGCTCACCTTTCCCTATATTAGTACATTTTGTCTTGTAAACAACAAAATACATAGTTTATTCTGCTATCATGATACATTAGTTTTCTTTCTCTTTTGTTTAGGCTTAGCCATGTAATTTCATTCTATTTCCGCTAGAATAATAAAATAGTAAAGCATAATACATATTTTATTCTGCTATCATAAACAATAGTTTTCTTTTTCTTTTGTTTCAACTCAGCCATGTAATTTCATTCTATTTCTGCTACAATAATACAACAATCATTCTAGCTTAGTAGTGAATGATTCTAAAGAATTTGATTGTGCCATCTTGACCTAATTTGAGGTTCCAGCTTCTAAATGTTTATTAACCCAGCACAAACATAAACAGTACCCAACTCCGCTAATTTGTATAATATTTGATAGCTGACACAACTCAGTTAATACTTCAATGGCTAGTAATTCTTCTAAATGCAATTTTAAATTATTACAGAACATAAATTTCCTACCCCTTATTGCTCTCATGTTCAGGTATCAAGCCCAGTTTGTACAACAATAACCTATGTTTCAAACTTTTCCTAAAGTGCAATAAGTCTAATCCTTAACATAACAAGTCCAGCTATCTTTTTGAAGGTAAACGTTTCAATCCTATTTTTCATGCACAAATTTAAACACATAATTAAATTTTGTTCGACGGATTATCTCCAGGATGGTTTCCACTTACCTGGACTTTCCAAAAATATAAAGAACTCCAGTGGTAAAATTCACCTTCGTTATCTATTGCCTTTCATCTACCCGACGATGAGACTCATCCTTCAAGACTCAATCTCCCCCAAGCTTTCTCGCAAGACCTTTTTCTTCTGCAAGTTTGTTTGCAAACTGTGCACATGCTATCTGGTCATCACCAGACTTAGCATTTTTTCCCGTTACTCTTTGACATTTCAGCAAGGTTTTTCCTCCCCTCATTCCCTTTTCTTTGGGGCCCTCTTCTAGTTAGGGGAGGTACTTAATGTTTATTACTAGCAACTTCCTTTCCAACTTCTTCCATAAGAAGTTACAACATCTACTAACAACCAAATCATTTCTTGTTTAAAAAAATTAACAATATTATTCATTCAAACAAATAACAACAATAATTTTCTAGCTGTTCTTACTGTAGTAAAATAAAAATATTTACATTTTTCCGGGAGCATTACAAAAATTAATTTTACAAGTAAATTATGTTTTAATAAATATATAAATACAAATTTTGATTTTCCATAACAACATCATGAAACCAAAATGTTATCCATTTGAAGATAAAAATGCACCCATTTTAATTGAGGCATCAAGAACACAAAATTCCCAAGTTAAAAAAATAAATGGGATAATGTTAACGTCCTGGTCCTAAAGTTTATTTAGAGGACTATAGCAATCCATTTGAAAAACAAATATTTTTTTTCTTCAGTATTATTAAAAAATCAACTATACAAATTTTTGATTGGACCATAATTTGTAGCAATCGATTTGAAATATTTATTTTTCGGTATTATTAAAAAATCTACTATACAAATTTTTTATTGGACCATAATTTGTAGCAATCCATTTGAAAAACAAATATTTATTTTTCAATATTATTAAAAAATTTATTATACAATTTTTTTATTGGACCGTAATTTGAACGACTTATCATAACATTTGCATAATATAATACGATGTGCATAACTGCTTCATATATTTATGGATATGTTAGCAATACACATTCATAATGTTTATAAATATGTGTAGTGATTTTTATTCTTAATATTCTTAAGCCCAACCTAGAAAGTAATTTATCTAATTCACATCCTTATTTATTAATTCTTGCCAAAGTAAGCATATAGATCTATGATTTGATAATTAACCACTATTAATTTAACATTGGCGAGAACAAATTATAATTTTTATATAATTTTTTCTAAAACATAATTTCTAAATTAAATGAGAGCCTCCTACAACAATTTTTGAATTAAAATTTTGAAACTTATATTTCTGAATTTGACTCACCAAACAACTTCAAAAGAACCTCGAAAAAGACTAAACAACTTCACAACCAATAATACATATTTTATAGTTTATTTGTTACATCTCTGGTTGGTCCATAACCGGGATTCTTATGATCTAAATCTCTCTGTCAATTACGTTCAACTTATCGAACCCAATATCCATCAAAAATGACAACATATGGTTAAACATATCATTTCAAACATTACACGAAAACAGAAATACATTGCAATCGTATGCGAAAATCATTTCAATAACCTAGATGAAGAATATATTGGGAATTCGTACGACACTCAAGAAAACGAGTGCCCGGAATTCACTCGGTCATTTGCCAAAAAATCTATACGTTAAACCTGAAATTCTGCTTTAAGATTTTACAATTCACGGAGAATTTCTCCAGATAGTTGTGCGGATATCCAATCCAAGTTGTGCAATTCTAAAGTGAACGCACTCAAGCATATTACATCCTTTAATCACACAAACGGATGGTTCATCCTCATTTTCACCTTCACGGGAAAAATGTTTAAAAATGCGATTGATCGCATCTACTACATCTAAACCTCTAGAGTGAATATTATCAGTGGATGGGCCTCCTGTCATCAGTATGTCCTTCACAAGAGAAAAACCCAATTCAAGCGCTTTAGAATTATGCTGCCACTCTGCTCGGGCTTCTAGAAATTGTTCCTCGCTGAGACCTGGCACCTCTTCCGATCTATCGATTTCTCTAGCGATGCAAATAATTATAGCATCAACCAGGATTTGTGATTGAACTGGATTATCTAGATAAGCTGTTGTTATCCAGGATCTCCGTAGAATAGAAATCACGTGATTCAAGTCTTCACTGCTAATATCCCGCGCATTCGTTTCAGACAATTTCTTTGTAACAATAAAAGGGCCCATGAATCCTATAATAGTTTCGTATAATTCTCTTCCAAGGATTTGCTCAGCTTGGGCATTCATCTCATCAAAAAGTTTACAAAATATTCTTAACATAAGGGATTCGATTTTCATGTAGTTTTCGGGATAAAGATAAACAGACTCAATCGTTTTGATATACCCCCCAATCAGTTGAACAGTCTTTGTTCCGTCTACGTCATATATGTCCGAAGGTTTCAGGCCGATAACATCAATCGCCTTGGCGATTTCCTTGCGGACATCCCATACAATTTCTTTGGCATCATTTTCTAGTGAATTGCTCACCGGAAGGATCCATACTAATTTAATGATCAGTTCGTTCAAGTATCTGAAGCCATGTAAGGATCTGAACGTTTCTGTGTTCTTAGAATCAAACTGACAATACATGCGCAGTAGATTAATTTTCTTCCACATTGCGCAACACTGCATTTTCGTTGTCACGTTTTCTGACAAAAATTCCCCTAATATGTCCAAATACTGCTTCATTTCTCCCTCTTCCAAAAATTTTGTATACTCCTCAATTACATCTATGTCTGCACTTTTACACTCGGAAAAATTCTGAAGTTTAATGTACTCTTCCATTTCCTGCCTCAATTCTATTTGGGGAATGGCACTTTTGGCGTTGAACCATTGTTTTGTAAAGGGGTTCTGTGCATGACGTTTGGTTTCCCAAATGGTCTCTAAAGTTTTTCTATTGTACAGACTCTGTGTGGGATCTTGGTCAAGCGGTAACCGCACTGGATCGTATGCAAAGTCGCAGGAAATGATGTCCATATATCTTTCAGGAACCATTTTCCTCTAGATTTCAGTCTCGTTGATTGTAATACTTCAAAATATCTGATCACGTTGACAGCACTTCAATACGAGTGAAAACGTTAAAGGGAAAGCCAAAAGCAAATGAGAAATGAGTGTTTAATAAATATCTATAAGAATAGAAATCAAATGGGAAAGATTAGGGTGAGGGTCGGTTGCTTTTCTCCTTATTGGAAAGGGTCCGCTGCTTTTCTCTTTTCTCCTTGTTATTGGAAAGGGACGCCCAACTATTTTTTTTTTTAATAGATTATTTTAAAATATTTTTAATAATATATATATAAATTAGAGATTAATATTTATTTTCAAATTAGTCATTTATTTATTTATTTTTAGTTTAATTAATTAATAAAAGAAATATATTAATTAGTGTAATAATAAGAGAGTTATTATTCTTTGGGTATATGGTATTGATAAGTTATGATTAGTGGTGTAATTTTGAAAGATTAAGATTCTTGTTTCATGTTTATATATATATATGTATGTATGTATGTATGTATGTATGTATGTTTAACTTGTACATTAATTCTTTTTATAATAATTGAGTTATACACATGCAGATGAGTTGATCGAGCCTGGCAAGATCTTGTACGAAAAATTAATAATAAAGTTGTAATATAGTAAGTTTTTACGGTTTTTAATCTCATCAATGTGAAATGTGGATGGTAGAGATTTAATATCTATGAAATATTCTAGAATATTTTGAGTAGTAGTCACATATTAAAGTTGAGATAAATTCATCTCAAAAGTAGGTTCTACTTTTTAAATTCAATTGATTAATTAAAAAAATGTCATGAGCTATGACTTTTTTGGCATGTGGTATTAGTAAATAGTGGTATTGGATTATAGTGTCATAACAAATCCTA
Organism: Pinus tabuliformis; assembly: GCA_031772625.1. Lineage (NCBI taxonomy): Eukaryota > Viridiplantae > Streptophyta > Pinopsida > Pinales > Pinaceae > Pinus > Pinus tabuliformis. The sequence goes on from CM062816.1 coordinate 756,438,861, forward strand.
TTTATAGGTTAAGAATCTTCATTGTAAAGTGAGGGTCAATTTTCCTGCTTAAGATGTAAGATGTATCATGAGGTAAATTTTTTTATGTCTATTAACACTTACCAACCATTTAATTTATATGGTTGTACTAGGTGTATGTTATTAGTGCTTTCCCTTATATTTTAGTTGATGTCACCATTTAAAAAAAATATGTTTTTTCCCTACAAAAACCCTTGGCTATTGGGAGTAGAAGTGAATAATTTAGGGACAAGTAAATGCCAATAACAATAAAAAAAACTTAAGGCATAATACTTTTAATAAAGATTAACTTTTAAATATCTATATATATATATATATATATATATATATATATATAACTTATAGGTGCTTACATATGCCCTTTTCACAAACAGAAGTCAATTAAGCTTAAATAAATTATAAATTTATTCTAAACTACTATTATTGTTATTATCAAATATGAAAATAAATAATATATTAGTGAAACTTATATACATTTAAAAAAACATGTAATTAGATTTTGAACCATGGATATTTACAAAAAAATATGTAATTAGCCTAGATTTACAATACCATGAATTAGTAACAACATGTTCCCATAAATCATGTTCATATGACTTTTTTTAATTAATCAATTTAATAAAAAAAATTAACAATACTACTTTGAGACAAACTTTAACCTTTGATTTGCTACCACTATGAAGAATATTCTATAATATTCTAAAATATTCTATTGGGGTCAAATCATTACCACCCACCTAGTAATTATTGATAATTAAAATAAAGTTTTGAAAGCCATATTACAAAATAGACACACCTATCTCATAATTAAAGGGCCACTTGACTTCAAATAGAATGTAATATGTAAAAGTTTGGCATTTCCATGTGGAATATATCAACATATGAATTACAAGGTATTCACATTCTCAAATTAATTTTCATAAAATTTGTCCTATTGAAATTAGAAAGAACCCATAGAAGTGTATTGTTAGCACTATTGCACATAGTAGAACCAATATTCCATAAATTCCACAATGGTCAACATGTCTTTGAAGATTTGAAACCACTCTACATGGGACAAAAATAGTGAATCATACCACTTCAACTAACTTTTTTTAAGTGTTTTGATGTGTATTATAGGTTAACTTTCTATATGTGTTTACTAGCCATTTAATTTATATGGCCACCCTAGTTTGTATATTATTCACTTTTGGTCTATAATATTACATCAATTGCTATTTCTATTTTGGAATTGAGCTTCTATAATTTTAGTTTAATTATCAATAATTCTTAGGTGGATACTATGGGTTTAATCTCAACTTAATATTCTATAATGTTCTAAAAAGTAGTCATAGATTAAGCTTGAGATAAATTTATGGCAAGAGTGGTAATGTCCTTTCTACCCTCTTAACGAAATTGATTAATATATATATATATATATATATATATATATATATATATATATATATCTGAACATGAATTATGATTTTTTTTGGGTAGACGGTATTATAAATTCATGGTACTACAAGAACACTTATTTATAGGTTAAGAATCTTCATTTTTAAATGGTTATAAATTTTCATTATCAAGAATCTAGTTACTTGTTTTCTAAATGTAGATATGTTTCACTCATATATTAATACTTATTAAAATTAATAATAATTTAAAACAAATTTATAATTTAGCTAATTTTTATAGCTTTTCTTAATCTTGGCAATTTGAGATGTATAATGAGGCAAGTATTTTTATGTCTCTCACCATCTACCAACAATTTAATATATTTCGATGTGCTAGTTGCGCAAGATCAATTCTTTCCCTTACACTCTAATTTGACCCTTTTAAAAAACTGTTTTTTTTTTCTTCTTGGAACCCTTTGTTATTGAGAGTAGAAGAGAGTCATCAAATAGTTGTAAATGGTGTCGTTATTAAATCTAATATCCTATAATTTGTTGGGGGTGAGCTACAACTAGTGGAATAATATAAACTTAATTGGTGAATGTTAGTAAGCATCAAAATACTTACCTCATAATACACCTAGAATTGCCAAACATATAACTATATTCTTTGTTATGGAGATTTTCCTTCAGTTTACTAATGATATTCTTAGCATGTATATAGGCTTTTTTCAAATGACAGACATTCATATGCTTTTCAATTAATCAATTTAATTAAAAGAGAAAAAGTCACATAACTAGTTTTTGTTAGGATATTCCGACACATAGGATATAGTTAAGTTCAACTTGGTCTAGTATAGAGTTAGGTTAGAGTTAGGTAAAGTGTGTTTCTTTACCGTTGTACATTTTGTAACTTACAATCCGACGGTCACGATATGTAGTGATCCGACGGTTCACTCTCACCTCGGTATTACCGACACTTGATCCGTGGCTTGACACCCGATTGGTCCATGAGTTCTATTTAAAGCGCATGGAGGGTCATTGTTCGGGTAATCCGTGCATGAGAGAAGCTTATGTAAATTTTCATTCTTTGATTAATAAATTGTCTGTACCCACGTTGGGACAGGCCGTGGACTGTTTCCCTCCTTGCACTCTGAGGGTTTTAACCACGTCAAAAATACTGGTGTATTGATTTGAGATCTGGTTGTGAGCGGTGTCCTTTTGGTATTCTTCTGTGGAACTTACCCTGTAAATTCCTACATGGTATCAGAGCTATTTGAGGGCCGCGTCCGTTGGTGATCCAAATCTGAAGCCGGTAGAACTGCATGCGGCTGTCGTTTCCTAGATCTGCTGTTTCTGACTGCTTTCGGGCCGAGAGGACTGCTCTGTTGCATTCGGAGCATCTGTTTCAGTGAGGAACCCCTTTCGTTTCACGCGAAAAGGTTTCCGGTAGCCCTAGCTGCGTCATTTTTCAGATCGGGAGGTATACAGTGTTTTTTTTGCAGTTTACTGTCATTTTCTCTCTGCTTATTTCGGTTTCGGTTTATTTAGCCTTTTTTTTTTTCCCGGATCTATACCTTTCATTTCTGCGTATGCTCTTTGCCCTGCGACTCTGTGCGATCTGGGCAAATCAGAAACAGAAAGAAAGGATTTTTCTCATGCGTATGCTCTTTTCCCTGCACCTTAGTGTGATCTCGGAAAATCAGAAACATTGAGGAAAATATTTAGTTTTTCGGCTAAAAGCTAACTTTGAGATTTTTTTTAAAATTTCTAGTTTTTTGGCTAAAGCTAACTTCGAGCCGTAAGGTTCGTTTTTCTTTGGATATTCGTGTTGGGTTTTGTGTTTTGTGTTTTGTAGGGAAAAGAGTCTTCCCAAGGCAAGCACGCAAATCGAGGCCCCCCCCCCCTCTCTCTCTCTCTCTCTCTCTCTCTCTCTCTCTCTCTCAAATCTTTTGTATAGATCAATTGGTTCAAAGACCTTTTAAGAGAGTAGAGGTCTTGGGTTCAAGTCTCCATTTTGTGGGGGCGGATTTTTTCATTCCCGCACATTCGCGCACTTTGCCGGCAACGTCAACAATTTTTTTTCAAAAAGCCATAACTTCTTCATCCGGAAGCCTTTTTCAGAGCCGTTTTTTTTAAAACCGCCTATTTTTTCGAGATCTATCCATTGGACCACTCACTTTCAGCATCTTCAGCTTCAGTTGTTTTTCAAAAATGGAAAGTCCATGCCAAGTCATTCTTGACAGCACTAACTACTTCCAATGGGTCGCCTACATGGGAGATTTACTTAGAAGTAAAGGTCTCTTCAGAATAGCCACAGACCAAGAGAAGAAACCCAAAGATGAAGACAAGGCCGAAAAATGGGAAAATCGACAAGATCAAGCACGTGGCTTGATAGGAATGTCTGTTTCTCCTGATCTTAGATTCCACATTGCAGAAATTGAAACTCCTCATGAAGCATTAGAAAAACTTGCTAAAGTTTTTGGGATTAAAAATGAAATTAGATCCCATCAACTTGAAAATGAGCTGCTTACTTTGGATCCTAATAATTTTTCTTGCATTGAAGATTTCTTGTCAAAATTCAAGAACCTTAGATATCTCTTGGAAGGTGTTAAAGTTAAGAAAGATGATGGTAACCTTATTTATTCCATCCTTACTAAGTTGGGCCAGCCTACTCTGTATTTGTTTCCACTTTCCATTCTACCAGGGAAGCTTTCATTTGTCAAGGCAAAGACTACAAGCCCCCTTCCTTTGACTCCTTTTGTGATTCCTTAATAAGAGAACAAGAAAAACTCTTACACCTTGGTCTTCTTAATCTTGGAAACTCTTCCACAAAAGCGTTAGCCGCCCAGCAGTAACCAAATTCAAAGAATCCTAAGAAGTCTTATCCTCAAAGGAATGGTCCTAAACCAACTCAGCCTCAAGATGAAAGATCATTTCAGCAATATGATAAGCCCAATAAAAACAAATGGAAGAAGACTGAAAGACATTGTAACTTTTGTAATCGAGATGGCCACTTAGAATCTAAATGCTTTAAGAAGATGGAAGCCTTGGAAGCCGCAATGAAGAAACATAACATCCATCTGGAGCCTACTTCAACTTCAACTTCCGGAACGGCATTTTCTGCATGTCATCGTCAATCATCTCAGTCTGGTTATGCATTAAATGTATCTTCTTCTTCTTCTCATTCTCATGAGTGGCTCATTGATTCTGGAGCCTCTTGTCACATGGCCAAAAACCAAGCCATGTTTTCTTCTTTAAATGATTGTAACACCAAAAATATATATGTTGGTGATGATAGATCTCTTAATGTTGTAGGGACTGGAACTGTTCATCTAGACAATGGTCAGTTCAATGATGTATTATGTGTTCCAAACTTATCCTGCAACCTTCTATCTGTCTATCAGATAACTCATTCAGGTGAAGGTAAAATTGTTGAATTTTCACCTCATGATGTTGTAATCAAGGATCTAAAAGATCCTAAACAGATTCTAGCTACTGGTCTTGCTGATGATTCCAAAAGGTTGTATAAGTTTCACAACTTTGGGTCATCCCATCTTCCCTCAGTATTTGTTGCTCATAATGATGAAGTGAGCAAACTTTGGCATGAGCGGTATGGTCACTTAAACTATCGCTCCCTTCAGCATCTATGTAAAGAAAACATGGTGACAGGTCTTCCTATGGTATCTTGCAAAGATGGTGTTTGTTCCGGATGTGTACTCGGAAAACATCATCGGGACAGTTTTGACAAACGTGCCTCTTGGCACGCCTCAGCCCCTTTACAGCTTGTGCACAGTGATTTATGTGGTCCTCTTCCTGTTGCTTCATTCTCTGGCTGCAAGTACTTCTTAACTTTCATTGATGATTTCTCTAGACGCACTTGGGTATACTTCTTAAAACTCAAGAGCGAAGTATTTACCACCTTTTTGGCCTTCAAAGCATTCGTTGAAAAACAATCTGGACATCAAATTCTTAAGCTAAGAACTGATAATGGTGGAGAATATGTTAAAAATGCATTCATCAACTTTTGCACCGAAAATGGAATTCAAATGCAACATACTGTTCCATACACTCCACAACAAAATGGTGTAGCTGAAAGGAAAAATCGCACCTTAAAGGAAATGGCTAATTGTATGCTGCAATCTAAAGGACTCAGTCTTAGTTTTTGGGCCGAAGCAATTAATTGTGCAAATTATATAATCAATCGCACTCCTACTAAGGTTCTAGAGAATATCACTCCAGAAGAAGCTTGGAGTTCCATTAAACCAGATGTAAGTCACTTTCGTGTGTTTGGAAGTGAAGCATGGGCCCATATTCCAGATGAAAAGCATAAAGCCTTAGAACCTAAGAGTGAGAAATGTACTTTTGTTGGATATTCTGAAGATGTAAAAGGCTATAGACTTATTCCATTTAAGTCCAAAAATGTTATCATTAGAAGAGATGTAAAATTTGATGAAAATAAATCGGCCTGCGAGCCTAGTCCGGCGGATGTGCCACCTCTTCCTATCTCTTCTATCTTTGAAAACATTTCTTCTTCTGATGATGAAAGCGAGGATGATAATCCTTCCCCACCTTCTCAGGATCCTCAACTTCCAAGATGGGTCCGTGCTACTCGGGATGCAGCAGGTGATCTTGCCGGTGATCCTACAGATCAGCGACGTACACGTTCTCAGTTTGAAAGAGCCTCTTCTTTACTGGCTCAAGCTCCAGTAAATCATGATCCTGACACTTTTGCAGAAGCTTCAGGCCATCCACATTGGGAAACAGCTATGAATGAAGAATATCATTCATTGATGACAAATGATACATGGGATCTTGTTCCTCTACCAAAGGGACGCAAACTTGTTAGATGCAAATGGGTTTACAGAACCAAGTATGGACCAGATGGGAAAGTTAATAAACATAAAGCTCGTCTAGTTGCTAAGGGCTTTTCACAGGTTGAAGGCATTGACTACACTGAAACCTTCTCTCCAGTTGCCAAAATGAACTCTATCCGCCTTGTTCTTTCCCTTGCTGCCTCTTTAAAATGGGAAGTACATCAAATGGATGTTAAATCTGCCTTCTTGCATGGGGACTTGCAGGAAGAAATCTATATGGAACAACCCATTGGCTTCATACAAACAGACTCCAGCCTCGTTTGTCGACTTAAGAAATCCCTTTATGGCCTCAAGCAAGCTCCTCGAGCTTGGTATGCCAAAATGGATAGCTTTCTTTTAGAATCTGGCTTTTCTAGGTGTCATTCTGACAATACTGTCTACACCAAGAAAGTGGGCAACTCTCTCATCATCCTTGTTCTTTATGTTGATGATCTTATTCTTACTGGTAGTGATCCCAACCTTATAAACCATGTGAAGTCCAGCCTTAAAAAGAAATTTGAAATGACAGACTTAGGACACTTACACTATTTTCTCGGTCTTCAAGTCTTGCAATCCCAAGAGGGTATTTTCCTTTCCCAGTCCAAGTATGCTTGTGATATTCTTCGTCATTTTCACATGGAAGACTGTAAGCCAGCCCCTTCTCCCTTTCAGTCTGGAGTCAAACTTTCAGTCTCTTGTACTTCTCCTGAAGTTGATGCTACCTTATACCGTCAACTTGTCGGAAAACTCTTGTATTTAACCCATACTCGTCCTGATCTTTCCTTTGTTGTTGGCCTTGTTGCTCGTTTTATGCAAAACCCCCGTGAAAGTCATTGGAAAGCAGCTAAAAGAATACTTCGTTATGTTCGAGGTACAATACAGTTTGGGATTCATTACAGTGCCAAAGCAGCTCCTCTGTTAGTTGGTTTCACTGATTCTGATTGGGCTGGTGACCTTGATGATCGGAAGTCTACTGCCGGTTATGTCTTCACTCTTGGTTCAGGACCTATTACATGGGCTTGTAAGAAACAGGCTGCCATTTCTCTTTCGTCAGCAGAAGCAGAGTATCGTGGTGCCGTGGAAGCTAGTAAGGAAGCCTTGTGGCTTCGTCAGATCCTATCAGAGTTTGGCTTTGAGCAGCAGCATCCAACCACACTTTGGTGTGATAATCAAAGTGCCATTCAGCTATGCAAAGATCCAGTCCAGCATCAGCGCAGCAAACACATTGAACTACACATGCACTTCATCAGAAAGCTCATTCTTGACCATGTTCTTGAAGTGCAATATTGTCCAACGGATGATCAGGTTGCAGACATCTTCACAAAGGCTCTCACAGAGGCGAAGTTCACTAAACTTCGATATATGCTTGGAGTTCAGGAAGTTGTCACTAAGGGGGGATAGGCTCTAGTGCCTCCTTCCTTCTCCTATTGTGTCATATTTGTAAATCCTTCAATCCTATCCCAAGTTGTTCTTAAGGGGGGATGTTAGGATATTCCGACACATAGGATATAGTTAAGTTCAACTTGGTCTAGTATAGAGTTAGGTTAGAGTTAGGTAAAGTGTGTTTCTTTACCGTTGTACATTTTGTAACTTACAATCCGACGGTCACGATATGTAGTGATCCGACGGTTCACTCTCACCTCGGTATTACCGACACTTGATCCGTGGCTTGACACCCGATTGGTCCATGAGTTCTATTTAAAGCGCATGGAGGGTCATTGTTCGGGTAATCCGTGCATGAGAGAAGCTTATGTAAATTTTCATTCTTTGATTAATAAATTGTCTGTACCCACGTTGGGACAGGCCGTGGACTGTTTCCCTCCTTGCACTCTGAGGGTTTTAACCACGTCAAAAATACTGGTGTATTGATTTGAGATCTGGTTGTGAGCGGTGTCCTTTTGGTATTCTTCTGTGGAACTTACCCTGAATGTTAGTAAGCATCAAAATACTTACCTCATAATACACCTAGAATTGCCAAACATATAACTATATTCTTTGTTATGGAGATTTTCCTTCAGTTTACTAATGATATTCTTAGCATGTATATAGGCTTTTTTCAAATGACAGACATTCATATGCTTTTCAATTAATCAATTTAATTAAAAGAGAAAAAGTCACATAACTAGTTTTGACATAAATTTCAACCTTGGATTTCTTATCTCTAACAAAAATGCTCCAAAATATTCCATGAAGGTCAAATCCCTACCATCCACCTAATAATTATTGGAAATTAAATTAAACTTTTAATAACCCTATTTCAAAATAGGAAAACATATATGCATAATAAAAGGGTCATGGAACTTCAATAGGAGGTGACGTGTATAAGTGTGGAATTTCCATGTGGAATATATATGATTTTGAACTACAAGCTATTCACATTCCCAAATTAATTAGTCCTCTTAAAATTTGCGAAATCAAAATGTTTTATAATAAAAAAGGGTGATATGGTTACACCTCCATTATGATATGTTTGGGGAGTTAGTTGAATGGTGATGGCCCTTTCAGCGAGGTCTTTGGTCCCCCGAAGTTTCAAGTTAAAGTCTTCCCTAGTTGAATAATGTAATCATAGGTATATATTGTATCAACCTACAAAAAAAAAAATTGTGGAGTTAAGGCCCTCTTAAGGTTTGAAGTTATGGATTTCATTAAATTTCATGGTATACTACTATGTTGTTAGTGTGTTTTCTAGTTTTGGTTGTCGAATTTCATTATAATATGGAATTGTTATTGGGTTGATTTTCTACATGGTTATTGTTACTATTGCATTTTTAAGTTTAGTAATATAGGTGTTGGATTTTATTCATTTTTAGCCATTAAATTTGTGTGACGCTAGTATCAACAACCCACCATTTGAAATTAATAGGAACATGTTACTTGTCAAGGGCTAATCCTCATGACAAATAAGTCAAATACTAACTCTACCCCTATTTTCGAAATTGTGACCTTTTGAAAAGAAAAACATGTTCATAACCATAAGGCCCACATGAACTATATAGGTGTTGGATTTTATTTTAATGTTAATGTGTTTTTAATCTTGAGGGATTAGTGCAAGAAGTTATCACCATTCCTTTTATTGAAATAGCCCCTCACATTTTTCTAGTCATTTATATTTGTTAGAAAATCATGCATTGGATGCACTAATGATATAATTTTTCATATATTTTGGTACTTTCGAGGTGGATAAATTGGAGTTATTGGCTTGTGCGATCTAATTTAAAAGTGTTTCATGCTTTGGTGATTTAATGTACAAATACTTCTGGGGTCATTTCAGACATTAAATGGTTGTTTCTGGGTGAGAAATATACTAGAATTATTTTCTACCTCTTCGTGATGTTGTTTTGCACATTAGCAGCTTTCTAGTGATGTGAAAATCACCCTAATTGGAGCTTATAGGGGAAAGTTGTCACCACTGCAAGTTGTGTTATCCACTGAACCAACATGGTGTTATATGGATGTGATAATAGGCTGCATATTCACATAAGTGAAGTTCATCATATATGGAAATACAAGAAGTTTCTAGAGGGTACACAATTGTAACCCTAATAGATGGTTGATACATGTGAAAATCCATTACCCTAATGTTAATCAACTATTAGGCCATGTCAATACTACTCTGCTAATATAAGAATATGTTTCATTCTTATTGTTTAATGTTCCATAGTTGCACCAAACATCTAAAAAAAGATATTGAAGCATAAAAAAAGAAGTAGAACATTTCCTAAAAGATATTCAAGTGATAGTGTCCATATTAACTCCATAGTGAATATAATTTCTTTGTATCTTCATTTCATAACTAAGAATAAAAGAACAAGAAATAGTCTCTCAAATTTTAGATATTTTTTTCCTATTATATAAATAATGTTTTATCTTCTTAACTTCCTTGACTTTAATTTTAGTTTATTTCATAACATCTAATTACTTATAAAATAATTTTTTTATAATAACATGTCGCAATAAAATATCAATAATAATTTATAAACAAAATAATTCAAATTATAATACTCCACTAGGAAAATTATCTATTTATCTTATATATAGTATTTGGTTTTTATAATTTCATTGTTCTTAGTTCGCACGTACACTTTAACTAAGACAACTCTAAGTCATTTGCCGTTCCTATGTTGTACATCATATACTATATTTTATATTTTTTAACCCAAGTCTTTCTTTGAAGGGTTCCCTCCTCACATGTATTTATGCTATGTTTAAGAGAGTTTGAACCCAAAAAGAACTAGTGCTTCACTTGCGTAAATTAATTAACTTAGTCATGCGGTAACTTTCCATGCACATAAGGATTATATTTTGAAATTTTCGAGTATTATAATTTGATTTTTTTTTCCCTTCGAAGAGTCCAAAGTGAGGTGATGCTATAGTTGTATAATTTTCCACGGACATTGTCTTCACGGTGAATTTGGAAACTCATCCAAACTGTCGTGATTGAAAGTGTATCTACAACGCCTAGCAAGGGGAATTATATATCGTTTCTTTTGATATCAAAGTTCAGTTGTCCATTGTTTCTTTTGATATCAAAGTTCAGTTGTCCATTGTTTCTTTTGATACGAAAGTTTAATTGGGTTAGAGGTGCTCTCTAGTTTAATTGGGAAGAGATGGGATGGAAAGATGGTAGGTTAATGTTATTTTTGATATTTTATAAATAATTAATTTTATTTAATTTGCTCTCTTTTTTAAATTAAATTTTAGAGCAAAAAAATTGGGGATGTAGTAGGGAAAATATAGTATTGTAAAATAATAATTTTATAATCATATTTAAATTTAATTAATAATCATATATACTCACTCTTATTATTTGTACTCTTCTTAATGGAAAAAAAATTGGATCTAAAAGAGACAATATGATATGTACCATTTAAGTTCAGATTAGGTGAGCATATTTTTCAGTCATAATTTAAACTAGGTGGCTTAAAATAGAAACTCCAACTAAAAAAACAAGGTTTAGCATGTTAACATTTTTTCCCAACAGCTACACAATATCTCTGATACTCATGGATACCAGCCTCGTAGAATCCTTAGATATGTTAAACATGCATCTGCATCATTATGTAGTAGCACTAAATGGACATCTAGAATTACATGTTTCGTTATGTCCAAGGAAGACACGCTCTTTGCCAAGAAGAAGCAATTTAGGGCATACTCTAGGGACAGAGGGTGGTTTCATCCCTTAACAATGTGCATTATATACCAAGTATACATGTATGGTCCTCACTTAAGATACCAAAAGAAGGGTCAAATGGTATCTACACCCTAGAACACTACACCCTCGCTACTAGTATGCTAATCTACAAGCACATACTACTAGAAATATGAACATAAAATACATACAACTTCTATTAACTCATAAAACAAAAATTTGAACAATTTGCTAATCACAAGAAAAAGAGAAAGCTAGTTGATTACCATGTTACACTTACCCTTCCTTTTATAGACTAAGATGGCACAAAGCCTACAAAAATAACCCATCTCTATGAGAATTTAGATTAGAAAAACAAACCTACAAACTGTGCACCTTGTTGCATGAGCTAACTACCTAGTGAAGTGATCCCACTAGGAGAGGCTAATCATGCATGAAAGTATGTGCCTACTACCTAGGATCGTGTTCTCTATCCAATTAATAGTCAAAATTTGCTCATATTATCTATCTAATTTTAGAATAAAAGCTAACTGAAGATTAAAACATAATAATTCTAAATCCCAAAAATCCTAAATCCAAAAATAAGGAAAGCAAATATCCTAAAGCTATAAATCTTAATTCTGGAACAACAACTAATAGTAGAGATGTGCTAAGACTAGTGATGCAGGAGCATCCAGACACCTGAATGAAAGAAAATTAGAGAAAGAGGACAGGTGGACAACCACATGGACAGCCAGGCCAATCTTGAACAAGATTCGGTTAATAAACTAATTTTAGTTAAAAATCAGTTAAAACTGAATGTATTTGAATGTATTTGAATGTATGTGTAATAAGAACTGAAGAATTCATGAGAGAATCAAGAAGGAGAGGAAAAAAAGAAAGATTGTGTGTGAGAGAAAGGGCAAGATGTAGTTGTTGGAGAAATCTTCATTAAGGCTGAGATGCCTTAAATTTGTAATCGACTCTGTAAATAATAGAAATACTCTGAAGTGAATTTAAGTCTATCTGTGTTTTTTATTTTATTTGTCAGGCCCTTCCGGCAATTTTGTGATTGACATTGATAGATTCTGCACCTTAACTGTTTGTTTTCCTTTTAATCCCTGGAAGCCGATAACAATGAATAATCCATGGCGTATTTGTGTAACAAATACTGGCCGGTTTCGCGGATTGGTGAGCATGCTGAGTGCAGGGCCTCGTGAAGGCGCGAGAGTGCCCTGGGACGCCTTTGAAGGACTCGCCAACACTGTAAACAGTGCTAACGTTTGGGATCTATCCCTAGTCGAAGGAAGCAGACTGTAAGCAGATCTGGCGAAAGACGTTGATATCAATTTCTTGGCGTTCAGAAAATTGGCAGGCACCATATCTCACACGATAGAGAAACACAAAAAGCCATTGATCGAACGTACGTGGTTGACATGGTTTCACTGCTAAAAAGTTGGGAAGAACAATATTAACAGAGAACAAGAAGCGGGTGTTGATCTGGTGGGAACCCGCCCACGATCCAGAGCAACTAGTGTTGTCAAACCCAAAGGCGGCGACCCAAAGCATTAGGGATCTCAGAGATAAAGAAGATATGACTAGAGAAAAGCATGAGAGGGAATATGGCCATCTGCGAAGAAGGATGAAGATGATTGGAGACCTCGGTTTGAGAGAGGATAATATGCCAGTGCGGCTAGAAGAACGAAGGCTCCCATGTAGAGCATTCTCAAACCTGAACTGGGCGGCCTGCAAAGGATATCTGCAATTGGGCTCTTAAAATCTGGATGCCCAGCAAGTAACTGTAGAAATTACGCTGGGGGGTCGCACGCCCATGAGCGAGGACGAGGATGATGGTAGTGAAGATTTTGGGGACGGTGACAAAGATGAAGACGATAAAGACAGTCACGAACTGACGAGATCAGGAAGCAGCTGCCTGGCGAGAGATGTGTTTCATTGTGGTTGGATCAATGGAAAGTGCTGCGCAATCATGTTGAGGAGACTGTGACAAGTCTTAGATAGGTTTCGTGGACCAATGACCCATAGGTCCCAAGATCGGGCTTGTAAAAATTTTGAAAACGAAGAGACCCAGAATTCGTTTTCATCAAGTGGTATTAGAGCGAGAAAAGATTTCCTGTGGAGAGAAGTTTTTTTTTGCATGCGAAGAAAGGAGTTGTTTTTTGCATGCGAAGAGAGGAGGTATGAAGAAAAAAGAGGTACAGTGAAGGTGAGAAGAGGTACAGTGAAGGTGAGAATATTGCATCAAACCTGGAGCAAGAGTGCTCAATGGGTTCGAGAGGAGAGAACTGCGGAGATGCCGAGAGGACTAAGCTCAGCAGAGAAGCTTGGTAGGACATCTGGTACCAGGGAGGACTTGCTATGGTAGAGGTTTGGTTGCAGCTCACAAAAGGTAGTTCCACTGACGAAGTGAAACAGTGGGTAGAATTGCGAATTGCGAAGGAAACGCATATGACCAGGAGGTCATAATTTTGTACCTCGGGAGAATATGACCAGGAGGTCATAAGTTTTGTACCTCCGGAGTCTGATGCAGGAGCATCCGGACACCTGAATGAAAGAAAATTAGAGAAAGAGGACAGGTGGACAACCACATGGACAGCCATGCCAATCTTGAACAAGATTCGATTAATAAACTAATTTGAGTTAAAAATCAGTGAAAACTGAATGCATTTGAATGTATGTGTAATAAGAACTGAAGAATTCATGAGAGAATCAAGAAGGAGAGGAAAAAAAGAAAGATTGTGTGTGAGAGAAAGGGCAAGATGTAGTTGCTGGAGAAATCTTGATTAAGGCTGAGATGCCTTAAATTTGTAATCGACTCTGTAAATAATAGAAATACTCTGAAGTGAATTTAAGTCTATCTGTGTTTTTTATTTTATTTGCCAGGCCCTTCGGGCAATTTTGTGATTGACATTGATAGATTCTGCACCTTAACTGTTTGTTTTCCTTTTAATCCCTGGAAGCCGATAACAATGAATAATCCATGGCGTATTTGTCTAACAAATACTGGCCAGTTTCGCGGATTGGCGAGCATGCTGAGTGCAGGGCCTCGTGAAGGCGCGAGAGTGCCCTGGGACGCCTTTGAAGGACTCGCCAACACTGTAAATGGTGCTAAGGTTTGGGATCTGTCCTTAGTCGAAGGAAGCAGACTGCAAGCAGATCTGGCGAAAGACGTTGATATCGTTTTCTTGGCGTTCAGCAGATTGGCAGGCACCATATCCCACGCGATAGAGAAACACGAAAAGCCATTGATCGAACGTACGTGGTTGACATGGTTTCACTGCTAAAAAGTTGGGAAGAACAGTATTAACAGAGAACAAGAAGCGGGTGTTGATCTGGTGGGAACCCACCCACGATCCAGAGCAACTAGTGTTGTCAGACCCAAAGGCGGCGACCCAAAGCATTAGGGATCTCAGAGATAAAGAAGATATGACTAGAGAAAATCATGAGAGGGAATATGGCCATCTGCGAAGAAGGATGAAGATGATTGGAGACCTCGGTTTGAAAGAGGATAATATGCTAGTGCAACTAGAAGAAGGAAGGCTCCAATGTAGAGCATTCTCAAACCTGAACTGGGCGGCCTGCAAAGGATATCTCCAATCGGGCTCTTAAAATCAGGATGCCCAGCAAGTAACTGTAGAAATTACGTTGGGGGGTCGCACGCCCATGAGTGAGGACGAGGATCATGGTAGTGAAGATTTTGGGGATGGTGACAAAGATGAAGACGATAAAGACAGTCGCGAACTGACGAGATAAAGAAGCAGCTGCCTGGCGAGAGATGTGTTTCATTGTGGTTGGATCAATGGAAAGTGATGCGCAATCATGTTGAGGAGACTGTGACAAGTCTTAGATAGGTTTCGTGGACCCATGACCCATAAGTCCCAAGATCGGGCTTGTAAAAATTTTGAAAACGAAGAGACCCAAAATTCGTTTTCATCAACTAGCACACACATGTTGAAGACATGAATGTGCCCCCTCTAACTTATTCCTACATAGTTGCAGTGTAACACCCAAGACAAGCTAGTGTTGTACCCTCATTCACACTGAGGCATGCATACCAATGTAATACTAGTTAAGCACACCATCTCTACTAGAGGAAGGACAGTGCCCAAGAAATCACAAGTAAAACTAGCAAGTATAAGGTGAGTTCACAACACACATAGAAAGACTCTTCCACATGTTAATTTTCTCCACACCATGAAACGTTAATGTATCATCACCATGTGGATATCCTTCAACTTGAGTATCATGCAAAAAAGATCTAAATTTGTTTACTGGCATCCCTAAAGCATCCCAGAAGGACTCTTCTAAGTTATAATACATGAATAAGTAACTTGGTCCTAGCTATGTCATCTACAACAAATATGTTTAAACAACATTTGACCCTTGGAAAAAATGCATTAGAACAATGCTTGAAATGTTCATGACATTTATGCACATTATCATTTAGTCAAAAATATCAGGGGAATAGGATATACATGACTTAGAAAAAGAAAAATGAATCTTTACAACTAAAAGTTGGTCCATGTTTGCACAAAAAACAAATTTTTTTATCTAAGCATGTGGTCTTTGTTGTTAGTTGAAACAAAATATTTAGAGAAAGATACACAACAATATAACAGTGGAAAACAAATAAACAGAACCAAAGTATGGAAATAGAAATAGTAGGCAAATATGCAAAATAGGAATCACAATTTATTGTTCGAGGGTGAAAAATCCAACTAAGCAAAGCTGAAAATACAATATTCTTCTCTTGGCACCCGATAAAAGCCTTCTACTACTATATATTTCTAACTGATCAAAACCTTAACCACCAAATGGACCTCCATTGATAAGGCCACAACCAACAACTAATGGACCTTCTTTAACAAGGTCAACTTACATTTATTTATTTCGCACTCTACTACCTTGTGGGCCTAATACATTAAGTAACAACCTATTCTCCTAGCAAGGGGAGTGAGGGTGGGACCCCATCATGACCTCCTCCTTACAAAAGCAGTGTTGTCCTTAAAGCTAGAACATAAAAAAATGGTGGATAATCTCTATTGGTTACGATGTAGCATATCTAGGTTGTGTCTCCTTCCATTAGATCAAGACTTCCAAGATAGTGCATTAGTGAAGACAATACTTGTGTTTGTAAAAAATGCCTTGAGTTGAAACCAAATGGAACCATTATCATCCAGTTTGAGAAGGGTAGATTCAACTCTACAATTGGACACAATCACTTTCTTCAAGAAAGACACATGAAAAACTGGATGGAACTCAAAATGGCTAGGAAAATCCAATTTGTAAGCCACCGAGCCAATATATTTGAGTATCGTATAGTGCATAAAAATTAAATGTTAATTTCTATTAGCTCTTCTCCTTGAGTGATATCTTCTTATAGAGTTGGAGATGTAGGAAAACCTTATCCCCTTCTTCAAAGTGGCATTCAAAGGCATGTTAATCAACATGTTGTTTCATTTTGTTTTGGGCCAACAACAAATTATCCTTGAGGGTACAAGGAATGTTAACTTGAGTTATCAAGGTTTTGTCCACCTCCTAAATCTTAGAGAAGCATGGTAATTAGGAGATCATTTATGGGGAATTTTGTCCATAGACTACCTCAAAGGGGGTCATTTGAGTACAACAATGATGGGTGGTATTCCACCACCATTCATTTAGGGATGAGCACCAAACCCATTAGATAGATCCATCCAAGGAAAAACGTTGTAAATAAGATTCCAAACATTTGTCAAATGCTTCTATAAGACCATATGTTTTGCAGTGCCATGCCATGTTGAGATTCAAATCAATACCTTGAAGTGGAAATAATTCCTACGATAATTTTCTAGTTAAGCTGGAGACACTATCAACTGCAATTAATTTTGGCATGGCATTGATTTCTAAAATATTGTCCATCAAGGCATGTGTTATAGTCGAGGCCTTGAATGGGTGTTTTAAGGCACAAAAGTGAGCATATTTAAAAAGGAAATAAAAAACTACCATGATAATTTGTTTCCTACTTTCAATAACCCCATAATGAAGTCCATAGAAATTTCATTCCACACATAGGCTAGAATGGGTAAAGGTTGTAATGCTCCTATAGGCTTCATTGTCTCCCCTTTGTGCCATTGGAAAATGTCATATTCAACCACAAAAATGTGGATGTTCATCTTCGTGCCTTCTTAAAAGAATGAACACTTATCCTTTCATATGTTTTTCGAAATTCAGAGTGACCTGTTATGGTAGAGGACTGATATTCAAATAACACTCTAGATTTAAATATTGAATCTGAAACAAAAAAATACACCCTTGATAGTTGTGTCCATAATTTTGTCATCTATAGCCCAGAAGTGCATGTGGGTCATCTTATCACCAGTGTATCATGTGCACTATATTGTCATCTTATTTGGCGCATCCCAACTTAGCCTAAATTTTGATGAAGACACTAAATTTTGGGGAGCGGAGTGTGAAGTAAAGGATGGAGCAGAGTGTGAAGAAGAGTGCACAGTGGAGCAGCAGGGTTCCAATGTGGACCACGCAGTATATGGGTTTCAGATTGGGTCAAAGCCCCTCCCTTCTTTTAAAAGACTACTATTTTGTAAATGATGAATGGTTTTTTACCATGGTAGCTTATATTAAGGGACTCCATAGTATATGGACCATGATATTGTGATAATATATCCCTCGATGTAATCGTATATATAGTGGTAATTAATAAAGAAGAGAGTAGCAATCTTCGAGAATCACATAATTTATTGAATGGTTGTCTCTTTGTGAATTGTGGTTTGGGCAAGAGGGAGAGGCTCTATAGCTAAGTGCGCAGAGGCCTAAGTCCGCAGCTAAGTGCGCAGACTACCTATACTTGAGTGTGTAGGATAAGACTGTTTCTCGTATAAATTCTCTATTATAAGCAATAGTTATTATGAATGTGGGTACCACATCGAGATGAGCCATAGTAAAATCTATGTGTTCATGTGTTTGTTTACTTATTATGTATTGTACCATAGTATTTTATTACAGTTGCACTTTATTTCAGTATAGTGAAGGTTTATCAATGTTTATGGCATGTTTTAAGTGATGAATGCAGTGTGGTGAAGTAATGTATGACTGTGAAGTAACTAACGAAAGAAAAAAAAAAAAAAAAACGAGATTACATCATTCCTCAAGGTTGTAGAAAGCTCATTTTGCATCCTCCGAGAGTCACTTCAGGTGAGACTGTGATCTTCTTGTATGTCATTCCTAAAACGACCACTGATTGAGGTTTTTGTTGGTTCAGAGTAAAAGATCGAAGTTGGGTCAGAATAACCTAAGCCAAAAAATGGTTTCCTTGTCAGACCAAGACCTATTTGAGGGATTTGTTTGTGGCATCCGTCAAAGAAAGAAATTCAATATCGCGTAGAATAGAAGGAATGAGAATTTGTAGATCAAGAGAACATACACCTTCATCTATCATCTTAAAGGTGGTTATAGTAGTATATTTTTGAATATTAATACGAAATATTATTCGGTTCATTTAAGTTTTAGTTGTACAATTGGATATCAAGGTTGACCGAGAGAAAAGACAGTTTTAAAGTAGACAAACCTTAATAGTTGACTCCTGAATTGATACAATGACTTAAGAACACCGACAATAGGATCTCAAGGGTTGTAGATTTATGGATTGATAGCATCTTGGGAGGATTCATTACTAAGTTCGCAGTAGAGTAGATTGTCGCCTACAATGAAACAGAATGACAATTTTTCAAAGTATCATGAGGTAAGTACTTGAGATCTCTAAAGCTCTGGATTAAGAGGATTTTGTTTGAAAAGGGAGTTTTATGAATGTTGTCATATTATTAGATTACTTATGTTTGGCAAAATATCCGAAGAAGAGAATATAACAATTGAAGTGAAATATTCTATAGAATAGACATTAGAAAGAGATATCGTGGCCAAGATTCGAAGAATTTCATAGAAACTAACTATAGCCCTCTATTGTGTGAGTCTCAAAGTGAAGAAAACCTCCCTGAGAACCCTGAAGTAACTCTATAGTGTTCACCCTTCCAAACTGAAAATTCACCAAAGCCAAAATCGAGTAATAATTATGGTTCCTTTGGTTTTCCCTGTCCCCCTACCCCACTACCACCCCATCGCCCTACCTCCAATCCCCCTCCCCTTACGAATCCCCCTCCCCCTCCCCCTCTGAGAAGAAATATGGCTGATGATATTAAGTTAAATTTTTTTAAATGAACTAGATGAAAGGATCTAGAGAAGTTATGGCTTTTATCTAAAGCAGTATGGATGGAAAAAGAGGTCCATGATTAAAATATAAAGAAATCACAGCTCATCATGATGGTTTGAGATAGGGCATTGACATGGTAGATGAAATATTCAGGTAATCAGATCAGAAGTTTCGTAGACATCAAAATAACACTAATAAAATAATTTAAGAAGTCGATGTCTGAGTCATAGTGCATCACAGAATTAAAAGAAATCAAATAGAGGTCTATGGAGACTGTTTGGGAATTTGATCAGAGATACAAGGTATTATTAGATCAGGTGGGCTTGCAACAACATAAGGAATGGTTCATAGTTGTGTTGCTTTCACATATAATATTTCCTTTGATGCAACAAAAAATAGAAACTCAAGTTGAAGCCTTAGAACATGTGACGAAATTAGAAGCTTTTCCTATAGGGGATATTAATGGAGGTATGCAACAAATTTAGAGTCAGCTAGAAAATTTGACTCAGCAGTGAAAATATTTGAAGAAAAGTAAGGGAGTTGAAGAACAAGTGGCATACAAAGTGTAAATTAGGAGGCCATTCTAAATAATAATTCTCCCTCTTCAGAAACTAGATGGGTAGTGGAGAATTGAATCCTTTGAATGTCAGATCTAGCATATAGTGCAAGATATTAAAACTAGAGGTTAACATCGTTCAGAAGATTGTTATTTATTGAAAAAATATGTGCAGACTCCTGGGAATATATATTGCAAGTTATGTAAATCAGTAGGGCATGATGAGAACCATTTTCAAGCTTATGAGCTAATGATGGAGCACGGTGATGATACTTATAGGATGCAAGTAAAAGAACATGGACATGAGGAAAACATACAACACAATGGTTGATGTGATTATCAAGGAAGAGGTCAAGGTGGTGGAGATGATTGAAGATGAGGACACATTATTTTCTATAATTTTCGCCAGTTAGGACACTTTGTGGGAGATTATCATAATCCCACTACAACATGTAACTATTGTAAATCCTTTGATTATGTAACTGAAGATTGTCTGATACTTAGGGGAAAAGTGCAAGAAAAGAAAAACCAACAGTCGACAGAAAACATCCAAATGATGAATTCTGAAAGAAGAAATGATGATCACTGAATCAGTATTGTTACTTGAAGTGGAGTTATGAATGGTGATGACAAAGTATATTGGAAAAAAGTGTTTGACACTGCATCAGATAAAGAGACTATTGAAAAATATCATGTATTTGATTTTCATAATGAGAAATAAATGTTTATGGAAGCCAGGTGAAGCTTTATGGATGTTGGAGCTTTGAAATCTAGTGCACAACTGAAACATAACAGTAACTGTGACATAGCATCACCTTCAACACATGAACTAGCTTTGACACAAAATGAGGAGTCAGCTAGCCAAGAAGGTATTTTAAGGTCTTTTATGAAAACTTGTATGAATCTATTAAGAGATAAATAGGTTGTAGAAGGACCTCAAGAATTGATATATTCATGTGAATCTAAAGAAATACCACAATGTGAGCTCTACGGAGTTAACAATTTGCATCAAAAAAAGAGAACATGAATAGAAATGAGGCAGAGTGCACAAATAAGAGAATACAAGATGGATCAAATCATTTTAGACTTAGAATCTGAGGCTAATGTTGTGACAAAGAAGACATTGGAGTAATGGGTAAGCCAAAGCTTCAATGGTTACCTATTCACTTAAGAATAGAAAATCAACAAAATATTTTCGCTTAGGAAGACTATTAGGTCTGACCGTAGATATTGGAGTTGACACTACTACTGACTTTGAAGCAATAGAAACTATGGATGAAAATAACCCCTATCCTCCATTACTTGGACTTGATTGGGAATTTGATAAAATGACTATAATTAATTTGAAAAATACATAAATGATATTCGAAAGGACTAATATCATGGTAATTGTTCCCTTGGATCCATCAAAAGGAGCGATATATATAGATATAGTTGGAGAAGAGTATTGTGCATCTGATATAGATAATATATATCAATTGATAGCAAAGCAACAAGATTTTTTTAACCCTACTATAGAGGGCAAGTTAACTTGGGAACATGATAGTTATTGTGCATTAGATTCAAAAGAAGAATTGGAAAATTGGCAAAACGGGTTACGTGAATTATCTACAAGGTGTTGCGCAAGAGTTACTAAATCAATTTATTGCATGAAATATGATGTATGAAACCTACCTTCTTATCATGGATTAGGTGATGTGAATGTTTTTCTTGATGATTATGAGGAATTAATTCTAGAAAGTCAAAGATTGTTAGCTCTGGATATAACCTTAAAATCTACTCCTGTTAGATCATGGAGTACACATAAGAAGAGTATAAGGGGGTGGAAGGAATGTCGAAGGTTGATGTGGATAAGATTTTGTCAGATAAATACTAACATGGAATTGAAATATTAAGGTGAAACGATTCCCAACGAACATATCCAGTTATGTACTACATCATGGAATGAGATTCCACAACATGAATGGGCACATGAGTTTATTCATACATTGGAGACAATTACTCAGAATTGGTACCTAGAAGTAGAGCTTCAACATGATACTGCAAATTGGGAAGATATGGTTAATGGGTTTATATTTATATTTATATTTGAAGATGACTTTCCATATATAAATTCATCCCTTTAGACAGTTAAGAGGAATATCTTTGAAAATACAATTCCAAGGAAATAACAAAAACCTAATTGGGTTATGCAGATAGAATAGGCGCTAAAATGATACAACCTTATTTCATAAGGAAAATAAGATCCTCGTAACATTGACATAGTAGAATCAAAAGGACACTAGGAATTCAATGGACCTAAAATAGTGATACCAGATATAATAAAGATAGTAAAGACAAAGAAGGTTAATATATGATCATTAGAGGAACCAAAGTTTGTAACTATAGGAGATTATTGGGATGAAGAGATATTCAACAAGGTTACATAATTTCTTCATGAATATCAATAGTTGTTTCCCACTAAGTTTTCATAAATAAGGGTATAGTGGGAGATTTAGGAATTATGAACATACCCATTGAGCCTGATGCAAATCCAATCAAGAAAAGACCTTATAGGTTGAATCGAAAGTATAAGTAGAAAGTAAAAGTTGAGTTGGATAAGATGATAGTAGCAGGAGTCATTGAACCTATGGAAGATTCAGAGTGGGTAAGTCATATGGTAGTACAAGAAAAGAAAATTGAAGGGGAAATAAGCATATGTGTTGATTTGAGGAAACTGAGTGATGCATGCTTACGTGGTATTTTCCTTACCCCTTTCATAGATGAAATATTAGACAATGTGGGAAGTCAAGAAGTTTATTCATTTATAGATGTATTTTCATGATATCATCATATGAGAAATGCACCTAAAGATTGAAATAAGACCACCTTTGCTACAAAATGGGGTTCATATCAATACATAGTGATGGCTTTTGGACTGAAGAATGCCCCTTCTATATTTTCAAGAGTGGTGATCACAACTTTCAAAGAGTATATCCTCAAATTTCTATAGGTATACTTTGTTGACTGGATAGTATTTGGGTTGCTAAGTAAACATATTAGAAATTTAAGAATTTTGTTGGATACCTATAGACAATATCATATCTACTTGAGCTTAAAGAAGTTCATTTTTGAATATATACTGAAAATATTTGGATGTCTAATGATCTCGATGAGTCACCAAGTTTGACATTTCTTAAAAAATACTATTGAAGCATTCGCTGAGGAATTTCAAGTTTATCATCAAAAGAGTAATCCTTATCACCCTCAGGCCAATGGAAATGTGGAAGAATTAAATAAGATCTTAGAGAATGCACTTCCCAAGGTATGTAATGTAAACAATGATGACTCGGACCCTAGGATTCCACCACTATTATGTGCTTATAAGACTACACGAATGAAGTTGACAGGTAAGACACCATTGAGGTTGGTTTATGGGCAATAAGTTGTGATGCCCATGGAATACATTGTTCCTAGCCTAAGGATTGTAGCTTTTACAAATATGGAAGAATCTGACACAATGGAGGAAAAAATGTCGCAATTGATTGCTTTGGAAGAAGAAACATTTATACCAGGATTCCATCAACAACTATAAAAAGAAAGAGAGAAGGCCTAGCACGAAAATTCTTAGTGCCACCTGCATTTGAGAGTGGGAACTTGACTATAAACTACGTTGCAGAGAGAGCCTCAATGTAGAAAGTACTTCGCTACAGTATGGAGTTTGTCGAAGATTGTAGGAACTATTACGTAAGATGGGATGTGCATGATAGTGTGGAATGCATCGAAGTTTGTTGGAAAATAGAAATATTCCTGTTAAAAGGGGAAATATGTAGAAAGATGCATTTATGAGGATAGATTGGAAAAATATAAGGATATATATGCAATGAATGAGAAAATCTGAACGCAATCTGGAGAAAATCAAATCTAATGATGGGGTTAAAATTCAGAATTGTTATAAATAGCGACCTCTTACCCAAACTAAGAACTTTGTTTAATTGAGAGCTCAAGTGTTGATAGGGTGAAGAGATTGCAAAGTCCTCATTGTGTATGTCGTCTGAGCGCTCTTAGGAGGAAATTGTGAGGAATTTTTGAGAGAAAGGACTATCCAAAATCATGGAAGACACTGGTATGCATGTAGAATCAGTGGACATTCTTGCAATAGCATTGCCACAAGTAGCACCAACTGTAGCACCATCACCACAGAAATAGAGGAGATCCCCTCGAATGAAACCAATAAAGGAAGTGAGAAGCATGAAAAATCAAGATAAGAAACACACTAAAACTCATTAAAAGCCCAAGTTGTTCAAAGACAATGATGAAGAAGTGGAGGATATATAGGCAGAGGAAGGCAACACATTATTTTTATCACCACTACCACCATACATCCCCCCCCAAGCTAGCCAAATACTAAACCTATAAAAGAATCAAAATATGTGAATTATGTCATGTTTGCACCTTTGTTTATGTAAGAAGTACCCTTTAAAAGAGAAGTTTTAGGAAAAAATTTGTACCTCAAATTCGAGGATTATGATTTTAATGATAGAAATAAGTATCCTCAATTCACACCAGAACATTACCTGAAGCAAGTACACTTCCTAGATAATGAAGTGACAAGGCTAGAGCCACAACGATGGGTGAACGGGTTGGCACAGTGATTATTGATAAATATGTTGAATGTATTTCACTTTGGCAGAACTGCATAGTGCACAACATGTGTGTGGAAATTTCTTGTGTTGGTGCATTATGGGAATCTATGGATGGGGGATAAGATACCTTGGACCCTATGCTGACCTCGATGATCACAAGGTTGCCATACCAAGGGTAGAAAACTATGTAGGAGTTCATTAGAAAGGATCAAAACTATGTTGTAGCAGAGAGTATGAAGAAGAAGTTTGGGTTGGCCAAAGGAAAATGAGGTTATGACATTTATTTGAACAGTGACCAATCATTTCGCTTCACGGTGCACATATTGGTTGGGAAGATTATGAGGAAATGTCACACAGATGAAGTTCTTGTGTCAATGGTGTCACTAGTCACACAGTATGCCAATGGGGTGCAGTATAACTAGGTTGAATACCTATGCAAGGAGTTAGTGGATGACCACCACGAGGTCCAAGAGAAAGGTAAAACCTTCCACTATGCTTGGTTAATTCTAATTATTGTTTTGGTGGCGTGGAGGGAGATAGATGATTCACAATTGCCTCAGGTACTTACATATACTTTTGAGGCCACGAGGCATCATTCATTCTGGTTTACCACCAAGACATCATGCACACAAGAAAACCACATATTTTTTGTACACTATCACATGGACTTACACATGCTCGTGAACCAACATCCTAGACTCTCACCGAGCTTATACTAGAAGGATAGCTTTGTGGCAAGGTTCAAAGAAGATTTCCACAAGGTATACATATAAGCGTGGATGGATTCAAAGAATAAATGACATGCCTTGGCATATATGGTGACAGAAGAAGAGCTTGCGGCGCAGAGAAAGAAATGGCACGTAGGAGACAGTGATATAGAAGAGGAAGAGGTGGACACTTCAAAGCCTGGCAAAGCCAGTGGGAAAGATAAGGAGCAGGATGCACAAGATTCAAAGGAAGAAAAGTAGCATGATGAAGTTCAGTAGGACCCTCCTAAGGGAGATGAGCATGCCAAGGAGATAGAGAAGGGAGAAACAAAAAAAAAAATCCATAGAGAAGAGGAAGGCCCAGGCCAATGCTTGTACAAATATTAAAAAGAAGCAGAAAGAGGATAAAACAAGAGACATCAAACCTATGGTCCTTATTGATGGAGACCTCGACCATATTGGAGAGAGGATTTAGGAGGCGATAACAGTCTTTTGGAAGAAATTAGAAGATCGCTACAACACACTTCTTATAGGTGTGCAGGAAAGGATCACATAATTGAAAATTTTGGTACTAATAGCTAGAAAACTTAGGAAAATAGAGGAAAGGGCTTGAGTGGAAAGATAGATATAGCCTATGCTTATAGCAAGGCTATCACAAATACCCTCAGGAGCCTTATGATTTTACTATGTCGAACTATAATAGTAGGCAAAGGAATGGAAGCATGTTAACATGAATATAACAGTAGTGTCATTGCCACGTCTACACAAGATGTACATCGATATAATTGAAAAATTGAATTTTTCGAACAACATACATCGCAGTTAAACATACAAGTAGAGAAATAGCAATCTACATTGTGGCAGAAGCTCAAGCATATGATGCAAGAAAAGGAAGAAATAGAAAAGGAATACAAGAATCTCAAGGAGGCAGTGAAAGAACCATGTAAAGGATTTTCGGACCTTGATGTCGATGAAAAAGAGCCAACATAAGAAAAGATCGTGAAGCTCGGCCTTGTAGTAAATGGGTATAAGGGCAGAATTGTCATAGTGCAATTCAAGTATGACCATAGTATATGGACCATGGTATTGCGATGATATATACCTCCATGTAATAGTATATATAGGGATAAACAATAAAGAAGAGAGTAGTAGTCTTGGAGAATCACAATATATATTGAATGGTTGTATATTTGTGAATTATGGTTTGCGCAATAAGGCCAAGCTCTGCAGTTGAGTGTACAAAGACCTGAGTCCACATTTGAGTGCATGGACTGCCTACATATAAGTGCGTAGTGTAAGAATTATTTTCTATACAAATTCTCTATTATAAGAAATAGTTCTAATGGATGTAGTCCCACATTGGGATGAACCACGATAAAATTTGACTCTTCATGTGTTTATTTTCTTATTATGTGTTGTTGCATGGTATTTTATTAGAGGCACACTTTATTTCAGTACACTGATGACTTATGAATGTTTGTGGTATCTTAAATGATGAATGTAATGTGGCGAAGTAATGTATGACTGTGAAATAAATTATGAAAGAAATTCAAAAACACCACAATGCATTATCCCTTAAGGCTATAGAAACTTGGTTCTGCATCCCCCCATAGTCACTTCAAGTGAGACTGCAATCTGCTTGCAGGTCATTGCCAAAAGGGCCAGTGATTGAGGGTTTTATTGATGCGTAGTAAAAGATCAAACGTAGGTCAGCCTAACCTAAGCCAACACATCTGCTCATCATTATTGATGAACCTCATTCACTAGGGATTTGTCTTCTATAAAATTCTACAATAAAGCATCAACCACCAACTTCTCCTTTCCATTCTTACATATAATCTCATAATCAAAGCCTACATTTTAGTGACCTCTTTCTATAGTTCTAGGGAAACAACATTTGTTCCCGGAAATATTTCAAATTGTTATAATATTTCTAGGGATAAATAGGTGATATGAAACGTAGAAAGAGAGGAGTCTCATCAAATTGATAGCCATCTGATTCTTCTGGAAGAGTTTAAATCGAGAAACATTTCATAAAGGAAAAATAATAAATAGTTGGGAGGATTAACAGATTTTGGATGAAAAATGGCTGTGTAGATCCCAATAATGATAGGTTACCTTCATGAAAGATGTCAATTTTTCCTAAAATGTAGTGTAACAAGTCAAATTGGTTCAAGAACCCCTTTTGAGTCTTATATAATTTTTTTATACTCGCTGGAAACTGCAAAAGGGAACTTTAAATCGAACTTCAAAATGCAGAAATACAAAGTGGAAAAGAACAAAAAACCTAAAATTGACATGAGAACATAGACTCGTCACACTTATATACCCTTCAAATCAAACCCCTATTTATAGAAAAATCTATGCAACCCTACAATTAAGAAGAAAACTCTCCTGAACTTAAATGAAATTCATGGTTACAACTTCTGGAACACTTAATATTTAAGATCCATGCATGAATATTATTTTTTATTTATTGAAAAGATAAATAAAATATCATCAAACCATGAATTTTCCATTTCTTTTTGGCTACCCAGAAGCTTCGACATGTAATTCTCGTGCATCCTATCAAATTCATGTCCATAATGGATCATATTTTATACATGTTTTCAAGCCTTCTCTTTTTGGTAGGACTACACAATGACATCTCTTTCTCTCAGAATTTGACGTCAAGTACATCATTTAGAAATATATCAAATTTAAGAATTAGAACCAAAGAAGATATGCTTTTCGGAAAGCTAGTTTCTACCATTCATAAACAATAGTTGGAAGGACTAGAATAATGTTATAGTAACTTACACCTAGAGATAAGCTATTTTAGTGAAAGTGGTAATTTTGAAAGCCGCTATCACGGTTTAAATCCAAAAAAAATGGGATGCATTCTCCCAAAAGGAGGCCAACGAACTATCATGTTTGTTTACATGAGGTTGGTCAGACACCCAACAATGTAAGTAGTGTGACACCTTTTGATAGAGGTGGATGCTCACTACTATGGTGCAAGTGAAGGAAGCATTATGCAAAAATAACATGAATATGATCTTATAACTTATTAGAGATAAATAATTTATAATGTATACTAGACTTCTATACTCTAAGATTATTTTGGAAAGCATTAGCAAATCAACTATGAATGTACTTTGTCCAATTATATTTTACATGCCACAAATAATGTTAACAACTAGGTGCAACAAACTAGGCAATAATGTAGTAGCTACAAGAGAGATAATTGGCAAGTAATTTTCATGATCAAACTAATTGCTTGAACGAGCTTCTTCTTCATATAAAATTCCTTATGGTGTTAAATCCACTTGAACACCCTTCTTGTATTTCAAGGGAGCACTTTCGTCATGCTTCCAATAATCTCTAAAATAGATTCACAAGATCAAACACATCTTTTGATAATTTGATATATGAAATGCAACAACTTAAAGGTCATCTCCATCAACTTTTGTTGATGAGTCAAGTGGCACAGAAAATATGACATAACTAGAGAAGGTGGACAGAATGTGGGCCATAATTGAAATCCTTAAAGACTCCAAAGGGAGCATAAGGAGTTCCAATGTATGTGGAAAAAATGCATGCTACAGTATTGGTCAAACCACTGAAAAGGATTGGATGAAGACAAGGAGTATGCAAACTTTTCTTCCAATTTTTTAAAAGGTTTTAGTTCATCTCTAAACTTAAATTCTTTATCCATAGTTTATTACATTGTTGAAAATTTACAAACACTATAATGAAACAACATTTTTAAATATCCTATATAAGAGGCTAAATATATCAATCTATTAGCATTTCTTTCGAAAAATGTATTACTAATCAAGAATTCCCTGCACTTAAATGTATGGATGTGGAATTTTTGTATTTCATGTATTGTTAATGTAAATATCCCTAATGCAGAACTTGTCATACAGAGATTAAATATTACAGTATACAAGCATGCATTTTTAGGCATATCAAATCTTAATAAGATAACCAAGAAGTTTAGAGACACTTATTTGAGAGCATAAAGGAACCTTATTACGCTCCATGGAATAAGGCCCCACTTCTTCATTGACTAGCACTAATGTTTTTAATAGTAGAGTGTAAGCATAGAAATCAAACTCCCTTTAAAATTGCACAATCTGCAAAGCTAAGACACCTTGAAAATTGATTCCATAACACCAACCTTAAGAGGAGACTAAGAAAGACTACAGTTAGTGTGGAAAGTAAGGAAAATGGAATGAGTCAAAATTCTGAACATTAAAGGAATTCAATAGAAATGTATGGAATTGGATTAAAAATAGCATGATAAAATTCCCCCCTTCATACATCTTCCACTTGTATATTGAAGTGCATGAAAGTGGACATTTCCTTCTTACACCTATAGTGGACATTGTATTCTTCAGAATTTATCTCTACTTCAAATAACATTACAACTATTTTTTCAGCCAAAATGTTATCACTCATCTAAGAAAATCAAATTTCATAGATTGAAGTTCCATAGTTGGGATCCTATATTTTGCAGGGAGGAAGAATATGTCGGTATTTTGGTTCATGGGAATCCAAGAATAATTCATACTGAGATGTCATGTATACAATATAATCCAAGAAAAATTTCTTAGTCCAAGCATAAATAAAAATAAATTTTCTCATAATATGTTAGTTCACTAGTGAGAATGATAGGGTATTGAGCCATAAATCGGGGTTTCACCCTTATCGTGACTTTTCCCACGCAATAATGGGTTTCAAAGGGAGTAACAAAGGTGATTTTTGGTGGAATACATACCCTCATAACTAACTCCTAAATTGTAAGAAATCCAATCTATGGGAGAGGCAAGAAACCTAGAACATTGAACCAAGGATTGTTTTGCACAAATCCATTCATATATCAAGGTAAGGTAAATTTGGTTAGACTTATATTTATGATAAGTTTGTATTAAAATGGATCCTTCTGCATTAGTCTGGAACCCATTGATGAGGCAATATTATCCAAATCTTGTAGTTTGGTCTATCATTTCATTGCCTTTTGGACCTCTCTTATGGAAGTTGATAAGTGAATCTCACAAACCCTGAAACTCTTTCACATGGAAGATTATATTTATCCTTGTTCTCATGTAATATTCATAGTGGAAATTGAATTCTCTAAGGACAATACAATACCCTTTATTGAGGTCCTTGACTTGCAAGACACACAAGCTTATGCATCAAACCTTGGTCCCCACGTTTTTACTCCTCTTCTGACATGTTAAATTTAATGAAAATGTAGCTCAAGATCCCCAATATACCTCTGAATTTTTGGAGATCTTATTCCTTGGTCTCCATTGGAAATACACTGAGGCAGGTCCATTTCTGCTCCTCAGAAACCAGCAATACAGATAGATGTCCATCCGTATGGGATCTAAGATCTAGTAAAACATGTTAAGAAAGGGTATTTTATTAGTTTCATTTTGTTGTATGTCACCCAATAGAAATAGCTTAGTTTCACCTTTATCTATATTTCCAAATGAGCATAGATTAGTTTTGTCTTACTGTAAAAAGGACCATTTCTTATATTTCTGTAAAAAAGTAGATATGTTGTAGTTAAAAAAAGCAGTAGTTATGCATTTGTTTTAAGGGTATTTATTTGTAGCCATCCAAATTATAATAGGATACATTCTGATGGGCATTGATTTTATAAATTAAACACTATTTCAAATGGTGCACATGAACGTTGCATTGGTCTTTCAATACCAAATTGTTAACTTAATCTAGCAAAAAAAATTCAAAAAGTACAAAATCATCCCTCAAAAATTCAAAGAGTAAAAAATCAACCTCATGGTCTCCATGACACAAAATCATCCCAGTATATGAGGATCATATACACAACTAAATGTATCCAGACAATTGGGCCTCCTAAAGCTACGATATGCACACAGTTCAGTTAAGAAGACTCAAACTGTAAACCTCAATCAAAGACTGTCAAACCTGACCCATACTTGTTTTAATGGATTTATGCTCATCCTTCAACTAACCTACTAGATCATGTATTTTTTCAACTTTGTAGACAATTTGAATAATATCCTTCGAAATCATACCATAATCTAGAATTTTTAACTACCAAAAAATAGAGAAGTTATTTGCAAGCCTTTTCTTTTGACACAGATACACAGTAATCGAGCCTCTAATTGATGTCTATAAGCCACTCTAGGGAAAAATGGTTAGCATTTTGAGACAAAAAAAATTGTATTTCCTACTTAGTTTCTAGGAATAAGTCATCGAGAGCCTTCGATGCAGGGTTCCGACAAGGAAAAACTTTGTGTATTGGTGGGAAGAGAGTTCTTTGCGGGTCAACTCCAAATATATACACATGAGCACTGAATAGGTTTGTTCAATGAGATCGACTAGGGATTTCATGGAATGTGGGGGAAGATCAAGCATATTCTTCTATATTGTGCTAGAGAACTACTAAAAGAGTGGCTCTAGCCAGAACTCTCAAATTTTGTGGGGTTGCTCTCAAATTACCATCGACATATCCATTGGAAGAGAATGAGCATTTAGGACCTATGAACTAATCTCCATGGCTCTCCACAATAAATTATCTTGCCATTTCTCAATGTGGTTATCTAATCATCTTTTACACACCCCTTTTTAGTGATTGTTGCTCTATTTCCAAGTTGGATAGAGTTTATGATCCCTCTCATAGAGAACCTATTTATAAAGGTAGTTTAAATAGTCAACTATATTAATTATATAATTAATTAATTATGGTTTTAAAAGTGTAATATTTAATTATTGTTCTAAAAATGTAATATAGTTTATTATATAGTATAAATATGTCAATTTACTATAGTTAAATTTGGATGGGGAGGATAACAACATTAGGATGATGGGAGGATAAAAACTATTCTACCCATTATTACGATGGTGGAGGACAATATTAATGTTGTAAACATTCATACAAGCAATGTGTATAAGTTTTTATAATTTTTTTATATTAAGATGCTACTAAGAGGTTCTTTTACCAATTCTTTAGTGATATGAAAAAAGGGAGTGGAAATGACATATTTTTTTTGATGATCTTAATGGAGTAATAGTAGTAGCATATATGTTATCTTTAGAAGAAAAAATATGTATGACATTTTGAGATGGTATAGTAAATCTACTTCACATGTATGATATGATATTCTAATATGTGCAACATCTAATGTGCAAACAATATCAAAATCCCCATAGGATTAAAAAAAAATCATAAGAGTCTAGTACTACTATGTTAATAATGTACAATCAAACTAGATAAATAAATTCATATCCAAGTTGAAAACCAGTATCCTAAGTTCAATGGATATGACTCTGATAATTAGAAATGTAGATATGTATGTAAAGTTAAGTCTTCAACTAACTATACTAATTAACCAACACTTCTGCTTATAGGTATTCTCCAAAAATTTGTTGACATACTAGTAAGACCACTCCCATTTTGGATAATATGTAAGCCTTTGAATTTAATTCCTTGTGAATGTGATCAAAGGATATAATCCTAATGATTCTAATCATACATTGATCCAATAAAGGAGTGTTTAAGGAAGTATAACCTTTTAGCCAATCTATAACAGCCTTTGAATTCGGTATCACCTCCATAACTCTAATCATCCACTCATCCAATAAAGAAGTGTTTAAGGACGTATAACCTTTTAGCCAATCTATAACAACCTTTGAATCGCCTATCACTTGTAAGTTTAGATTATTGAAATCACACAATTAAAATGGATAACATAAACAATTGATTCATATTATTGTAGTACTTATCGAAAATCGTATTTTTGTTCCTAGACTAAATTAGTCATTTAGGTTAGTCATTCTTACTTGCAATACTTATTATCTAGTCATATATTTTAACATGAGACTAAACTAGTCGTTTATTTTAGTTGTTTTTAGTTAGATCACTTAAAATTGCTCATGTTTAGTAGTATTTCACTTGAAAATATTGTAGTGGCTAACAGTTTTAGTCACCTAGTAATTTATTTATCATTTTCTACCAGTGGAGAGGTATCTATTTCTAGCACCAACTGGTACTATTTCTACTCATAATCCGCCTCATTTTCCATGTTCTTCAAAAACATATAGGTAATACGAACAATGGCATGTTTAGTTTGTTGCAACAGATGATTCTAAACATTTAAATCCTTTGCCAAGATCATTCCCATATGGTTGAAAGATGACATAGATGGATCTATATAGGACAATAGTCGCAAAGGTTAATTCATGCAATTGGCTGGCACAACTAAAATAGAGTTAAAAACTCAAATTTTATGCACAACAAAATAGAGTAAAAACAAAGTGAATGGAGAAATTTTTTTAATACTTTTAATTATGTTTTCGAATACATGAAGATACATTTACATAAAAATATGGATATTGTGACTCCTTCACCAAGTAAAAAGAAAATATTTCTTAAAGAGATTTAAACTTCATTAGTTTTTGCGTAGTAACCAATTGTAAAACCTAGTAACTATTTTGTTTTGCGCGAACACCAAAAATTGCTCCATGATTTTCTTTCCTTACTTCTCAAACCTACCTCCACAACTAATAACAATACGTCTACCTACTTGTGTATTCAAACATACATTTTTAGTATTTTAATTCATAAAAACTGAAAACTATTAAAGCATAGGATGGCCATTTTGTACTAAAAAATTTAATTTTCCAAACTTGCAGATGTTGTGGAGTACATATTTCAGTTGAAAAATAAAATATTGGACCTATTGACAATGCTAGACCCGCCAACGTTCAGGGGATCACCCTGATATGAAGCCCCCAGGTAGACCTCACATCATTTGGTGTGGGAGCCCCATCTGATATGATGGCCCGGTTGCCATTATCATAACAATTTTCCTCAACTCTTTCTTGTCATCACAGGAAAGTGGTCTCCTTTGTCTTCGAGGAGTGAATTTCACATTCCTGGTGATTTCCAGTGTTATCTGTGTCAATGATTCTTTCACTGTAAAGGGGAAGGGTGAAAATGAGTCCCAACTTAGTTGGGAGCAAGCTCCAACTCTGCTAGGAACACACAACACAACAAGAAGTGCACAAATTCTAGAGGAGCAGTCCACATGGATTCGGAAGTCATAATACACAAGGGAAGATAGCATGTATAACATTCAATGGATAAGTCTGCACAGGTGCAACGATTGTTACGACATGTTTTATGTGAAAGTTTTGTCTGATGTCCAGGGAGATAGCCACGATGGGTGAGACAATGTTAACAGAATATACAAATCATTTTCATTAACAAATTATGCATTACAACAAGTGAAATAAGTTCAAGTGTTCAACATAGGTTAAAGGAACAAGCATTACAACTGTTCAACATTAGTCTTAAAAAAGTTACAATACATGTGTGAAAACATGCTGGCCTGTTAGCAGGCTTCTAAATTAAGAAAAAGTTCCAAGACACATTGCTACTCCATACATCACTAACCCCATGCGTGGGGCATTGGAGCCACTACTTAATCCTCAAAGAAAAGATTGCAGAATCTCTTGGCTGTGTGAGAGGATCTGAGGTGAAAAGTCTTTTGCATGTACAAATGAGGTGGTATTTATAGCCAAGGGTGAAATTGACCCTTGTGGCTATCTGATTACCCTCATGATTTTTTGACTTCCATTACTTTTCGACTTTAATGACCCTTGGTAGAACAAGTGGGTCTCTTGGAATTCCACGTTAAATTACATTGGTTGACAACATGGACCACAGTAGAGATTTGGACGACATGACTCATGACACAACTTGACATGACAATGCTAATACATTCGTGTTGTTTCTGGGGTGCATATCGAGTTGAGTTGTTGCTGGGTGATGGATTTCTTCATGGTGTGTTAAACATTTACCTCCACATGGAAAAGTGCGCAGAGTCTTCGATGGTCTTTGGTTGCTTGATGTTACTTTGGCACGTTGATACTTGCTTGTATGTTAGAAGGGTTGATAGGCTCAACTGTTTGTGAAAGGTGCATGTTCATCTGTTCGTCTATCCGTAAGCATGTTATGGAACCAGCTCACAAAAAGATAGAAAAGATAGATCAACGCCTTAGAATTTAGCCTCTTCGAGGGGGAAACCTCCTTTGCATTACACAAATGAACAATTCTTGGATGACACAAATGACATAACCTCCTTTCCATATATAGGAGTCTAAGGGGTCACAATATAACTAAGCCGACCTAACAATAATAATATAAAAGCACAAAAGTAACAATAGAGGGATTCTATGGGGCACAGTAATAACAATATGGGGACAATAGGGGCACAAAAATATTAATAAAGGATACAACTACAATAGTAATGGGGGAATCACTAGTATTATAAGGACTTAACATGCCCCTCTCCTTCAAAAAAGTGTTGTCCTCAATGCTTGAGTAGTTTTGGATGCTTTTGTATAAAATTCTCATCCTCCAATGTGGAATCTTCAGTGGATAAGTTCTTCCACTTGATGAGATAGTCTGAAATTTATCGATTTCATAGCTGTCAAGTTCTTTTCTGTGACTGCTTCTAGTTCCAATATAATTTTTCCTTCCTCGTCAAGTTCTGGCAATATTGTTTGAAGTAGGATCTTTTCACCTATAACCTTCTTTAAACATGAAACATGGAAAACTGGGTGCACTCAAGAAGCTACAGGAAGCCCCAATTTGTATGCCATAGTACCAATCTTTTGGAACACCTTGTACGGACCATAATACTTTAGTGATAATTTATTATCCTTCTTAGCTTGCTTAAGGGACATTTGTTTATATGGTTGTAGTCGTAGGAATACCTAGTCACCTACATCAAACTTCTTTCGCTGCAATGTTGATCTTCCTGTTGTTTCATTCTATTTTGTGCTAACACGAGGTTATCCTTTAAGAGTTGGAGAACTTGTTTTTGATGCTCGATGTGATGTTCCACTGCTTGAACCTTATAATTTTCTCTTAAATATGATGTGATGGATGGCGGTTGATATCCATAAAGTGCCATAAATGGGGTCACTTTTGTTGCAGTATAGAAGGAAGTATTATACCACCATTCAACTAGAGGCAACCATTTGACCCATTTTGTCTGTTTATCAGATACAAAGCAACAAAGATATCCTTCCAAACATTTATTTAGTATCTCAGTTTTCCCATCAGATTTAGGATGATAACATGAGCTATGAGCTAACTGAGTACCAAGGCAAGAAAATAATTATGTCCAAAAATTTCCAGTGAAAATGGGATCTCTGTCACTTACAATAATCTTTGGGTTTCCATGTAGCTTTTGAATTCTTTCCATAAATACAATAGAAATTGTATTGGCTTCAAATGGATGTGATAATGCACAAAAGTGTGCATACTTGGTAAGTCTATCAACTACCACCATGATGGCACTCTTTCCCTCAGACTTGGGTAAACCTGTGATAAAATCCATCTAAACCTCCTCCCAACATTGACTTGGAATGGATAAAGGTTGTAATAGACCTGGGGTATTAATTGTTTCAACTTTATTTTTTTGGCAAAGCAAACATTCCACCACAAACTTTTGAATATCTGATTCAAGGCCATCAAAAAAAAATTCCTTCTTAACCCTGTGGTAAGTTTTCAAAAATCCTAAGTTCCCTCCTAAGGGAGAAGTGTGCAATTCCATAAGAATCTTTTGTTTGAGTTGGGAATTCTTACATAGGTATAAGCGATATTTGTACCATAACGAATCATTTTTCCAGCTAAATGTATCAGATGTACTGGAATATTGTTGTAACGTTCGAATAAGTTCCCACACATCTTCATCATTCTTCCATTCCTCCCTTGCTTCATTTATCCATTCTAGTTGGATAATAGAAATGGCACACAACAATGCTTCCACATCCTCATCCTTTCTTGAGAGTTCATCTGCCACAACATTTTGCTTCCCTTTTTTGTAGATGATTTCAAAGTCATAACCCAACATCTTTGTGACCCATTTTTATTTCTCTTCAAAGGATAATCTTTGTTCCAAAAAGTATTTAAGTCTATCATGATTCGTTTTTACCTTGAATTGTCTTCCCATTAGGTAGGGTCACCATTTCTTAAGTGTATGTATTATTGCCAACCTTTCCTTCTCATAAATAGCTTTGAGTAAATACTTTCCCTTGATTGGACGACTTTAGAAAGCAATGGGTATTTTGTCTTGCATTAAACTGCATCAATTCCTTTTCCTAAAGAATCACATTCCACAATAATTTTTTTTGTAAAGTCTGGTGTAGCTAAGACCAGTGCTTGGCACATTGCCTCTTTAACATGTTCGAAGGCCTTTGTTTCTTTTGGAGTCCATGAAAATACATATTTCTTCAATAATGTTGTTAGAGATGCTGTGATTCTCCCATAATTCTTAACAAACTTGCGATAATACCCTATCAACCCAAGAAATCCTCACAGATGCTTTATGGATGTGGGGATTTCCCATTCTTTAATGGCTTTAATTTTGCTAGGGTCTACCTTAACTCCTTCATGAGATACAATATGACCTAGATACTCCACCTCTTGTACTCCAAAGAAACATTTGCATCTTTTTGAATATAATTGTTTCTCCTCTAATAGTTGCAGCACCTTGTCAACATTTTCAACATGATCCTCCCAAGACTTGCTATAGATTAGTATACCATCAAAAAATACTAACACAAATTTTCTACGGGTGGGTTTGAAAATGGAATTCATCAAACCTTTAAATGTATAAGGTGCATTTGTATGGCCAAAAGGCATGACCAAAAATTCATAATGACCCTCATGAGTTCTAAATGCTGTTTTCAGAATGTCTTCAATATTCATTCTGATTTGATGATATCCTGAATGAAGATCCAACTTGGTAAGGTAAATTGATCCATGCAATTCATCCAATAATTCATCAATGATAGGAATGGGAAACTTATCTTTAATAGTGAGCTTGTTTAGCTCCCTATAATCCAGACACATGTGCCATGATCCATCCTTCTTGTGCACGAATACTACTGGAGCAGAGAAAGAAATTTGACTAGGTTGAATTATACCAGCCTCTAGCATTTCTGCAACCATACGTTCAATTTCACTCTTTTTGGCATAGGGATATCTGTATAGCCTAATGATTGGAGGAACACTTCCTGGAATCAAATGAATAGCATGATCATGATCACAAATAGGTGGGAGACCTTTGGGAGTCTCAACTACCTTGGAATGAGTGTCCAAGACTTTTTGGAGATCTGAAGAAATAGATTATTTCGATGTGGAAACATCTAGCAAACATAATTGTGCAATTACACCTTGTTTTTCATTTTTTAGAAGCTTTGTCATACCATTAGAGCTGATTATCTTTCCCGGTTTCCCTGCAATACCCCTTGATTCAACTTCCTTTCCTTTTGCAGAAAACTTCATGAAAAGTTCTTGAAAATTAAAAGCTATTGTACCCAAGGATTGTATCCATTGGACTCCTATTACAACATCAACACCTCCCATTGGAATGGAAAGCATTGGGCTATTCAATACATATTCTCCCATGGATAGCTTGATATTATGGCATTTTCCAGAGCAATTTATGGTTCCTCCACTTGCAACCATCAATTGACACTATGGTGTTGGATATAGGCAACAATTCAATTCTTTTTCTATCTTACAATGAATAAAATTGTGGTTACTTCCTGAATCAATCAACACTATTACCTTTTTCTTCTTGATATGTCCTTCCATGTAGATAGTTTGGGGAGTGGTAATTCCAGCCAATGCATTACGAGATATGGTCGAATTCATTACTTCTTGATCTAGCGTTTTTTCTTGGAATATATCCTACGCTTTTGAAATTTCTTGTTACTCTTCTTCCTCCTTTTCACAATCTATGTAGAATAATTTCTTCTCAACACACTTATGACCTTTAGTGTATTTGCTATCACAACTATAACAAAGCCTTTTTGCTCTTTTTTCTTCCAATTGTTGTGGTGTCAACCTTATAGGTTGTGGAAGACTAGGGGTAACAACACTTCCATCTTTATAGTTGTGAGTGGTAGGCCTCTTGGTTGCCATAATTTTTCTTTCCATTTTTCTTGCTAACCTGAATGCCTTCTCCAATGAATCAAGTTCCCAAAGGTGAATCTCATGTTGAATATTATCCTTTAAAGTCCCTATGAACACATCAATCCTATGCTCCTCTGGAATATCTTTTACCCTTATGTTCAATTTTTGGAAGTCTTGAATGTGCTCAATCATTGAACCCTTTTATTTGAGACTTATCAATTGGCTAAAAAAGGTGTTGCTTTTTGTATCCTCATAATGTGCTGTCATTTCTTCCATAAAAATTGCCCAAGTTGATAATTTGTTTATGAGAGCAAAGCCATCGATACCATACAAACTGATTTGGTTCCAAACATAAATTTGCAATACGTACCTTTTGTGTGTTTTGCACATTATGGAGATCGAAAAATTGCTCCATCTATAGTATCCATGTTACGGGATCCTTCCCATCAAACTTCCTCATATCAATTTTTGGAATATGGTGGTTCTTCGATCCAACATTAGAGTCTATGAAATCGTAATTAACATTTATTTTATTCTCATCATGAGTTTCCTTTACTACCCTTTTACCATTAGTAAGCATTCCTTGTAGAAACTTTGTCAAATCTGTCTTTAAATCTGTCTTCAAATCTTCCATGTATGTCTTCAAATCTTCCATGCCTCTCTTCAAATCTGTCTTCAAATATATCCTCAAATCGTCCATCTTAGCTTCCACATCATTCATCTTAGCTTCTACATCTTTCATTAAACCATCCAGCTTAGATTTTGTTACTTTTTGTGCAAGTGACATTTCTTGCACTTGGTCTCGTAATTTTGATATATCATGTTGCATTTCTTCCTCTTCTTCATGAGTCATGATATATCTTTCAGGCTGCTTACTAGGTGTTTGCATTTTCTTTCCTTGGGGCATCGATTACTGATAACAATGCTTTACTATGCCCTTTGAATTCCTTCAAACTAGTTTTTCAAACAAAGCTTATGCAAAAATAAAAATAAAAACTACACACCTTTTTTCACTTTGTAGGAGATCGATATTGAATCTGACATATCTCTGTAATTTCAAATCATCCAGTTCTAAAATTGCGACCTGCAATAGCCTCTATGTCCTCTTTCCAATGCCACCAATCTGATCAAATTTAGATTCTCTAAGAAAGAGTTATGCACAATCTCCCAAGATGACCTGATTATATACCTTTTCAGAAGAGCAAACTTCTATGAAGTGCCACGTGACATTGTTTTTACCTTCGGATCTAAAAGCTATAAATAAGAAACGAAAGTCCATCCTCTTTCTGTAACTTCTTATGAAATTTTCATTTGATGCTCAAAACAAAAGTTAAGAGGATTTTCCACAGGTCAACTGTTTGGAATGTAATTCAGGAGTCTGCAAAAAGGCCAACTTCCTCAAATCATATCTCTACAAATATAGCGCCAAAAGATCCGAAATTTAGATCCAAGGTTCATTTCAGCCCAAATGGTTTTTTTTTAA
Organism: Pinus tabuliformis; assembly: GCA_031772625.1. Classification (NCBI taxonomy): domain Eukaryota; kingdom Viridiplantae; phylum Streptophyta; class Pinopsida; order Pinales; family Pinaceae; genus Pinus; species Pinus tabuliformis. The sequence continues at coordinate 756,479,803 of CM062816.1, forward strand.
GTGTCTAAAAATTGTAGAAAAAAGTTATAGTGAAAAAACCACGATGATTTGTTTCAAGCATCGAAACCCTAGAATCCAAAGCTCTGATACCAAATATTATGAAACCAGCTCACAAAAAGATAGAAAAGAAAGATCAACGCCTTAGAATTCAGCCTCTTCAAGGGGGAAACCTCCTTTATATTAGATCATTGAATAATTCTTGGATGATACAAATGACAAAACCTCCTTTCTATATATAGGAGTCTAAAGGGTCACAATATAACCAAGCTGGCCTAACAATAATAATATAAAGGCACAAAAGTAACAATAGAGGGATTCTATGGGGCATAGTAATCACAATATGGGGACAATAGGGGCACAAAAATATTAATAAGGGATATAACTACAATAGTAATGGGGTAATCACTAGTATTATAGGGACCTAACAAAGCACATATTGCATGTTTTCTCGTTCATCCATCCATGAACACATCTTTGCATGATTATTCGTTCACAAGCACATCTCTTCACATGCACCATTCTTTCATCCATTGGTGAACCAATCCTTCTGCATGTGCTCCCTTCCTTCACCCCATTCATCGTCGAGCCATGTTTGTTGTTGTACCAGTTCCTGCAGTCACTCATGAAGAGACGACATCAAATCTGAAAACCTCCTAGTCTACCACAACACATGATTATTTTGGATGCAGGTGACCAGGAGAGGCAACAAGGTTGCGAGGTAGGATGATGCCTCTATTCACTGCCAATGAAAACTATGCAAGGCTCATTGGGTGATGAAGATGGGAAATCCGAGTTGACAGTGACTGTCTATGAGGATTGGCTCAGCTGGAAGGAAAAACTAAAATTTTTGGGGGGACAATCTGTGTTGTGATAAGGTAAGAAAAAATCTGCAAATTTTCCAAAATGAGTGGCCAGTAGGGCTTGACAGAAAAATTTGAAAAATTTCTTTGAGAACTGGCCAGGCTATAGGGAGGACAGACAGACAAGATTTACGAAATTTTTTGGAGGAACTAGATGGGGGATTGGCAAGAAAAACTGCACAATTCTTGGAGGGAACTGGTAGTTCGCTATTGGGTCATTGGCAACACAAACTGCGCAATTCCCAGGGGGGACTTGCAATCAACTGTTGGGAGCTTGGCAGCAGAAACTACACAATTCCTTGACAGAACTGTCAGTCTGCTGCTAGTAAGAGGAATTTCACAAATGCTAGGAGGTTGATCTGCAGATCATCTTTGTGCAATTTCTTAGCTGAGTGGACTACTGGGTAGTAGAAGGTCTGCTCATTAATACCATGCAATTTTCTGGATGAGCATCCAGTCGACTGTCACGAGGACTGACTGGGAAACCAACACAGTTTTCTTTGGGAGACATGGATAGTCACTGGGTGATTGTCTGACCTGTCTACACAATTTCCTTAGTTATTAGAGTGGGCAAGGTTAGCAGCCTCTCTGTAATTTTTTACGGGAGTCAGTCCTGAGCTGGGTATTAGTTTCATCTCTCAGAGTTGTCATCATTAAGGTTTATTGAATTTCTTGTCAGCAATGTAACTTGAAAAGACTTTCTTGGTGATTCTGTGTTGTTCTGGGTGACATTCTTTCAAGTCGATGACAGGGTGATGGTTTGGTTGTCAGATGAGAGTCTGATTGTCAGAACTTTAGAAAAATGCCTATGTGTGTGAATGAGTGAAAAATGAAAATGTGATCTTACAAACACAAACCCTCATGACTTGACGACGAGATGAATCAAACCAAATGGACACACATGTTCATCATCAATAACTGACGGTGGAAGCGACAAGCGTGACACTCGTGATTAATCGTTAATCGACCATGACATTGCTTGTGCGACAATGAATGTGACTTTGTGTGTGAGTGTGACATATATTTTGATAGAGAACATAACATTCACACAAGAAGAAAAGACCTTGAACATGACTATAACATGGTCGCAAGCAAGACATTGAAATCAACATGAAAAAGCTTGGGTGAAATGAACAGGAAAGGTGGGTGTGAAGGCTCACAGAAACTCACAGAGTTAACCCGAGTTTATGCAACCATCAAGTGAAAATCTCAAGGGAGGCTCCGAATTTGGGTGCAGGCCAAAATTTTGGAGGGTGGTTATAGCTGCTACAACACTTGGCAACATATTGGTAAAACACTAGCTTCTCTATTTTGGTTCATTGATAGCCCAGGGCCTTGGTATTTTGGGGATTATTTAAGTGTTATGTGGATTACTTTAGCTTCCCCACTTACTCCATGGAAATGCATGGTTCATCTTTTTCCAACTCAATCAAACACATTCAAAAGTTCAGCTTGGCCATAGTGTTTTGAATTCAGGAAGGGTAGTTTAGCTCGGGAGTTCAAGATTTTCAGAGTATAAGTCTTCATCTCTGGTGTTGCTCCGCTGCCAGCACACCTACACAGTAACCCAGTGGAGTCACACAGGAACACACATATTGCTCAACTACTAGCGAGCTTGGTCAGTACCCCAGTGGAGTTGCATGCTTAACCTCTCTGCGCAGGAAGCCTTTCTCTTCTTTCGCCTTTGTACTTTTTGAGGTGGATGAGGAATCCCAACTTATTTAGAGCAGAAGAGGTTGTTCCTTTAGAGAATAATGTAAGAGCTATGACATAGGTTTTCTCATTTATATTCCCCCTTCTTCATTTCTACTAATTGGATGGGCTTGAACACAAAGAGTAGAAGGCTGAGTACAAGCATGGGGCTTCCTAGTGTGGACATAGTTCATGGTTGGGCCTAAAATTCCCTTGCAGATGGTTCGTATTTTCCGTCAAGACTTCGTTGGTCGAACGTTATAACAAACCACATAGAAGACAGAAAAAATAATGGCTAAATGCTACAGTGTCACAAGTCCCTTTAAATTTCAGCCACATACTCTATTCAAAAGCTAGAACGTAGTGGTTGGCAACACTTATTTCCACAAACAAAAATAGTAGTATATCAAGTAAATAAAACAAATGAAAAAGAATATTAAGCATAGAAAACAAAGTGAAAACAATGATAATAAGCAAATAAAACAAGATGAAAAAAACAAGCAACAAGTAGAATATGTACATGGCACAGGTGCGACCTGACCCACTAAAAGTAATGCTTGAGATCTTGGCCATTAATAGGAAGGTTGTCAATCCTCCCATCAAGTGATTGCCGACGATACATGTGTGTTCCAAGTTTCTCATGGACTAGTGCATGTCCATTGAGCTCTGCTACCATAACCTGGTGGTATTCCCAAAGACCTTTAAGTGAAGATGACACCATTGCTTCAGATACTGTGTGCAACATAGGCTCAGATAATGGCACGGGGTAGTTTCTTTTATTCCAAGAGTGGTTCAAGTCCCTATAATCAATGCATAAGTAGATTTCCCTAGATTTATACATGCAAGATTTAAATTAGAAGCACAATATGATAACAAACTTTGCGAGTGATCCAATCATCCAAAATCTTAGTCAATTTTTCCTATATCAAGGGTTCAAATGACATATGTGTTTTACCTGACCTTTTTTGTGACAGTTTGGCTCCTCCTTTACCTAGAATCTTGCATTGAATTACTCGCATGTAGCATGTACTCAGGTCATCATCTGCCAACTTAGGCACATTCCGATATTGTTTGATCAAGCGGTAAAAGACTTGTCGCTGTTGCGGTGTTTTTTTTGTATCGAGACTGGCTATCTTCGCATAGTGATTGGTTCCCATATTGCTCTATTCATTCATAGTGGTGGACACATGGGTTCCGCTATCTCTTGGCCCTCAATAGAACTTCTGCAAATCATATGCCTTATTGAGGGAAACCACACCCTTCGGGGTGGGGTTGCCTTTGTTGTGCTCAGTTGCTATTTTCAAGGGTTTCTTGTGCTTAACTTCCTCAGTTGTCATGTCCTTGAAAGCATCAATATTGTCCATGGGGTGTAGTATCACTTTCAGTGTAACCAAATTGAGGTTGGTAGTGTTTTGTAAGCTCAACATTAGTGCTTCATACTCACCAACGTTGTTTGTGCACTCGAACTTCAAACAACTTGAAATCATGCATTTTCTATTATTTTTCCTGACTAAGATATACCTGGTCCTTCATCCATCATGTGTCTTTGATTTGTCAAAATCCATGGCCCACAACTTGTCTGTACACGGACCGTTTGGCACGCTATTACTGTTGTTGCTACTACTAGCACTAATATTCTCACAATGTATTGTACAAGTTTCATTACCATCAGTTGGGCAAGGAAGGTGTCCCAAATGTGTGTCTGGTGGGGTTGGAGCTCGCTGTGTAGGATAACACCCCAATGTTGTTTCTAAGAGGCAGTTTCCAAACATGAGTTCTGCGAAGGCCAACAGTTCATTCTCACCGTTAAGGGGGGTAACATTAAGCTTCATATACCTCTAGCATAATACTTGGGTTTGGTTGCACTTTCCATTATACAGAATCCACATATGGGACTAGTCAGTAGAAACATATATGTTTAGCTTGCTGGACCAGTCTCTGCTAAGTAGAAAACCGTATGCTTCCAGTATGTCCACAACAAGTATGTTGATGCATTGGTGGACTCGACCATCATGAGATTATCAGATGATCACATCTCATAGTTCACCAATCACTAGTACCGATGTTGGATCAAGTTGGATGATTCATGTGGATGTTTTGCTCCATGGTGCATTGATTTATTATGCAATGGAGACTGGTGTGACGTTGGTGGCCACACCAAAATCAACCTAGCAGTATTGAACATTGTAGTTAAATATTTCAAGGGATATCAAGAATGGAAGGAAACCTAACTTTTCTTCCTCCATCTCGAGCCTATTGGGCATGGTAGAAAGTCATTTGAGAGGTGTGATTTCTCCCTCATTGGTAGAGGTTGCGTTGTTCCTTGTTGTCTGTCCCAATGCATGCCGCAAGATGTCTCACTAACTCTGGATCTTAGATAACTAAAAAAACTTGACGTTTGCCCTATTTTTCTTCATAGCATCATTAATGTTGTAGTCCAGAGACGCTGGACTCACCAAGGTTTCCACGGTAGAAAGTATATTCGTGTCATCCGGTAGAGTGTTTTGCAGTTTGCTTCTCATGCATGTAATCTTATCCATCGTTGTCTTCGTGGACTTGTTTTGTGTTTTCTGCTTTGGGGCGATCGGTGGGCTGGCATTTCTCATCAACGGTCTCATCTTCTATTACATTTTCCCAAGTGTGGGGAGAGCCCCTTTATTCCTATGATTGTAATGATAATTTTTCTCTTCAGACTACTTCTCGGTGTTCATATTTGTCATTTCCTATGAGCATTGATATGTGTTCACCACATACCTAGATCTCGATGCTTCATCAGGTGCAACCTCTTTTTCATCATCAATGTCTTCCGGCTGCTGCTACATATTGATTTCAGCATCAAGTGTATGACTACAGAAAGATCTTTTGACTTACTTCCATTCCAAATAAGATATATCGGGGTGATGTTCTTCATGGAAAGAACAGAAATTATGATCTGCGCACTGTTCGACCGGGAACATAAATTTCTGCGTAGTTTCTTAAATGAACCACTTGCTACCTGATGAGCTACTCGCCTCTCTCTACCTAGGAAGATGGATGCTCGTAGATGTGTCCATTTTCCGTTGTTTGAGCTCACAAACTTTTGTTCTCAAGTTCTTGGTGAGGCGAGCGAGGGTTTCAATGCTAGTTTCTTTTTTGTCTCTACCCTTGCTCACCATTGCTTGGGACTTCCTTCTCGTGTCTTTGGAGTCCTTTGCTCATTCATCATCCTTGATGACTCCAATCGTACGTAGGTGTTTCTCAACAGCAATAGCCTCTTCACAACTTTTTAAGAGTGTTGGTTTTGTAGCTCACTTGACGAACTCGACAATGTTGGTCAGCAGTGTGGATGTGTAGTAATCAATAGTGATGGATTCATGAGGTTTAGTGTCCATTGCGAACTTGTTCAATATGTGTGTAAATCTATGATTACAGTCTTTTACCTTTTCTTTTCCCTCCATCTTGAGGCAACCCAATTCTTTGAGTAGCATGGCTGAGGTCTTTGTCATTAGAAAACGTTTCAAGGAACATGCATTTAAATGCACCCCAGTTCTGTGTAAATTTTGGTGGAAGGTTGTGATATGATGCAGTTGCACGAGCATCCAAGGTACATGGGAACAATATACATGCTACGTCATGATACCGTACCGCAAGGGTCTACAGTTGTAGGTAAAAGTTGTCCAAGTGGTCTTATACCTTCACCATGTTGTAAGGGTTAAACTTTATGTTCATTCTCTCCGCTCGCTTTTGAATATTATGAAGAAAAGCTGAGAGAGCCAATGGTCGTCGAGTCATCGATTCAAGATTTGGGTCAGCCATTTCTTCTTCTTCTTCTTCCTCCTCCTCTCTTTGAGAATCTGATGGTTCTGGCTCTGATTCCATTGGTTCATCTCTGCCTCTGCCTCCTCCATTTCCTTCCCCATCACCTCCATACTAGAGTTTGATCCCAAGATCACAAAAGTGTCTTCTTCGTCTTTTCGGAAGACCAGAGGTTCATCTCTGTCTTCAATAGCTTTTACTAGACCTTCAAGTGTGGCCAGGACTTCCGCTTCCATGAATGATACAACAACTCATGTAGGAGTGTATTTGGGTTGTCATGATGTGTATGGAAGATGTTGTATGCCTCAGATCAGTCTGACTATTTTCGTAAACTAGCGAGTGATGGGACAGACAGAGTGAAGGTTTTGATACGGGATCTCATGTTCAATCCTGGGAGGTGAGGAGTAACAAATTGTAGAGTCACGTGTAGGTGAGTGGGAGTGGGAGTTACTACCTTGACTAAATGGTTGGTGAATGAGTGTGAGTGGATGTTTAGCCATATACAACTGGCTTCCCTCCTTCTAGAACCAGAAATTTCTATGGTTTTGGACTCGCCAACATTTACGGTATCACCCCCGTATGAAGTCCCAACTAGAACTCACACCGTTTGGTGTGGGGGTCCCACCTAGTAGGATGGCCCAGTTTCCATCGTCTTAAGGATTAGCCTCAACTCTTGCTTGTCAGCACAAGATAGTTGTCTGCTTTGTCTTTGAGAAGTGAGGTTCGTGTGCCTAGTGATTGTTAGTGTTACTTGTGTCAATGCTTCTTTCACTGTAGAGGGGAAGGGTGAAAGTGAATCCCAAGTCGGTTTGGAGGAATCTCCAACTCTACTAGGAGAACACAACACAATAGGATGTGCACAACTTTCGGAGGATCAGTCCACATGGATGCGACAATCACAACACACAATGTAAGATAACATCTACAACACTGTGGATGAGTCCGCACGAGTGAAACAGTTGTTTCAACAAGTTTATGTGAAATTTTTTTATGATGTTCGACGAGATAGCCACCACAGGAGGGACAACACTAACAACATATACAACACATTTTCATTAACAAATTATCCATTACAACAAGTGAAATAAGTTAAAGTGTTCAACACAAGTTAAAGCAACATGCATTACAAGTGTTCAAGATTAGTATTACAATAGCTACAATACATGTGTGAAAATGTGTTGTCCTATTAGCAGGATTCTGAATTAAGCGAAAGTTCCAATACGCATCATTACACCATACATCACTAACCCCATGTGTGAGGAATTGGAGCCACTACTTACTTCTCAAAGAAAATATTATAGAATCTCTTGGCTATGTGCTAAGAGTTGAGGTGAAAAGTCAAGGGTGAAACTAACCCTTGTGGTTGTTTGACTACCCTCACAACTATTTGACTTCCATGACTTTTCGACTTTACATGACTCTTGGTACAACAAGTGGGTCCCTTGGACTTCCACGTTACATTACATTGATTGACAACATGGCCCAAAGTAGAGATGTGAACGATATGACTAATGACAGAACTCGACATGACAGTGCTAGTACATTCGTGTTGCTACTCGGGTGCATGTCGAGCTGTAGTGTTGGTGGGTTATGGATGTCTTTGTGGTGTGTTATAGCTTCACCTCCACATGGAAAAGTGCGCGGAGTCTTCGATGGTCTTTCATTTACTTTATGTTTCTTTGGCATGTTTCTCCTTACTTGTATGTTTGAAGGCTTGACAGGATCATCTGTTTGTGAAAGGTGCATGTCTGTCCATTCATCCATCCATGAGCACATCTTGCATATTTTCGCGTTGTTTGTCTTGCATGATCATTTGTTCATGATCACATCTCTTCTCATGCATGGTTCATTCATCCATTTTTGAACCTGTCCTTCTGCATGTGCTCCCTTTGTTCACCCCATTCATCGTTGTTCCATATTTGTTGTTGTACCTATACGTGCAGTCACTCATGACGAGACGAAATCAAATTCAAAATCCTCCTAGTCTACCATGACACATGATTGTTTTAGATGCAGGTGACTGAGAGAGGAAACAAGGTTGTGAGGCAAGATGATGGCTCTAGGCACTGTTGATGAAAATTGCACAAGGGTCACTGCGTGATGAAGATGGGCAATTCGAGTTGACAGTGACTGTCCCCAAGGTCTGGTTCGGCTAGAAGGAAAAACTGCAAAAGATTTGGGAGGGACAATTCGGGTTTCTGGAAGGCAAGGAAAAAACAATCTATGCATTTTCTTAGATGAGTGGGTATCATGGCTTGACAACAAAATTTGCGCAATTTCTTAGAGGAACGGGCCAGGGTGCACGGAGGATGGGCAGACAGGATTTATGCAGTTTTTTGGACAAACTGGGTGGGGGCCTTGCAGCCAAAACTGCGCAATTCCTGGAGGAAACTTACAGCTAGCCGTTGGGTCACTAGTAGCATATACTATGCAATTCCCAAGGGGAATAGGTAGTTAGCTTCCGGGAGCTTGGCAGTAAAAACTGTGTAATTCGTAGAGGGAACAATTAGTCTACTGCTGGTAGTTGTTGATAAGAGGAACTACACAGATGTCGGGAGGTCTGACTACTGATCATGTTGGTTCAACTTCCGAGTTGAATGGACTGTTGGGCAATAAAAGTGTTGCTCATGAAAACTGCGCAATTTTTTGGATGAGCAGCTGGTCGACTATCGGGAGGACTAACTTGGAAAATTGTGCAATTCTTTGAGCGAGACAGGGACGGGAACTAGGTGACTGTTTGACCTGTTTCGACAATTTCTTGAGTTGGCAGAGTGAGCAAGGTCAGTAGCCTCTACGCAATTTTTGAGGGGATTTAGTCCCGAGGTTCCCGTGGGGTCCAACTCTCCGGGTTGCCAGCATGAAGGTTGATTGAATTTCTTATGAGTTTTGCAACTTGAAAAGACTTGCTTGGTGCTTTTGCACTGTTCTGGGTGACAATCGATCGAGTCAATGGCGGGGTGAAGCTCTGGCTGTAATAGGGGATTCTGGTCATAATAACTTCAACAAAATTCCTAAGCTTTTAAATGAGTGAAAGATGAAAATTTGATATTACAAATGCACACCCTCATGAATTGACAATGAGATTACTCAAACCAACTAGACACACTTGTTCATCATGACTAACCGACGGTGCAAGTGACAAGTGCAAAAATCGTGATTGATTGTTGATCGACTGTGATGATGTTTGTGCAACAATGAAGCTGACTTTGTATGTGATTGTAACTGATATTTTCATAGTCAACATAACATGTACACACGAAGCGAAGACCTTGAGCATGACCAGAACATGGTTGCAAGGAAGACATTGACATCAACATGCAAAAGCATGGTTGGAATGAACAAGAAAGGTGGGTGTGAAGGCTCACAGGAGCTCACGGAGTGAACTTGAGTGTAGGAAACCATCAAGTGAAACTCTCAAGGGAGGCTCTGAATTTGGGTGCGGGTCAAAATTTTCGAAGGTTGTTATAGCCACTACAACAAGACCATACATCTTACTGACCTAGCATTAAATTCAGATTAGTTCTTGAATATATGATTTTTTTTTGGAATGGGGAATTTGTACTCTCCAAATTTTCATTTACATTCTTGTCCTTGATTCTGAAAATAAAATTTGAACCTGAAATAAAAATATACATTCCTGATCTACTCATGTACCACAAGTATGGTTGATGTTAGTTTATTTAATATGGTGGTTGGGAGAAATTTTCCAACACTCCCCTTTAATCACAACCACTAATATTTTCATGTGCTAATGGATTTGTGAAGAAGTTTGCAAATTGTTCCTATAGCCTACAATGGTACGATGAAATTTCACCATTGGTAATTAATTCTCTAATAAAATGATATTTACTATCAATGCGCTTTCTCCTCTTGTGAAAATAGAATTATTTGATAGTGCAATTGTGGAATTATTGTCACAGTAAATAATTATTGTTCCATATTTTTCATGGCGTAAATCACTTAACATTCTTCTCATCCAAACTACTTGACACACTACTATTGTAGTCGTCACATATTCATCTTATGTTGTTGAGAGTGACAATATCGACTACTTCTTGGAGGGCCATGAAATGGCTCCTGAACTCAAATGAAAAACATATCATGGTGTTCTCTTACAATCATAAAAACTTCCTTCCTAGTAACTATTAGTGTAACCAACCATCCTAAAATCATTTTCCATGGCATACAAAATACCATACTCCTTTGTCCCATTGACATACCTTAGAATTATTTTGGCTTCCTACGAATGTGTCTCCTTGGGTATCTCCATGAACCTTGACACTAAGCTCACTGCATACATTATATTAGGGCTATTTTTTGCCAAACAGATAGAGTTTCCAACAATACTTTTGTATAATGTTATATTTACATCATTACCACAATATTCTTTGCTCAAATCAACCCCATGAAATTTGGATTTGGCACAAGCTTGTTTATTTGCATATTAAACCTTTCCATTTTTTTCTACATACTTTGATTCAAAAATAAAATTACCATTTTATGTTTTCTTCAGTTCTATGCCAAAAAAATGCCTTAATAACCCCAAGTCTATAGTTTCAATCTAACTTTTCATGAGTTCTTTGAAATAAACAATGAGGAGATCATCACTGCCTATAAAAATCAAATCAAATCTCACTTCCACTTTCTTTGATGTAGAGACTAGTCTCCCAATCACATTTGTCAAAGACATTCTGCTTCAAGGAAGCATATATTCTGCTATACCATGCATGCACTACTTTCTTCAACCCATAAAGAGCTTGCTTCAACCTACACAACTTGTCTTGTTAGCCTTCTACCTAATAACCAAGTGGTTCCACAACATATACTTCCTCTTTCAACACTCCATTTAATAACACTGACTTCACGCCCATTTGATACACTTTCCATTTATGTTACATGGAAATTGACAACATTACACACATTATCCCCATCCTCTCAACTGACACGAGTGTCTCTGCATAATGTCTTCCATGTTTTTTCTTGTATCCTTTGACAACTAGCCTTTCTTTATTCCTTTTAATATTTCCTTCATCATTGTTGTTGGTCTTATATACCCATTTCACTCCAATGACTTATTTTCCTTGCAGAAGGTACACTAACTCCCACGTGTCATTCTTTTCTATTGCTTCTATTTCTTCATCCATTTTCGCTACCCATTTTTCTTCTCTAACTGCATCCTCAAAATGGAATGGGTCATCCACATGGAATAATAATGCAAATAAGGAATTCAAACTTGCACTACCATCTACTTCATTTTCTCATAAATTTCACTTAAACTCCTAATTTTTTGTCTTATTACACTTGCAGAATATGGAATTGACATGTCACTTGATGTTGCACTTGCATTAGATGATGTTGTGGGTCTTTGTGGAGTACTTGTATTAGTATTTCCTTGAGATCACGACATTGTCCTATTATTTCTTGGAGGCATCCATGTTGACTGTTTTCTTGAGCTTCACTAGGAGTAGCAGGAGTCACCATTGAGGAATTAGTTGATGCGATCAATTCATCTTTATCTTTCTATGGTATAGATATTTTCACATTGATTTTTTTCTCCAAACTTCCATCACATGCTTCTTCTTCTATGAACTACACATTTATGTTCATTATGACCTCTTGTTTAATGTATTGTAGACCTTGTATGTGTTGGATTCATCACTATATCCAACAAATATGAATTTATCCCCCTTGTTGTCCAAATATTCCTTAATTTATCTAGGACATGTGCATAAGAGAGACATCCAAGCACTCTCATGTGAGTACATTATGTTTTCTTCAACTCCATGACTCTTCAGGAACTATTGATGGTGCTAGACTTGCCATCATTCAGTGGATCTCACTAGTCTGAATTCCTAACTAGACCTCACACCGTTTTGTGTAGGAGTTGCACATGGTATGGAGGTTTGATTTCCATTATCTTAGTGATTTTCCTTAGTTGTTGTTGTTCAACATATGAGAATGTTATGCTTATAACTTCAAAAAGAGAGGTGATTATGCCTGGTGACTGCGTAATATAACTTGTGTTTGGGTTCTTTTACTATAAAGGTAGAGCGTAAAAGTGAGCATCGAGGTGAGACATAGTAGTGCTACCTAGGGCGAGACACACATGAACCAAGAAGGGTCTGTCTAGCATCAAACAGAGTAGTCCACAATAGATGTGGGAGTCATTAAAACTAAAGTGCACAAGAAAACACGTACACCTTCCAACATAGTAGTCCACACAAAGGTGACGATATTTATAACCAATAAGCAAGAATGGCTTGTCTAATGTCCCGCGAAGTAGTCCACAAGGACAAGGCACTAATGGTAAACAATACAACAGATCTTCAATGATGTAAGTAGTAAAATAAACAAAGTGGTTCAACTATCTTAGTATAGGTTAAGAAAACATTCATTACAAACGTTTAAAGAGTAGTCTTACATACATATACAAAACATGTTGGCCTTAACAGGATTCTGAATAAAGAAAATGTCCCAAGACATATTTGTACACCATACATAAATAGTCCAAATAGTGGGACGTTGGAGCCATTTCTCACTCCTCAAAGAACAAACTACATACTCTCAAGGCTATGTGGGAGGAACCAAGGTGAAAATTCCTTTCTCACACAATGGGAGGGGTATATATAGCCAAAAGTGATGCTTGACCCTTGTGACCCTTGAACTAACTTCATGATTGTTCAACTTTTAATGAATTTTCAACTCACATTACTCTTCAACCTCTTGTGTGCATCCTTTGGAATTCACTTTACATTACATTCAGTTACAACGAATATGGCCCATAGTGGTGATGTGGCCAAGACAACTTATTACACATCTGACATGTATTGGCTGACTATGGTGTCCAAGTCAAGTTGCTTCACTACTAAGTGATGGATGTACTATTGGTGTGCTTTGTCTTCTCCTACGCATGGCATAGTGTTTTGGGGTCTTTCATGGTCTTGGTCTTGCTTGACGGTTCTCTGCATGTGATTCGTTGGCTCGTTGCTTGATGTGCTTGGTACGTCTCTCTAGATGCAAGAAAATCTTCTAACATTGGTGCTCCATCTTCATCTCATTTGGCGTCTCACCATGATATATCAGTGTACCTATTCCTGCAATTCACCCATGATGAGACGAGATCAATCCAAAACCTACTACTCTAGCATGATGCAATTTTCTCATGTTCTAGGTGGTAGGGAAGGAAGAAAACTCACTTAGACAGTGAAAAGTGCAACTCAGGCTGGAATGAGGAACTCCAAGAGGATAGCTTACATTGTTGGGAAAACCTACATAGTCACCACTGGGAGTCATAATTGTGTAGTGAAGGACACTAGTTGCAGCTACAAGGTGGGACACTAAGGGGCATTTCTGCGGAGTTCCTGGAGGGAAGGCAAGACAGGGCTGCGGTGGACCGGCTAGGCAGTTTTGCGCAGTTTTCAAGAACAAGCCATGACAGGGCTACAAGGGACCTGATGATCATGAATGCACAATTTTGGGGAACAATATAGGATAGATTATAGAGAACTAGCTAATCATGACCATGCAGTTTTGGGGAACAATGTAGAGCAAGGTAGCAGTGGACCAGTTGGGATTGTCTGGGCAGTTTTGGAGAACAATGTAGGACAAGGAAGTAGGGTATCTATTGGGTATGTATGTGCATTTTTGGAGAACAATGTAGACCCTAGTCTCAGTGTGGGGTTCTAGTAGAATAGAAGTAGGCTTGATGACTATGCTTGAGAAATGGGCAACTCAATTTGGACATGGTGGCAGTTTTTGTGTAGTTCTGTGATATAGAAATGTTTCTCATCTATGGGGTTGTTCAATGTAACTAACCTTGAGGAAAAACTCAAGTAGTGTGTAGGTCTGGGCAGTAAATAAGGGTCACTAAGGGTTGAGACTGCGTAGTGCCACTTAGTCAGGGTCTAGTGGAAGAGGGTTGTCCTGTCAAACAATTTTTTAGGAAAATGATTGTGTTGAAAGGAAATGAAATTGTGGAGATGGGACATCTTGATCACACTCTTAACATAATTTGATGACAAGACAACACATACCACTAGTACAACAAGATAAAACATGCCCTTCACGAGGCTATCTTAGGGTTGAGATCGACAAGCGTGACACTTGAGATATACTTTCGGATGACCGTTATGACACTTGTGTGACAATTCCTACAACTTTGTGTGTGAGTACAATGAGTGTTCACATATTGAAGAAAACCCAAACACACAAACACAAACTTTCAAACTCACTAGCACAAGATCAAAAGCATAACAAAGAAATTAATATGCTAAAATATGACGGTTGGTCAAATAAGAAAAACGGTGAAAATACTTCACAAGAGCTCATGGGGTGAGCATGATCGTTTCCAACCATCAAAGTAAAAAGAAACAAAGGCTCTGAAATTTGGATGCAACACAAAAAAATTTGAGGGCGTTGCAGTTACTACAACAGGAATGATATGCTTGACACTTTTCATTGGATAACTATTAATGATATATTTTGTTCAAGTGATAAATTCAACCCAATAGTCATTTGGAAAATGATTTCCTTTCAACATACTCCTTTCCATTTCCATAATGATCCTAATTTTTCTTGTCATGTAACCATTTTCCAGAGGTGTATATCTTGTCATAAATTATTTTTGAATTTCATACTCCCTACAAAAACGAAGGAAATCATTTGATATTTATTTTCCACCACTCTTAGTCCTAAGAAAATTGATGTAGTATCCACTTGGCTTCTCAACAATATATTTCTATTGGAAGAAGTGCTCAAACAATTCACCTTTCTGCTCTATGAAGATACTTGTGTCTTCCTTGTGTAATCATCTATGAAAGTCAAGTAATAATACCTTCCACCAAATTTATGTTG
Organism: Pinus tabuliformis; assembly: GCA_031772625.1. Classification (NCBI taxonomy): domain Eukaryota; kingdom Viridiplantae; phylum Streptophyta; class Pinopsida; order Pinales; family Pinaceae; genus Pinus; species Pinus tabuliformis. The sequence continues at coordinate 756,495,003 of CM062816.1, forward strand.
TCTTCATTGGTCCACATAAGTATGAATGGCAATCTACAAAGGTGCATTTTACCTTATTTACATTCCTACTGGTAATGTATCTCTATGTTTTTAACCCAAGATGCATCCTTCACAAAGGCTATCTGATTTTTTCATGAGTGGCAATCCCTTCACCATGCCTTTCCTATGCAATAAATTCAAACCTCCACAATTAATATGACCAAAACTTTAATTCCATAACGAGTTTTAATCCTTAACCTCTACTTGAAGGTTTATTTTTGTGCCAACTGCAACTTTTCTTTCATCCTCTTGTGAATTCATTGATAGTTGTGCGTGTGCATCTCCAAATATGATTCTATATTTAGGGGAAACATTTTATTTACTTTCATATAAAATTATGTAAGCCATTATTCTCTTGGATATTTATCCAAAATTTTCACTCTCCATGTTTTATTAAGACATTGTAGTCCTTTTGCATGAGTTGTCCAATGATTATTAGGTTGTGATTCAAATTCGGAACAAAAAAGAAATATGGAATGAACTTCTTCTTCCCCTTCTTTTTTATAATGTTGACTCTTTATTTTCCCATGACAGAGACTTTTTTATTAGTTTCTAATGTCATTTCATATTTCACACTTTTATCTAGATTGGAAAACATATCTATGTTCCTTGTCATGTGATTGTTTCGCCCTACATATAGAAACCATACATCCTTTTTTTTTTTATTGTGCTACATTACAAGCTAAAAACATGTTATCTTAGTTCTGATTTTCCTTTGTGAAATTTGCACTTGGTTTGTTACTTATATCATGTTGCTTCTTTCTATATTCATTTGCATAATGGTCATACTTTTTACAATAATGACATTGAACTTGAGATTTATCATACCTCTCACCTTGTTCTTGATTTTGGGTTGAGACTTGACTTGTACTTTGATTGGTACCACTTACACTTGAGCTTGAAGGACTACCTCTTCCACCTCTATGCAAGCTTCTACCTCTTCCTCTAACATTTGATCTTGCTTTGCCTCTACCTTGAACAATTAAAACTTGTGTCTTGAAGACATGCTCCAATGAGGATTTTCTTTCTCTATTCAATCTATGTTCATGAGAAATTAGTGATGCATGAAGCTCATCTACTGAAAATTGTGAGAGATCATTTGTCTCTTCTATGGTAAAAAAATAGGGTCAAATCTTGCTTGCAAACTTCTCAAAATTTTCTCAAATATTCTCCCTTCTTCAGGTGTCTCACCATGAGACCTAATTTGAATAACTAATCTAATTACCTTTAGGAAAACTAAATCTATATTCTCGAACTCTTCCATAAAAATTATCTCAAAATATCTTCTTAACGTTTGTAGCTTTTTTGTCTTCACTTTTTCATGCCTTGTGATGGAGGGAAATGTTCCCCTAGGGCTTTTTGGGTTGAAACCCTAGCAGACTGAAAGTTGTGTATTCAAAGAAGCACACATTCACACAGCCATTATGCTATTATAAGCAAATTCTATTGTAAAGGTTACGTACCTTAGGTTGTACGTTTGAGAAGGCCTTTAGGGTCCAAACCCTTCTTGGAGTTCCCTTCTTCTCTTTTGCCCTGAAAAAAAATAAATTCAAAGAACACAACAGTATATGGACAAAACCTTATAAAGAAACCATCTTCGTGTTATAAATAAAGGCAGTTAGTTATGAAATCCAAACAACCATTTACATATGAATTCTAAACACGACTATCATTAACATAAAGAAGATTCATTTCAGGAACCAAGACATGTGTTTCTTTTATTATAGACAAATAAAGTACATAAAAAGGAATATTTTCACCTGAATCACCTTCAGCAGCCTCCAAGCAAAGCTTCCTTCCAGATCCGTTCTAGCCTCAAGCCTTTAACAAACTCCTTCCATGACTCTCTCCATGATGTCATAAATGGTGGATGAACATCAACACACAAGGAAACAAATCTTTCCTGGACAAATGGGGGAAGTGCAGAAGGCACAAGGGACTTCAGACCTGGTCAGGGGAAAATCTCAGCATAATAACCTTTCTCTCTCTTCTCTCCTCCCTTAGGCCTTCCCTTTGAGGGATTTTTATACCTCTCCCAAAGTAGTTTTTTAGTTGGGAGTTGGTTGGGAACAGTTGGACCACAGGCACTAATAGGTGATCAGCAGGTAAAACTTGCGATCTTCGCCTGAAAATAAGGAATTTCATATTTTTTTTTAAGTGTTTTAATACATATACGTGGGTTGGATATATACAGACCCACGTATACACACGTTTAACTCAGTGCAATTTCACGTATAAGGGATAAAACACTATTTTTTAAATTTTAGGACCAGGTATGGAAGGAGGGGTTGCCCTAGGCCATGAGTACAGCATCACAAACCATAAGAGTGAGATTTGGAGCCATAAAAGATGCCCCCTAATATACAAGGTCAGAAGGGGTACATGGTGGCCGAAATATATTATGCAAGTACATGGAAAGGAAGTCTGTCAAAAACTGAGGAGAACTTCACCAGAATTCAACCTGCCAAGCCACCAAAGGAGATCAAAAAGAAACACTGTCTAAGGCGGGCATACCCATGCTCAGAAAAAGTAAATCATGTCCGCATATCAAGTACAAGCAGATCCACCAAGTATACAAGAATAAATGACTGAAAGATACATAATGGATCATATGATCATAATGAACAAGTACATGTCTGAATATCACATATAAGACTGTCAATGATGCTGAAAGATGCAACGGATCACTGATATCAAAGACTGATCACAAAAGGTACCAACTGAACATGATGGAATAGGATGGTACTACACTGCAAACTCAGGTGCCAGCATATAGAATGTCACCATGACTGACAGCAACATACAAAGTGGAGTGGTATTAACTAGCAGCAACAGGAGCAACTGTCAAGTGAACCAATGAATGGTGATACAACCTGAGGTCTTCACCCACCACTGTGGAACATTTCTACACCATGGGAATAAATGATCTGAATTCGACCATGTGAGAAATCGTTTGATTACCGGTCATTGATGTATACCGTTAACAAATGCGAGACTACTCACCGATAATGATAATGAGCGTCAAGGTACCCAGTACAATCTAACAAGTGTGAATAGATGAGCTGCAGTCGAACACCTGTAAGAATCTATCGATAAGGAGACAATGATGATTTCCCATTATCGATAGCGAAGGATCTGCCACTAATGACTACAAACACCAAGGTACTGCCAAATGGACTCTAGATCTTTGCCCCAGAGCAATGAGTCGGAGTCGATAGGGAAAGATCTGCTAGAAGGAAGGAATTATGGCATCCTTCATCAATCTAGCGCGAGTGTAACCCGTAGGCCAATAATGTGGAAGGAATCAGACGAAAAAGATGTAGTAACCGAATCGAAGTACGTTTCCGGTGTACACAAGATGTGTCTAGCGCACGACAGAAACCCTCTAAACCAACCAATAATGAAAGCTGACATAAAGGTGAGGTATCCACCAATAGGGTGAAATGGAAACCAAGGTACTGCACGAATCCCAATGTGTGATAATGTAAGCTGATGTCGAACACAAGGGAAACCACTCAGTCAAAGACCCATGATACTGATCGATGTTGAGCACAAGGTGACCTATCAATAATGAAAATAGGGCCAGGGTTCAGCTCTAGGCCTGTCCTCAGAGCAAGGTGTCGTCGTCGATAAGGACAAGACCCACCAGCAAGAAGTCAATGGGGACCTTCTCAAACCAGCATGAGTAAAGGACCAATATAGCTAACGTGATGATAGACATGACACTGACAACCAGGGATGGCCGATTGAAAAATGAGTCAAGAGACACCACAGAGAGGCTGACTCAGGCTAACTTCCCTTGAACAAAAGCACGACTCAATGTGACTATGTGGCAGCATATGATGACTCTGTATAAGTTCGCCATGCAGGAGGCACGAACGAACCCTCCATATGATTGGAAGAGATAACCAATCAGGGGAGAACTGACTCAATAACAAGGTTATGGCGTACCTAAGTCAAACTAAATCCCACCCATGCAGAGGAGACTTTGTTTTGAGTGCTTTGTTCAAAGGCGACACGACTGACTCTAGCTACCAACAATAAATGGAAATACTGTCCCGTTCCCGCTCTTTTTGGAATATTTAATTTTTTTGTCTATTTCTGTTAGGCCAGAAAAAGAATAAAATAATGTTATGGTACAGTGGAAAGAACGAGTGTCGGTGAAATAGATGATCTAGTTCCTGGGAATGGAACGTTCCTATGCTCAATGCAGGGAGGTGAAAACTGGTCAGTGACACTCAAAGGTGTGTTCCTTCCACGGTTCAAGGTGTGTCAAGCTGCAGAAGTCAAAGGTATGCAAGGTTGATTTTGCAGTCGTCATGGTCAAAATTTCGCTTAAACATGAGTCCAAGTGAAGCCGGCTCTAGGCCAAAAGGTACAAGTGGTCAACATGCAATGCAGTAGTACAACTCAACGCAAAGGAGCCTCTAGGGTATAAGGCCAGAACAAAGCGGAGAAGCTAAGAGGAATGAGTCTTCAATGCATAAGTCATGGCGGGACTACAGAGGACTCCCAAGCCTACTCAATGGAGCAGTATGGGCCACAAAAGTCAGTGAGGTGCTAACTACGATTCCCATGTAAAGGATGGCTCTACCATCGTGTCATGATTTAATGAATCGGCGAGTGAAGATGGCTTATGAACCATAACATGAAGGGATCGACCCTATGGCAGATGTATCGGCAAATGGAGGCTAGTATGCATAATGCAATGGAAAAATGGTGTCCCTAACCTATATGCCAGTGAGAAAATGATACCTGCCATGACGGGTCAGCAGTCATGGAACCGTCTCGAAACTGAAAAACGTCCAAAATGTCCTGAAAAACAAACCATTCTTGACATTCCAAGCTCCCAAGTTAAAAGTCACATGAGGCCAAACAAAATAAAATTTTGAATTTTCAAAACTTATAAAAAAGAATTTTGGACTCACCATTTTTCCCATAGCCAGATTCAACCGTTCAAATTCGTCAAATACCTCCATGTAACTATTATACTTAGCTTGCAATTGATTGTGACAGGTATTAAGATTATTGATTGATGTTTCATTGTTTAACTTTTGTCAAAAATTTCCTCGTGGCATATACGCGGGTTGGTAATATTGAACCCGCGTACACGCGGGCCCTATACGCGACTGTGTGCACAGGGACCTGTGTTTACGCCGCGAACCATTTTTAAACAAAAACTAATGGTTTTAAATCGATTTTTTCTCAGGATACCTTTCACGTGGCGTGAAAGAGAGAACGCAGCGGTAGATAATGAAGTTATGAACAGTCCTGAAGCATTAGATGCCCTACAGGGATGCGGTTTGCCTAAATTTTTCAAACTACCAAATATGAAAGCGAGCATGTGTCTGCTTGAGATGCTCATTGATTATTGGGACGTCGAGGAGGAAGCTTTTATGATCGATCAGATGCCACTCAAGGTAGAAGTGGAGGATATCTATTTTATCACGGGCCTTTCCCGAAGGGGAGAGTTAGTACATTCCCGGGGCAGGATACAGAGTAGCCTCACGATAGAGGACTATGTACAGATATACTGCCCGAGACATCCCAAGAAGGTTGGGAGCCAGATTTCCATCACACATGTGGCGAGTTTGTCACTTAGGATAATCTTGTCCACCATAGCTCGAGTGAACGGATCATCCTCTCTGCATCAAGCGTCACGGGTCATCATGAGCGTGGCAGTTGACTGTCTCACTACTGTGTTCAACTGGTGTACTCCTCTCCTAGCCAACATGAAGAGCCAGCTCACTTCTATCAGGAGGGGACAGACCAAGAACTTTGGATATGGGACTATCCTGTGTACTTTCTTTTTCGAGAAGGTTCCCGCACTTTGCCCCAAGGTAGCAATTTCCATCAGCACCCCACGCGATCCATGCATGGGCCGGTGGGCCGATCTGATGAAACGTCTGCGGGGTGGGGAGGTCCCAAGGACTGCCTTTGACGATGAATTCTTCACCTCGTGGGATCAGTAGATCGTCGCCGTGGATGACTACCCCTATGCTAGGCTGGATTTCCGAGGAGATCCTCATCTAGTGTTACCACCGAACGCAGCATGGGGCGAGATTGGTAAGAATTTTTTGATTTTATGACTTTTTTTGGATTTTTCAAATATAATGATGCATTTTGAAAAATATTTTTGATGAGATTCAAATGACTGATATGATAATCATGTTCCAGATATTGGGCCGGTATGACCAGATGGTTTCCCACGGCATGGATGGCGCGGCCGAGGAGCCGAAGAGGCGGCTGCAGATACAGAACAGACTCTAAACAACGTCCAACAACACTTGGCAAGGCTGAGCTGCTGAGTCCCGATGGCCGCCATAGAGGACCTTCCTGAGGATATGCAGCGTCATGTGGTTGACATGCCACATGACTGGGTTCGCACTTTTCGGCATGTGGCCACTGCGATAGTTACATACTTAGACGCTCATCCTGAGCCGAGGCATTAGATATGCCGTACATGATTATGGGCATTTGAGTCCAAAATTTTGTATATTTCTGGACACACATATGTACACTCGAGACGCTTTACGATATATATAGATATATATATATATATATATATATATATATATATATATATATATATATATATATACAGTTTGAGTTTTTGATGCTTGATTTTATTATGATGAATGATTGATGTGCCAGTCTAATGCCTGATTAGCGATTGAATCAGCTAACCAATTATGAGATCTTGGAATATGAAAATAATTAATTTAATCAAATGATCTTTGCAACAACCTCACCCTTAAATATTGGCAATATAAAGATGGATCCCGTACCCGATAAATGTTATTTAATTGAGACACTATCAATTGGGAATCAAGATATACTACCAACGAGTCGATCCCATGAGAGATTGCCTCGGATAATAAATTAATAATGGCAGTATACTCGGCCATATTGTTTGAAGCGGGACCGATACACACACTTCTTGATTCCATCAGTTGACAAGTTGGATAATAGAGTACCCAAGCTGCGGAAGCGAGAATCCGAGTGTGCCGACTAGCACCATCGACGAACCCAAAATAGACAAAATCATCCATCAACACCTGCCACAGCAGACCAAAAAATGTTGAAATCAGAAAACTCTCGACGATATATGTACAAATATACATAAAGTACAAAGAAGCCATTCCTTAGCCAAAACTAAGCAAAGTACTTCTTTAAGTACAGCCCGTTTCGGGGCTCTGCTAGCTTGTTTCCCTCAAAATCGATTAACTCATACGACCCTTTTACTAAAACTCGTTTAATAATGAAAGGACCATACCACATAGGCTTAAATTTGCCTGCTCCCAAGGTGTCTTTATCTTGGTCATAGACCAGGACAAGGTCACCTTTAGAAAAGACTCGAGGACGGACAGATTTATCATACTGCGTTTTAACTCGTTTCTTATGAGCCTCATTCATCGTGGCAGCATATCGCCGCTGCTAATCAAGATGTTCCAAGTGAAGTAGGCGCTCTTCGAGACTCGAAGTCTCTAGAAGGAGCTCAAGAGCCAATTTAAGAGATGGAATTTGACATTCAACCGGGAAGATATATTCCATCCCATAAACCAACTGAAAATGTGTAAAACCAATAGCCGTTTTTACAGAGGTTCGGTATGCCCAAAGAGTCGAATACAACATAACGTGCCAATTGGACCGATTTTTATCAATTGTCCATTGGAGTATCATCTTAAGAGTTTTATTGACTGCCTCGACCTGTCCATTGGCTTGAGGATAATAAGGAGACGAATGCTCTTGGCGGAAACCCAATTTGAGAGCCAATTCAGACATCAGTTGATTCTGAAAATAATTGCCATGGTCAGTGACAATCTCTCTCGGGATACCGAATTTTGAGATAACCTGATTGAAAAGAAACAATGTTGTCGTGTCACTATCGTTCTTATAAGTAGGCATGGCCTCAGCCCACTTCGTAAAGTATTCTACAGCCACGATAATGTACCTGTGATTCACCGCTAAAGGTGGATTACAAGTCGTAAAATCAATAGCCCACTTAGTAAAGGGACCGACGGTGATAAGGGGAAAAAGAGGAGCTGGATGCACGCACATTTTCCGAGTAAACATTTGACACGAGTGACAGCGTTTGACCGTTTCCACACAGTCTTTAAAGAGTGAAGGCCAAAAATAGCCGGCATGTAAGATGCGTTGGGATGTAGCAAACCCTGATAGATGTCCACCACAAGCTCCACTGTGGCAGTCATTGAGCACTGACTCTGCTTCCTCTAAGGTTAAATAGCACTGAAGGATTGAATCAACCCCTCGACGATATAGTGTGTCACCAATGATAACATAGCTTTTAGCCAGATGGCGTAATTTTCGATGTTCATCCTTGGAGAAAGTAGAGGGAAACTTCGAAGTCTGGAGATAGACAATGATATCTCCATACCAAGGGTCGAGTGAAGAGAGGAGGAATAAATGTTCGTCGGGAAAAATTTCCTCATAAACAGTATCCTCTCCACAAGGTAGCTCAGAAATAAGCTCCGCGAAAACCATGGACTTCTTAGACTTGGCAGACAAGAACTCGAGATCAAATTCTTGCAAAATGACTATCCATCGATTATATTTTCCCCCAATCACTCGCCTACTGAGGACAAATTGAAATGGATTGACTGCCGCTAAGACAAAAGTTTTGCGTAGCAGGATATAATGATGGAGCCGTTGGACAGCATTGACAGCTGGCAAGGCCAACTTCTCAACCGGAGAATAGCGAAGTTCAGGACCTATTAAACCTCGGCCCAAATAATAAGTCACGTGCTCGTCGAGAGCATCGTCTTCCTGAACGAGAACCATACCAATGGTTGATTCTACTATAGCGAGATATAAAAGGAAGTCTCTACCATAATCCCGTGGACTCAAAATCGGGGTAGAGACTAATGCCTTTTTCAAAGCATCAAACGACGCTGCGCAAAGTCGTCCCACACAAATGGAACTCCTTTCCGTAGCAAACGCATGAACCCTTTAGTGATCTCGGCATAGTTTGCTATAAACCATCTTAAGAAATTAGCCTTCCCTTGAAGACTTTGAAGTTGTCGAATTGAGGACGGGGGAGGCAACTGAACTATCGCCTCAACCTTGAAGGGATCAACCCGAATCTTTTCATCGGACATGATGAACCCTAACAACCAACCGGACGTAACCATGAAAACGCACTTGCTGGGATTCAACCAGATTTTATAAAAACGACATCGCTCGAAAACCAATTGAAGATGACTAGGGTGATCAGTTCTCTTTCAAGAACGAGCAGCGAGATCATCCAAGTATGCCTCGATGACATGTTTGATGTCGTGGAAAGCATATGAGATGGCCCGCTAAAGAGTGGCTCCAACATTTTTAAGACCAAAAGGCATCTTTCTATATGCAAAGGTACCCCAGGGACATATAAAGGTTGTCTTATGTTGATCTTCAGGACGGATAGAAATTTGATTATAACTCGAAAAACCATCCATGAAGGAAAAAATCTCATTACTCGCACACTCGTCGATAATCTGATCAATGAATGGCGTGGGGTAATTATCTTTCGGACAAGCTTTATTTAGGTCCCTAAAATCGATGCATACTCAGATTGTTCCTTGCTTTTTATCCACAGGGACTGGATTAGAAACCTAGTCAGTAAGAGGAACAGGGTATATGAAACCTGCCTTTAGCAGCTTCTCAACTTCAGCTTTGATAGCTACTGCTTTCCTAGGGTTAACCGGCCGAAGCCTTTGATGAACCGGTTTGGCGTTCTCATACGTCTTGATCTCATGTTGAACTATAGAAGGATCAGTGCCAGGCATTTCCTCATAGGACCAAGCAAATACATCTCGAAATTCCTTAAATAGGTTGGTGTAAATTTGAATTTCTTCAGGGGAACACTCAATTCCGATGAAGAGATTCTCGATGACGTTAGGGCCCCTAGAGATGTTTATAGGTATTGTTTTTGAAATCACCGACATATTACCTTCGGCACGAATGTTTGCTGGAGCCAAAGGATTTGACACCGTACAAACATCACTAGTAAAGAGCTCGGAGAATCTAGATTCTACTTCCTGTAATGGAGGAAGAAAGTACGAGAGTTGGTGTAAGTCTTCCCAAGGTCGATCTATACCCATCAGTGCTTCGAGGATTGCTTCTTCAGAAGGTAAAACCGTATCTAAGTAGTCCAAGGCAGAGGTAGAATCAAGGCTCCAAGCCGGGGCCACATCACCATGTAACTCCTCTTCGGAAAAAGGAGCAGGGTGGTTGTTTGCAGAGTCTACGATAGATTGATATCTAAGCTCAGCTGCAGATATAGGGAATGCCATTCCATTTACTTGTCCTTCAACTAATGTGGTCGTTGGTGAAGGCAAGGTCCAAGGGTCTGAAAAATAACTTTGAAAGGACTCTTCTCGAGGGGACTCCTTAGATGATGAAATGGCATTGATTTTAGCGAAAGGAGAGGGAAGATAAAAGGTACCCATCAATGAGGAATACATTCCCACTCCTAAATTCTCAATAGGCGGGTGAGGGTTATCCACTAAAGGAACAGTAGAGTCAGAGCTTGCTTGAGGATCAACTGGACAATAATCCATTTGATCAACCTTAATGATTTTCCCCTCATGAGGAAAGAAAATGACACGAAACAGAGTCGAAACAACGACATCCATTTCATATACCCAGTTCCTTCCTAATAGGAGATTATAGTCTAGGTTAGCATCTATGACCTCTACTTCAATATTGACGACCTTCCCCCCAACACATATAGGAAAGGCTGGGATAATCCCATGCGGCTTATGAGAATGACCATCAAATGCAGTCAAGATGGTCGGTGAAGGAACATCCGAACGCGATCCAATAGCCTTCCAACATGACATCAACATGACACACATGGAAGCTCCTTCATCTATAACAATACGAAAAATATTGATTTTCCGGTATGTAGACTTTATTTGGAATGCCATATGATGAGGGAGTCGCTTTTTGACATTTAACACGTCAAAAGTGAGCACTAAATAATTATCTGGATTGACTGCTCCAATCGCGGAAAGTAAAACACTTCGCTGAGCCGGACACGACTAGATAACCTCGAAATCGGACATGGCGCATGGACTCTGAGCCAGATCCTTCCCAATGGAGTAATTATGGGCGGCCCCGGCATTAGGATTAATAGTCGCGCATTTAGCGGAACCTTTTGGTATCCTTGGTATAGTCTCAACAGGGGGTCGCTCAATATGAAGGTCGGCATTTCCGGGAACAGTCTTGCCCTTGGAAGTTTCAGCTTGACCATAATCACGTGACCGAGTAGACACATGGACGTTAGAACCCATCATGAAAACATTCAATGATTTTTCCCCTTCCTGGTTGCCTCCTGTGGAGGTTCCAGGGTTTGAACTCGCGCCAGCAAGAAGTTGCTGCCTTGGGGAAACAGGTTAGTTAACACAACTTGAGAACTAGAAGTCCCTTGCTGTCCTAACAAGTGTTGAGCGTCTTCAATCTTAGGGTAGAGATGAGTTAAGTGGTCTCCACTGCACAAATTGCATGGAAACGTGACTTTCTTTCTCGACTCATTTCTACCACCACCAGCGTTGTTGTCGGATTTATTTGCATCAGGGTTCCCATCCTGGTTCTTTTTCTTACCTCGTCCTTTCTTTTTCCCATTGGAATTTTGATTTCCTTTGGGGTTATCAGATTGGGCGGCATTAATTGAAGAATTTTGGGAAGCCGGGGGATTAGACGATGTGACTTGGTTGTTAGAAGCAGTTTGTAAGGACAACTGCTACAATTGATTCAACAAGTTCACGGTAGTTGTGTCTACTGACCCAACGATACCATCCACGTGGGGAACTGGCTTCGACTTAGCTACGTCAACCTTAGACCCAGGAGCATCTGGCAAGTATTTTTGTAGGATCCCAGACTGAGAGTAGATCAATTCTAATTGTTGGGCCTTAAAAATGGCTTGCTCCTAAGAATAGACTCCAGAAATGGAGACATCTTTGGAGATCTCAAGTTGTAAAGATTTCAAAAACCACTCGAGACGGTACTCTAGAGGGATTTCGGGTTTAATGAGCCTCTTTCTCCGTCTCCATTCCTGAATATGGTCAGAAATGTGAGTTGCCTTATCCTGACGAAAAGTGGCCAGAAGTTCAGTTCCGGTATCATAACGGACAGGCAACTGGAAATGATTTAAGAAAATATTGGCTAAGTCAGCGAAAGATGTAAAGCTGCCCCCTGGCAACTCTATATACCATTTGGCCGCATTACCAGTCAAGGTGCGCTAAAAGAGTCTCAACCTAATCGAGTCATCGATAAGGGAGTTAGATGAGCACCACAAATGGAATGTGGTTACATGGCCGCCTGCGTCTTCACCGCTCTTCCCTTCGAATTTTGGAATGTCCTAAGGGAGTTTGGTTGGGATCGGAGGCCAGGCCGGATTGTATTTGATTGGGTCATTTGTTAACTTAGTGAGATCTGGCAAGTTCAACGTTGCCAGAAACAGAAGCCTAGGAGGACCTTGGGGATTCCACCCAGACTGGGCAGAACTCCCAAAGTTCTGAAAAGATTGTCCTGGATTTTGGGAGGCACCAGGCTGCCCAAAGTAACCCATAGAACCGGCTAAACCAAAAGGCAAACCTTGTGATCCAGCAAAATTCGGAGTTTGACCAACTCCGGCCGCAAAACCTCCATAACCAGCAAAGTTTCCTCCTAAAGGATTATAAGGGGTTGATAACCCCTTATAAGAATTCCAAGCCGAAGCTAGGGGAGGAACACTTTGAAACGAACTAACCATGGAGTACGGCCTATTCCCTTGTTGGTCGATAAATGGATTCCCAGTTCCCGTGCCACTAACCCCAGGGTTATTCCATCCTTTGAAAGGATTGCTGCTTTTTCCTACAGAAGAAAAAGACATGGATCCTATCGTCGGGTTGGAACGTGGTATATGACCACTTCCGAAAGGAAAACTCTGGAATGAAGCTGATCCGCCCATCATGGACGTAGCGGCACGAAACGGAACCGATGGAATACCCTGTGAGTGGGTGCCAAATGGGAAGAATCCAGTACCAAAAGCATTGGTTTGGGCACTTCCACTCGTGGACGGAATGGAGGTAGACCCAACTAAAGATGTGCTAGCAAAAGATCCAAACAAGGAAGCAGAGGAGATGGAAATTGTTCCTCCTCCTTGCACCGATGTTGGAGTTTGCATAGTCGTAGCACTTGTAGAAGCCATGCTTCCAGTAGTGGTCATCGATGGTAAGCGCATAGCGTAACCTGGACTTGATGGTCTATGCGTCGGAGTCCCAACGTATTGTAATACGTCTGGATGAATAGATGGTAGTGGAGAATTCGGAGCCGCTAACGACTCTGAGAGTTCTTTTACCTATATGTTATTCTCTGCTTGAAAGAGAACTCAAGAAAGGACTGGAGTGTCCCTCTCTTGTTCAGAAGTTCCAGGCCTTGCTTGAACACTAATGCCCCCGAGAGGAGGATCAATCCCCGATGCGTCAACCGGCGTGGGATGGAACCCACCGGTAGTATTACCTCTGCGCCTTCTAGGAGAAGGCTCTAAACTTGGTGGTGAAAGACCACGAAGTCTTCGAGACCGTCTGGGAGATCGGTCAACCACTTTGAATATTTTTTTATGATCTAACTAAAGACTCAAAAAATTGAAAGCTAGGCCAACTAAGAACACAGAGCACACACTATAAAGTCCCTAAAGATAACAACCAATTAAACAACTTCCAAGTATTTCCGCTCCAGGTGATTAGGACCGGACACCAAAATACAAGAAAGTGAATTAAGGGGCCTTCCGAAGATAGTCTAGGATGATGAGGGCCCAGTCCTATTAGCGAAGGTATCAGAGGAAGTTACGGTGACCTCCTAACAACAGCCTGCGTCAGTGCAAGCCCCCAAGCTTCGCAAGGGTGCCCTCCAGTAGTACTATCGAGAGCGATGCAACATCGACCTCAGGTGCCAAGGGATTCCCCTCCGTAGCCACATGTGTAGATCCTTAGGAGTAACAACTATGGATACCAACTTGTCGCAGAAGCCAGGCGGAACAGTCGTGAGGTAAGTTCGGACAAGTATGAGAGGGGGTATCTCTCTTCTGTGTCTTCACAGACCCTCATGCTTAACTCCCAGATCCAAAGCTTTCGTGGTCTTCCTAACGCTATTGGATTTTCTCTCGTTATTCAGACTCCTACGTTTGACGTTTATATGGCCTTGGAGATTTAACTCTCCACTCGCCTAATCCAAGGCCCTAAAATCCTAAACTTGTTGGTGTAATTGACTAAAACAAAAAGTTCTAGTGAATTTTAGTTAGCGCTTGATTTTAAAATAGGCTGTTCTTTAAGTTGCAAGGTAACGGAAGTGAAACTAGTGTGTTTTTTGACGCAAAAGAAATTAATAAAAGCTTAACTACATGCACATGCAATTTTTCGTTTTTCGATGAAGAGCAATTTCTATAGGGTTTAGAGGAACTTCTAATAAAAAAAAAATCTTTTCTTTTTGTTAATTCACGCTTCAAACTCACAAAAGTTAACAACTCTATGTATGCCTAAAAAGGTATGCAAATCTATCCTAATGCAACAAATATATGCGGATGCAAGATTTAAAACTACTCTAAAAACAAAAAATGAAAGTTTCTTGCTTATCAATCTTTATCTTGCCACTTAAAATGTCTAGATGGAATATGAGATTCTACTATTCATTTCGTCTAAACACTAAAAACAAGTTCTAAGATAAACATAAAGCACTTTCACTCACTAAAAGGAAACCAAATGAAAACCAAGTTCAAGAAAGAAAAACTAAGTTTTTCAAAAGATTTTCTTCAAAAGCAACAACAAAAGAGTCTTTTCAAAAAATGCTCTCAACAACACTGAAACTTGTGATTGAAGAATAGGAAATCAAACACTTTTGCAAGTTGACACCACACAATGGATGAAAACTCAACAAAAATAAATGTGTTTAAAAGTGCTATTAACAATCAAAAGCATCAATGAAAGATTTGGCAATGAAAACCAAAAAGATCAAAAAGAGAAATTCCAAGAAAGTGTCAATCAACAACTTTTCATGAAACAAAGAATTGGATGGTCACAAAAAGCGGTTTTTGCCAAGCAAACAAAAAGTCACCAAAAGCAAGGTTAACACAAAGATTGAGATCAATCTTCTTACCCTGATGAATCAGAGTAGCCAAGATGCCTAGCAAGAAATCTTGTGTGCTTTAGCAAAAATGATGACGCTTGCAATCAACGAAAAACAAGACCAATACTTCTTATACTCAAAGAGAATTCAGAACAAGATGCTCGTTGTAAAACAAATAACTGATACTGGAAAATGACTGTTTCAGACTGACTCAAACTACCAGACAGACCTTTAGAGACAAAAATATTTACAAATCTTAAAAATTGCAAGATATACGCGACTGTACTTATGTACAGAATGCGTGTATACACTACCGTAACTAAGGAAACCTACGTATACACGGGTTCACTTAAAGCAACATGCGTACATACGCCTTTGTAACTAAGAAAAACAACGTATATAAAAGGTTTCAAGAAAAATAAAAAACAAACTCAAGAAGCTCGCAAAACTTAAAGTTCAAAAACAGACCAGACAAAAACAACAAACAAACAGGCAGTTGAGCCCTGATTGGCTTGAAAAACACCCAAACTAGGAACAACAAGAGTGTTGTCCCCAGGAGAGTCGCCAATTCTGATGGAGGGAAATGTTCCCCTATGGCTTTTTGGGTTGAAACCCTAGCAGACTGAAAGTTGTCTATTCAAAGAAGCACACATTCACACAGCCATTATGCTATTATAAGCAAATTCTATTGTAAAGGGTACGTACCTTAGGTCCTACGTTTAAGAAGGCCTTTAGGGTCCAAACCCTTCTTGGAGTTGCCTTCTTCTATTTTGCCCTACAAAACAACCAATTCAAAGAACACAATAGTATATGGACAAAACCTTATAAAGAAACCATCTTCATGTTATAAATAAAGGTAGTTAGTTATGAAATCCAAACAACCATTTACATATGAATTCTAAACATGACTATCATTAACATAAAGAAGATTCATTTCGGGAACCAAGACATGTGTTTCTTTTATTATAGACAAATAAAGTACATAAAAAGGAATATTTTCACCTGAATCACCTTCAGCAGGCTCCAAGCAAAGCTTCCTTCTGGATCCGTTCCAGCCTCAAGCTTTTAACAAACTCCTTCCATGACTCTCTCTCCATGATGTCATAGATGGTGGATGAACATCAACACACAAGGAAACAAAGGTTTCCTGGAAAAATGGGGGAAGTGCAGAAGGCACAAGGGACTTCAGACCTGGTCAGGGGAAAAATCTCAGCATAATAACCTTTCTCTCTCTTCTCTCCTCCCTTAGGCCTTCCCTTTGAGGTCTTTTTATACCTCTCCCAAAGTGGTTTTTTAGTTGGGAGTTGGTTGGGAACAGTTGGGCCACGACCACTAACAGGTGATTAGCAGTAAAACCCGCAATCTCCGCCCGAAAATAAGGAATTTTATATTTTTTTTAAAGTGTTTTAATACATATACGCGTGTTGGATATACACAGACTCGCATATACACGTGTTTAACTCAGGGCAATGTCGCGTATAAGGGATAAAACACTGTTTTTTAAATTTTAGGACCAGGTCTGGAAGGAGGGTTTGCCCTAGGCCATAAGTACAGCATCACAAACCATAAGAGTGAGATTTGGAGCTATAACACCTTGGTAGATTGTTTGGAGGATATCCCATGCTTTCTTTCACTTTCTTGCTACTGCAGTCGTTGCAAAAATACTTTCATGAACTGCTTGAAAAATGTAGAAGATGGATTTTGAATCCTTCATCATATTTTCCCTATAAAAAAAACCTTTTTTTCATGTGTCAAATCATTCTATGCTACTGCATTTATTGCTTCTTGGAACCCACTCTCCACCAAATCCCAATTATATTGAGAATAAAACAAATCCTTCATTATAATAGCCCAATAATCATAGTTTTTTCCATTAAATTGAGGTATTTGATAATTAGTCAAGTGTGTTCTTGATGCTACCATTTCTGAAAAAAAACTTTCTCCTTGCTGGTAAATATGCTCCAAAACAAATATGACTTCAAAACATCCTTACACACTCGTCAATTATTTGCGATAAAAAAACCTACTTTGTTACTCCTTGTTAAACCTACTATGGTACCACACGAAAGATGTGGTAGAGGGGTATATTTAGGAAAACATTCACAGAGGTTAATTCACATAATTTTCTTGTGAAACTAAACCAAAGTTAAAAGATAAAAAAAATTATGCACAATAAAATAACATAAAAACAGAGTGAATGGTGGAACAATTAAAATATTTTTGATTATTTTTTCGAATACATGAAGATACATTTACATAATAATATGGAAGTTGTGGCTTCTTCACAAAGTAAAAAAAAATATATTTCTTATGGATATTTACAATTTGCTAGTTATTGTGCAGTAACCCACTATAAGTAACTAATTTGTTTTACATGCACACCAAAAATTTCTTCACGATTCTCTCTCCTTACTTCTCAAGCCTACCTCCCCATCCCCATCGTTGAGAACTAATAAAAAGACTTATACATACTTGTATATTCAAACATACAAGTTTAATATTTTAATTCCTGACAAGTAAAAAAAATTAAAGCATAAGATGGGCATTTGTACTAGAAAAATTTATAACTTGTAGATGTTGCGGATTACATATATCAGTTGCAAAATAAAATTATGCACCATATGTCTTACGAACCATGCATTAAATCCACGTTCGTTATTAATTATATAATTTTTTGTGGAATGGGGAATTTGTACTTTGTTTAAATTTTCATTTACATTCTTGTCCTTGATCTTGAAAACAAAATTTGCAACCTACAATAAAAATCTACTTCTTTGATTTACTTGTGTACCACAAGAATGGATTCTATCATTTTATTTAACTTGGTGGTTGGGAGTATTTTTCCAACAATGGTAAAGACATGTTTAAACCAATGGAAGATTTTTTCAAATAAAACCCTTAGCATGTACACTTATTGTGGAAATATTCTTAATTCCCACCTTTCTTGATCAAATAGAGAATCTTTCCATGACTTACTATAAGTTCTTTCACTATGTTTTGAAATATCTTCACTATGACAAGAATAATTCACTGCAAATCAATGCCTAGACATTCTATAATCCATATTGGTGAAGTTTCTATATGCATGGTGTTAAACATAATTTTTTTCATATTAGGCAAATGATCATCAGTTTGGATCTTTTGCTATCCATTAATGTGTCTAAAGCGTTCGCCTACAAAGTTAGAATCCAAATTGTCCTAAATAAAGTGGAATTTCTGGATCCCATAGTTCAAAACCCTTTTTTTTTCAGTTCCTGGGAAATTACCAAGACAATTTATGCACATACGTAGAAGAGTCCATTAGGAACTTTGCATAAGTACGCGTTGTCTTACAATTTGACCTGCAAACATAACTTAATGCATGTAAAAATAAAAAATAAAGTCTAGAAGCATTTTTAGTTGTATCTATTCCATCTAACAAGCTTTGAATTGTTGCCTATTCAGCCATTATCCCTAACATCATGGAGCTACTCCCTCTCTTTATGGAACCCCTATCCCACTATTATTGGATCTCGTCCCTTCGAAATTGGGTCCCAAAGTTCCCACTCTTGGCCTATAAAGATAACCTAGGCCTAGGGATTTGAAAAGGATACTTGGAAATAGGCTTATGCAGCAAGAATAAGGTTGGAAGGCTATTCATTTGAGGAGAGGGTTGGAGGTTGTGGGAAGGGACTTGCAACATCAAGGGTTCATTTTGGTAAGCCTATTCTCCATTTTATTAATATAAAGGCAATTATTCATTCTCCATTACATCTTTGTTCATAAAATTTGTAGGATTCCTTGGTCACCTACATAGATTATGATTGCATATTGATCAATTTATGATACATGATTTGATTAATTACTTTAGTTACCTCTTATGCTAGATACTAGATGCTTTGATCTCGTGTATGTTTATTTCTATGAAGATATCCTTGAGGACATCTCAGATAAGCAATGGGAAGTGATGGGAAGATCTCTAAAGTATCGAGGAGAACCAAAGCTCCGAATAAGACTTCATTGGGAATTTTAAGCTAAATAGCTAGTGGATTCTGTCATATTATTTTTTTTATTCAATCATAGTGTAGAGGAAGGTAGAAGTCCCTGGATTTATGTTACTACATTTCTATGAGTTCTCGGGAGATTGGTCTTGCCCACAAGAGGGATAGGTCCACATAACAAATTGGTGACTTCGTTGGATATTCGTATAAATCCCCATTATTTTTATTGTTTGACCTTTTGAACCTTTTATAGAAGCACAATCTAAGTGTGTGGAAATCTTGAATATATGCATTTTGAGTTTTATTTGATTGGTTTTTTTCAAATTTTCCCATTGTGCGCAACTTAACTTCAGGCATAGAGTGCACTTCTATGCACTTTCCTTTCTGCAATGATGCGTATGCACACTCATTTCCTCTATGACATGTGCACCTACCTCAAATTTTTTAAAATTCTAGTTTTATCCGCATCAAGTCCCAATTTTTTGGTTTTTCTTGTTTAGCTACCCTAGTTTGCACCTTCTTTTAATATCTATCAGTCTCACTCAGTGTTGTGAAAATATTTTCTTTTGATTGTCTAATTTTTTCAAATTAGGGTAAAGTCTCATCTGTTGAATGGTTGATCTGTCAAAAGAGAGATTAGTTGGTCTTTCCTTGTTTATTGTATGTCTTTATTCTTTCACTCAGATTAGGTAGTTAATTTTCTCTTTTGCAAAATATTTTTTGTGTGTAAATAAATGATTTACACGATTGGGTATTGTTTGTGAAAAATAATTCTTATGCTACCTTTGAAATGAAAATTTTATTTTCCTTCTATGATTGAAGTGTTCATGAATTGTACCTTTTATTGCCAGTTAATTCATAACATTCAATTAGAGAAAAATCATGTTAATGATCATTGGTTTCTTGCATTTTGTGAATTTCAGAGTGATTGTATGTTTAAAGAGAAATTTATTGATCTTTTGTGTTATTGGGAAAAGTGACATTTTGAAGTTATTTTCAATATTTGGCTAATTCAAAATTGGATATCTGCATTTTAGGAAAAGGGATATAGTGGGATTTAGATTTTTTGTTTTCTTTTTCATTGAAAAAAATGAAAGACTATTTTCTTTCTTCAGATATAAATTCTTTGAAATGAAAAGATCACAATTTCATTTCTATTGCATTAGGATTTGCGTCGAGTCATTATTTCGTCAATTTCACCTCCATTGCTTTTGAGAAAATAAAAACTCTTAAAATCAACCCTAATAAAATCAATCTAAAAATATTTTATTTGTAGGGATCTTTTCCACCTATAGTAGATAAGGTTGTAGTGCTTTTGAATAGGCAAGTGAGTTAAATTTCCAAAGTTTCAGACAAACATTATCATCTTGTGATAGGGAGAAAAATCCAATTACTGCAATTTTTCTCTAGGAAGCTCCTGTTACAAAGTAGTCAAGTACGAGATCATATCAGACCAAGTGGCATGATCGACCTGAATTCACTGGTTATGGTAGAGTGATTGATCCAGATTTAAACAAGAATGAAACGAATTACAGAGATAACCATAAACACAAATATGTAGCAGAAATAATACTTCATTTCATTAATGTAAAACACTGAGATATGCTTACAAACAGAAAATGGAAATAAACAGCCAGGGCGATGGTAGCTTATCTCTGAGAAGAGATGTGGTGGCTACATTCCTCTGAACTATGTTACAATGAGGCTCGAAGGCCTATTTATTGTTGAGAAATAATGGAAAACCCTAAACATGCAAAAACCTAACCCTAGAAGATGAAACACCAAACTATGGGCCCCATTTGGGTAAATTGGTACATCAACTTCCCGGGGTCATAACTTTGGCATATGATCTCCATTTGACACGTACAATATCTTGTTAGAAAGGTCTATCTGAGAACTACAACTTTGGGAAGAGCAACATCGGTCCATGGACCCATGTTTCTCCCAATTTTCCCAAAAAACGTCATTTAGGGCCTCAAAATGGCTGCAGAAGTTTAGGACCCTCAAAAGCTGAAAGAAACAATGGTGGAGGTCCAAGTAGACTTTGCGGGTGGCCACCAGTATCCACTTGGATAATTACTCCCCCCTTAGGAAGCAATGGTCCCCATTGTGCTGAGTTTCTCCATGAGATGAGGAAACTTCTGTTGAACTTGGTCCCCGGTGAGCCACTTGCCCTTGTAAAGGAGTTGGCCTGCTTTTACAACTCGATACAGTTGGATGTTCTACTGGCGAGTGTGCTTGATTTGTGTGTCCATGATTCGATCAGTTGCAGCTTGTTCCATGCAATATAGATTTAACTCTGTGGGTGTGAGCTATTCTGCAATGTCAGATGTGTCTAGAAATAGTGGAATGTATGGCCGAAGGCGATCCACATTGAACACTGGGTGCAGGCCAAGGAATGGGGGAATTTTGAGCTCAAATGCATTATCTCCCACGACCTTGGTAATGGTGTAACGACCATATCGGAGTGGTCTAAGTTTCCGATAGGCTCTGGTAAGGCGTTCCTTTTTCAAATGCAACTAGACTTTTTCGCCCACATGAAACTTATGTGGCACCCAATGTTGATCATGTCGTTGCTTGTACTTGGCATTTGATTTCTCCAGAATGTCATGGAATTACTGGCGAATATGTTGGATGTGCTCAATGAAGCTATTTGCCTTATCTGTTTCAGACTGGACATGACCCGAATCTGCGTGAGCAGCTACAAATGGCATGGCCACATCAATGGGACATAGTGGCTGGAATTCCAAGCCCACCTGAAAAGGGTTGTGGCCAGTCAAGCTGTGCAGAGCCTGGTTGTAGCTATGTTGAACATAGGGGAGGCTCTCATCCCATGTGCATGGATGCTTTGAGTTGTACATGCGCAGAATGTGTACAATCATCCTATTGACAACCTCTGTTTGGCCATTAGTTTGAGGATGGAAGGTTGTGGACATAGTGAGCTTGGTGTCCAACATCGACCAAAGACTAGACCAAAATGTAGTGAGGAACCTGTTATCTCGATCTAAGATGATAGACTGTGGGATCCCAAAGTGCACCCACACTCGTTCAAAGAAGAGTTTAGCAATGGATTCTGTTGTGATATTCTTCTTGTAGGCCGCCATAATGGCCATCTTCGAGAACCTGTCAACAACCACAAAAACATAGTCGTTTCCATGCTTAGTGGAAGGAAGGCCTGACATGTAATCCATGGAGATGGATTCCCAAGGTCGACTAGGGGTAGGCAGTGGGTTATAAAGGCCTTGCATCTTGACTATCGGTTTGGCAATGGTGCAGACAATGCATGATCTGATGTACTTCCCGACATCCTATCTAAGATTCGACCAATAGAAATACGTTTGTAGTATTGCCATCATTTTCTTGACCCCAAAATGCCTAGCAGCCCGACTATAGTGTGCTTCCCAAATCATCTTGGCACACTCACTTGAAGGAACACAAAGGTGACCCAGGTGGCATAATAGGGCATCTTTGAGGTGAAAATATGGAACATGCCGACCCTCCAAGAGTGTCTGGTATGTGTGGCCAAAGTCTGGGTCACTTTTGTAGAGAAGTGGCCAATCAAAAGTCTCGTGTTGATAAGAGTTGAGCATGGTGGTTAATGACATGATTGGTGGTCGACTGAGGCAATCTGCAACATTATTGGTGCTGTCCTTCTTTTACTTGATATTCAAATGGAACTATTGCAGGTCAGTGGACTACTTCTGATGGTTATCATTTTGTAATTTCCCTTGGGTCTGTATGAACTGGAGGGGTCAATGGTCTGTGTGGATGACCATTTCCTTCCCCAAAATGTAATGTTTCCATTGTCAGTAGGCCTGCACAATGGAATACATATCTTTGTCATAAGGATACTTCCGGAGTGTGTCTGAAAGTGTCTCACTGTGATATGCCACTGGATGCCTATGTTGAGTAAGGAATGCCCCAATAGCATATTCAAAGGCATCTGTCTCAACCTCAAATGGTTGTTGCAAGTCTGGAAATGCAAGCACTGGTGCAAAGCAGAGGCGGTCTTTCAACTCTGTGAATGCCTTCTATTGAGATTCAGACCCAAATAATTTTTCTTTCGCTCCTCCATTAGTGACTTGACTCAAGGGCCAAGTGATATGATAAGATCTCAACACAAACCTATGGTAGAAGTTGGCAAGACCTAGAAAGCTGCAGAGCTCTGTTAGAGTGGTTGGAGGGGGCCAATATTGCATGACTTGGATCTTGGTTGGATCGACATGCACCCCCTGTTCATTAATAATGTATCCCAGATACTGAACCTGGGTCACACCAAAAGTGCATTTCTCAAAATTGGAACATAACTTGTGTTGCCACAGTGTTTGGAGAACTTGTCGGATGTGCTGGAGGTGCTCTTCCCAACTCTGTTTGAAGATCAAGATGTCATCCAAGTATACTAGTACAAATGAGTTGGTGAATGGCCGCAAGATTTCATCCATTAGCCTCTTGAAGGTTGCAGGAGCATTCGTCAATCCAAAAGGCATAACCAACCATTCGAAAAGGCCCTCCTTGGCTTTGAAGGCAGTTTTCCACACATAAGAGGGTTAGATTGTTACCTAGTGATATCTTGACTTCAAATCGATCTTGGTGAAATATTTTCCCCCTTCAGTTGGTCCAGGAGGTCATCGATCCATGGGATGAGGTACCTATTATGGACAGTGATCTTGTTCAGCGCCCGATAGTCAATACAGAGTCTCCAAGTCCCATCCTTCTTCTGTACCAACACGATAGGGCTCCCACAGGGCACTGAACTCAAATGGATGTGACCTTTTTGTAGTAGCTCCTGAATCTGTCTGTTGATTTCATCGTTCTCCAGAACGGAGCGCCGATAGATTGGTGCATTAGGCAGTGACGCACCTAGGGTCATATCGATGGAGTGCTTGAGCTGACAGTGTAGAGGAACCCTTGCGAGGGAGGTGAATATGTCCTCATACTCCTCCACGACCTTGTTCATTTGTAGTTGTCGTGCGGAGGGGCCCTGCCTAGAGGTCATGGCCACCATCTTCTTCTTTCCTTGATGGCGTATCATCAGGAAAACAAATTTCCTGGTTTTGGAAATGAGCCTACTGCATTGTTTTGCAGTAACCAAAGAGATGGCAGTAGGCGGTGCTACCTCCGGTATCCTGTACAACTTATTTCCCAAAGTAATAATAACAACACAGGGCCTTGATTCATATACAACATGTCGCTTCCACAAGTATGGTTGTCTTAATAATAGATCACAAACTTCAAGGGGAGCAATGTCACACAATACCTCATCCGTGAAGGGCTTGATGTTGTATGGAAGGCGACATTGTTGGCTCACACGAAGATCCCATCCTTGGTGAAGCCACCTGATGGTGTACGGTTGTGGATGTACTGTGGTCGGTAAGCCCGGACACTTCACGACCTCTACAGAAATGAGATTCTTTTGGCTCTCACTATCGACAATGAACTGTAGCAGGGATCCCTTTACCCACATCTAGGAGTGGAAGAGATGCTCCTCCTCCTCTAGATTTTCAGGTTCCTCCTTCTGGATCTTCGTGGTGGCAATAGTGGCATTGGGCTCCGCATTGATAATCTGCTTCCCTTTGTCATTCCCCTTGTCGGGTTCTAACTTAGAGTTGGAACATGCATCTGATTTTGAAACCTTTAGCTTAGCCACTAGTGACTGCTTGGCTCAACACTCACTTGTTTTGTGAGTGGAGCTCTTGTGGAACTCACACCATTTTCCTGTTTCCTTTTTCAGCTTTGTGGCGCTGTTCTTTGCTTGCATCTTTTGGCAGGCTGTCTTGGGCCACCTCACCTTGGCTTTGTCCTTTGTTCTGCGATTTTAGGGCACCTTTCCCTTGCTTCGGATTTGCAGATCCAATGTCTCGCTTCTTCTGTTTAAACTTTTGCTCGACCTTGACGACATATTGGTATGCCGTGTCGAGTGAGGAGATGTTTAGGAATTCTATTTCTTCCTAGATGTACTTGTGCAGGCAGCCGCGGTATTTGAGTATCAAATGTTGCTCCGAATCCTTGATACCCAACTTTGTGTGAAGGGTGTGGAAAATATTGGTAAACTCTGGCACGTCTTGGTCCCTTCCCTGCCGCAGTGTGGTCCACTTTATGTACTGATCCTCATAGCTTCCGACAGGGTAGTACTTCTACTTGATGGCATCCCGAAATGAATTCTAGGTGGGTGCAGTTGAAAATAGTGAGCCGGTACTTTCATCCTTCTACTCGTAGAAGGTTTTCCTCCAGTCCTTAACATGGGGGGTTGCTTTGAGAAGAGTTAAAATAATCTTATCCTGACTGGAAAACTCGTGAACAGAAAAATAACCCTCTAGCAGATTTAACCATTTATCGACGGTATTTGCATGTATCGAACCCTCTAATATGGGGATTTCAAAATTAACTTGTACCTTAAACGGTATGACATTTCCAAAGTAGTTGTGGGAAGCCAATGCGTCGCCCCTGGGTAGCTGCTAAAGGATCTGGGCAAAGTTGTCTATCATCGCGTTCCTTTGTCACTCGAGGGCTTCTTTGAGCAAGATTTTGATAGGATCTCCTACTCCCTCATCTTTCTTTTCATCCGCCATGGGAGGCCATCTGGTTTTTCGAGGTTGGTCTTGCAAAGGTTCGACTAGTTCAAGCCCTAACTCCTTATATCCCGAACTCATTGGTGAGATGCAAAGAAAAACAGAGAAAAAGAAGACCGCTCTGATACCACTGATCCGAATTTAAATAGGAACATAATAAATTACAAAGATAACCATAAACACAAAGATGCAGCGGAAATAATACTTCATTTCATTAATGTAAAATACTGAGATATGCTTACCAATAGAAAATGGAAATAAATAGCTAGGGCGATGGTAGCTTATCTCTGAGAAGAGATGTGGTGGCTACATGCCTCTGAACTATGTTACAATGAGGCTCGAAGGCCTATTTATTATTGAGAAACAGTTTAAAACCATAAACATCAAAAAACCTAACCCTAGAAGATGAAACGCCAAACTATGGGCCCCGTTTGGGTAAATTGGTACATCAACTTCTCGGGGTCATAACTTTGGCATATGATCACTGTTTGATGCGTACAATATCTCGTTAGAAAGATCTATCCGAGAGCTACAACTTTGGGAAGAGCAACATCGATCCATGGATGGATGTTGCTCCCAATTTTCCCAAAAAATGTCGTTTAGGGCCTCAAAACGGATCCGAAAGTTTAGGAGCCGAAAAATTGCTAAAAATAGTAAATTGTGCTACAATTAAGGAAACTAAAAAGATGAAAGAAACAATGGTCAAGGTCCAGGTGGACTTGGTGGGTGGCCACCAATATCCACCTAGATCAGTGATTTACACATACTAAAAATGGTGCAAAAGGGTACTTACCAGTCACTTGGATGTAAGCATCAGATTAACCGTGTTCAAGAAATTTCAAGGGAATTGAGCTTTGTTACGCTTCCCTTTTATGTATGTTTGAACTACAGCTATCCCCCTAGGTTAAATTTCTTTACGTGGTAACCTTAGTGACCATATTCTTAGGGATTTTATCTGAGGCGACAATGGAGGGGAAGTCTCTATTGTAGATAGAAAATATATTATCTACACTCACTTGGAAATTTCTGGAGGGTATTCTTCATTCGAGATGGCATAAATGAAATTTAATTGCACTCGATCATGTACATTAAGAAGGCTGTCAGCGTAACTACTTCCACCCGCTCTATCTTTAACCACTTTTCACTTTGATTTATGCAATGTTGGTTTCCATCACCAACTAGTTATTTCGCTGTGAAAACCTTGTTTGCATGGTTTGAATCCTTAGATTTTTTAGCATGTGTTATTTGCTTCTTTTTACTCTTTTACAGACCTTTGGTGTGGATTGTGATTTTTTAATTGTTAATATTGATACTAAATCTATATAAGTTGAATCTAATGTCAATAATGTTGCAATTTACCAAGAAAGACCTCCCTTTTAATGGGAACCCTAATCCTCTCCCTAATTTTTTAAATGTCTGTCCTCCTTCTATGGCTGCATTGTCACTTCCTGTATTCACGCTATGTTTGCCGGTATGGTTGTTTTGAACTTATTTGATCACAAATACCAAAATTATTCCACCTCAACCGAGTTCATCATCTCAACATCACCAAGTCAACCCTTTACCTTCTTCACCCAACGTGTCCTCCTCCATTTCTTCTTCTTCACTTGGTAAAATCCTTGATGCTAATTACTAGGTTACTAAGGAGAAGAAGAAAGGGAAGAATAAGAAGAGTAAAGATAAGAAATAAATCAACCAACCAACCATGGTTATAGGTAATAATAATGTTGAGGAAACTTCTAGTATGCATCGTAAGCCTAGATAGACTTTCAAGCTTTTTAAGGGTGACCCCTTCCTTATTCATTGTCCTTGTATTCCTAACCTCTTGGAAGTATGGTCAAAAAATTCTTATCAACCTCTTGTTAATCCATCAATGAGTGATTGTGAGGTTCCTGGGAAAAATGGTAAAGTTAGGTTTCCTTGTAGGTTATGCAAAGGAATTCATCATAGTAACCTTTTCCCTCATTTGGATGAAGCATCAAATTGTTGGAAAAACTTATTGTTTCACAGCAACAACTTCCAACTGGTTTCCATAAAATTTCTCTCAACCTACCCTCAGTAGAGGAAGTGATTGATCTAATTCCAGGTACATTCAATCCCACTCTTCCATTGGAAAGTGAAACACATATCACTCAAGATGATGAGCCATTGGTTGATCAAGTGGTCGACCCGATTCTATCTTCAGTTGATCCCACTCTCCCTTTAGAGGGTAGACTTAATACCGCTCAGCTTCTTTTTGTCACTTCATATTATTATACACATGGGGGCAAGCCACCTGTTTCCATTAATCCCCATCTAAGTTATGAGGCTACCTCCTTTCATTGGAGTAGACTGATAGGTCCTCATCTTCCTTCTTCCGCCCCTTTCCAAATCATTGTGAAAGCATATGGTAAGAATGTGTGATGCAAAAATGTAGATGAAGGTGCTTCTGTCAATATTTTATCCTCATATGATAGGAAATATTTTAGTTTCCCCCAAATTGAGCTTGTTACATAGAAGCTTTTAGATTTTAATAGAACCATTAGCAAGACTTTAGGTATCCATCCTAAGTTACCTATTACTCTGGAAGGTAAAACTAATTGTATTTATCTTATGGTAGTCCAGGGCCCCTTGGACTTCAATTTTCTCCTTGGGAGACACTATGTCTATGCTATGAAAGTTGTCATATCAACACTCTTTTAAATCATCTATTTTCCTCACAATGGAAACATTGTGACTATTGACTAGCTTTCATTCACTGATCTTGATTCGACTACTAGCCATC
The DNA here is from genome assembly GCA_031772625.1 of Pinus tabuliformis. Taxonomy (NCBI): domain Eukaryota; kingdom Viridiplantae; phylum Streptophyta; class Pinopsida; order Pinales; family Pinaceae; genus Pinus; species Pinus tabuliformis. The sequence continues at coordinate 756,523,463 of CM062816.1, forward strand.
TAATATCCCTAAATGTTCCTTATCTACAAGTGGTATATACAACACCAAAAATTAATTATGTGGAAACCACTCTCGTGTCTCCACTTATTGATGCAAGAGAGCCCCTCAATAATTTCTATAATTACTATGACCTAGATCTAGTAATTGGCATAGGGAACCTTATGGGGGAACTTGAAATGGATTTTCTTAGGCCTTATGATTCTCTTCACATGTATTCCTTCCAGAGAGCTATTCTTCCTTTTAATCAAGATCTCTTGGAAGCCATGGCAAGGAAACATTCCTTGACATGTGTTTCTTCCAAATGGAAGCCATGATCCAATTGATTAAGAGGATAATGCATTTACCCTTTCAACCTCGTTAAAAATGAAACAGGTGCTTACGAGCATAGTTATTTTTGTTTCAAGCTTGCGTACAAATGAAACAAATACTCATGAGGATAATCATTTTACTATGTCAAACTCATTAAAAAATGAAACAAAATTATTTAGAGGATGGTTCTTTTGTTATGTCAACCTCATTAAAAAATGAAACAAACTCTAAGCATAGTTATTTTCATTCCAAGCTCCTATAAAAATGAAGCCTCTTTATGAAATTCATAAGTATGGTTCTATTTCAAGCTCATTAAAGAATGAAAAATGTCCTTTTTCTAAACCGAGTATTTAACAATATTTTATCAATAAACCTTAATGTCATTTTACTATATCGATTACTTAAGTATATCAAACAAAGCATGGGGGGGCATGTGCCTCTTCATGTGGACATTATAATTATGTTTTGTGTGCAACAATTCTTTAGCATCTTTTTACGACTTTGTATTAATTTTCCTACTTACCTTGCATTACAGTTGATTAATGATGCATTGAGATTGGTAAACATCTATAAGAAAGTAAAAACAATATCCCTCCATATATTATACAAGATAGGCTGGAATAGTAGTAGTTTTCATTATGTAAAATATCTTTAAAAATTTTGTTTTTACAAAAATGTCATCCAAAGACATGAACCCTTGTGGCCTTTATTTTTTGATCATGCCAGCACATCATCAAAAAGAATAAATTTAGCCCTCATACTAGTGACTACACATGATGATCATGGTAGCATACAACAGCGTGAACTACTCATCGTAGCAAGCGAATAATACGTCTGAGAACCCCCATAGTGTGCCTCTAATAGCAGACATGAAATCCATCTATCCTGACATCCAGGATGTCCAGGGTCAACATCTCAAGGTTTTGCTCTAAATCATTCAATGCCTCTACCACATCTAGGTTCAACATTCCGGGAACTACTAGCTTCTCACAATGTCTATCATATTTGTGTAGCCCTATTGGTCTCACCGGAGCCACGTATGAATGATCATTTCAGACAATTATTTTTGGATGCCAAAAAACAACAGAAAATATAAAAACACAAAATAATCAAAGTATGAAGTCTTTACTTATATTTTTCACTCTATTGCAACTTCTAGTGGCATATCTAGATCACCTATGTAATCCATGTCTACGTATCGAAAATCTTCAATAGTGGTGATTTGATTTTCTATCCACTGGAAGAAGTCAAGAGTATATGAGATAATTGGCCCTTCGCAACATCCATGGCATACCATAAGCATGACCTATTTCAGCATGTGAGGGTCACGAGATCCTCCTCTCTCTATAGTTAACTATAGAGCAAGAAGATGTATCCATTCTAGAGAAAATGAGATGACAAAGGCACCATACCCAAAGTTCTTGGATTTTCATTTTCTAACTCTAGTTAGCCTCCCTTTTAGATTGGAAACTAGAACCTTGCTCAAGTTGAATATAGTAGGTTGCAAACAATCTACAAAAGTTTTCATCTGAACCTTTCTAAGAAAATCCAGAGTTGCACTACTGCATAGTCATGCAATAATTAACCTGATAGCTTTCAATGGAAGCCTCATTATGGTTTTAATATCAATTACCTCATCTTTGAGAGAATCTTCATCTATGCAATGTTGTATTATATAGGTGGCATTTCTTTCGCCATCTCACTTATGCCCATACACAAAAATTTCCACCCCCTGACATGGAAACCTAGTCAAGAATTAAATCTCATCAGCATCAATGATGATCCTATGGTCTCCAACTATGAAGCATTCTTCTTGGATATTCTACTTTCCCGCCATCCACCCTAGCAAGTCTAGTTGAACCTTCATGCCCAAAATGGTGAAAAACTTGTACACGCCACAACTTCTTAATGCTTGTATGGTCTCTCGGTGGTTTAGGGCACCTATGTCTTATTCTTGATGCTCATGTTCTCTCCAATCCATCTATGCACCACAAAATCCTACAAACAAACATAAAATATCATTAAAAACAATTATGGTGAAAATTTGCAAGAAATTTTGGCATTTTCTACTTAATTTTGTATTCCCTTGGCACTTTGCATACTTGACTATGCAAAACAGTGCATATGTGCGTCGATATCTACATAGAAACTATTCACATCCCAATTTTTAGTGTGAAAAATACGGTCGATGTGCGCAAGCCCAATAAGGGTTAATTGTGCACATCAACGGTGATTTTCAATTTTACACCCCCCCCCCACCCCAAAAAAAAAGAAAAAATAAAAAATAAAAATACACAATAAAATGAAAAATTAAACCCATGAAAACGAAGACCTCAGAGAGGTGATTTACCTAGATAAGGCAACTCATAATTTTGTCCAACGGTTTGCCCATAATCTGCGTCTGAAGTTCTTGGGAAAAATCATCTCTATCACTCTAAAATGGTAAAAAACAAAAATTGTAAAAAGAAATTACTTTTGGGGCTTTTACAAGTTTTTAGGCCTATTAAAATATTATTTTTTCCTAGTAGCCCTTAAAATCCAAATTTATAATTTTTTTCACCATATTTTTTAACAGTGATATGATTTTTGAGTTTAAGTGTGTAGATCACAGGTTATTTACTAAAACAAATAATTTTGGCATTGAGTATATTTTTATCACCTTTTTTAACTTATTAAAACTTACAAAAAAGAGAAGTGAAGGAGTTACCTTTATGCCCTTTTCAGAATCCCTAAACATGAAAATATCACCAAGTACTTGATTGTTCGAACTTGTAAAAATAAATGAACAAACATCTATTCATTATAAGTTTACTCCTTTTATGGACTGAAGTAGAGTATTTACAAGAAAGGTATATGTTGACTAACAATGGTCAAAAAAGTTTTGTCCTACATTATTTTACCCATTTCTAGGCTTGAGAGACTAAATTTATGAAAAAGGGTATTTTGGAGTTTACTTATGTTTTTCTTCTGACTCACTAAAACTGAAAAACACAAAGCTTTACCTTCTATGGGATCATTAAAATTTACATTGAAAGAAATGCATGAGTTTTATTTTTTTTGTATTTTCAAACTCCTTCACTGGACTCATAAAATATGAATAGTGCAAGACTTGTTAGGCATGACAAGACTAAATCACTCGTTCTTAGGGTTCATTAAAAATACTTTGAAGGACTCATCCGAAGGATGAGCTTACATGACAAGAAAATTTTTTCCTCCTCAGGCTTATAAAAAATAAAGAGGTACATGGTAGTAATGGTGGGGGAAACTGAGAATGAACCTTTTTTTTGTTCTATGAAATGTAGTATATCATTGTTGAACATGACACTACATCACCTCTTTTGTCTGGGATGGGAAATCCATTTGTATCCTAATTGACCATACGTCATTAAAAGTCTTCAATTGGTTTTGGGAATTCTATTTTTAAGTCAAATGTTGCCAAGTCAAAATTTCATGCACCAATATGTTCAAAGGAATTCTAACCTTAGTCGAATTACTTTGCCATTCATAGCCTTCCGTTACGTCAATCATCCCTGAGTTAGTCCCGGATTACTCCAAACTCATGTTCTTCAAAACTTGACATGAGTTTCATGTCGTAGGCCCTCCTGCACCACACGTAGCTTTCTATCGAATTCAACTCATTATCTAGGAAGTTGATCTAGAAAACTTCAGTACCTTGGAGCCTACATGCCTTAATGGCAGGTTTCTCACCTTCAATGACAGGTTCTCATCATTGACCTTTGATTGAATGGTTCTATGAGTGTTAGGAATCAACAAATATATTCGCACTTCATAGAGTGTCCTGGAAGTACGTTGAGAACCATTGTCATAAGAGATGGTTTCTCTTGCACTTATTAACAATTCACATCATTGACCAGTAATTAAGTGGTTTCTACCGTGTTCGACTATAAACATTCACTCACATAAATAGATTTGTACTACAGATCTATTGGGTGCGTTATATTCTTTCCACGATTAGCCTGACACGTGGGGGCATCACACGGGGGCAATAACCCCCCTTGTTCGTTGCACCCAGTGCAACAAGGGGGGTAGCAACCCCCTTTCTAGGGGGTTTGAGGGGACCGATAGGCTCGCTCTATGGGGTTTGGGGTAGCTCCTCGAGGAATTTTTTTTCGACCCTATATTAGGTGGGCGAAGCTACCTATGGCTTTGTGCATGGTTTTTGAACATGGTTTTGGGCATGATGGTTTTTTTCCCATGGTATTTTGTAGATCATGTGAAGGGAACTATAGTTATGTTCTGATGGAGGGTTAATGGATTGGGGTTTATGGATGGTTTAACATGTACATATATGTATTGTAACATTGAAAGGAATATAATGAAAAACCAATCTCGTAGTCCCAGTTTTGTGATCTAGGGGAAAATATTTTTGTATATATGTTTTATGTTTTATGCTATCTTAATTGTTTACTTTATGTTTAGAATTCGCATGCAGGTAATTTTTATAGGGTGTTAGAAACTACATTTGGTATCAGAGTTGTTTTGGATTCAAGGGGACCCCTTTGCTGCTGAGGGGTTTTGCTCAGGCCTGTGGTAGACCCTATTTAGTGAGAGATTTAGGGGATCAATTCTTGTGGTGAAAGAAGATGACGAGGAATGGAAAGATAGAGATCGATAAATTTAATGGTCAGAGTTTTGTGGAAACTAAAGATGGAGGATCTGCTAGTGGATAACGATAAGTGAATCACGATAGATCCAAGTAGTAAACCAACGACAATGTCAGCTGAAAAGTGAGTGAATTTGGATCGGAAGACAAAGAGCACAATACGATTGTGTATCTCATATTTAGTATTGTTGAATGTATTAGGGGAAGCTTTGGTGAAGGATTTGTGGGACAAGTTAGGAACTTTGTACCAATCTAAGTCTCTAGTGAATAGATTGTTCCTACGAAAAAGTCTACATAACCTAAGGATGCAGGATGGAGACTCGGTGAAAGAGAATCAAAACACCTTTAATATTCTGGTAGGTCAGTTGTTATCTATTACTATCTAAATTTCAGATGAAGATAAGTGCATCAGTTTGTTGTGCTCTCTAACATATTTGTGGGATAGTCTAGTTGTTGCAATAGGTAGCAATGTAACTGCCTTGACGTTTGATGAAATAGTCTCACCCTTACTATCGAAGGAGATGAGACGAAAAAATACGGAGGACAAGAATGGTGATGCCTTTTCTGTAAGAGGACGATCCCATAACAAAAATAAAAATAACTCCTCAAGTGGGAGATCTAAATCTAGAGGGAGATCTAAATCTCCAGGAAAACTTGTAAAGGTGTGCTGGAAATGTGGAAAGGAAGGGCACTTCAAAAAGGACTGTAGATCTAAAGATCCTCATAAAGGAAAGGGATTTGATGATTCTCCTTCTACAGAGACAAAAACCACCTCAGATGAAGGTGGGGATGTGTACTTGACTTCTTCTTCAAGTATACATGTAGATCATGAAGCATGGTTGACTGACTCAGGTGCATCTTTTCACTTCACTCCCCACAGGAAGTGGTTCTATGAGTATGATAAATATGATGGTGGTGATGTCTTCTTAGGGGATGACCAAAAGTCTAGAATCATCGGTCGCGGAAAATTCAATTTGATGTTGGAAGGTGGAAGGATTAGAACACTTTGTGGTGTTCTCCATATTCCTGCATTCGCCAAAATTCTGATTTGTGTAAACAAGTTGGATGATGTAGGTGCAAAAATAGTGTTTGAGAAAGGTACCTTTAAGATAGTTCAAGGAACACTGGTATTCATGCGAGGAGTTAAAATTGGAACTCTGTACAAGCTTCAATGTAGCACTCTTATTCATGGGTGTAACAGTTTTGTGCTTACTGAAAGTAGAGCATAAAATCTAGTGGTCTTTAGAGAAAAGACCATGATATGACATCAAAGGCTTGGACATATTGGAGAAAAGGACCTTTGAATACCTCATGGTAATGGTATGGTAGAAGGTATGTCTAATTTCTCTCTTGTTTTTTATTTTTATGAAAATTGTGTATATGGGAAGCATAATCAGGTGAGTTTCCCCTTTGGTGCTAAGAGGGAAAAATGGATATTAGCTTGTGCATAGTGATGTGTTTTGACCCGTGTCAGTTCCATCACTAGGTATTTCTGTGTACTATGTATAATCTATAGATAACTTCTCAAGGAATACATGGATATAATTCGTTAGGAAGAAATCTAAAGTCTTTGACACATTTAACGAATTTAAGGCTCTGGTGGAAAATTAGACAGAGAAGAAGATAAAGTTGTTGAGGGCAGATAATGGTGGAGAGTTTTGCAAGAAGAAATTTGAAGAGTTTTGTAAGAAGTGTGATATAGCACGACAAAAGAATACTCCATACACACTTCAACAAAATGGAGTTGGAGAAAGAATAAATAGGACGTTGATGGAAAATGAAAGAAGCATGCTAAGTGGTGTTGGGTTAGGAAAAGAATTCTGGGCAGAGGTGATGGAGACAAAGGATGCCTTTGATTATAACAACCCAACTAGATATATCTAGTTAAAGTGATCACTTTTCCTTTTAATTTTCTAGTCAATATGCTATCACTTCAAATATTTGGGCACTTTGAAAGATATGGACACTCAAATATATTTAAAGGATCTCCAATCTAAAACACTAGGGATTTCAAGAATTCTAGAAATCTCTCTAGCAACCATTATTTATCTTACTTTTGAAATCATTAATAAATGAGTTTATAACTCTCCAAAGTCTCTTAGCAATTGTATTTTAGGATCCCCTAACCTAAAGAGTGTCATCTACAGAATTGTGAGTGCTTTATATATTTGACCCCTTTATAATGAGAGTCCCTTAAATATTTCCCAACATTCTTTTGAATTCTATCCTTCTAGCTAAGCTCTCTACCATCAAAATATATAGTAGGGGTGATAAGGGGCATCTATGATGAATAAACTACTTTCTCTAAAATGAAGAAGTTGGTTGTCTTTTAATTAAGGGAGATATCCAAGCAAACCTTATCTAAGAAATGATCAAGTGAGTGAGCCATCCAGCAAAATAAAATCTACAAAAGATACGAAATATGAAAGAGTGAATTTTTTTGTCAAAATCATTTTCCATGCAAATTTTAATAATGATTCCATTTTCTCCATCATTATGACTTTAATGCACCAATATTTGGACCAAAATTTGATTATCTACTACTTCGCTTCTCTACACAAAAACCCCATGACAAGATATTTTTTAAACAATTAATGGATACTTTGGCCAAACTATTTTAGTCAAATTTACAAAATTAGATAGGTTTGAATTGGAAAAATAAGAATGATGATTTCCCTTTAGAATCAACTGCAAAAAGGATAAATTTGTACTACCACAATTTTTTTATTCTCTTCTTATCGAATTTGACATCCAACAAAAATCAAATTTTATAATGTGTTTGAAGGCTATGAACAAATTAATTGAAAACCCACCAATCCCTAGATCCTTTCTAGGCACAAGGCCCAAAATAACTTCTATAACCTTGGATTTTTAACCTTGTTACTCAGTTCTATGTTATCTATCTTGGGTACTCGTTTAGAAATTTGTTGCAACGCTTGTATTGTTGGATCAATCTCCATTCCTTTTCTTTTGTATACAATTGCTTAGAGTGACTGAATGCTTCTTATTTTATACCTCCAAACATTATTTTTGCAGCATAATACTTTTGGTGATTTCCTTTAACCTATTTCATATTTCTCTTATTTTGTCCTTGTTGATAAAATATTGTTTTCTTATCGCCTAAGTTTATCTATAGAATTCATGATTTTAACTACCAATATTCTTATGGGTTAATATTTTTTCCTCCATTATGCTTTGGTACACTATATCTTATTCCTCCACAACTAATTAGAGTTTTCTCAATTGTGCTTATATCTCAACACTCTTTATTTCTAGAGGAAAATAAGACTTCTTTTCCAAGATTCTTTAACAAATCTATAGTTCTTCTTATCACGGACTCCTTGGACTCCCAAACATATGATGTTTAGCAAAAAAAAAAGTGCTACAAGCATTTTCGATGATATCAAGACTTTTGGATCTTGCAACCATGGTTGATTAAAGAGAAATGAGAAGGGTCCTAAATCCTTTGAACCTTGAAATTTCAACTTAATAGGATTATTGTTTAAATCTCCATGCACCATAATTTGAAAGGATATTTCCAAATTATGTAAAAACCTATCATTATGAATCTGAAATCTATCTAATCAATTACCAATGTGCCCAAGTATATTCCAACTATTAGTCCATGTGAACCACCCCTTCTTTGGAATGATGTCTACAAGTTCTCACATGAAAATCAAATCTTCAAACTTTTTTCTAAACGAATGTTTGATTGTGTTACCTCTACTTTGTTTAGTGTATAAATTTAGATTGAAAACACATTTAAGAATGCTTTGCTTGTGTAAATCTAGTTTCAATTAAGGAATTCCAAAGATACCATTTATATCCATATTGTATGAGAGCATGGGAATTTTATAAAAGGAACTATTTACCTAATATTTTATGAACTAAAACTTCCATTATTCAATGCTAGGTTGAATGGTGATGAGCTATGTCAAAGTACCTTAAATCTAAGAGAAAACATATATCTTCAAAACCACTTCAAGAACTAATGACCACTTCCTTACTATTTCTTGATATTATAGATCCTACTTCCAAAAATTCTTCCTCTCCCATATTGGCCTTTTAAAAGAGGATTACTAGTGATTTCTAAGGTGGAATGAGTGTCCTTATTGCATAATATTTCCTTTCATTTCCTAGTCTTCTACAATTCCACAAGAAAATATTCAATATTTCACTGACTAAAGGGTGATTCTACTACCTTGAGTATCTACTTCTTCTATTTTCTTTGGCCTTGACTAAAATAATTTTAACTGATCCATAGAAACTCTTTATGGTAACTTCAAGCCTAATATTTTTTTCTTGTGACACAAGCTCGTTTTTTTCTTTGGCATATTTCCTTCCAACCAACTTTTGAAGGTGTTACACTTCTAATGTTTTCTCTTCCTCTCCACTTTGATGTTGGGAATTTTTCTTAACTACAATACTACGTTGATGAAACTTCTCCGCACTATTCTTACATGATATTGAAGATCAGGGTATCTCTTATATAGAATTTATAACTCCTTTTGGATTTGCTAAATAAAGGACTTGATCATCTTGTTGGTTGATGTAAACATTGCACTTAACCGAAATTTTATATTTATAATCATCTTTGAATTTGTTAACCAAAGATATTCATTTTTTTTCATTGATATAAACCATGTACATTAAGATATTCAATTTTTTTCTTTTTAAACTTATTTGAATTTATTTTTAATTATTTTTTTAATTACTTTAATTTTATTTATCTCTAAATTAATCTTACATGTTTATTTTAATTTTAATTTTATTTATTTATTTGTATTTTTTTTACACTTGATCAAACTATTAATCTTTCCTTTAAAATTTACTAGCTTACATAATAATATTATATAATTATAAAACTATATTTTTGGTTTTCCTTTATTTAATATAAAGTATAATCATTTATTATTAATTTAACCAATAGTATTTTTTCCATAGCAATTAACTTTCATTAATCTTATTTTATTTTATTTTTATTTATTTTTAATATTTAATATTATTTTATTTTTACTTTTATTTTTAATATTTTATTAAATATTAATCTAAATTTTCTCTCTTATTTAATTTTAAAAATAGATTTACTTTTTATCTTACTCTTAGGATGAACTACATTAGAAGATTCGAAACTTCGCTGTTAAACAAGAATAATGTGATACAACACTAAAAGATTCCAAACTTCACTATCAAATAAGAATAATAATGTGATTAATTAAAAAATCAATTTAAAAAAACCAATGACTCACGAAAATCTGAAATGAAAAAAATAAAAATAAAAATTACATACATTTCAATTTCTAGTTTAAATGATTAAGAGCATGGTTCGTTTTCAGCTACACAGGGTTGGAATTTGGATTTCTCTTTACCCGTCATAATTTTTTTTTTTTTTACGTTTTAGGTCCTTATGCCTCCCGTCAAGAAACGTTATATTAAAAATTTTGCCCTTCAAGAGTGATGTTCTCATAATAAATTAACCCTTCACTAATAAAGTTTTGATTAAAAAATTACCATTCAATAAATAATTATGTTGAAAATTTTCATATATTTATCGTAAGAAAAAAAACCAAAATTTGAAAAAACTCAATTGTGGAGGTTTCAATAAAAAGTGTTGAACATTTGAAATTTGCTCATTTAAATTATATAATCAGTCCAAGGTAAAACGCTTGATGGTTATCCATTTCATATATTTAAATTATCATTTAAATCCAACAATTTACATTATGCTACATGAATATTTAGATGCCTAATAAGACTAAGTTCCATGCAAAGTTATCCATTTCATATATTTAAATTATCATTTAAATCCAACAATTTACATTATGCTACATGAATATTTAGATGCCTAATAAGACTAAGTTCCATGCAAATTCAGAGATAATTTATGACATTATCTAATATAATGTTTGATACAAAATATGAAGACATAGATGAGGATGGAAGCATTGCAATGGAAAAATAAGAAGAGCAAGTAAAGACAAGGGCAATGGTTAAGGAAGAGGTTTGAGCTAAGATGTGAAGACTTAGAAGAGGATGGAAGCACTCGAATGGAAAAATAAGAAGAACAAGTAAAGACAAGGGTAATCAAATTAAGGAAGTTGCTATATATTGAAATCCTCATATCTATATTAATATTTATTTGAAGAAGAAGTAAAGACAAAGGCATATCGAATTAAGGAAGTTGTTATATGTTGAAATCCTTATATCTACATTAATATTTATTTGAACTTTGATTTTGAATATTAATCTATATAGTTAAACTTTTAAATTTTCTTAGCATTTCAACATCTTAATAATATTGTTAAATCTTACCTATAATTGTAATCTTAAATTTGAAATATTTTTTTTATAGAATTATCAACATTTTATTAGATCCTCACATATATATATATATATAACTATTCCATATTTTTTGAACTACCCCTTATTTTCTCTAAAACAAAATATAATTTAGGTTGATTATATGATTTTCTATATACTATTTATAAACAAAATATATATATATATATATATATATATATTTATATTTAAATATATAATTTTAATAATAATTATTATTAATAAATTTTTTTAAGTTAGAAAAAATCAATTATTACAATTTTTATTAAATTAAAAAAATAATTAAAGGATTGACCCCATACAGAAAGGCCATGGATCGGGCTCTGCGGATATGTAAAGGACTGTACGGGAAACAAATGAAGAACAATGTGATGAAGGATTTGATAGATGCCCATGTCTATAACAGAGATATTATTGCTCCCAAGTCTTGCATATTTTAGCCTTTCTCGCTGGCTCGTATACATTTTCTTTTGAAATCTAGATTAGCCCAGTAACTTCATTCAAAATTTGTTACTATTCTTTTGTTCCTAGTCCAATCAGAGCTTTAACCTCTTTCGATTACCCAATTCAAAATTCTTATTTGTACAAAGGAACATCTCTTACCGTTTCTTATTCTTTTGTATATCACAATCCCTGATAGGACAAGTACAACTAATTTGACCACTTTTGCTTCCCAATACAAAACTTGAAATACGAAGCAGCTCATCTCCTTTTTCAAGCCCAATCCCTTTATCACATTTTAGTTGTTCTTTGAAAGCTGTGAGGGGGAAAAAGAACACAGGAGAATTTCCCCAAACTATAAAGGTAATTTAAAGTTTCACAGATTCTGATTTTGATCTTGAGCTTCTGAAGCGTGGGGCTGAAACTCAACTCCGTCCTTGTTGGGCACCTACATTCACTATAGCTTGGATTTTTATACCGTAGGTTGAAGGCATTTCATAGGTTGATGTTTCACTCGGAGGCATGGTATGGAGGTTTCAACATATGTTGAGATTAAAGAGTATCTGCGTAGCAGGGGGTTTGTGACAGCAGGCATACTTTGTCCATTATTTTGACGGGCATATCAATGTTTTATTTATCCCTTCTGAAGCAAAGTATGGGGTCAAAGACATTGTATCAAATCCATTTGATTGTATATCACAATATAATATTCTTTTAATTTTAAATAAAGGTGCTCCTTGTAGATTCATTCCATTTAATGGGGGAATTATTTGTCTTCAACTGATGCAAAAACATGGTATGTGAGATCTATACTGCATTTAATAATAATACGTGGTTTATATTTGCATGTTATAAAATATGTTTAAGATTCTCTTCTCTATCGGATAACTGGTTTTAGGATTTCAGATCAGTTTTTTTAAAATTTTATCATTAATGATAATCTGATAGAGAAATGTTTAGACTCTTGAGTGAGATTTCAGATGATCTATCATAGGATGCAGAATATCGGTTGGACTTGGGAAGACTTGAAACATGGGAGGGCTAGAGAGAAAACTGCAGCTGATCGTAGAGCTTAGCCCTAACAAGAAGCTGCTTACACTGGTTGGAGATGATAAAGGATCAAGAATAAAAACTTTTTCTGTCATAACATTTAAATGAAGGATATCTTCAACTTAACGGAATCAGTATGTCTGAGATTTAAACTGCATAATGCATTTAATAAGAATGATTTATTTTTGCATGTCAAATACAATCAGTAATCTATTGTCTGTCAAATGACTGGGTTTAGAATTTCAGATCAGTTTTCCTAAAATTTTATCAGTAGACCCACAGTGTTTGAAGAATAAAAAATCAATTACTAACCTGAACTTTGAAGCATAATTTGTAATATCCTCGCAGTTTCCTTGGAGGCTGGAGGCTGGAGCCAATCTTGAGCTGGGCGACAGGCGTAAGTTTGAATCGGCAATGCGTTGAGAGAGAGTGTGCACTGTGAATCATGAACTCGATTGTAAAAAGAAAACAAGCCCACGGGCCACATTCGTTGGGTAAAAGACAGGGAGACCATGCAGTGGCAATGGGCATGCACAGATCTCCGAAATCATCCAGGGAAAGATTCCAAATTTTCCCACAGAAAAAATCTTCGGCTAAAAGGGAATTGCCCATTCTCTACAAAAAAAAACTAAATCTCTGACTGAGAAAAAATGGCTATTGCCATTGGCTGCTCCCACATGCTAATTTCGTTCCTCCCACATGCTAATTTGACAGCCTCCGGCTCCGCCCAGGGTTTGAGGTGACGTGAGGAACTATACCTGTAACAGAACTATACTATACCTGAACTATACTATACTATACGGAACTATACTATAACAGAACTATACTATACCTGAAACAGAACTATACCTGTAACCTAGGTATAAGAACGTTTTGGAAAAAATTCGAAACGTCAAAAAAACGTTTTTACCTCTTCTGGGCACGTCAGTCAAAACGGGCATGGACAAATTCCAGCCGTCAAATACGTTTAAAAAGGCTTATGACGGGCAAAATGCCCGTCAAATTCCAACCCTGGAGCTACATTTAATTGAATCGTGGGAAAAACAACACGTTGACTTAGAAGATGAGGTCGACATGGACATCTCCAGCTTGGCCTAACTTTGCAAAGGGACATGTTGACCTGGACATCCCTCGACCTAATTTAGTAAAAGAAAATTTACTTATAAAAAAGTTTATAAAAATATAAATTTTAGTAAAAATTCCCATTTTCTACCATTTTTCTTTCCAACGGTATATCACCGTTGACATTGATCACCCCGAATATTGTATGATTCGTGTACCTGAACACATCGTAATTTCTTATAATTAATATTTTAAAAAAATCAATAGAAGAAAACTGCGACCATCGAAATTTAAGCGTAGCTGCAACGTCTCGTCTTATAATTAATAGAAAATTCCAAAGGAGAAAAACTGTAACCATCAAAACCCAAGCGTGCTACAACGGCCACAAGAGGAAGGCCAGTTGACTCCAGTGCGCCTTTGAAAATGGAAGCCAGTTGACTCCAATGCGCCTTTGACAAGGATGGGCTCCTGCCAGAGCAGTCTGACAGTTGTTGTGATTGTGATTGCAGTTGTACAGTCACAATGGCAAATTTGTCTGCGGCCATCACTTGAATTCTTCCCTATTTCTCATCTCAGATGGAAGCTTCGGTGGGAACGAAGTAGAAATTATGCACGCACAGTTGACTTATTTATCTCACATTACACATCCACTAATCTTACGCCCTATAAATTTTGTTAGCGTAGGCTGCTGCAAACGAACAAGCTGCAAACGCCGTTACAGTTCGGTTACAGATAAGCCCTAATGGGAGAGGGAGGAGTTGTCAGTGATGCAAGGTGCAGGATAGCTAGGGATGCAGCAAGGCTTGTGGCCGCTCCTTTTCTGGTGAAGACATATCGTTTAGTGGACGATCCCTCAACAGACCACATCATTTCCTGGGGAGACAATAACAACACCTTTGTTGTATGGTGCCCAAAAGAGTTTTCTGCTTCCGTGCTGCCAAGTTACTTCAACCACACCAATTTCTCAAGCTTTGTTAGGCAGCTGAATACTTATGTAAGCGTTCTTTATTTTTAAGCATAATCTATCTGTTGTTGAAATTTTTAGAGATATCGTTTCAAAATATGCAAATTGAGATATTTTTTGAAAATATGCAATCTAGTTAAATTTGAGATATGTTTTTAAAATATGCTAAGAGTTAAGTTTGAGATATATTTTCAAAATATACAATCTATAGAGTTCAGGCTTCTGTGATCCATATCAAGATTGTGAGAGATTTTTCAGCGAAAATTACATGGAGTATCATTTGTCGCGTTTCGAACCAACTAGTGTGGTTCAACTTGTCCTGACGATGAACCACACTAGTTGGTCCGAAACGCCTAGACAAATGATACTCCATGTAATTTTTGCTGAAAAATCTCTCACAATATACAATCTAGTTAAATTTGAGATATTTTTGCTTTTCAAATTTTGTAGTAAGTTAAAGGAGATTTGTTTTTTGAGTTAATTTCTATATATTTTCTTTTCAGAATCTACAATCCAAATAAATTTCAGATGCTAAGGAAAAAGATAATATAAAAGTGTTAATGTACGTAAGGGTTTGATGATGTAGGGATTTCGAAAAATAGTTCGGGGGCGTTGCGAGTTTGCGAACGAGTTATTCAGGAAGGGCCAGAAGCATCTGCTCCCTCATATCCAGAGAAGAAAACCCTCCACATCCTCGGCGCAGATGGAATATAGTAACTACTCATTATTCCCACCTATTTCACCGACACAACACTCTGACATTTCTACAGCGGCCACTTCTCTTGCCGAGGAGAGCGAGGCATTAAAGAAAAAAAATTCCTTGCTCTTATCAGAGATTGCCCACCTGAAGAGTATATGCAGCAGAGACATCACGCTCTTTATTCTGCAAAATAGCAGGGGTACTTCTCTGGCCGACGTGGACAGAAGTATCCACAACGTGAGTCCCTGTAGTTCCACTGAAGATGTTGCCAAGGAGGTCAGTACGAGCCCGCCAAAACTGTTTGGAGTTCCTCTCTATTAGGCGCCTTCAGAAATGTCACAGACTTTCAGAGGGCTTCCGTAATATTAAGGTCATGTGTCGAACTCTATAGCTTCCATACTAATGAAATGCTATTTACAGTCATAAGGTTTTCTATTTGCTCTTCCTTGTATATAACAAGACAATTTTCTTCGAGATTTAGATAGAATTAGTACCTTGACTGTGAAAAATTAAGATGTCGCAGTGCCTTAATATATATAAATAATACTCAAATAATAATAAGTAACTTCTCAGACTTTATCGAAATTGCTTAGGTGGATGGTTGATCAGTTTTCCTGGTTTTCAGTTCATTGAATCCTTTCTATGTATGGATATGTGTTGTGATTACTCACACCGACCTGGTAAAACTATGAAATTTATTTCCTTGGAGATTTTTATTAAACTAGCAGGAGGCATCAAATTGCTCCGTTGGAGCTTCCCACTGAATCGATTACATCTCAAAGCTAACTGACAATCCCATGTCAAAATAGAGATACCCACACATCTATATAATCAGCGAACGTAATTATAAATTTATGCTCTGTATTCGACCTTTTTATAATTTCCGAAATGCTTTAACACATTATATAGAACAAATAAAATTGACTTATATATACAATAATATTTCTACCATCTTCTAAAATGACTTAACCAGTATAATGTAAGGTTTGTCTCCTCTTCTTAAAATGAGTTAACCCATTATGTGGGATAAATAATATAGTTATAGATGTATTAGTATGTAAGTCAAAATAATAAATTTGATAAAAATACATAATGTGGCTTACTTTAAAGAGTCGTGTTAGAGGAGGAACTGCTCATCTGTCTGTAGGAGAGGTTGAACATATTTTTATATAATTATCTTTATGTATTAATCCACACATATTTTCTCACTAAGCTTTTAGATTTGGAAGAAGCTTAAATTTTTTACAGTTAATACTTACCTTGAATTACATTTTCAACATTGATTTAGAGACTTCTATTCTATCTGTTTTGCCAACACAACTTATTTCAAATTATTTATGAAAATGAATTTTGTTTTTGAGGTTGAATTCTACCTTCGGAATTGATTTTGAAGCGCCATGCAGACCCCTTTCACTGCAAGAAAAGATACTCTTATCGTTATCTCTAAAACCAAAATAGATATGAATAACTATCCAACAACTAGAAGGCAATTGCACCCGATATCTGTATAAGTAAACCAAATATCTTCTTGATAATATTTCTATCTATCCAATAAAGCAACTAGCTATTCTAATTGTCTATTCGGTTCTTCTGAAATGCTTTCATTTTCAATTATCATGAAAAATTGTAATCAACCATTAAAACAAACAAATTAAAAAAAAGTGGCAAACTCAAACATATATGTCTATTATGAAGATGCCATAAAACCATCAAAATAGCAAATTACTTGATTATGGACTTGATAGTGAAGAGAACCACTCAAATATTCCAACCTTTATGGAAATGCAAGGCAACCGTTGTACATCCTGCGATCCAATATGGATGCAAATGCCCGCCAACCAAAGCACATCTCTCTTCTCTAAATGTTTTAACCATTATATCGAACAAATAAAATTAATTTATATATACAATAAAATTTCTATCCTCTTCTAAAATGACTTAATCCATTATATTGGACAATAAGACTTCTCTCTTCTTATAAAAATGACTTCACCCATTAGGATGGACAAATCGTATAGTTATAGATGTATTAGTATATAAGTCAAAATAATAAATTTGATAGAAATGCAGAAGGTGGCTTACTTTAAAGAGTCGTGATACAGGACGAACTGCTATCTCTCTGTAGGCGAGGTTGAATGTGTTTTTATAGATAATGCTCTTCAAGTATTAATCCACAATTTGTTCATTGAGCCTTTACATTCGGAAGAAGCTTAAAATTTTCATAATTATAACTATTTTGAATTACATTTTCAAAATTGATTTAGAGACCTATATTCTATTTGTGTCGCCAACACAAATTATCTATGGAAATGATTTTTGTTTTTGAGGTTGAACTCTCTAACTTCAGAATTGGTTGTGAAGCCCTCTGCAGACCTCTTTCACTGCAAGAAAGAATACTTTTATCGTTATATCTGAAAACAAGATAGATATTAGTAAGCATCCAACAACTAGAAAGCAATTGCACTCTATCTCTTTTATAAGTAAATCAAATATCTTCTGGATAGGACTTTTATCTATCCAATGAAGGAACTAGCTATTCTAATCTTCTATTCACTTTTTCTGAAATGCTCCCATTTTCAATAATCAGGAAAAATTATAATCAACCATTAACACAACTAAATTCAAAAAAATGGCAAACTCAAACACGTGTATTATGCAGATGAGACAAAACCAACAAAATAGCAAAAATTTTGATAATGGACTTCAAAGTGCGGAGAACCACTCAAATAGTCCAACATTTATTGAAATACCCGACAACTGTTCCACATCCTCCGGTCCAACATTTATGCAAATGACCGACAACCAATGCACATCCTCTCCTCTTGATAAGGGACTTGATGGTACAGAGAACCACTCAAATTGTCCAACATTTATGCAAATGCCCCGCAACCAATGCACATTCCCCGGGGATACGCATGGTGGCCTACCAAGCAATGCAAGACCCGTATATTGCCCGCAAGAATCTGCACACAGCGTCGCTACGTAGATCTGACCTGCATGCGACCTCAGGATGTGATATGTAAGATAGATATATAGTGTACAACCTCTGAGAAGGGTAACCCTGACTCTGGAAAATAATTTTGGAATGAAAATGGTCTCATAATCTCAAATGGGTTCTGCTTTGAGGACAGAATTAGAAAGTGAGCTAAGTTATTGCAATAATCCTATTATGATATCTCTACTGTGACTAGTCTAAAGACAATAGATATTTGTTGCTTATTTGTGTTCAAAATATTAATATCGAAATTACGAAGAAAAATCATCAAATGGCCATAATGAATTCTCACACCAGCACCGGAGATACTACGCCTGTAATTAATTTACAAGAATATAGCACGTGAATGTACCACATATCATATACCAAATATTTAGTAGTCAACCGTGGTATAACAGCAAGAATATAGGAGATAAACGTGCCACATATAGTATAAGAAATCTTTACTAGTCAACCCGGGGAGGAATTGAACTACGAGAAAATGTTAATAGGGACATTGTATCTTACAATTTCATATATTTAAGGAATCACTCAATGATGCATGTAGCTTGCAATGGATAGCATTTCATGATAATTGATTGCACCACCATGCATTTTTGTCTACATTTCTCATTTCTATGTAACATCTGGCACATTTTTTTTATGCCCACCCTTCTCTCTCCATTTGACATCTGGTTTTTGGACATGGCTTTCGCGCATAATTCTTTTATGCGCTCAGTGTCCCTACAAAAACCGCCGACACACATGTCGTTTGTAGCACAGGTACCAAATTCGGCCGAATTGGTAAAAAGAAATCGAATATTCGTTGGTTCATTTGATTAGGCTGAATTGTTCGTAAAGAATCAATTCGTTATAGGATAAATCAGTATTGTATGGGCCGGAGATTTTAAAGGAAAGAAATAGATTTAATAGCGCGTTTTCCTGGTCTAAATCTTCAAAAGAATATTAATGGATTTCTCTCTCTGCTGATTCAGAGGCAGCAATCAATAAGAGAAGCTAAAGAAATAGGCACTTTTATTCAAATTAAAAAGTAGATTTGGTATATTTTGAAACGCATAAGAGAATTTTTTTTGCAACATATGAGTAAATTTTGTTTGAATTGAAATTTTTTTAATCGAATTATTTCCGTACAGTATCGAACTAGAATCTGAATTCTAATTCAAACTTGGTAAGTATTATTCGCAGTCACTGAATTTTGGGTGCTCCAAAATTTTTTCAACTGCATGGCTAACAAATCCCTAATTCCATGGCACACGATGAACACACTTTCTAAGTTCCCTGCGTGCATTAGCTATTTCTCAGTTCCCTGCCTGCGTTTGTGGTGTATTATCCCTCTTTTTCAATGCCCTGTTGCATTTTTGTTACAGTTTGAATCATCGTGTAACTGACCTCGTGGAATTGAAATCGTTGTGATTGATATGACTCAAGTTCTCTGTGCTGTATTAGAGGAACCTGTCATGGGTTAAACACAGAGTCTGCGTGTTGTTTGTTAACTTCCGTTTTATGGAAATCGCCATCTGGGTGTAACTGAACCAAAAATTTTGTTGATTAGGGATCCACTCAGAGATCTGGAGACCCTGCGTGAAAGGTAAGAGGGTCCAAGTATTTCTGTTTATTTTTTCAGTTGCAAAGGGATTCGATTCTTTTGGGAAATGAAATCCATTCTGATACATTAAGCGCATTGCTAGATCGAGGATGGACTGATCTGGTAAGTAGGAACTAGTTTATGTTCAAAGTCAGGTTTGAAATGGGGTTTTGATGGGACCAGAGACAAGTGTGGTGTAGAGTTACAATCCAGCTCACTTTTGGGTCTCCCTGATCCATTTTCATTTGAGAAACGGTGTGGCAGAGAAATTTTATACTAAAAGCATCACTTATTTCACCGGGCAACATTAGATTTAAGGACCAGAACCATCACTCATCTGACCAAGCTGCATTATACTTCTACTAATCATGACTCTATCGACCTGTGCGGACTGGTGGAGCAGAAAGCATTACGAGTTTCAGTGATAGCGTGCAACTTCCCATTTTCGTCAATGAGTTGAAGAGTTGGTGAAGGAATTCGGTCTTTCACCAGTGGATATCATTAGCTTTAGCAAAGATTGCAGGATACATAGAATTCAAGAGAAGATCATTTCTGTAAGAATGACTTGAAAGTAGAGAACAATGATAAACACTGGTGTGTTTTAGATTGAATTTGTATTATACATCGTTGAAGAGAATGGGAATGGTCTGGCATGAAATCAGGTCATAGGAAGTTAGGAATCCATATATCAACGATTTTCTCTATGTCCACCGGTTGCTTTAAATATGGACACGGTGTCTCAGACATAGATGCTTCATCATTACATTCATGGGCATTGTCCATTCCCTCTAATTCTTCTCCAGACCTTTCTGGCACCCTTGAGTGTTGGCTTTCTTCCTGGTTACAAGTTTTTAAAGGGAGGTTCATTGCCTCAACATGCTCATCGGATTTTTCGGTTTAACTACTCGGCCATGTTACCGAGGATTCGGTTTAACTACTCAGACATGTTTCCAAGAATCCTTCGTGCATGGAATTTTGGGAGCTATAACCAACAGGATGAATCCCATTGAAATCATTGAAATCGTATCCAGGATCATTAACTAAGCTAAATTTTTCCTAAAAGTATTCTTCTGCTGGTCTCAAAATCTGCCACACAAGATCTTCAGGAATCTCACCATACTCATCATCCTCATCATCACTCCTAAAAAATGCGAATGTCATAAACGCATCAAGGGAGTCTCCAAAATGTTCTTAGCAATCATAATTGAAAAAATTATGTCTGTTATCCATTTTTGCAATAATCAAGATTCCAAACATGTGATTTTTTAATAATTGCCACAACAATTACCAATCAATGGATTTCCACGAAGATCGTCACTTGAAGACTACATATTTCAGGTCAGAAATTTCATATTTCAATGTTGTCTATCTTATTTTATACCATATAGGTAATTTTTGTTTTATTTCTGTAACTGCAACATTACCCTTAACACAATAAGGCTGATCAACGCACGGAACAACTCTGGCAGCTTGCCCTGTTTGGAAACATAGTTCGAATAGAATGTTGACAAACTGTTCAGGTGTTAGAAAGGTTGCCGTGGAGCACCTACATTATGTTCGTGGTGTGACCATGTACCCATTAGAACACATATCTTCAAGTGGAATGATTTGCATATGACCTAGAAGTTGGAACATAAATTCAACACTTACAAGATGTGCATATGATAATTTGCATTATAGAATTCACCTAACGACATTCCTGACTATATTGTACAATGCAAAGCAGCATTGGTTGACGTTTAGCTAGAGTTGGGCTAATTTCTCGCTACTTCAATGTTGGGAACACTCAACTGCATAGTGTACTATATTGATTATTTTTCTTTCAGAGCATATTGAATTACCGTTAACGCTTTATAAGATTTTCTACACAATTGACAACTGCTGTGACTATAAAATTTGATAAACTTTGTCATGGGATGTGACATCGTAACCACAGGTAGCCATATTCAAGTCACGGTGTGTGACATTATAATCACAGGCTGCCATATTTATGCAGATGACGAGTACAGATTTAAATTTCCTTATCTTCACCTCTAAACTATATTGAAAATACTTTATTAGTGGGACATTCACATATGGATGGTTCCTTTCTTATTACATGGGATTCAACAACCACAGAGATCAATATTTCTAACTTAGAAGATCTATAGTCTATTGCAGATCATTACATCCTTTTTTGTGTCAAGCCATGCTTGCAAGAGCTTGGTTGTTTTTTCTTCATAGCAATATATATAGGACCTTTTGTGCGGTTCTAATGTATGCATAACTGCATTGAAGTTGTTCACCGTTGGGTAACACTTCAAAATGCTACGCACAAAAGGAGGTGACCGTTTCATTTATGGTCGAGGGAATGTAATAATCAGATGGTTAATTGTTATGTGAATGCTTGTATAAGTTTTATGCATAAACGCATTGAAGTTATTAACCGTTGGGTAACACTTCAAAATGCTACACACGAAAGGAGGTCGAGGGAATGTAGTAATCAGATAGTTAATTTTTAAGTGAATGCTTGTATAAGTTGTCTTAAGTTGTAAGTAATTTGTGAAAACTAAAAGGCTCTTTGATATTTTCTTTGCTTCATTGTTGAACAAATTGTCCTAATAATTGCATAAGATGCAATCATTGTGTTCTGAATTTTAATCTTCTTATATTCAATTTGTTATCTTTTCAAATATCTAACCTAAGATTGTTACTACATTAAGACTTAAAGCTTGAATGTCTATGTACACTTATGATATCCTAAAATTATATTTATCTTTTATATTTTAAATATTTTTAAGAAATTATTTATAACTAAACTACTACAAGAAATAATAAATTATAAAAAAATTAAAATTGCAAAAACTGATTAATACATGAATAATTGTTTATTCAATATATTTATCAAATATATAGAAATATTAAATATACTTAATTTAAAAATATGATTTATTATAATTATAATTATAATCTTAAATATGTTTTGATATATAATTAATTTATAAGTACAATTATTTTCAATTTAAAAAACTTATGAGCGTCCCTTACACCTTTAGTTCTAATGTCTATTTTTAATAATTTAAATTTAATATACAAAGTACAATCATATCGTCAATAAACATTAAAAGATGTAATTCGTGCCTTTCTCACATATTTTAATATATAATTAATTTATAAGTACAATTATTTTCAATTTAAAAAACTTAATGAGCGTCCCTTACACCTTCGGTTTTAATGTTTATTTTTAATAATTTAAATTAAATTGAACCACATAATATACAAAGTACAATCATATCGTCATTAAAAATTACAAGATGTCATTCGTACATTTCTCACCTTTCCCCAATGCACAAGGATTTCTATGGCTTCTGTCTTCCTAGTCAAAAGACCCAGCTTTGAAAGGGAAATCCGAAAGAAATAGGGAGAAGGTAAAGTGAAAGGCAACATTTTTACCTTTACTTTCTCATTCCTTAGTTTTTCTTTGGATTATTATAATTTTTTCTTTGGATTATTATAAGTTTTTTTTGAATTATTATTATTATTTTCTATATTTTTTATTTTTATGTTTTATTTACTTTTTCATCTAAATTTTGTTGGTATATTATTTAGTTACCTAGTTTCTCTTGTAGGTACTTTGTTTATACCCCTTTATGGAGATTATCCTTGGTCTCAGTCAGTATAGAGGAAACTAATCTAGATTAATGTGCCTTTTGTCTATTTATTTGGAAATTAACTCTAGCTATGATTAAAACTCTTATTCTAGAACTAGTTGTAATTATTAATTGTAATTTGGTTATAATTTCCGTTTTTGGTTCCTAGTTTGCTTATTCCTTACTTTACTCATTGGCTCTCATCTCTAAGAAATCTCTAGATCCAAACTTTATAATCAGCAATCACTCTCATCCTTCTTGAACTTGGAAAGAACCCAACTCTGTTGCAAATCAAGCCAATTCAAAGGCTAACTTGTATTTATAAAGAGAAATCCCCAGAGCTATGCCCTCATAAGAAAATTCTGCTAAACGAAGTGTCACCTATGTTTTTCTATTGGCCCCATTGGTTTCTTGACATTAAAACAATTTTCTCTTGCTACACATGTTTAATAGTACTCTATCTCTAAAATAATCACGTTTGGATGACAAGTGTGCAATCATAACACATTTTTAGGGTTAGCCGTTGTATTTCCAATGTTCCCTTTTCCAATGGTGGGAAGTAACCACACCCACGACATTTACTAAACTTAGAGCAACCATAACCACAATACAAAGCAAATCAGACAAGTAGATTTTTGTTGTAGGGTGTAGTTTTTGTTTTGAGGCTTTAAGACGAGAATGTAAATGAAACTTCTGTGTAGCTTACTGTTGTTTTTAGATGAATGAGTTACTGATAAAGAAAGAAAGAAGGTATTTGTAGTTATAGATTAACCAAGAAAAGAATTTAAGCGACAGGAAAAATGAATGCAAACATACAAGAAATAACACAAGATTTACGTGGTAAAACCTTGATAGGGCGTCAAGGAAACATTCACGGGGCAAGAGATTGGAATCTCTATTCAATAAATAATGATTCTCCATATAATAGTTTGGGCATTACTCAGTTTTATATGAGCCTCCTCAGTTACATAACTGATGCTTCAATATAAAACTAACTTGTTAATAATTAATACATTTTACCCAAATTTACATAATTATTTGTCAAACTTCCAACAAACTCCACCTTGACAACAATTTTCCTAATACCTTGCCCATGCCCATTCATCATCTTTCTACAAGCCAAGAGAAGCCAAACACCATCGCAAATTCTCTACTATAACTGGCTTTCTGAATATGTTTGCACAATTCTCTCGCTTATGGACCTTTTGAAGAGCTACTTTTCCACCATCGATCACATGTCTCAGAAAATGATACCGTACATCAATGTGCTTGGTTCTACTATGATAAGCAGGATTTGTAGCCAAATGAATAGTACTTTGACTATCACAAAGTACATTCACTTTCTCCTGCGTCCTTCCAATCTCATCAAGTAGACCCTTTAACCAAATTTCTTCTTTACTGGCATCTGAAGTAGCTATATATTCTACTTCGGTAATGGACAATGGGACTGTCTCTTAAAGCTTTAACATCCAACTAATTGCTCCACCTGCAAGAGTAAAGACATAACCTGTAGTAGATCTTCTTTTGTCCAAATCACCTGCATAATCAACATCTAGATATTCGTAGACTGATCCTTCACTACCACTAAAGATGATGCAATGGTCACTTGTGCCTCTTAGATATCGAAGCACCCATTTCAGTACTCACCAATGTTCTTCACCTAGATTTTCCATGAACCTGCTGACAACTCCAATTGCATGTGAAATGTCAGGTCTTATAGATACCATCACATACATTAAGTTTCCTATAACATTTTCATATGGTAGATGAGACATATACTTCATCAGTTCTAGGACTCAAAACCGAAGAAATCTTAAAATGGGAAGTTAATGGAACATTAGCAGGTTTCACATTATTCATGCAGAACTTTTCAAGTACTTTCTCCACATACTTCTGTTTTGATAACCAAAGCTTACCATTTTTCCTGTCTCTGTGTATATCCATGCCTAAGATATGTTTTTCTGATCCAAGATCCTTCACATCAAACGTCCTAGAAAGCTGAGCCTTTAACCTGTTGATCTCTTCCATGCATTTGCTTGCAATAAGCATATTGTCAACATACAAAGCTAGGATAATGAATATACTATTGAAACTTTTGAAGTATACAAAATGATCATACTCACTTCTAATAAAGTTCTAGCTCACCATGAAGGAATCAAACTTCTTGTACCATTGTCTGGGAGACTGCCTCGGACCATACAACGATTTCCTGAGCTTGCAAACTAATATTCTATTGTGACCTTATACAAACCTTCTGGTTGTTCCATATATATCTCTTCATTCAAATCACCATGTAGAAAATTTGTTTTAACATCAAACTGTTCTAACTCAAGGTTAAGTAACACAGTTAGTGCCAACATAATACAAATAGAAACAAGTTCTACAATTGGAGAAAAAATCTCATGAAAGTTGATACCTTGAACCTGATAACATCTTTTTGCTACCAGTCTTGCCTTATACCTTTCGATACTTCCATTACCTTTCCGTTTCAGTTTGAAGACCCACTTGCATCCAACAACACTTCTCCCTTCAGGAAGTTCTACAAGATCCTAGGTATTTTTTTTGGCTAAGGAATCCATTTCTTCTTTCATAGCCATTTTCCATTTTACGCTATATGCATCATCTACTGCTTCCTGATAAGAAAAAGGTTCCCAATCTTCAATAATCAAAGCAAAAGATGAAGTATAATCTTCATACCTTTTGGGAGTTTTTCTTTCCCTTGTAGACCTTCTTAAAGTGACTGGTTGCTGAATTGATTCAGAAAATTGAACCAGTTCAGAAACTTCAACAGCTTCCGTTGTATCTTCAACACCCTTTTCTCCAGAAGTCTCTCCTTCCTTTTGACTGTCATCAAAAGGTCTAGCCTCCAACTAAACTTCTTGATTTGGCGATACCTGTTGCTGTTTAATTCTTTGAACATTTGATTTTAAAAGAGAATATTCATGAAATGTTGCATCTCTACTAATGACTGTCTTCCATAATGTAGGATCCCACAACCTGTATCCTTTCACTGCATAGTCATACCCAACAAAGACATAAAATTTTGATTTTTGATCTAATTTTGAACGCTGATTTTTTAAGAATAAGAGAATAAGCATCAGATCCAAATATCCTCAAATGTGAATAATCACAAGACTGACTTCTCCAAACTTCTTCAAGAATTTTAAAATTAATTGCTACTCAAGGTGATCTGTTAACTAAATAACAAGCAGTGGATACTGCTTCTGCCCACAACTCGTTTTGCAAGTTAGCATTGTTGATCATGCGTCTGGCTCTTTCCATAAGAGTTTGATTCATACGTTCAACAACATCATTTTGTTGAGGAGTATAAACAATAATTTTGTGTCTAATAATTCCTTCATCCATACAGTATTGTTCAAATTCTATTGAAGTGAATTCACTACCATTGTCGGATCTTAAACATTTAATTGATTTGCCTGTTCTTTTCTCTACCATTGCTTTAAATTGTTTAAAGAAATTGAATACCTCAGCTTTCCTTTTAGCATAAAAACCCAAACTTTATGGGAGAAATCATCAATATACGTTAAAAAATAAAGAGCACCTCCATATGATACAACAAGAGATGGTCCCCACATATTAGAATGAATATAGTCTAAAATATCTTTACTGTTATGATTTTCAGTTTTAAATTTCTGGTTATACTGCTTTCCATACACACAATGTTTACAAAAATCTAACTTTAAAGATTTCAGATCGGGAAGAGATTTATAGTTCATCAGTATCTGAAGACCCTTCTCACTCATATGACCCAATCACTGATGCCATAGACGAGTACCTGTTTCTTGTTTTTCTGACGCAACTGCTGCTTCACTGATCTGAGTACTTCCTTTGAGTCTGTAGAGATTTTCAACCTTTTCTGCTTTCATAACAACTAGGGTGCCTTTAAATACTTTCAGCACACCATTCTGACCTGTAAACTTATAACCATCCAAATACAACACTCACAAAGAAATCAAATTTTTCTTCAAATCAGGTACATGTCTAACACTATTTAATGTTCTAATTGTGTTATCATACATTTTAATTATGATATTTCCCATCCCAACATTCTTACATGATACACTATTACCCATAAACACAGAACTACCATTTACATTTTCATACGAAGTAAACCAATTTCTCTGTGGACACATGTGATGAGAAGCACCAGAGTCTAACAACCAACTTTCTAAACCCTGAAAGAAATTAAATTCAGGTGAAGTTTCATCTATCATACATAATTCTTTAGCAGATAAAACTTCATCTATCATACCTGAATTGACCTGATTCGCTTCCTTCTTCGGGTTATCAGATTCTTTTCGTTTCCAATAGTCTTTCTTCAGGTGTCCAATTTTATTGCAGTGCCAACATTTTTCCTTACACTTCTTTCCCTTCGATTTAGATCTGGAAGACCCCCTTGTTTTTTCTCCTCTTTCCTTTGACCATCCTCTAGCTATCATGGCTTCTGATGCAGCTATTTCAGTACTGGATTTCCTTCGTACTTCTTCAAACAAGAAAGCTCCCATGACTGATTAAAACTTCAAAGAATCAGTAGTGCTCAAGTTGATTGAAGTTACGAAGTGATCCCATGATTCAGGCAAAGAACACAGCAAGGTTATGGCTTTACCTTCTTACTGAATTTTAACTTCCATATCTATTAATTGGCATATAAGTGTATTAAAAACATTCAAATGTTCTGCAACTTTTGAACCCTCTTTCATTCGAAGACTGTACAATTGTCTTTTCAGATCAATTCTATTGGTTAACGACTTTGTCATATAGAGTTTTTCTAGTTTTTTTCCCATAAACATAAAGTTGTACTCTCTTCAACAATGTTGAAGAGAACTTCATCCGCCAGGCATAACTTGATGGTATTGAGAGCTCGAGCATCCAAGTCCTCCCAGCCCAAATTAGTCATGGTTGCAGGTTTCTTAGTTTCCCCATCCAATGCCTTGTGCAACCCTTATTGCACAAGAAGATCCCTAACTTTCAGTTTCCAAAGAGAAAAATTTCTCTTGCTGGTGAATTTCTCCAACTCGAATTTTGCATTCGACATCTTGGCCATTTTTTTTCCTCCTAGGGTTTTAGTCTTTTAACTAGGGTTAATTCCCCTTTGTTTCAAATAAAAAAAAAACAACCCTTCAACAGATTTTTCCAAGCAACCCTTCAACAGATTCTTTTTTCTTCAAATACCTTTGTTTTTCTTTCCTTCAATTTAATGAAAATTAAAAAACCCCTTTTTTTCCTTTCCTTCAATTTAAATACATCCACCCCTTTATTTTTCACAAGTTTTTGGAAAAAAAATTCTAAAACAAAATTTCTCTCAAACTTAACAAAAAATACCTAAATCCATATCTGTTTATCAGGCTCTGGCAGCACGCAAGGCAGAGGGTCTTCTCTAGTATGCACTTCAATGGAAAACCTCCCTTCTTCACGCAGAGAATACATGCACAAGCAGAGGGTTTGACAACAGCTTTCACGGCTTCCTCCCTTTCACGCAACAATGGCTCTGGCCTTTTTTTAATATGTGGCACTCATCGAAATTTGTCTTTTAGCACTCGACGATGGCTCTGCTTCGGTGTTGGAGAGACACAGGCTCTGGCTTCATGCATCCACTGGCTCTAGTCTTCACGCACCCACCATTTATCTCCATGACATCTCCTGAACCCTCCTTGACGTTGCCTTGTTGCCACATGCACGCAGCCTCTGGACAACACTCCTGGACTCTAGACTCAACTCACTCACTAAATTCAACTCGCTCTGATACCATTTGTTGTTTTTAGATGAATGAGTTACTGATCAAGAAATAAAGAAGGTATTTGCAGTTATAGATTAACCAAGAAAAGAATGTAACCAACAGGAAAACCGAATGCAAACATACAACAAATAACATAGGATTTACATGGTAACACCTTGACAGCGTGTCAAGGAAACATCCACGGGGCAAGGGATTGGAATCTCTATTCATTCAATAATGATTCTCCATACAATAGTTTGGGCATTCATCAGTTTTATAGGAGCCTCCTCAGTTACATAACTGATGCTTCGATATAAAACTAACTTGTTATTAATTAATACATTTTACCCAAATTTACATAATTAGTTGTCAAACTTCCAACACTTACTAGTCCTATGCTCCTGCAAAACACCAGCCAACTAAGATGAGATAAAAATCATCTCAATGTTGGTAAATTGTAATTACCAGGATGTACTACACAATGATTAGTTTCAATATTTTTCCTACCAAGAAATTAATGTCGTAATGTAGGTTATTGATTTATACCATAAAGTTTTAGGTTTCTAGTTAACTCATTCAAATTCCTAGAGCAGTTATGTTGGAGAAAAAAGTCGTGGGCACATAAAGTGAACCGCTTAGTGTGTTTTATAGTAAGTTACTCGGAAAAATTGAGAGACTTGTAAATCTCTTTAAAATTTCAAGTTTACAATGGTGAATGGAGTTGAAGTCTCCTGTTTCCATTTCAAAATGTTTTTATTGTCTTTATGAAGTATAATCCAAGGTATTTTCTTGCACTCACATTCTAAAAAAATTAGTTTTTTTACCTTACCATGCATTACTTTGTCTACTTTATTCTACTTTCTATTCTTACTGCGCATAATTTGTTGAGTTTTTAACTCTGTGTTTTTATTACAAGTAAAAACTTTTATTTCCCATACACGGCGGTCTCATAAGGTATTTCCTTTCTCTCAACTTTCACTTGGAATCAGAGCAGGGAACATTTAACAGTGAGCCAAGTCCAAGAAGAAAGGATTTAGCAACAGTCAGAGGTTGTTTGAAGGCAAAATCGCCAAAGTAATTTTTACCAACAAGGATAAAAAGAATTTAATAGTTAAAGATGGAAACACCAAGGACAAGCTTTACTAATACTCAAATACCTAACTTTAATAGTAAATATTATGACAATTGGACTATTACAATGAAGAATTTATTTTCTTCTTGAGATATTTGGAATTTAGTGGAAAATGGGTTCCAAGAACTAGCATATACAACAACATATAATGGTTTGACACAAGTAGAAAAATACATGTTGAGATACAGCATGAGACCATTTTTCTAAAGATTGCAGCAACAATAAAGTGTAAATAACAAGCTTGGGATATTATGGAGGTAGGCTATCAAGGTATGGAAAATGTGAAGACAACAAAACTACAAATGTTAAGAAAAGATTTTGAAACCATTTGCATGAAGGAGTCTGGCACAAAAGACTTATTTTTCGCACAAGTAATTGGATAGGTTGCTCAAATTAGGTCTCATGGTGAGACACTTGAAGAAAGGAGGATATTTGAGAAAAATTTAAGGAGTTTACCATCAAGATTTGACTGGATTGTTGTGGTCATAGAAGAGACAAAGCGTTTCTCAAAATTCTCAGTGGATGAGCTTCATGCATCACTAATTTCTCATGAACATAGGTTGGATAAAAGATCAAATACTTCAATGGACCATGCCTTCAAGACACAAGTCTCAATTGGTCAATGTAAAGGCAGAAGAAGATCAAATGCTAGATGAAGAGGAAAAATCCCATATAGAGGTGGAAGAGGCATCCCTTCAAGCTTAAGTGGAAGAGGAAGAGATCAAAATACATGTCAAAGTCCCATCCAAAATCAAGAACAAGGTGAAAGGTATGATAAATCTCAAGTTGAATGTCATTATTGTAAGAAGTATGGACATTATGAAAATGAATTTAGAAATAAGAAACATGATCTTAGTAATAAACAAAATGAAAATTTCACAAAAGAAAATCAAAACCAAGACAACATGTTTTTACCTTGCAATGTATCACAAGGGAAACAAAAAGATGTACGGTCTCTAGATTCAAGGTTTAGAAACCATATGTTAAGAAACATAGAAATTTTTTCTAATTTTAATGAAGGTGTAAAATCTGAAGTGACCTTAGGGACTGATAATAAAGTGTCATTGATGGGAAAAGGAAGATTCAATATTCTAACTAAGAAGGGGGAGAAGAAGTATATCTCAGATGTATATTTTGTTCCTTGATTAAAGAACAATTTGATAAGCATTGGATGATTCATGCAAAAGGGATCCAATGTATTTTTCAAGAATATAGAATGCACAATCTTGGAAAATTTTCCAAGAAAGTAGATAATTCTAAAAATTCAAATCACAAGTAACAAAATGCTTCCCCTCAAGATAAAAACAAATTTGAAGGAAGAAGGTGCACAAGCACAATTTTCAGTCAATTCACAAGAAGATGGAAGAAAGGGTGTAGGCGTCATAGAAACAAACTTTCAAGTAGACATTAGAGATGAAAATTGGTTATGGAATCTAAGATTTGAACATCTTAACTTAACTTCAGAGGTCTAAATTTGTTGCATAGGAAACACATGGTGAAGGGATTTCCACTCATAGAAAAACATGAAAAAATATGTGAAGGATGCATCTTGATCAAACAACATAGATATTCATTTCCAGTAGGAAAGTCAATAAGGGCAAAGGCACCCTTGGAAATTGTCCATTCATATTTATGTGGACCAATCGAAACACCATTCATTGGTTGGAACTAATGTTTTGTGACATTTATAGATGACTACACAAGGAAGACATGTGTCTACTTCTTAAGGTAGGAAAGTAAATTGTTTGAGCGCTTCCGTCAATACAAAGCTCTTGTTGAGAAGAAAAGTGAAAACTATATCAAAGTTTTGAGAATTGATGATTATGGAAATGGCAAGAAGTATGTTGAAGGAAAAGAGCTTTCCAAATGATGATTAGACTGAAGTTGTCTCCTACGCAACATAAATTATAAATAGGTGTCCAACAAAAAGTGTCAAGAGTCTGATTCTTGAAGAAGTATGGAGTGAACTCATATGAGAGTGTTTGGATGTGCGTCATATGGTCATGTCCTAGATGAATCGAGAAGGAAGTTGTACAACAAGAGGGGTAATGCATATTTGTTGGATATAGTGATAAATCCAAGGCATACAATCTCTACAATCCATTAACCAATAAGGTCATAATAAAAATAGATGTGAAATTCATAGAAGACGAAGCATGGGATGGAAGTCTGGAGAAGAAAATCAATGTAAAAGCAAGTATACCACAAGTAGACAAAGAGGATTTGACCGTAGCAAGAAATTCCTCAATGGTGAATCTTCTTACAACTATTCAAGCACAACATAATAGTCATCACTTGACACCGTCAACAAGCAATAGGAAATGTCGCATAGTCATGCAAATACTCTTCCAAGTGCACCACATGGACCCACAAGACCATCTTATCCAAGTGCATCATCAAGTGACATGGAAAGCCCATCTTCTACAAGCCTAAGAAGAAAACAATTCACAAACAGGTGAAATTCATGAGAAGAATGAAGTGACAATAGCGCATGTCTAGATTCTTTATTTTCATTCTTTTTTCATCTAGATGATCCAATTCATTTTGAAGATACAATGAAAGATGAAAAATGGGTAGCAACAATGGATGAAGAAATAGAGGCAACCAGAAGGAATGACACATGGGAGTTATTGGAACTTTTGGAAGCAAAATAATTCACAGGTGTCTAGTAGGTATATCAGACCAAGATAAATACTACATGAAAAATTGAAAGGCATAAAGCAAGGTTGGTTTTCAAAGGATACAAGCAGAAACCCAGAAGATATTATATAGAGATATTTGCACCAATGGCAAGGATGGAGACAATGTGGATAATGTTGCCAATTGTTGCACAACATAGATGGAAGTTATATCAAATGGACATGAAGTTAATGTTATTGAATTGATTGCGGAAAGAGGAAGTATATGTGGCACAACTACCTAGTTATGAGGTGAAAGAGCAATAATAAAAGGTGTATAGTTTGAAGAAAACTCTCTATGGGCTGAAGCAAGCACCACGTCCATGGTACAACAAGATATACGCTTATTTCATAGACAATGGTTTTGACAAATGTGATGGTCAACCTACTCTCTACATCAAAGAGAGTGATGATAAGATTCCTATTGTTGTTTTATATGTAAATGAATTTATTTTTATAGGTAGTGACGATCTCCTCATTTTTTATTTCAAAGACGTCATGAAAAAGAGGTTTGAAATGACAGATTTGGGGTTGTTACGATACTTTTTAGGAATACAAGTGAAACAAATAGAAAATAACATCTTTAATTCTCAAGAAAGATATGTTGCATACATTTTGAAGAGGTTTAATATGTTGGAGAACAACCTGGGGCTAACTCTAACTGTA
This sequence comes from Pinus tabuliformis, assembly GCA_031772625.1. Classification (NCBI taxonomy): domain Eukaryota; kingdom Viridiplantae; phylum Streptophyta; class Pinopsida; order Pinales; family Pinaceae; genus Pinus; species Pinus tabuliformis. Next base: position 756,557,374 of record CM062816.1, read on the forward strand.
ATCGGGTTGAAATTAACTAAATAATATTGTAGAATTGATGTCAATATGACACTATATAAAATCATAGTTGGCAGCATCATGTATTTGACAACAACTAGACTTGATATAATGTATGCAATGAGTTTGGTGTCAAGTTTCATGGAGACACCAAAAGGGACACGTTGGCAAGAGGCCAAGAGAACTCTAAGGTGATTTGAATTTTGTACAGTGCAACAAGTGATTTTAATCTAGTTGCCTACATTGACATTGATTGAGCAAGAAGTGTTCATGATAGAAAGAGTATGCAGGCTATGTTTTTCGTATGGGTTTGGGAGCCATTCCATCGGCTTGTAGAAGTAGACAATAGTGTCAATGTCTACAGTTGAAGCTAAATATCTCCAGCAACCGCAACATCATGTTAAGCAGTTTGGATGAGAATGATGTTGAAGGATGTATGGCAGGAACAAGAAGTAATGGTAACAATCTTCTGCAACAACTATTGGAGAAATTGTTTTGCAGCACTACAGGTGTCACAAATAGTTCTCAGACATCTTCAAAAAACCATTAACAAGGGAGAGCTTTTTCCATCTAAGATATTGTTTAGGGATTGTCAATGACCATAGTTACGGTGAAAGAGGAGTTTTGGAATTAATAACCTCCACTCCATTTACTAAAATGATAGCCAGCATAACCATAGTGCACAACAAATCAGGAACAGAGCGCAATTTTTGTGTTCAGGCTGTAGACGAGAAATTAATAGAGCCTTTTGTGCATCTAACCAGTCATTTCCTCCTGCAAAACACCAGTCCACTAAAATCAGATAAAAATCATCGGAGTGTTGGTAAAGGATGTTTTGCTCAACAATTGAATGTTCAAAATTTTAATTTTTTAATATGTGCCCCCATGCTTAGTTTTAATATTTGTCTTACGAAGAATTTAATGTAGTAATGTATGTTCTTGAGTTATGCCATGAAGTCTTAGTTTTCTAGTTAACTCTTTCGAATGCCTGGAGAAAGAATGGTGGAGAAAAAAGTGGTGGGCGTGTAAAACCAACTGGTTATTTTGTTTTACAATGAGTTACTGCTAAAAAAAACCAGAGACGTTTAAATCTCTCCAAAAATCAAAGTTTACAGTGTGAATAAAGCTAGAGCCTCTTGCTTCAATTTGTAAATGTTTTTATTGTATTTATTAATTATGATTTTACTGTATTTATGAAGTATAATCCAAAGTATTTTGTTGTGCTCAGATTCTAAAGGAACCAGTCTTTGAAGTCCTTCTTCATATTATCCTCTTTTTGTGCTTGTGTCAAAGTTTATATTTTGATGTATCTGCTGGTTATTGAAACACATTTTCCACCGAATCCACACAAAGTTTATATTTTGATGTATCTGCTGGTTATTGAAACACATTTTCCACCGAATCCTAATCATCTTGAGTCGAAAAAAATAAAACCTTCATTATAATAGCCCAATTGTCATAATTTTTACCATTAAACTCATGACCCAACTGTTCTGAGTTGTAAGCTTAAGTCATAGCACTTATCTCCCTCGTTGGCATAGTTGTTTTTAGCTAACTACAAGCCTCTTCCATTATTATAAATGGAAGACAATTTTGTGTATTTTTTATATCTCAAATAATATATTTGATACTACGACACAGTATCACAGTAGTGTTTCTTGTTGAATTTTGAGTTTCTTTAATGGAATATGGCAAATTTTTTAATCGAGATCTTGAGATCTACTTAAATAGTTTCAATGTGGTCGAAAGCACTGATGTGACATATATATCACATATGAGGTTGATCTACTATTTTGTTTCGGATTTAAGCAAAGTTAAGAGATTATTTCCAAAACTGGTCCTCCTTTATGTGATTGCTATTCTCATTCACCAAATGACATATCTGTGAAAATCGTCGATCCCAGGGAGGCTTCTATCACACATGTTTGAAGAAAGTAATTATCTTGGCTAGGTCGGAATAATGTCGAAATGGTGACTCTAAATAGATTTCTTAAATTGTGTTAATGTGCCTTTTTAGTTTGTGTTGTGAATTGGTGATTCAAATTATTTGAATTTAGATTATCCTAAAATCTGTTTATGTAGGATTATATAATATATTTATTGTCCAAACATTTTGATCAATGATAAATGATTTTATTCTTTATATCTCTCTGATTCTCTAATATGGTATCAGAGCCGGGTAGGGGTATCTAGTGAGCTTCAAATGTGAGAGCAATAGGGCCAAAATATGTGAGGGCTGTGCAATTGAGGAATGTGAAATATGTTGTTACTGAGATCTGTGAGGGTTTTGAGATCGAGGGCTATTACAACTTGTTTTATTTTTTTATGTTGATAAAAATTGCTAAACAGTAAGATGTTTGCAGTCGTTGTGTACAATCAAGGGTTTGTATGTAAATTTTTAAGGGTCTGTACGTAACAACAGTCGTCTTGAGAAGGCCGTGGAAGTATATATCCTCCAAAACCATCATAACTGTGAGGAGTCTATTGGCCAAAGTCATAGTGTTTAATTCATCTTGCCGGAGGGTGTGGATTACAATTAACTTGAAAGTGAATATTTCATTCACGGCCGTTGAAGTACATATCCTCCACAACCATCATAACTGTGAGGAGTCTATTGGCCAAAGTCATAGTGTTAAATTCATCTTGCCGGAGGGTGTGGATTACAATTAACTTGAAAGTGAATATTTTATTCACCACTATTCATGCCACCGTCCTGCATGAGTTGAAAAGCATGATTTGATTTTTAAATCAATCCCAGCCATATATTTGAGATTTATTTTTTATGGAGAAGTAAATTGGAGAAATAAGGAACCATGTCAAAGACTTTAATTCTTATCACGTATCTCTTTAAATTTGTTTTATTTTTGTTTTTAGCGAAAATTGCGGATGAGCATGGAGGTATAAGGGGTTGGAATTTTGGTGAAAAACATTTTAGGGTGGAAATTTTATTTTTATTTATAGATGAAAATTATTTTTATAGTTTTTATGGCGAAGAGAGTTAAAAAGGTGTGGGGTGTTTTTTGGGTGAGAGAATTTATTTGAAAGTTTTTTTTGGAAGCTAAATTGTGAAAAGAATAAATAATAAGTATTGATAATTCATATTGTTTTTTATTTGAAGTGATAATTTATTTTTAGATCATGTGCATTTAGTTTTGGATTTTGGTGAACTTGGGTGTAGATCTAGTGGATTTGGGGGTGCATTTTTTTGATTCGTGACATTTTTTTTTTTGTCATTTTGTGAATTTTGTTGAAACTTATTTCAATGAGTCCATGAGACTTGATCGAGAAAATGATTAAAATTGGAAATTGTGACCCATAGTGAGTGGGGCGGAGCCCAAACCCACTGCTACTATAGCCATTCCAGATTCGGAAAAAAGGTCAACAAAAGAAAAGGTCTTGCTATGGATGTTTGTTAAGGACAACATCATTCCTCATATTAGGAATCGTAAAACCTCCAAATAAACATGGGATCTTGTCAAAAGCTTGTATGAAACATATAATACCAACCAGATTTTGTTCTTGAAGACCAAGATTTTGCCAATTAAAATGGAGGACAATTAAAGTATAAGAAATTTCATTTCTCATGTCAAAGAGCTAAGTGATAAGTTAGGATACATTGGTGAAAAAGTGTCCAATAATAACTTGCTCACCATCCCATTAAACGGTTTAGTAAAATATTATCAAATTTTTGTTTCAAGTCTTTCAGCTGGAGAGAAGATTCCTACTTTTGATGAATTAACCAGTATTATTCTACAAGAGGAAGAGAGGATGAAGAACTTCAATTTGGGCTCAAACAATTCAAAGGTGGCATTGGTATCCAAGGGTAGGAAACCATGCAAAGAAAAGCCATGGGACACAAGCAAATGAGAAATTTATGGCACAATCAAAATTTCTAGTTCATGTTAAGAGAAACGATGATTGTTATTATTGTGAAAAACGTGGACATCATCCTAAATATTGCTATAAAAGAAAATACAATGACTCTAAACAGAGGAACAAGAGGCATAATGGGAATTTTGTGGACAAAGCCACCTCAATTAATGATGGATTTAAAAATATCATATTTTCTGTCTCTAATGCTCCATTGTTTGCTGAGGTTGCTGATGTGAATGCTTGGTTCATTGATTATGGTGCATCACTCCATATGTCTTGTAATAAAGACTGGTTTGATGAATATCATGAGAAAATTGATGGAACAAGTGTTTATCTAGGAGATAACAGATCCCTTAAAGTTCAAGGTTATGGAATAGGAGGTGTGATGTTTCCTAATGGACAAGAGAGGCAGATCTATGATGTGATGTATGTTCCTGGTATCAAAAATAATTTAATCTATGTTTCTACTATTTTTTATCAAGATCTAATGGTGGGATTTGTCAAATCACATTGCGTTGTTAAAGATATTGAGGACCTATACAAGGTTATTGCCACAGGTACAATTGGAGGCTTGTATAAGCTAGATGTGACCACGACAGGACATCAATCATTGACATCTACAACAATGTCAACAAAATATTTATGGCATCAAAGGTATGGACATTTAAATCACAATGATTTAATGCTACCTCAAAGAAAAACAATGGTTGAAGGTCTTTCTGTTATGAAGAATAATCATGTTGAATTTGAAGCATGTGCACTTGGCAAGCAACATAGAGAGGAATTTCTTGTACATGAAGAAAAAAGGAAAAGAGAAATACTTGAATTAATTCATACTGATGTATGTGAGCCTTTTCAAACTACATCTCTTGGAGGAGAATTTTACTTTCTTATTTTTGTTGATGATAGATCTAGACACACTAGGAAATACATCAAAATTATCATATCTGGTTAGGGGGAATACAAATCAAGACAATTTAATCAATATTGCAAAATTAATGGGATTTTACAACAATTGACAATTCCTCATACACAACAAAATGGATTTTCTGAGAGGAAAATCAAAACACTAGTGGAATGTGCACGAAGCATGCTTCAGGATAAAAATATATCTAAGGGTTTTTTGGTCTGAAGCCATTAATATTGTTGTTTACTTGAAAAATAGGAGTCCAATAAAATGTTTATATTTGGAAACACCTTTTGAAGCATTTTATGGATATAAACCAAAAGTGAATCATTTAAGATTTTTTGGATGCAAGGCATCTTCTCATATTCCAAAAGATGAAAGAAGAAAACTTGATATAAAATCAATTAAGTGCACATTCATTGGTTATTGTGATGATTAAAAAGCATAGAATTTGTTTGATCCCAGTTCACATAGATTTCTTGCAAGTAGGGATGTGGTGTTTCATGAAAATGAAGATGTAGGTGATAAAATGAATAATAAAAGTGTATGGCATGATACTAATTATTATGTCAAAATAGAAGAAAATGTTGAACATGTGCATGAACAAGTATAAAAACAGGTACAGGAATAGGTACAGGTTCAAGAAAAGGAAGCATCTAGCAGTCATGACACTCCAAGAAGAGAACAAGAGACTATATAAAGAAGAAATAATTATGAAAGAAGTAAAACTTCAAGGAGAACATCATGTCAAATTCAGCCGCCTATAAGGCATAAATATTATGGACAGATGTCGCATGTAATTAATGTTCTAGAACCATCAAGTTATGAAGAAGAAAAAGAATATAAAGAATGGAGAGATGCAATGGATAAGGAATACAACTCTATAATGAAGAATGGCACATGGGAATTAACAAATATGCCCAAAGATAAGGTTCCCATTGGATGCAAATGGTTGTTCAAACCAAAGTTGATAAATATAAATCTAGATTGGTTGCAAAAGGCTATTAAAAAAATAAGACATTGATTATCAATATACTTTTACAGATGTAGCTAAAGCTAATACAATTAAAATCATGATTGCATTAGCTACCTAATAAAATTGAAAAATGCATCTGTTAGATGTCAAATCTACTTTCTTGAATGGTGGATTAAAAGAACAAATTTATTTGGATCATCTTGAAGGGTTTGTAAAGCAAGGACAAGAGCATCTTGTTTGCAGGTTAAGGAAACATTCGTATGGTTTGAAACAAGAACCAAGATCTTGGTATGTGAAAATTGATTCATTCTTTTATGAAAATGGGTTTGTGAGAAGAAAAAGTGATCCTGACTTGTACATCAACAGAGATTAAGATGGGAATATTTCCTTTATACTTATATGTTCATGATGTTATCGTATCAGGAAGTGTATTCAATTTCATTGAAGAAATTAAAATTCAGTTGTCATGGTATTTGAAATGAAGGATCTTGGTGAATTGCATTATTGTTTAGGCCTTGAAATTTGGAGGGAATATTGTAAGATAATCATCAAACAAAAAAAATATGCAAACACAATCCTTGAAAGATTCCATATGTTTGAATGCCAATCAATGTCTACTCCTTCGGAACAGAATGCCAATTTGTATAGTGATGATGGATCTATAGAAGTGAATGAAACTTTTTATTGTCAATTGGTGGGAAGTTTAAACTACATCACCACTACCAGACTAGATATAGAGTGTTATGTTAGCACCCTTAGTCAATTTATGGTTTAGCCTTGTGAAAGCCATTGGAAAGTAGAAAATAAATTCCTTCGATATCTGAAGGGAACACTTTATTTTGCTATTTTGTATATTGATGGATTTGATGTTTATTTGGAAGGTTTTTCTGATTCAAGTTCGCCTGGAAATCGTGATGATACAAGATGAAGCCATGGATATGCATTCAATTTAGGATCAGGGATCATATCGTGGAGCAATAAGAAATAACCAACCGTTCCTTTGTCATCCCCAAAAGGAGAATACAAAACCTTGACCAACATAAGTTGTGAAGTTATTTTCTTAAGGAGGATTCTTGAAGATATTGGAGGAAAACAAAGAGGACTAGCAAACTTGAAATATAACAACAAGAGTTCCATGAAACTGGAAAATAATCTAGGTTATCATGCCAGAAAAAAAACATATTGAAGTCCAACATCATTTTGTAAGAGAAAAGATACAATCAAATGAGATTCATTTCATCTATTGTAATACAAGTGAGAATGTAGCTGACATCACTACCAAGACTAATGCAGAAATGAACTTTGAATGATTTAGACAACAACTAGGCATTATTGAAAATCCATTTCTCCATTAAGGGGTGATGTTGGAATAATGCCGAAATGGTGAATTCAGATAGATTTGTTGAGATGTGTTCTCGTAGTTAATGTTTTTAGTCTATCTTCCATGCATTGTGTCTTTGTATCTTATGTTGTGAGTTGGTGATTTGAATTATTTTCATATAGATTGTCCTAGAGTTTGTCTCCATGTGCCTATATAATGTATTCGTTTTCCAAGAAGTTTGATCAATGAGAAATGGTTTCATTCGTATTCATCTCTCTCATTCTCTAATAGACTTTATATCAACTTGTGTATTGTGCAAGATGTTTTTAGTTTTGTTCCCTCTGATAGATGGCTCAACCCTTTGGTCTTTTAACTCAATTCATTGCCTCAAGATTTTTGTGACAAAGAGATCTTGGATACCAAGTGACAATGATCTGTTTGGCGTGATCACCGTCTTGATCTCTTCTTAAACCTGAGATCAGAACCCCTTCCCAAATTCACAGGCAATCCTCTATGTCTCTCATAGCTTCCCATCCCCTCTACCAATCCATCTTTTGAAGCCCTCATCTTTCTAAAATCTCGACTCACTTCTCTAGTATTCTAGAACATTCTAATATCCTCGTCCACGAGCTGGGATGTCTTCTTAGTATATCATGAGTCACTCTTTCATGGTATGACGACTCAGACAAAGATTTCTGGTAATGAACTTAGTTTCCTCCTAGCCTGGACATATTGAGGATTCAATACAATCAAATGAAAGTAATTTCTGATGCCCAGTCACAACATCAGAGGGTTGAAAGGTTTCTCTTTTGGAGGTCGAAGGTGTAGTAAAGGTGAATATGGAGTAGGAGAAGCATCTTGTGTTTGTATGAGAGTAGCATGTAAATCCATCTTTGTCAAGGGTAAATGGTGTTTGTCACTCATTAATAGGATTATCAGATGAAGCAGTTGATCAGATATTGATACAGGACTTCAATGATAGCTCAAATTTCAAAGTGTTCGAAAGTGTGTCAAACCTGAACGACCAGATAGATCTCGTCCTCCTAATTCTGGTGCTATGAACGGTTCGAAAAACAGTCTCTGTATGAGGAAGTTATACCAAAAAGAAAAATTGTCCAATAACACTGAAATTTTGGAATTTTTTTCAAAAAATTTAACATAGAATATTCCAAGAATATTTCGGTTAGGCATACAATTGGACGGTGCCACATGGCAAGCCTGGAGGTTACCACGTGGCCCCAGGTTCATGAGTCTTTTAGCATGTTAAAAGGTTTTTGGAGGCGCAGAGGATCAATCCACGACCTCCCTTGTAACAGTGCAGTGCTCTACCAATACGCCACTGGGGGAAGACTTGTTATGAAGGTGGGCAGACCTATACATAAGTTTCAAACTTAAATTGGGCAGGGCACGTAGTGGGCCAGCCCCCATCCATGCGACCACCGTGCGAGAACCTAAGGCTTAAGCCCTACCCGCCGCGGATAACGCAAAGGTTAACGTTTAATGCGGTTGAACGTGGTCACGTATGCTAGAAACATAGGCCCGACTACAGTTAACTAACTGATTCATTAAAAGGTTAGTGCTAAATTTGAGGCGCCTAACCACCGCCCACAAACCCACTCACATGTAATAATTAACGCCCGATTAATGCGCGCTTAGACTGGTGGATTTTTATTAGAGCGCCAGATTTGGGCGGGTTTGCCGTAATTGGTGGCTTTAATTAGAGTCCATCTAAAGTTAGCTAGAGTCTTTCTAGGACCAACTCGCAGTTGGGAGTAAATGACCATAACTTTGGCTAGGAAAGTCCTTTTTGGACGAATTGTTTTTTGATTTCGAGTATTCAGATGATGTTGAAGCCATTGGCATAGGTTAGAGAGCAATCAGAGGTCGTTTGTAGGTGTATTTTCTCTGTGTAATTTCTAGGAGTCACTAGGGCCTAGTATTGTGGGAGCTGTATAGGGTTGTAGGTACCCATTAGGTGAGAACGAGTAGTCATTCCTCACTTATTTGAGCATTCAGAATCCATTTTTACAATCCATTTCACCTGTTAAGGCTTGTATTCAGCTATACAATCATTTTCAGCTTTTAATCAAATCAAGGGCATGCCCATTTGGGAGCCTTAGACCCAGCAGATGTAGCCCAGGAGGGGCGAACTACTTCGTCAACTTCTTTTGCATCTGTGGTGGAGTTATTTTTCAGAGCAAATCTATTTTAGTGTGTTAAATAGAAAACCAAAATAATTCCGCTATACTTAAATGGGTCATAAACAACTGATACTTTCATTTGTTTTTAACTACAAGACAAGTACATCATGTTAACATGTATATTTACTGAATTGAATACCTTGCTAAGCATTTCAAGTAGTTTCAAATTCAGATCAACAGTAGCAAAGATTCTTGAATCTGGTACACTACTACCTATTTGTGTTATGATGATAGAAATACCAAGCTTTGTTGCCTCTTGCAGGACTCAGATATGAGTGGTTTCAAGTTTTTGAAAAATAGGATTCAACAAAATTCAGAGAACCACTACCTTAGTTAATTTCTCCATTGCTAAGTTCTCAATTTCAGATTCTATCTCATGAAAATTACAAAGAATTAAATGGGTTTTCTCTAAATATTATTGTACTCAATCATTTCTAGTTAAGCATTAGGCTAGGTAGGGCTCTACTTACAAATATTAGACTTCGATGTGACCAGCTACAGAAACCATGTTAGGTGATCCCATTTCACCAATAATTTTGGGAGATATTAATTAAAATATTTTTAATGATAGTCATTTGGGAAAGGAATTTTTTTGGGTTGCATATACTACTCATATATGGTAAACAATTATTAAAGGTAACAATAGTAGGTCCATTATTAATTCATGGGATATCATAGAAAAGTTATTTAATTTTTTTTGAGTTTGTTGAATGAAGGATAGTGATAACACTTCATCAATCTATGTTGTAAACAATTTATTACAATGGGAAAAATATTGTAGGAACTTTAAAAAGAAAAACTTGTTGATCAACATCATAATGAGTTTTTTAACTAGTAGTCTATGGTTTGTGTATTGCAATAAAAGAATGAAAAACTCAAGAATCAATTTCATACTACTATGGTTGAGAAAATCAACAAGGTTGATGGTTTGGGGACATGAATGGAATTTTTTTCTAAAATATTGCAAATGATTTTTAGACAAAGGTTGACCTTTATAGTGAATTGGAGGAGGAATTTAAGGATATATGGCATTCAACAAATGTTGTCTTGAGGAAGGAAATTTGTATGCTACAGGAGAAAAATGCCTATAAAACTAGAGAGGTTTCTTATTTAAAAGTCTACATAGAATTCTTCATGAATAAGTTGTCCCTCTTCAAAAATAAAAAAAAATAAAAACTCTTTGATCAATATTAAACTAGATAATAAATCTTTGTTACCAAAATTGGCTCAGAAAAATAATATTATTTATGGTTTACAAGAGTGTAAATAAAACCTTGAGCAAGAAGATATTCGACTAAATATATTGAGAGGAAGGCCATTATCTTTAGCTAATAGGATCACCTTCATCCACCTTTCATGATGTTTTTGTGAAAACGTTGGTGTTGATGATTGTGACTCATTGCCTACTTTTATTACACCTATATTTGAAAAACAAACTATCCTTATTGGCTTGCCATTATTAGGTAAAAGCAGATATGCCAAAGGAATACTTGGTAAAAATAGATAGGGAATTTATATTCCCGTTGCACCTAAAATAAATACATCTAATGTAGGTCGTATGTATGCTATAGTTCATGCCTCACTCCTTGAATCTGATAGTGTAGAGCCCAGGAAGGTGTCAGTTATTGTAGATGGATTTTAGAATACATTGCTATATGAGAAACCCCCTATTGACTGTGTTGCATATATTGATGAGATGATTGATATATTTTCTGTAGATGATAATGTTTCTCCCTTTTCCAACACTCACTTTTTCAATGAACCAATTCTAGTGATTTGTACATTCGCGGATTTGATACTCTTACATGCCCCAAATAATTTGATGAATCCTACACATGAATAACTATAGGTGATGACCATCAAGGAACTATAATATTGAGGGAAATGGAATGGCTCCAAATTTTGACAACAAAATGACAAGGGACTATCATTAACCTCTTTGCAATAATATTTAATACATCTTAAATAAGAGAAACTTATTTTAGAAAATTACAAGTAAAAAATTGAATGGAGCCACCTTATCCATTGAGATGAACACATTATTCTTTGATGTTGATGAGTGCCTTTTTTTCTACTATAATTATTTTTTCAACTTATGCCCCATGGAATGGTGCAAGGAACTCTCCATCATCTTCACTCTTTGCTTTACATACTCTTCTACTAGATAAGTCATTTATGGGTTGAAGCTCTAGATATAGTTGCCAACACTTTGCTTCGTAATGTGTACTCAATTGGTAGTGGGAACCAAAATTATTGTTTTTTCTACATGGAATACTAGACATACTCCTCTCAATGTTATTCTAAGTTCATTATCAAAATGGGGAGGTTTTCTATCGATTCTTTCTATGAAACTATTTAAACTTATGGCATCTAGATTTCTTCTCCTAGTAATATGCCTCACAATGAACTTTCGTCCAAAAAAATGAGCATGCCTCTAAGTACTAATAATAAGAAATTTTATGGTCTTTCTTCCTATAGAAATGATAAAAAAATATATGTATTACCAAGTGCACACCAATTAATTTTATTTTATTCCCTCCATTAATTAGCTCACTACATTTTCTGATTGTAGGTGTAGGATGAGTCTTTTAACTCTTATAGTCATTGTCCTTCTATAATTTACCCCAATAAGGTGAGGTGGTAGTGGGATACAAACATCATGTATTGCTACTCTTTCTTTTATTGAGTGAGACATCTCCACCATGTCCTTTTCCTTTAGAATGATCATATATTTTATGGCCTTTCTCTCTCTCCCATCAAAACCCAAGACTCTTTGTTTGATCATATATTCAACTATGACGGGTATTAGGATTCCCTATCCTTTGTTACCATTCCCTTGTCCATCATATCTAATTTTTCTTAACAACTTTCATCCAATGCCTCTAATGTGCATTTATAATTCACCAATATGCCCATGATAAATTTATATGGAAGGTAAGATTACCAAAGTTGCCTCAATTGTAGTGTTGGCTTCAATGGCAAGTATGGGAAGTGGCTTTCCTCTTATCTGCTCTTCTAAAAATACTTGGAGGGTTGCCAATTCTTCCTCTTTCTCTACCAATTCTTGTGAAAATTGACTCATAATTTGGGTTCGAACATGTCCTCCTCGTAATTATCCAGCTAGATGACCTTATTTGCTAAGTGTATAATCTAAACTCTATTCTTGTCCAAATCTTCCATAAACTCTAGAGAGAGAGAGTCTTGTCATTCAACTCAAATTACTTATTATCAAGGACAATAGTCTTGTCAAAGTATCAAGGTTCTTCACCATTTCTCTCATCCTCTAGTTAAACGCTTCTACATGTGCATTCAAGTTTTTTTTCTCTTAATTAGGTTGAGTATTAATGATCTAATGGTGTTCTATATGATTTTTGTATACTTTACCCATGATAGTTATACAAGGTTCTTGTTACCACATCATGGTAAAGGAGTGTACTTTTTTTTCAGAGAGAAAATCCATATATGGCCGCAGCCTTCATGATTACAATATGGCCGAAGCCAGTGAGAATACGGCCGAAGCCAGCAGATACGGCCGAAGCCAAGCAGAATACGGTATACAGCCGAAGCCAAGCAGAATACGGACAAGCCGTCACAAATGCCGAAGGGGAGACCTCCGCAGGTTCGAACGCGGCTGAGGGGAGCGAAAGCCATCCGCCCCAGCCGTCTAATCATGCACGCTGGGTGCATGGTAAAGGAGTGTACTTATTTATACTTTATGATCTGAATGAGAGAATTATATCCTACTCACTTCACCAACACAAATTCTTAGTGAAAATCACTTTCGGTCTTTATTATTTATATGATGTCAATATCATTTACTTCAAAAAATAATTCTACAACTGTTATTCGTGATTGTAATTATGGCTGCATATTTCTTTACAAAGCTATTCTCTATACTACAAGAAAGGATGGTTATGTTTTCATCTTTGCAATGTTAAATCAAATACCAATACTTGTATAATAATTAGAGATAATTTGTGCCCTATCTATGTTGTGATAAAAATAAACCCTTTCTCAATAGACTCCACTCTAGCTTTTTGGATACTCTTCCTAGTGATCAAGGTTGTTATCTATGTAATGAAGGAAGAAACTATGATTATTATTCAAGTAGATAAAACGAGTAAAATGTGCAATCTCAATTATAGTAACAATAGACTCTATGGTTTCTCAACTTCAATTGTTTATGCTTTGTGTGAAAGTTTTGCATCAGTGACCAAATATTGAACTATTCTTACTAAGGTTGAGGACTATTTAATTAAGATCATTCTATTTCCAATAAATTCGCATTTCTTCTAATCTTACTACTCAAATGAAGCAGTAATGATGTATAATAATCTACGAGGTTCCTAACCTCATTTCACTACATTTGTTCCTATTGTCAATTTGCTCGCCTTGGAATGCTCTCATTTCCAACATCCATTGGAATGTAATCAATATTAACATGATTAGCCTAAAAAAAATATAAATGCACACATTTCTTTGCAATTAAGTATGAGGATGAGACAAAACCAAGAAAATGACAAACAACTTGTTAGTTAACACAACCCAAATTATCACTTACTCAAATTGTCCAACATTGATGGAGATTCCCCAAAAAAATTGTATGGCCTCCAATAAATGCAAGGAATCAGGTACAACCTACTTACACCTTTTACAATTTTCTAAAACCCATGTGAGGTCTAACTTGATAAGGTTAGTTTCAAGGAAACTTCTAGGAAGTGATCAAACAAAGTGAATAGTCTCTTTGGGATAGATCCAAAGAGTATGGCTTCTAAGAATGGTAATATTAAACATGAAAATTAGTTTTAGAATGTTAATATAATTACAAATTGTAACACACAGATTATGATGAACCCCTAATCTCAACTATTTCAGTGTAAAGGAAAGTACATATTTGTTAACTATTGATCTTTTTCATGATACTATTTGATAATGAAATTCTCAAGGAAAACCACTGAATTGTAACAATAATGGATTATCATACTAACAATGCCACTATGACATTTATCAATCAAACAATTGAACTACTATGTGCACCCTACAACTCTAATATACAAGAATATAGACAATAAAAACTCAACATATAAAATACCAACTATCCAGTAAACTAAATGTCAACTAAAGATGAAATAAAATGATAATAAGAATAGAGTATCTTACAATTGCATCTATTTACAATGGAATCTCTCAATGATACATATAGTTTATAATCCATAATATTATACAACAATTAAACACAACTAACTATTCAATTCAACATTTTAATATTCATTTAGTCATTTATACGAGAGTTAAAATAAAAATACACAACATACCACCATAACCCCATTAAAAATCAGAAGACAATAGAGGATTGGTCGTAAAATCCCAAATGTAAAACACAATAGTTAGTTAGTATTTACTTATAATATAATTCATGTGAAGTCTTTCAACAAATTATATAACTCCATCTGCCTTCTCCTAGCCAAAAGACCCTGTTAGGGTAATAATCCCAAAAAAAATTAAAAGTGATATAATAAAATGGATAACAAGATTCTTTCTTATTATTATTTTTTCTTATTTTTCTCTCTATTCCAATTTCACTAACAATATATTTGATTAACTTGTTTTTATAAATTAAATTTATTATTAAAAATATAATTTTAAATTTGAATTTATAAACAATTTACTTAATAATACTAAAATTTATCTATTATTTTTTATAAACTATTAAAATTATATGATAAGCATATAAAGAAAATATTTCGTTTCCTTTTACTTCTATCACCTCTATTTACCATACAAAAAAATTAAAATTAAAAACACGTTCTCAAAAGTTTGTGCAAATTTACATAAGGATGACCTTTCTATATACGGTGCGATGGAAAGAACAGTCTTAAAAACTCCAGAAGCTCTCTTAGTTTCATACCATGTAAAAGGTTATAAGAAATGTTGTCTTGAGCTGGCTGGAATAAATGTGCCTTCTAGTCATAATGCCAAACAACATAACACAAATTGTAAATTCATATAATGACACGAGGACTCTTCATCGAGACTACTAGGATTTTTTTATAAAATATACCGATTATCAATAGGTTGAACCAAATAATATTGTAATATATTCCACGCCCATACAACAATTCAAAGATTAACATTTTTCAACTAATTCATAATACCATTCATAATCCTTAATTAAAGTCTAACCTTAGTCGACTTATTAACAACACTCATGTGCACCATTCAATCAAAAGTAACCTCGGCTTAAGTTTTATTTGTGGTTTCGCATGGTAATTCAAATATATTTTTCAACTAACATTTTTGTTTACCTTAATCAATCTCAACTTCTTATTTACTTTCTCTCATTTCACGAAATCACATGGACTTATTTTATTCGTAGGAATTATGCTAAAAAGAGTTAGAAGGGTAATGATAACATACCCAAGTTATGTCATAGATATACATATATACTCATAATAATACCATTCATAATCCTTAATTAAAGTCTAACCTTAGTCGACTTATTAACAGCACTCATGTGCACCATTCAATCAAAAGTAACCTCGGCTTAAGTTTTATTTGTGGTTTCCCATGGTTAAAACCTAAAATGCCACCCTCGGGGCCTTCTGATTTTAGAAATCTTGGTAATATATTAACAGTGGGTCTACCGGTGATAAGTGGTCTAGGTGCCCACTTCACCTCACCCACGAGAAGAATGGGAACGAAATGATTCAGA
Organism: Pinus tabuliformis; assembly: GCA_031772625.1. Lineage (NCBI taxonomy): Eukaryota > Viridiplantae > Streptophyta > Pinopsida > Pinales > Pinaceae > Pinus > Pinus tabuliformis. Next base: position 756,573,361 of record CM062816.1, read on the forward strand.
TTGTTTTCGTCAATCCGACAGCCGACAGTTTCTCTCGTCGGTGGCTAGGATAACCAGCCCGCCCCCTCCTTTGACCTAGGCATCATTTTCACTCTGCATTTCTGTCGTCGGAGCTCTATATAACTGATAATGTTGGGTTTTTCCTTATCCTTGATTCATTGGAACATTAGCCATTGAATTTAGTGGGAAAAGGTGTTGGAATTTTCTGATAAATTCCATAACAGACAGACAAAAATCGCAGTCTGTTTTTACACAGAAAAACAGAAAATCGCTTGCTGGAAACGGTGTTTCAGCAACACAGTTTTTTTTTTCAGTTGCTGATGTTTCAGCAACGCTGATCGTCGTGTTTCAGCAACGTAAATTTTTGACGTCAAGTAATTTTTGAGTTACGGTGTAACAGCAACAGGAAAATAACTTGCGTTTATTAAAAGTAAACTAACTGTTACAGGAATTTCATAAGAGATTGTGCTTAAAAAAAAACGCTGCTGTTTTACACAAATAAGATCTGTGTTCTCTCTTAGTAAACAAACATAAAACAAATTACATACAAATCTGCACTGCTGTGCATTTTTTCCTTTCCGCTCTCTGCTACACTATTGCGTTTACACTGCTGTGCACTGTCGTGCCTTTCTGGAAGAATTTATCTTCACGCTGCTGCGTGCTCTTCTCTGCTATGTATCACTCTGCTGCTGTAGCTGCTAACCTCAAAACAGAACTGTTGTGCGGTATTTATATGCTGAAAGATATTTGATTAAAACAATAAAATATTACAAAATATCTTCTAATGTTTATCTCAGAATTTATTGCAGCAAGGCGGTGATGCCTTTATCAAAAAACAAGTCGGCTGTCTGCAGGGGAAATCAACTGAAACTTTAATGCATATTAATGTGCAGAAATATCAAAGGCGACTTGGCTGCACCGAACAGCCTGTAACATTTACTGCAAATCAGATTCCTGTGCAGCTGTTCATTGTTGCAGTTGGAATTAAATTCCAACACTCCCCCTTAATTTCAACTGCTGCATACCCAGACATTTTCTGAAATGATCAAAACCTTTCTTTGCTAATGGTTTTGTCAAGATGTCTGCAAGCTGATCCTCTGTTCTGCAGTGCTGCAAAACAATCTCACCATTGTTAACCAATTCACGTATGAAGTGATATTTGGTGTCTATGTGCTTTGTTCTTTTATGAAAAACAGAGTTTTTAGACAATGTTATTGCTGAGCTATTGTCACAGTAAATGGTTGTGCCATTTTCTTGTTCATGACACAAATCTTTGAGAACTCTTCTCAGCCATACTGCCTGGCATGCTGCTGCTGTTGCTGCCACATACTCTGCCTCTGCTGTTGACAAAGCCACAACTGGTTGCTTCTTGGAAGCCCATGAGATGGCTCCCGATCCCATATGAAACACATATCCTGATGCATTTTTCCTATCATCAACACTTCCAGCCCAATCACTGTCAGTGTAACCTGTCAACATGAAACTTTCAGAAGAGGAGTATAAAATACCAAACTCCTTCGTTCCATTCACATACCTTAGAATTCTCTTGGCTGCCTGCCAATGAGTCTCTTTCGGTCTTTCCATAAATCTGGAGATTAAACTCACAGCGTGCATAATGTCTGGCCTAGTTGCAGTCAAGTACATAAGGCTACCAACTATGCTCTTGTACAATTTTGGATCAAAATATTTGCTGCTCTCTTCTTTGGTTAATTTCAGCCCCACTACTGTTGGAGTCACAGCAGCCTTGCTGTTCTGCATGTTAAATCTCTTCAAAACAGCTTCTACATATTTATCTTGAGAAATGAAAACACCATTTTCACTTTGGTCTACTTCAATTCCAAGAAAATATCTTAAGAAGCCTAAGTCAGTGATTTCAAATTCACTCTTCATGACTACTTTAAAATCAGCAATGAGAGAAGCATCATTGCTAGTAAAAATCAGATCATCTACATATAAAACAACAATAATAATCTTACCGTCATTCTGCTTTATGTAGAGTGTGGGTTCACCATCACACTTAGCAAACCCATTCTCAATCAGATAAGCATCAATTCTGCTGTAACATGCTCTTGGAGCTTGCTTCAGCCCATAAAGAGCCTTCTTCAGTTTACAAACTTTATGCTCTTGTCCTTCAACTTCATAGCCCGGAGGTTGATCAACATAAACCTCTTCTTTTAACACTCCATTCAGGAATGCAGATTTAACATCCATCTGATAAATCTTCCATTTGTGTTGTGCTGCAATAGACAACATTGTTCTGACTATTTCCATCCTTGCTACTGGTGCAAAGGTTTCATCATAGTCTCTGCCTTGTTGCTGCTTGTAGCCTTTCACAACAAGTCTTGCTTTGTGCCTATCAATCTTACCTTCAGCATTGCTCTTGGTCTTATAAACCCACTTAACTCCAATGGCATCCTTGCCTTCAGGGAGGTCCACTAACTCCCATCTTTTACTCTTCTCAATTGCACCAATTTCTTCATTCATTGCTTCAATCCATTTATCTTCATTTACAGCATCTTCAAAATGGATTGGGTCATCAATATGACAATACAAAGAAAATAATGAATTCAGACCGGTATTGTTACTTACCTCTCCTTGTTCATAAATCTCATTCATATTTCTGAATCTTGGTCTTCTTGGTGTGCTTGGAGTTCCATCTGAACTTGAGGGTGTATTTGATCCCTGTGGTGTTTCAGCAGTAGCTGTTTGTGGTGTAACAACAACTGTTCTTCCTTGACTTCTCAAGGCTGTTCGGATTCCAGCTTGTGGTGTGGTTTGTTGTACTTGCTGTGGTGTAGGAGGAGCCACCAAGGAAGGATTATTTGCTTCTGTCCCTTCCTCTTCTTCTTCATGAGACACTATTGTCTTCACATTCACTGTTTTTTCCAAGCTTCCATCCCAAGCTTCATCTTCAATGAACTGCACATCTCTGCTTATTATTAATTTCTTGGTGGATGGATTATAGAGTTTGTATGCTTTTGACTCATCACAATAGCCAATAAAGACACACTTCTCCCCCTTACTATCAAGCTTTTTTCTTAGCTGATCTGGTACATGTGCATATGCCACACAACCGAATACTCTCATGTGAGTGACAGTTTGCTTTTGACCACTCCATGCCTCTTCTGGTATTCTGTTCATGACAGCTTTAGTTGGGCATCTATTCAAGATGTAAACTGCGCAAGTAACAGCTTCTGCCCAATACTCATACGGCAAGTGTTTTGCCTTCAACATACTTCTGACCACGTCAAGAATGGTCCTATTCTTTCTTTCAACAACACCGTTTTTCTGAGGTGTATACCTTGTTGTGAACTGCTTTTGTATGCTATTCTCTCTGCAAAAACGCAGAAATTCTTGGGAGATGTACTCTCCTCCTCTATCTGTTCTGAGCACTTTGATATAATGCCCACTCTGCTTTTCAACAAGAGTTTTGAAGTGGCAGAATTTCTCAAACACTTCACTCTTCTGTTTCAGCATATACACCCATGTCTTTCTGGTGTAATCATCAATAAAAGTTAAAACATATCTATTTCCAGCAAATGATGGTATTTGCATCGGTCCACACACATCAGAGTGAATAATTTCCAAGGGTGCTTTTGCCCTTATACTCTTTCCTGTTGGAAAGCTTTCTTTATGTTGCTTGCCCAAGATGCAGCCTTCACAAAGGCTGTCCGGTTTCTCAATCAACGGCAATCCCTTGACCATGCCCTTTCTATGCAACAGATTCAGGCCTCCGAAATTGAGATGTCCAAATCTCAAATGCCACAACCAATTCACATCTTTCACCTGTTCTTGAAAGACTTCTTGTGTTACAGCCGCAATAGTTCTGTCTTCCTTCAAATCTGCCCTGAGTTTGAGAGGAAACATTCTATTGCTAGTCATCTGCACCTGTGCAATGATCTTCTTACTTGGAGGTATGTCTCTGATAGTACACAAATCATCTTTGAAGAACACGTTGTAACCTTTGTTCATGAGCTGTCCAATGCTCAAAAGATTACATTTCAGACCAGGTACATAGTATACAGCTTGCACAGTCATCTGTTCTCCATTTTTTGCTCGGATATTGACACTGCCCTTACCCTTGACAGTTATCTTATCATCAGTCCCTATTGTTACCTCAGATTTCACATTTTCATCCAGATTGGCAAACATTGCAATATTTCCAGTCATGTGATTACTACAACCTGAGTCTAAGAACCAAAAATCATCTTGTTTGTCTTGTGCTATGTTACATGTTAACAGCACATTCTTTGAGTTCTTATCTTCTTCATTTGCAAAATTAACATTCTGCCTATTGTTCATGTCATTTTGTTTTTTCTTGCATTCATTGGCATAGTGCCCAAATTTTTTACAATAATGACATTGGACTTGGGATTTGTCATACCTTTGTCCATGAGCTTGCTGTTTGCTTGAACCTTCAGCTTGGTTCTGATTGCAACTCCTTCTGCTTGTGCTAGCAGGGTAATTTCTGCCTCTGTTTTGGCTTCTTCCACGACCTCTGTAATTTGCTCTGCCTCCACCTCTTCTTTGGCCAAAAGACATCTGAGTCTTGAATACTTGCTCAAAAGAGGAATTTGTTCCTCTACTCAGTCTGTGTTCATGAGACAACAGAGAAGCACTCAGCTCATCTACCGTGAACTGTGAGAGATCTTTTGTTTCTTCTATTGCCACCACAATAGATTCAAACCTTGAGGGTAAACATCTCAAGATTTTCTCTACAACCCTTCTATCTTCAAGAATCTCACCATGAGATCTTATCTGGGTTATCAAGCCAATAACCTGGGTGAAGAATGAATCTATTGTATCAGATTCCTTCATGCTGAGATTTTCAAAGTCTCTCCTCAACATCTGCAACTTTGCAGTCTTCACCTTCTCCATGCCTTGGTAGGCAGTTTGGAGAATATCCCATGCCTCCTTAGATTTTGTTGCTGCTGCAATCCGCGGAAAAACACTTTCATGTACTGATTGGAAGAGGAAAAAGAGGGCTTTGGCATCCTTCTTCTTGTCACTCTTCAACTGGTCTCTTTCTGCTGCTGTCAAAGCAGCCAACGCTGTTGCATCTGCAGGTTCAGCATACCCTGTTTCAACCAGCTCCCATAGTCCTTGAGAAGCAAACAATGCTTTCATTGTTATGGACCAATAACTGTGATTTTTCCCATTAAACTGAGGTAGTTGGGGATTTGTCAAACCTGTTCCAGCATCTGCCATCTTAACCTGTACTGGTAAAGAAAAGATACTGACTGTATTTTGAAAAACAAGCAAAAACTTTCTCTGCTAGAAAAATCTGCTTAACAAACTTCTTACAGCTCCTACAGTGAAAAACAATCTCTGTTTTTGACTCACTGAGTGCCTAGACTAGCTCTGATACCATGCTGGAATTTTCTGATAAATTCCATAACAGACAGACAAAAATCGCACTCTGTTTTTACACAGAAAAACAGAAAATCGCTTGCTGGAAACGGTGTTTCAGCAACACAGTTTTTTTTTTTCAGTTGCTGAAACAGGTGTTTCAGCAACGCTGATCGTCGTGTTTCAGCAACGTAAATTTTTTACGTCAAGTAATTTTTGAGTTACGGTGTAACAGCAACAGGAAAATAACTTGCGTTTATTAAAAGTAAACTAACTGTTACAGGATTTTCATAAGAGATTGTGCTTAAAAAAAACGCTGCTGTTTTACACAAATAAGATCTGTGTTCTCTCTTAGTAAACAAACATAAAACAAATTACATACAAATCTGCAGTGCTGTGCATTTTTGCCTTTCCGCTCTCTGCTACACTGTTGCGTTTACACTGCTGTGCACTGCCGTGCCTTTCTGGAAGAATTTATTTTCACGCTGCTGCGTGCTCTTCTCTGCTGTGTATCACTCTGCTGCTGTAGCTGCTAACCTCAAAACAGAACTGCTGTGCGGTATTTATATGCTGAGAGATATTTGATTAAAATAATAAAATATTACAAAATATCTTCTAATGTTTATCTCAGAATTTATTGCAGCAAGGCGGTGATGCCTTTATCAAAAAACAAGTCGGCTGTCTGCAGGGGAAATCAACTGAAACTTTAATGCATATTAATGTGCAGAAATATCAAAGGCGACTTGGCTGCACCGAACAGCCTGTAACATTTACTGCAAATCAGATTCCTGTGCAACTGTTCATTGTTGCAGTTGGAATTAAATTCCAACAAAAGGACGGTCAAGCTTGGCCCATTACTCACTCTTTAGTTACAATAATGTTTTGAAGCTTTCACCTGATGGGATGTCAGCTCTATGACAGGTATGGTGACTTGATTCATTGGAACATTAGCCATTGAATTTAGTGGGAAAAGGATTGTCAAGCTTCGGCCATTACTCACTCTTTAGTTACCTTGATGTTTTTAAGCTTTCAACTGATTGATTTATAGAGGTTCACGTTTTTTATTTGCTCTCAGCTTGCTACATAAGGTTTCCTTATTTATAGCCTGTTAACAATTTTATATTTCTTTTTGAGTTTTTATCATAAAATTTGGGTTTTTCATAAAGGCTCAGCTTTATTTCTCAGAGGTAAGAATTTATTGATTGTTTTTATTTCGAGGGAGAGGATAAACCGTACCTTTATAATATATTTCCTCAATTTCTTAAATTAAGGCATTTTAGGTTTGGGATCGTAACCACAACATTTCTATGGAAATTGCAAGGTTCTGGTAGCGTATGACCTCCGTGTCCTCCTCAATTCTTCTCAACCGTAAGTGAACCAATTAATATTTTGATTATCATCGTTTATAACTACCGAGTTTACCCTTATTCTGTATTTGTAAGGTTGGAGTTTTGCCAGTTACCCTTTTTCCTCTAATCGGAGTGCCATATACATTATTTGTTTAACCGTTTAGCTCGTGTTCTCGTGCTCCTTTTTAAAAAATTTAAACCTTGGGCGAGTCATACCCTCTAAAGAAATCTTTTGAATTTCTGCGGGCTACCTGCAACAGCGTTGGCTGCGGCTTAGGGCAGATTTCTCCTTTGCACGCTCTCTTCGGACTTTGTTAGAAAAGTGGATAAGTCAAAACATGAATTGATACATAAAACACAGGACATAAAACACAGGACATGTGGCTTTTGATCACATAAAATTTGACTTTTACAATGAATCTGGTGAAGAGTATTTATACTTTTTCAACTAGCTACTTCCCTAACATATTTCGACATGTATCCATATGCAACCACACATTAAAAGTAGTCTATCACTTAAACTGATTTGAGTCAACAATCAATCACTCAATCAACTGACTCTCTATGTTTAACCAAAATCCACATACCAGAATAATTACAATTTCCAACCATAAACTCTGGTAAAAAATTCTCATTTTTTATTGTACTTGTCTGGGTTACATAAACTCTGGTAAAAAATTTTCATTTTTTATTGTACTTATCTGGGTTACATGAACGGACAAAATTAGTGTTTTGTCATAGCACTGTGACTTTTGGCTACTGTAACATCTCTCAGGAAATTTATGCAGGGCATACCTTTTTCCATGTTTTACTTCTAAATAACTTCCAGTTATTCAAGACTTTATTCTTTCTTCTAATTGGTTATCTGTTATAGGTATTTCTTCAAAAATGGAGAAATTAGGCTCGGACCTGGCCAAATGTTCCATTACTCGTGGATGCACATAATAGTTATTTGGGTTGTTTGTTCACCAGAGTCGGGTTTCGGGACCACATTTACTATACTCTTATTTTAAAGACTTTCTTATTTTATTTTACTATTCAGGCATATCATGACCATTAGTTCGAGGATAAACATAAACTAAAACTATATATGTGTGTATAATGTATATTTCTTCCAGTGCCCTACAATGCCTTTAAATTTAAATTTAAATAAAATGTGATTTTTCTTTTATTTTTTCGCTCGTAAAGAACCAAATATGTTAGTGTTAATTTGTTCTTATTAGAATTTTTTTTTTTTAACACAATAGGTAGTTATTTTTGAATGTGTTTTATACTTAACGTGATTTTATATCAAACATTTCTCTTATATGCTTTGCACATTATTTTTGACGGTTGGTTACTCTTGTAATATTGATTCTCCTATATATACAGAGTCGTAATGCATAGAAAGTAGACTTCAAGATTCTTAGTTTTCGGTTTACGAGACTTCTATGCATATAAGTAGTTAGTTATTTGTGAATGTGTTTTATACTTAACGTGATTTTATATCAAACATTTCCCTTATATGCTTTACATATTATTTTTGACGGTTTGTTACTTTTGTAATATTGACTCTCCTATATATATAGAGTCCTAATGCATAGAAAGTAGATTTCAAGATTCTTGGTTTTCGGGTTATCACCCTTCTATGTTTTTAATGACTTTGTCACTCGGTAGGGAATGCATGTTCATTGAAGGGTAACTCACGTGCCTAATCTTAGTGTTAACCCATAAATGTGTTGTTTCTTTTCTTAAATGTCTGTTTATATATTATATAAACCTTTCTTGAATAATGTATATGGAAAAATCACCTGGTTAACCCTAAAGTTTTGTACATATTCACTTCCATAGAGTTAATTATTACAGTTAACCATTTTATTTTAGAGCTACAGACCTACCTCCAATAGATACTTACAATTACTTCTACCTACTACTTAGACATAAAAACAAATCTTAGTATATACAATCTCAACATAATATAACAAATAACATGATTACTTGTCAAATCCCCGAAAAGACCATAATAGATTCCACGCTACTAACGAGGATTTCCTCGTGATTTTATTGAAGAATTTATTTTATAAGAATTTATTTTATTTATACATATATATGGGTTATATTTTTGGGCCAAATGTGGCAATGAAATTTCAAGTATTTTCTATTTTATGGAATTAAAGTCCTCAAAATAAATATAAACATTCTGAATTTTGATTTAGAGTAAAAATATAATATGTTGGGAATTATGTTGTAGTATTGACATTAAATGCAATACTTGCCTTTCAAATTTTTGCACATCTTTGTAGGTATGTGTGTGTTCTCTTAGCATAACTTAGTATAAAATGTGTAATTATATATATATATATATATATAAAAGCATTATGTACAAATATAGAGCTAATTTTTTCATATTAAAAAGATATTTTTTTTATGAAAAATAATATGTTTTCTTATTTTTGGAAGTTGACAACTACATTTTGGAGACATGTGTTGAGGTAAAAAAAAATCAACTCTTTAAATAAATTGAGAAACCAATAATAACATTTTGAAGAGGACTCATAAACAAATATAGTGGCATTTTTTGAAATTTTTTAGTTATATATAATTTATGTTATTGATTTTTTATTCAACGCCTTTGAATTTGTCCAAAAAAAAATATCAAAGATTATGTTTAAAACAAAATAGATTAAAAATATAATATGAATTGGAAAGTGTCAAACATGTATGTCATTGGATAGAGGTCTCTTTCACGAATCCAACATGATCAACTCCACCAGTTAAGAACAAATTGTGCCCTAAATTTGCTAGGGTACAAAATGGGGTTATAGAGAAATCTGCAAAATGGGTGCTAAAGTTTTGATTTTTAGGACCTTAGGAGCTCAATCAATTGCTTGATTTCGAAATTAAAATAGCTCGACAAGCGTTAAAGAAACCGTCGATCAATTAAAAAATTATCCCACAACAATCACTTGACAACTTTATTAGTACCATTTAAGTAAAATGTTACGGCTTAGTAGCTTGATCGAGCCTATAGCTCGATCAAGAATATGTTATCAATTGTGAGAGAGAGAGAGAGAGATTAAATTAAAATGTATAAATATAACATCAAACATCCATTCATAGAGAAATATCAGTGTGTGAAATTTACACAAGAATTCACAACAAACATGGGAAACTAGAAAATTGGATCTAGAAAAGGAACAAAATTACCAATGAAAAAATATGAGAAAGGATGAGAAAAAGAAGACAAACATAGAGAGAACAATAATATCATGAAATTTAGGAAATTCATGCAAATATATGGAATTCAAGTTGTCTCACTTCTCATATTACATGCTTCATATTGTGTGCATTAGGAAATATGATTAAAAACAAGAAACACATACAAAATGACACAATAAAATTAAGATAAAATAAGAATTAAAAGTAATACCATATAGTTAAAAAATGATATGTAACAACAAATAAAGAAAACCACTTGAAACCATGGTTTATTGGAATTTTATGAAATCGTTTGAAATCATGAAAATTATGAACCACCATTGAATTTTAATGGTTTAAGATAACCCAAAAAAACTAAGGATGTGATTTAACTAAAGGAAACCATTGTAACATATTTTCCATATATTATTTTCATGAATTACAATTCATGTCAATTTATTTAGAAGAGGGATTAACAAAATTGGTTGTCACATAGGTGCAACAAAACCTATAAATATTAGTTTGATTAATGCTTGATATCTTTGTAACAGCCAAAAGAGAGAAAATGTGTCAAGATGTAGAAGGAGAAACAATATCCTTCCTTTCAATGTGCATGTTAAAAATACATTCTTTGTTAAACATATATAACAACACTAAATTTCTGTTACATCCATCGTCATATATAACATTCAGCGGTTCCTTGAATCTTAAATGATGATCCCTACCTTTATAAGCCTCAAAAGTTTCTTCTTTCAATTCTCACATGAAGGTTATGAAAAAAATTAAAGAGAACAAGTTTTTTCAAGACATACAAAGTGTAGTGAAGATTTGTTCTTGCACAAAAAAGAGTGTATTGCTATATATAACTCTAATGATCTATGGAAGGTTCATGTTATTAATTAATATTAAATTCATAAATAATAGATGAAAAAGAAATAAATTAGAATGCACATATTGATGATATGATAGAAATGTTTACAATGTCAATCATCTTAGACCATGGTAATCTAATGTCACTTAAATTCATCTAGTTGTTTCTCAACATGTAATCATAATCATTAAATATGTTGCAAAGTATGGTTCAAAAATAAAACAGAGTTCCTTATTTTAGACTTTGTCAATATTTGATGAAAATAATTGAAAACATAAAAGGAATTGGATAATTATCTTGGCACATGTATAGAAAAGGTTCCTTATAGAAACACCTGGTTTTTTAAATCCTCTTACCCCTCCTTGTGCCATACTTTATTGTTGTGCTGAAATTTCCATGTACATTCTTCCATAACAATACTCAAATAATTTGTTCCCCTCTTCACTACAAATGATAACAATGTACATTCATTTTTTATAAGATCTTGAAGCATCTTCCTTGTCAATAATTCCATTGACCTTCTCATACTTCTCATCACACATTTCTTCCACTTTATTTTGGAATTGTGAAATTCTATCTAATTATGCTAAGTTCTTCCTTTAAGAAAGTTCTTCCTTTAAGATGCTAAATGATATGGTTCTTTTAATGAACAAAACATTTTCAAACACATTTGATCTTGAATAGTAGGCTTTCAAATATTAACTTACTTAAAATCTAGTTGAATAGGTTCCATATTGTATCATGGAGTGTGTATGTTTGTATGTATTGTATAGTTTTTTAGTCACAAATTACCTTGTATTTGATTAAATTTGTATAAATCTAAAGATATAGATTGTTTTTTCTCCCATGAAACAAACTTGGCCCTTCAATTTGGTAATCACTAGCTTGTTTTTCAAGAATATCTCATTCTCTCAAATTCAAAAGATTCACCACATCATTAACTTAGTAATAATTCCCTCCGAAAAATGTATTTAGACATATTATATAAGAATTTTGCTCATAATTTTTATTAGTATTTAGTTCAAACCTTGAAAATTATTATACAATATCTTTTAAGAAGAGTCTTTCAGTGGAAATCACATAAGAGAAAGTTTTGACCGACGCGTTTCAAACTAGCAAGTGTGGTTCATCATCAGGACCACATGAAGAGACAGACCATGGAAAAGACTTAAATAGAGAGCCATGTAGAGACCAAAACTTCAAGTAACGGCTATATTTGAACAATAGTATTTAAATTATGATATTAATTTATTAATATATAGCTATTACTTATTAATAATTTTAATAAACTAATAAACTAATAGCGTAATTTAAATATTATTTTTTAAAAACTATCCGTTTAATATTTTAATATATTAATAAATTAATATCATAATTTAAATATTATTGTTCAAATATAGCACTTACATAAAATTTTAGCCTCTACATGGCTCTCTATTTAAGTCGTTGCCATGGTTTGTCTCTTCATCTAGTCGTGATGATGAACCACACTTGTTGGTTTGAAACACATCGGCCAAAAATTTCTCTTATGTGATTTCTACCGAAAGGCTTTGCTTAATTCATTACTAATGAGAGAAGCCTGAATACAAAAAATCAATATCTTCTTCATCAACTTTGCTAGATCTTAATACTCTTTTGATTTTTGAGCCACGCTCTTGGGCTTCTTTAGTAAAGTCTCCAATTTTTCTTTTTTATTCGTAACACCTATTCCTTTTTAATCACTTATATATATATATATATATATATATATATATATATATATATATATATATATATCATTCTCTTCTCACAATCCATTTTACTTGACATTGGAATTAAATTAATTGAAATGTTTGGTAAATGAGATATAAACAAAAATATAATACCATTTGTAATGAACCTCCTTAGCCTACCTAGAAATTTCACCCATAGGCTCCATTTTATTAAAGATTAGCTGAGTTTTCTTTTAGTGTGTATATATATATATATATATCTATATATATATTTAATTCTCTTCTCACAATCCATTTTACTTGACATTGGAATTAAATTAATTGAAATGTTTGGTAAATGAGATATAAACAAAAATATAATACCATCTGTAATGAACCTCCTTAGCCTACCTAGAAATTTCACCCATAGGCTCCATTTTATTAAAGATTAGCTCAGTTTTCTTTTAGTGTGTGTGTGTGTGTATATATATATATATATATATATATATATATATTTCATTCTCTTCTCACAATCCATATATATATATATATATATATATAGATATATATTTCATTCTCTTCTCACAATCCATTTCACTTGACATTGGAATTAAATTAATTGAAATGTTTGGTAAATGAGATATAAACAAAAATATAATACCATCTGTAATTAACCTCCTTAGCCTACCTAGAAATTTCACCCATAGGCTCCATTTTATTAAATATTAGCTCAGTTTTCTTTTAGTTGCCCTCACAAGTGTATTAACTCAATCATTGCAAATACAATGATTACAGTACTCTTTCTATTAGCCCTTAGTCATTAAGATGCAACTAGGACAAGGGTTAATTTATTGCATACAGTTATTAGAACTCTTTCATATCCCTATCTCATCTGGAAAAGCTCATCTTTATCTCCCATGATTCTTTTCCACATAAAATCTTGATTTTATCTCCCGCAAAGCTTTTATGTTCAATGGATCTTTATCTCCCATCCATCTGATGGATATCCAATCCATCCGAGCTTATCTAGAATCCCATCTAGAAGCTTATCATGAAAGATTCATCTCTATCCCATTCCTCATGGGATTTGGCAAGCATCTCCTCTCTCTTCGTGCTCCACCCTCCAAGTCATTTATTTTATTAATTTATTTAATAATACATTTGCTTTTCATATTACATATCACTTAGCTTTCCTCAGCTTAGGTGTAGAATAGTTTAACTGTTATGAAACCAGCTCACAAAAAGATAGAAAAGAGAGATCCACGCCTTAGAATTCAGCCTCTTCGAGGGGGCAACCTCCTTTACATTACATAAATGAACAATTCTTGGATGATACAAATGAAAAACCTCCTTTCTATATATAGGAGTCTAAGGGTCCCAATATAATCAAAGCCTACCTAACAATAATATTATAGGGCACAACAATAACAATAGTGGGATTCTATGTGGCACAATAGTAACAATATGGGCACTACATGGGTACAACAATATAAATAAGGGGTATAACTACAATAGTAATGGGGTAATCACTAGTATTATAGGGACCCAACATGCCCCTCTCCTTCAAAAAAGTGTTGTCCTCAACGCTTGAGTAGTTCTGGATACTTCTGCATAAAATTCTCATCCTCCCATGTGGAATCTTCAGCGGATAAGTTCTTCCACTTGATAAGATACTCTGAAATTGATCGATTTCGTAGCTGTCGAGTTCTTGTTTCTGTGACTGCTTCCGGTTCCAATATAATTTTTCCTTCCTCGTCAAGTTCTGGCAATATTGTTTGAACTGGGAGCTTGTCGCCTATAACCTTCTTTAAACATGAAACATGGAAAACTGGGTGCAATCGAGAAGCTGCAGGAAGCTCCAATTTGTATGCCATAGTACCAATCTTTTGCAACACCTTGTACGGACCATAATACTTTGGTGATAATTTATTATCCTTCTTAGCTTGCTTGAGGGACATTTGCTTATATGGTTGTAGCCGTAGGAATACCCAATCACCTACATCAAAACTTCTTTCACTGCGATGTTGATCTGCCTGTTGTTTCATTCTATTCTGTGCCAACACGAGGTTATCCTTTAAGAGTTGGAGGACTTGTTGTTGATGTTCGATGTGATGTTCCACTGCCTGAACCTTAGAATTTTCTCTTAAATATGATGTGATGGATGGTGGTTGATACCCATAAAGTGCCATAAATGGGGTCATTTTTGTTGCTGTATGGAAGGAAGTGTTATACCACCATTCAGCCAGAGGCAACCATTTGACCCATTGTGTCTGTTTATCAGATACAAAGCAACGAAGATATCCTTCCAAACATTTGTTTACTATCTCAGTTTGCCCATCAGATTGAGGATGATAAGATGAGCTATGAGCTAACTGAGTACCAAGACAAGAAAATAATTCTGTCCAAAAATTTCCAGTGAAAATGGGATCTCTGTCACTTACAATAATCTTTGGGTTTCCATGTAGCTTTTGAACTGTTTCCATAAATGCAGTAGAAACTGTACTGGCTTTAAATGGATGTGATAATGCACAAAAGTGTGCATACTTGGTAAGTCTGTCAACTACCACCATGATGACACTCTTTCCCTCAGACTTGGGTAAACCTGTGATAAAATCCATTGAAACCTCCTCCCAACGTTGGCTTGGAATGGATAAAGGTTGTAATAGACCCGGTGTCTTAATTGTTTCAACTTTATTTTGCTGGCAAACCAAACATTCCGCCACAAACTTTTGAATATCTGATTTAAGGCCATCCCAAAAAAATTCCTTCTTAACCCTGTGGTAAGTTTTTAAAAATCCTGAGTGCCCTCCTAAGGGAGAAGTGTGCAATTCCATAAGAATCTTTTGTTTTAGCTGGGAATTCTTACAGAGGTATAAGCGATCTTTGTACCATAACGAATCATTTTTCCAGCTAAATGTATCAGAAGTACTGGAATCTTGTTGTAGCTTTCGAATAAGTGCCCACACTTCTTCGTCATTCTTCCATTCCTCCCTTGCTTCGTTTATCCAATCTGGTTGGATAATAGAAATGGCACACAACAATGCTTCCACATCCTCATCCTTTCTTGAGAGTGCATCTGCCACCACATTTTGCTTCCCTTTTTTGTAGATGATTTCAAAGTCATAACCCAACATCTTTGTGACCCACTTTTGTTGCTCTTCAGAGGATAATCTTTGTTCTAAAAAGTATTTAAGGCTATCATGATCCGTTTTTACCTTGAAGTGTCTTCCCATTAGGTAGGGTCGCCATTTCTTAAGTGCATGGAGTATTGCCAACATTTCCTTCTCATAAATAGCTTTTCTTAAAAACTTTCCCTTGATTGGACGACTTTCAAAAGCAATGGGTCTTTCATCTTGCATTAGAACAGCACCAATTCCATTTCCTGAAGCATCACATTCCACAATAAAGGTTTTTGTGAAGTCCGGTGTAGCTAAGACCGGTGCTTGGCACATTGCCTCTTTAAGATGTTCAAAGGCCTTTGTTGCTTCCGAAGTCCATGAAAATGAATCTTTCTTCAATAATGTTGTTAGAGGTGCTGCTATTCTCCCATAATTCTTAACAAACTTGCGATAATACCCTGTCAACCCAAGAAATCCTCGCAGATGCTTTATGGATGTGGGGATTTTCCATTCCTTAATGGCTTTAATTTTGCTAGGGTCTACCTTAACTCCTTCATGAGATACAATATGACCCAAATATTCCACCTCCTGGACTCCAAAGAAACATTTGGATCTTTTTGCATATAATTGTTTCTCCTCCAATAGTTGTAGCACCCTGTCAACATGTTCAACATGATCCTTCCAAGACTTGCTGTAGATTAGTATATCATCAAAAAATACTAACACAAATTTTCTAAGGAATGGTTTGAAAATTGAATTCATCAAACCTTGAAATGTTGAAGGTGCATTGGTAAGGCCAAAAGGCATGACCAAAAATTCATAATGACCCTCATGAGTTCTAAATGCTGTTTTCGGAATGTCTTCAATCTTCATTCTGATTTGATGATATCCCGAACGAAGATCCAACTTGGTGAAGTAAATTGATCCATGCAATTCATCCAGTAATTCATCAATAACAGGAATGGGGAACTTATCTTTAATAGTGAGCTTGTTGAGCTCCCTATAATCTGGACACATGCGCCATGATCCATCCTTCTTGTGCACCAATACTACTGGAGCTGAGAAAGAACTTTGACTCGGTTGAATTATACCAGCCTCTAGCATTTCTGCAACCATACGTTCAATTTCACTTTTTTGGACATAGGGATATCTGTACGGCCTGATGTTTGGAGGAACACTTCCTGGAATCAGATGAATAGCATGATCATGATCACGCATAGGTGGGAGACCTTTGGGAGTCTCAAATACCTTGGAATGATTGTCCAGGACTTTTTGGAGATCTGGAGAAATAGATGATTCCAATGTGGAAACATCTAGCGAACATAATTGTGCAATTACACCTCTTTGCTCCTTTTTTAGAAGCTTTGTCATTCCATTAGAGCTGATTATCTTTCCTGGTTTCCCTGCAATACCCCTTAATTCAACTTCCTTTCCTTCCACAGAAAATTTCATGAAAAGTTCTTGAAAATTAAAAGCTATTGTACCCAAGGATTGTAGCCATTGGACTCCTAGTACAACATCAGCACCTCCCATTGGAATGGAAAGCATTGGGCTAGTCAATACATATTCTCCCATGGATAGCTTGATATTATGGCACTTTCCAGAACAATTTATTGTTCCTCCATTTGCAATCATCACTTGACACTCTGGTGCTGGATATAGGAAGCAATTCAATTCTTTTGCTACCCTACAATGAATAAAATTGTGGGTGCTTCCTGAATCAATCAACACTATTACCTTTTTCTTCTTGATTTGTCCTTCTATCTTGATGGTTTGAGGAGTGGTAATTCCCGCCAATGCATTACAAGATATGGTCGGATTTATTTGTTCTTCATCTAGGCTTTGTTCCTGGAATATATCCTCTTCTTTTGACCTTTCTTGCTCCTTTTCTTCTTCCTCTTCACAATCTATGTAGAATAATTTCTTCTCAGCACACTTATGACCTTTTGTGTATTTGCTATCACAATTGTAACAAAGCCCTTTTGCTCTTTTTTCTTCCAATTGTTGTGGTGTCAACCTTGTAGGTTGTGGAAGACTATGGGCAACAACACTTCCGTCTTTATAGTTGTGAATGGTATGCTTCCTAGTTGCCATAATTTTGCTTTCCATTTTTCTTGCTAACCTGAATGCCTTCTCTAATGAATCAGGTTCCCAAAGGCGCACATCATGTTGGATATTATCCTTTAAAGACCCTATGAACACATCAATCCTATGCTCCTCTGGAATATCTTTTACCCTTATGTTCAATTTTTGGAACTCCTCAATGTGCTCCATTATTGAACCCTTTTGTTTGAGACTTATCAATTGGCTAAAAAAAGTGTTGCTTTTTGTATCCTCATAATGTGCTATCAATTCTTCCGTAAAAATTGCCCAAGTGATAAATTGTTTACGAGAACAAAGCCATTGATACCATACAAACTGATTTGGTTCCAAATATAAAGTTGCCATACGTACCTTTTGTGTGTTTTGCACATTATTGAGATCGAAGAATTGCTCCATCTGTAATATCCATGTGGCGGGATCCTTGCCATCAAACTTCCTCATATCGATTTTTGGAACATGGTGAGTCTTTGATCCAACATTAGAGTCTATGGAATCATGATTAACATTTCTTTTGTTCTCATCATGAGTTTCCTTTACTACCTTTTCACCATTAGTGACCCTTTCTTGTAGCAACTTCTTCAATTCTTCCATGTTTGTATTCAAATCTATCTTCAAATTTGCCATCGAATCCTCCATCTTAGCTTCCATGCCCTTTATCTTAGATTCCACGCCATTTACCTTAGATTCCACGCCACTTATCTTAGCTTCTGTTAGCTTTTGTGAGCGTGACATTTGTTGCACTTGTTCTTGTAATTTTGATATATCATGTAGCATTTCTTCCTCTTCTTCATGAGTCATGCTAGAGCTTTCAGGTTCCTTACTAGGTGTTTGCATTTTCTTTCCTCGGGGCATCAGTTACCGATAATAATGCTTTACTATGCCCTTTGAATTCCGTTAAACCAAGCTTACACAAAAATTAAAAAAAAACTACACACCTTTTTTCACTTTATAGAAGCCTGATATTGAATCTGATGTATCTCTGTAATTTCGGATCATCCAATTCTGAAATTTCTACCTGTAGTAGCCTTCTGCAGCCTCTTTCCAATGCCACAAGTCTGAGCCAAATTGGATTCTCCAAGGAAGAGTTATGTGAAATCTCCCACAGTGACTTGCTTTTAGACTGGTTCAGTAGAGCGAAGTTGTACGACGTGCCACGAGTCACTGTTTCGACCTTTGGATCTGAAAAACACCCACAAAAAACTACAGTCCGTCCTCTTTCTGTACCTTCTTACGAAATTTCAATCCGATGCTCAGAAAGAAAGTTATGACGATTTTCCCCAGGTCACCTGTTTTGAATGTAATTCAGGAGTCTGCAAAAAGACCAACTTCCTCAGATCATATCTCCGAAAATATCGCGCGAAAAGCTCTGAAATTCGGACCCAAGGTTCAGCGCGATGTCTTCTCAAATGGGTTTTTTTTGTGACTTCTGAAACGTCACAGAAAAAAAGTTATAGCGAAAATGCCACGATGACCTGTTTGGAGCAGCGAAACCCTAGAATCCAAAGCTCTGATACCAAATGTTATGAAACCAGCTCACAAAAAGATAGAAAAGAGAGATCCACACCTTAGAATTCAGCCTCTTCGAGGGGGCAACCTCCTTTACATTACATAAATGAACAATTCTTGGATGATACAAATGAAAATACCTCCTTTCTATATATAGGAGTCTAAGTGGTCCCAATACAATCAAAGCCTACATAACAATAATATTGTAGGGCACAACAATAACAATAGTGGGCTTCTATGTGGCACAATAGTAACAATATGGGCACTACATGGGTACATCAATATAAATAAGGGGTATAACTACAATAGTAATGGGGTAATCACTAGTATTATAGGGACCCAACATTAACCCATAAAGGAAGGTATCAAACCTAGCTTTCCTCAACTTAGGTTTAAAACATTTGACACACAAGGGAGGATGTCACACCTAGCTTTAACTTAGCTTAGGTTTACAATAATGTAGTACACAAGGGAGGGGTGTTACATACTCCCCCCCTTAAATTTTACACTGTCCTCAGTGTATCACTGCATCATATCCTCATTCACAAGTAGTTGGTTTCCAAATCAACATCTTTCATGGCTTTACTATCTAATGCAAATTTTTGGACATACATATGCCACAAGGAGTGCTCCCAGCATCTCTCCTTCCATAGCTACATCAGTCTCAAGGAGTGCTACCAGCATCTCTCCTTCCATAGCTACCTGTCACAAATTTTTCAAATAATTTGTGAGAATTTATCGATGCAAAGTTTAACCATGATAAATATCATAATTTGTTATTATTAAATCAAGTATTCCTTATCATTTATTTTATCTAAAGAATGCATGTACTATGCTTGCATTCTTTCAAGCCTTTGTGTTCTTGTCGAAAAGCTACTTCTTGCAGTTCCTCTCCACACAATACACCAGTTAGCATATTTTCCACATTAATATGCCTGTAAGTCATAACAGATTATTTCACATCACAATACATATACATTCATATACATATATTCATCATAATGAAACTGTTATTAACCATTGTTACTTATACCAAACTTACTTTCCTTCTTCTCGGTAACCTCCAGGTTTGTTTACCTAGCAAGACATCCATCCAATGACTACTACATACCTACACACAAGGTATGTTATAAACACCAATACACATTTATGTAGTCATATGGTACACTATGTACTGTTGTACATAGTCCAACTATGGTACAACCTATAATACCATCCTCATAGTATCATCTGCATGACATAACTATATCCACATATTTTTTCACTGTGTTAGTATCATACCAACATTCATTTTCATGGTTCATATATGTAATTAAGAAAGATTTTATGTCATGTTTAAATCAATTCCAAATGTCATGCGGTTACAATATCAATCACATATTATTAGATTCACGCATACTTTCCTCTTAATCATACCTTCTGCTTAATGTTATAAGCATATTATTAACTCATAGCTATTGAAGTTCAATATTCATGAGATCATTAATTCACCTTGTATGTTTTACTATTGCACTATTTATGCTTCAACAACCTGTTGGCCATGCATACTTTCGTGTAGTTATACATGATTTTTTTTTTTTACTACACTCCCTATAGTTGTAAGTGTTGATGATCTCCAAGTATTTACATGTTAGCTTATTAGATCACCCTTTTCCAAAAGTTGGGTTGTTTGTTTATGAATTCTTGTTTGAATCACACAACATTTCCTTATGTTGTCTAGACACCTTATCAATGTAATATGATAAGAGATCCTTTCAAAATTTCTTGGTACAATTTATTATATGAATCTAAAATAGATTGTTAAATATCATTTAATTGACTAGGGGTCCATATCATTTGTGATACTTCACCAATTACTATGGTTTTCACTTAAGGATACTATACATATCCTTCAAAAGATGCACATGTCTTGGAAATCAGTTTAAGTTAAATTTCCCTTTAACCATATTTCCTTCCAATGGAAGAACGTGTCACATTGTAAGTATATGAATTAATCAAATGATTAATTTGACCACAATTTCTACAGTTATATGGTCTTTACACTATATCATTCTCTCACCATCCTTTACTTGAGTGTACTACTTTCATAGAAATTATACCATTTATCAGTTATTTTTATAGCATGATGACCTTAGTTTAATCTCTGACCAGAATCATAGTTTATTTTGTATGCCACTCAAGTAATGATATTTTCCACCATTTACATTACTTGTTATTAATTTTAACGAAATCAAACAACCTTACTTTTAAGGTATTTTCTCCTTATTGCATGCTATAACATTTTTTGTTATAAGATTGTTCTTGTCAGTAATATTAATAACCTTGAATTTCTTTGTCCAACATGACTCCTAACATAGTCATTCATACTTGAAAATTTACTATTGGCATATAACCTTCCCAATATATCACTTCAATATAGCTCAATCAATTTCAATCCCTTACATGTAGGAAAAAAAAATTCCTACATGTTATGCATATATGTAAACATTGATCGCAGCATACCATTGATTCTACAGATCACAACTATGCCCAACATATAAGCAAAAAACATTCATTTTATCATCAGGTCAATCATGCTCTCTCCTTCTACAGATCATACTACCCTTTAATAGGCATTGGTGTAATCAATATCATTGTGATTGTTGAGCACTGACTCAACATGTAAGAGATTACCAATACCATAATTCATGAGGAAATGCTTACATGGAAAGTTTGTATGACTTGCTACTATGCAACTATATTATACCATACAATAAATACAATACTCTTTCAAGTCTATGATACTGCACACACATGTGCTTGCATGGTAAATTCCTATATCTCATTAACATGCATGGATATTAAGCATGTTTCTCTCCAACATGTTCATCTTAAAGACTACTTAACCAACCATGGTAACAACATGTATATTATTCATGACAAAGCATATGTATATGTATATATAACAATTAAGCCGGTTTCAACAAAGGATTTCCTCCACTATCTAATCCTCCTTTCATATGTTAGGTGAGATTTGTTTTTATTTTCCAATCCTTATTTAAATCTCTTACCTAATATTGTTTTCCACACGGTTCCTTAGCCGGTACATTTTATGGTTTGTGTTAGAGGTATTTAAGTAAACACCTTCAATTTCTCTTATCATTCATAATACCAATTTAGCCCAAGTTTCCCTCTAGTTTCTATCATGAATATATGTATTTAACCTCCTCTTTTGAACTGCAATATTCACATGTGCAAATATGACTAATTTTGAGATTTACATGAAACATCACCATATTAAGGTAAACTAGAATTGGCTTTTCTTATCATTATCAATAAGGATTTAATTCAAAATATTTATGTAGTTATTTTTTAGAAGCATATTATGTTCCATACTAAACATATTAGTGATCAAGTACCAATTTAAAAGAGGTCTCAACCATCCATATATGTTCAAAATAGAAGTATTGTTGCTTACACATCATCATCCATGCAGATGCTATCACGAGTAGGATAGCTCTAATGAGTGTGATAATAATTACCCACTATTCCACTTCCACTAACTCTACTATTTGATGCAAGAGTGACACATGCTCTTTATATTTGCATCATTATTCATGAACCTATTTCATTACATAACACCTTACTAGGGTTTGGCATTTCTTCTTTTATACAATTATCTTTTCAGTTAATTCCCTTTATACCACATGTACGGGTATCAATTTTCTTACATTATAGTTGTGAATTCATCCATGCTATCCACCTCTTAGAATAATTTTTCTCATTCCTGGCTTTAATTCTCTACAAGGATAGGAATAGTTCAGGTGACTTGAATAAGATTATAATGTATTTTCATGTACCCAACCATCATTGTGAATTTCAGTAAATACAACATGAGCATACACAAAATTGTACAAGTTTAAGTAAGAGAATTTTTTAATGAGGAATTTAAGAGTGCCCTACGCTTAATATATATATATATATATATATATATATATATATATTTTGGTATTTTCCGATCTTCAATGGATAATATTATATTATAATATCCCAATACTATATTATATTATATTGCCATTTTCATTAAATATAATTTTCCCTTTAAAATGTTAACATGGAAAAAATTATATTACGAGATTTTTCCATAGTACAAGCACTTGTGGCTCTTCCTTTGAGAACTGATGCTTGATCTCAGCCGTGGCATTGACCTGCTGCTTGGTAGATGTTTACTTGAAAAGGAATTTGTGACTTAGAAATGTTTTATGTCCGTTCTTATCACAAGAAGGTTACCATTGCTTTCGGTGATATATAACTAATAACACTAAGAGCATATAAGAAAATGAAGAGATCAAGGAAATGAAAATCTTGACCACGTAATCGACCTTTGACTTTAAACAATGAATCAAATGAAGAGATCAAGGAAATGAAAATCTTGACCACGTAATCGACCTTTGACTTTAAACAATGAATCGTTAAACGTGCTCAAGAGATTTTCCAATGTCCACGCACTCTGCATCAAAATTATAATTTTCTACAATATAGTCGAATAATATACACATTGAGTAGGATGGCATACACATTAATGTTAATAATATTTAATAGTAATAGGTCTAATAAGACCGAATCATTCTTGATTGCAAATAATCTCTTACGACTATGTTTAATGGAATTGGGGCAATGAGTTTAAGATGTCAACGTTTAATAGAAACATGGTGACTTTTCACAATTAGGAATTAATATGTAGCATACATATAAAAACATGAACCACCGAGAAATACCAGAAAAGGCACTGCCTAAACAACTATTTGTGAAGCAAGTTGGTAGTCCTAAGCCATTCATTACTATTGCCAATCGCATGTAACCAGAGCCTCAAGGTGTTGACAGTCAAAGGCTATTACGTATATACAGTTATGAAATGATAGTATGTGTTTTAGCATGCAGTGCTATGGTGCTACTTACCCGTCCAGACCAATGCAGAATCTCCAGTGGATATCATTAATCAAGAGCACTAAAGAACTTATATAAACACCTCTAATTATTACTTCCAACAATAAGTTCCATTGTTCTGCATTCAATCTTAAATCTAATAATCCATATGTGATGGATGGTTCTAGTTCTCTATAACTATTAGTTCAATTCAATAAAATACTTACTAGGCTTTCCATTCACATTTAACCCTGGTGAAATGAAAAAAAGAAGACATAAATTTATTAGAAACAATACTTGAATAATCTTCGGTGGAATTAGGTTCCAAGTAATTAGTACTATAAAAGTACACAAAACCATAACCAGGGTATCGATCTGGCCCTTGGCTCAAAAAAATTTCAGCGGCAGTCGATCATAAAATTTTATGCATTTCATGCCACTGAAGGCTGTAACCACCACCCATGCACTCTTCGAAGCCTCAAAAATTTACTGCAATAAAGATTGGGTATTTGATTTTTAGGAACCCCCTCATATATTTATCTCGGGCAGTTGCGAGCACAACCAGTTGTTGTGCTGTGCTACTCTTCACAAACTACACAAAAAAAAAAAAAAAAAAACCTGGCAAATTCTATCCCACCCGTCTTCGAAGATTACATTTTCTCTCATATTTATGCGTATATGAGAATCGAAATCGAGATAGATTATCCACTCATTCGATCAGCGATCACTTTTGCTTCAGAGCAACCCAAAATGCGTGATTTTTTTCTCTTTTCTTTCAAAAAACAGAAAATAAATATGAAAGCCATTGCTTCTATATTGGCAAGGCTTATATGCCAATTTCCTTTATCTCTAAACTTTTTCCCGCTTTCACCAGCGCAATCATGGATACATTTCTATATCTGTAGGCAAAAAGTTGGCTTTGTACCTCTCCGGATCATTGGATGAGGTCAAGCTCAGATGTTTCCCAAGCCGTGGATAAGGTTGAATATATCCCGAACATATACAAGTAATGGAATGAGCCTTTTCTGGAATTCTTGCCTTCTAATTTTTCACGAGATAATAGCTTTCATATGTGGAATAAGGATAACTTTCATTAGCAAGTGAAGAGGCAGTTTACATTGATTTCATCAAAAGGTGGAATCCAGTGCCCTATCTATAGGTCATGCGTTATTGCTTTTACCCATGTATACCATTGGGAGAATCGAACCGAAAGAGACTTTCCTCGATCCCACCAAACTTGTGATAAGCATTCCTAAAGGTAGCGCTCAAAAAGAAGAAATGCGGTCTACAGGCAACCTTATAGGTGTACATCTTGAATGAGAAACCCTCTAATCGGTTTCGAAAAGAATGGGTACTTCTCCCAGCAGTGCATGAGGAATAAAACAGCATGATCAGCATATCAAGTTCCCCGTCAAGTGCTTGAAGCTTGAGCATTGATGCCTAAATGATATCCACTTCATGTTTATCTAATCATACAACTGGAATTTCGTAAAATCCATTCGAATGGCCTTAAGAACATTCAATGCCGGTGTGTTAAGGCTTGGGTTGAACTCATGTAGTTGTATGATATTTTAACAATTTTATGTGTGCCTTGTCCCATTACAATGACTCTGTGAGGGTTCTATCACATTCAAGCTCCCAAATCCACCATCTTTGATGATGGGACCAACCCGTGACTTATGATTTAATCACCACAATAATTATTAATCGGAAAATGATTTAATCAACGATTATATAATTAGTTTGTTAAACAAGGATTAGGATATTTTGGACTGCATTGATGTTTGTATTGATTACACTGTACGCCAAGAGGACATTTGTCCTAGCCTCAGGTTTCCTTCCCTCTCTTGGCTAAACCTTAGTTTGTTTGTTATTCTCCGTCATTTTGGTTCTGCTCTATTTGGTGTGGGAGCTATGTGGTTTTGTGGGTGACTGTAACTGTTTTCAAGTCGATGCTCTGTCCGTGCCGACTATGGCTTCTCTATTGGTAAGTGGGTAACTATGCTCAGTGTTTATGTTCACATTCTCATTAACTCGGCTCTGTCACTTGATTGTTGGCTTTGTTGTGAGGGTTTCTCTTCTCTTTCAGTGGTTCGGTGCTCACTGTCTCTCCTTCGTTCCTCACGCATTCTGCTGAGCTTTCTTAATGATTTCTTCGGCTGCCTATATGGTTATTTGGTTGTTTGATTTATCTGCCTATTGTGAACACAGGTTGCGGCCTCAAAAGGACCCTTT
This sequence comes from Pinus tabuliformis, assembly GCA_031772625.1. Lineage (NCBI taxonomy): Eukaryota > Viridiplantae > Streptophyta > Pinopsida > Pinales > Pinaceae > Pinus > Pinus tabuliformis. Next base: position 756,599,666 of record CM062816.1, read on the forward strand.
CCTCTGTGTTCGCTCAACTCTGGCAAGGTATGAATTCATTCTCTACTAAATGTTGACTCCACAGCTTTTCTTATTCACTAACAGTTGTTGCTCCTTGCGAGCAGGGGTTCTTGCAATGGCTGTGACCCAAGTGTGGGTTCCTTCCTCTAGCATTTGGCTATTGAATTGGTAAGTTTTTTTAGCGGTTCTTCTTGCTTACTGTCAATCATCCATTTTCCTCCTTTAACCTTTAGTTGACGATGTTAATGCCTTGTTTTGGTTTCTATGCAGGTCGTTGTGACTTCTGGCTCGATTACTACTCAGCCCATCCTTCGACTAGAACCGGTAGGATCATTCCTTGTTGCAACTTGTTTAGTCGAGGGTTTCTTTAGTCGTTTCTTTTCGTAGTGGAGTTGGTTGACCTAGGTCTCTGTTATATCGTTGTCTAGTTTATGGCAATCTGACCTTTGAGTTCAGTTGTAATTGGTTTCACCAATTATTCAATGGTCTGTAATGGTTCCAGGGTTATAACCCTAACCCTCGTTTATCTGTTCTGCTTCCGAAGGACGGTTTGCCTAGCCTTAGGGTCGCTAGACATTAGAACTTGTTTATATGCGGGTTTTGATACTGTAACACTTTTTTTTAGATGAATTAAAAGAATTTTAGTGTACAAGGTTACCTCTTTGGTGATTGCTCTTCTCTGTGGTTGTATTTGTTTATCGAACAACTTCAGTTGTAGCCCACTCTGGTACTTCTGTAGGTTGTCAAAATGACTGGAACTTGTTTGCTCAGTCTTCGCATTAATATTATGCCTCTATCTGTATTCGATTTTGAAGTTGTATCTCTGCTTGTCATTTGATTACTGGAACTTTGTCTCTATTTAATCTGGAAGGATTCCTGTTAAATATTACAATTGTCTTTACGTTAAAGATGATAGAAAATTAGATAATAACACAGTACTTGACAGATGGATTCAGGAATGAAAAATATCTCTCTTTTTATTACTCTTCTGTGCTAAAAGTGTCGAACCATTTCCTCCCCGTGGTACCTCTGTTTTGTAAAGTTACAATATGGTTATGCAAACTGTTTGCAGTTGCTTCTTCAGTTATACAGTTCATAATGATCTTGCTGGTTTAATTTTCTCGTTCTGTAGAATACAAAGATATTATATTTCTTTTTGTTGTTTTGTTTTTTGTTTTCTAAAGTAAATAAATGTAAAAAATAAACAAAATAAAGGCCAGACAACCATGTGGCTGTAACCACCTCCACCTAACTGTGCTGATCCTAAATACCTATTAACTGACAATGACATAAGACAAGTTCCTAACACTATTTTTAATTAACAACATAAATGAAATTTAAATACTGATGAACCTCTCCTCCTTAGCTGAGACCAACTCTCGGTCATGGAGCCCTTAGCTGGATCCTCCTGCATCAAGCTCGCTGGGTAAGAAATATTCATGACTCCCGTCCATGAGCTTCTCGACTGAATAGCCTACCTATTGTATCTGTATGGCGTTAAGCCATGAACTGTCCTCAATGGGACGATTCTTCCACTTGACCAAATATTGCATATATTCTTTCCGCCGAGTTTGCTTAGCCACCTGAGTGTCGAGGATCCTCTCGATCTCAAGGGGCTGAGCGTAAGGCATTTGTCTCATCCATGTTGTATTGTCTTCCTCTGGACCAACAGTGTATGAAAATAGGTCTGACACATTAAATATGGGTGAGATACCTATTCCTGGTGGCAGCTGTAATTCATAAGCATTGGCTGAAAATTTCAAGAGAATTTTACAGGCGCCTATATTTTTGTACTTCAGTTTGTTGTATGCACCTCTAGGAAAATGTTCCTTGGGAAAATGCGTGAGGACTTCATCCCCCACATTAAACTTTACCTCTCACCGTTTTAAATATGTCGGCTGCTTATACCTTTGACTGTTGTCCTGCAACTTCATTTTCACCTGCTCATGTAGATCATTCATTGCTTTAGCGAAATCTTCCCCATCAACACTCCATCTTTCCTATTGTCCTAGATCTCGTAACTCATGCACTCCGTGAGGATGCATGCCATATAAGTCTGAAAAGGACTGTAGCCCGTCCTGCGATTGGGTGAGTCGTTGTAAGCAAACTCTGCCTGGGCAAGTACTCAATCCCACATTCATGAATTTTCACCAATCAAACTTCGTAGCAGGTTCCCCAAGCTCCTGTTTACCACCTCTGTTTGCCCGTCGATATGTGGATGATAAGCAGAGCTGAAACTTAACTGTGTGTCCACCTTCTTCCACAAGGTGCGCCAAAAGTTCCCTGTAAACTTCACATCCCTGTCAGAAAGAATGGACTTAGGTATACCATGTACCCTAACAATCTCTATGAAGAACAAGTGGGCCACATGAGTGGCACGCTGGTTTTTCTGCCAGGGATGAAATGTGCCATCTTTGAAAACTGGTCTGCTACTACCATCACCAAATCATAACCCTATTGCATCCTTGGTAGACCCAAGATGAAGTCCAAGCTAGTTGAGTCCCATGGTCTACTTGGAATGGGCAATGGTGTATAGAGTCTCGTATTATGACTGTGTCCTTTCGCCAACTGACACACTTTACATCTGGTCACAAATCTCTACACATCCCTTCACATTCTAGGCCAATAATAAAAATGGTTCAGCTATTCTAAAGTTTTTTCTATGCCGAAATGCCCAACTAGACCTCCACTGTGCTTCTCTCGAACAGTATTCTCTCTCATTGAACAATCGGGAATGCATAACTTCCCCCTTCTAAACAATAGCTTCTCCTGTAAATTATAGTCCAACCATGGACTATTGTTTCTCAACAAGGCATTTTGACAAGCTTCATAAGCCTCTTTGAAATCTGCATCGGTCTGATACAAGTCTTTCAAATGCTCACAGTCCAGAACTTGTATCGTACTCTCCTGCAAGAGCAAGGCTCTTCTACTCAACACAACTGCCACCTTATTGGCCTACCCGCTAATGTGTTTCAACACAAAGGTGAAACTCTGTAAATATTCAACCCACTTAGCATGCTTGTGATTCAACTTATGTTGTTGCATTATGTATTGTAGTGCATAATTATCCAAAAACAAAACAAACTCATTCCCCACCAGATAGTGTCTCCAATGCCTCAGTGTTGGGATGACAACATAGAATTCTCTGTCATAGGATGAATATTTATGCCTGCTCTCATTCAACTTCTCACTGAAAAACACAACAGGTTTGTCTTCTTGGCTAAGTATAGCTCCGATGGTTGTATCGCTTGCCTCACAGTGAACCTAAAAAGTCGTTTTAAAATCTGGTAATCTCAGGATTGATCTTTCTGTGATCTTCTTCTTCAATAGTTGAAAACTCCTTTCTACTGCCTCGGTCCAATGAAAAGGCTGACTTGCCTTCTTTATATTGTCCAACATAGGTGCATAGATTTCACTGAAATTCCTTATGAATTTACGATAAAAACTTGCCAGCCCATGAAAACTACGTACCTCAAACAGACTTTTTGGGGATGGCTAGTTGACAATTGCTGCAAAATTCTCTGGGTCCATCTTCAACTTGTTTTATGCAATCAAAAGAACCAGATAAACTGGTTCCTTTTGCAGAAAAGTGAATTTTTTTAAATTTATCAGAAGCTTATTCTGCTGCAATTTTTCCAGCACACTTCGAACATTTCTAAAGTGTTCCTCCCTCGTCTTGCTGAAAATTAATATGTCATCAAGATACACTATTACAAACTTTCCAATGAATTCCTTCAACATTTTGTTCATCAGTCGCATAAAGGTATTGGGTGCATTGCTCAGTCCAAATGGAATTACAAGCCACTCATACAGCCCTTCAATGGTCTTGAAGGCTGTCTTCCACTCATCCCCTTCCCTGATTCGAATCTAATGATAACCACTCTTCAGATCAATCTTCAAGAAGTATGTTGCCCCGCTCAAGTAGTCCAGCATGTCGTCCATCCGTGGCAGTGGAAATCTATACTTGATGGTAATCTTGTTGATGGCCCTCGAATCTATGCACATTCGGCATTCTCCTCCTTTCTTGGGAGTGATAACTATTGGAACTGAGAAAGGGCTCAAACTCTCCCTTATCAGCCCTTTATCCAGCAATTCCTGCACCTGTTTTCTGATTTCTTCATTGTCTTTGGGGCTCATCTGATACGCTGCCTTGTTTGGTAGACTTGCTCTAGGGATAAAGTCAATATGATGACTTATACTTCTTTTGGGAGGAAATTTATCTGGTAAGTCGTCCACTACAATATCGCTGAATTCCTGCAGCATTTCGTAAATTTCTGTAGGCAAATCTGACACTTCTATGTGTAACAACACTGTCTTTGCTCTTCTTACAACAGCATAGCTTACTGCATTTTCTTCAATCCGCTTCAAAAACTGTTTTCCTCCCATTAATAACACTCTAGTCTCGCTTGTTTCTATTGTCTCCTCCTCCTTAATGGGCACAAGTGTGTGCTTGATCCCATCTTTGACAAACTTATAACAGTTTGTCTTCCCATCATGCACTACCTTTCGGTCATACTTCCATGGCCTTCCTAGCAGTATGTGACATACGTCCATTGGCATGATATCACAAATAACATTGTCTTTATACCTACCAATATGGAACTCAACTTCGCATTGTTCGTCCACCAACAATTGATGGCCTTTATACAACCATGATACCTTGTAAGGAAGGGGGTGCTTCAGTTGCTTCAACCCCAACTTCTCCACCATCTCTGTGGCAACCGGATTATCTGTGCTCCCACTATCGATAATCAGCTTGCAGCATTTTTTGTGAGACTTACAAACTGTCTAGAATAATGCTTTCCTTTAAGTTTTTTCAGTTGTTTCTTTAGCTGGTTTCAACAATACTTTATTCAGCACTAAGGGTTCCCCTGTTTCTGGCACATTTTCTGCTTCCTGGGGAGGTGCCTCTGCTTCCTCGAGTTGTGCAACAAACGCTCCTATTTGACCAACTTGTTCCGCTTCAGGACATTCAAAAGATCTGTGCCCCCACTTGTGGCACTTGTAGGATTGATAGTTAGCCCCTCTGCCTCGGTTGTTCCCTCTTCCTCGCTGACATGGCCTACCACCTCTAGTGTTGTCTCCTTTATATGCTATCCCGAAAGTTTTGGAACTGCTTCCTTCTTCACTATTGTTGGCAGTTTGTCCTCTGCCATAAGATTGTCCTCTTCCTATGTCGGTTCCCCGTCCTCTCCTAGAATTTTGTTTTCTAGTGATCTTTTCCTCTGCCTTAATGGCACTCTAGTAAGATTCCTCTATATTTTTCGGGGAAAGAATGTTGATTTCATCTAATATTTCCAATCTCAGACCATTTACATACCTTGCTATTTTCTCCAGGGTGTCCTCTGTATAACCAGCTCTTAAATTTACCCGATAGAACTCTTCAGTATACTCTCTTACTGTCATCCCTTTTTGTTTCAAATTCTGCACTTTCCGATGTAGTGTAATCTAGTAGTCTTTGGGCAGAAATCTGCCTTTCAATTTGGCCACCATTCTTGACCATTTCTTTATTGGAAACTTGTTCATCCTCCTTCTCTTTGCTTGGACATTATCCCAACGCAGGGCTGCGTGTCCCTTCAGCTTTGTTGCAGTGAACTTAACTCTTCAATCTTCACTGACCTCTTCACACTCAAAATATTTGTCCAATTCATTGATCCAGTCCAATAGAACTTATGTGGACAAGCTGCTATCATAATTTGGTATTTCTGGTTTAGGCTTGCTACTAGCCAATAGGACCAACCTCAAAAACCTCATTTCTATCCCTTCTTCATCTGATCCATCTGTTGTCACTACGGATTCTTCTTCGCTATCATCTCGTACCTCTGGATCCCTTCTCCTCCCTACTTCAACTACCTCCAAACGGGTAGTAAGGATCCTGATTTCCTCCTACAATCCTTCCTCTGCTATTCTCCAAGCACCTCTTCCACGACCTCGTCTTCCTACCTCCATTTCTCAGGCAAACTCTAAATCATGCTCTGATACCACTATGATGGGACCAGCCCATGACTTATGATTTAATCACCACAATAATTATTAATCGGCAAATGATTTAATCAACGATCATATAATTAGTTTGTTAAACAAGGATTAGCGCTGATATTTTGGACTGCATTGATGTTTGTATTGATTGATGTTTATGCCGAGAGGACAGTTGTCCTGGCCTCGGGTTTCCTTCCCACTCTTGGCTAAACCCTAGTTTGTTTGTTATTCTCCATCATTTTCATTTTTCTTTGTTTGGTGTGAGAGCTCTGCAGTTCTGTGGGTGACTGTAACTATTTTCAAGTTGATGCTATGTCTGTGCTGACTATGGCTTCTCTATTGGTAAGTGGGTAACTATGCTCAGTGTTTATGTTCACATTCTCATTAGCTCGACTCTGTCACTCGATTGTTGGCTTTTTTGTGAGGGTTTCTCTACTCTTTCGATGGTTCGGTGCTCATTATCTCTCCTTCATTCCTCACGCGTTCTCCTCAGGTTTCTTAATGGTTTCTTCAGCTACCTATATGGTTATTTGGTTGTTTGATTTATCTGCCTGTTGTGAACACAAGTTGCAACCTCAAAAGGACCCTTTCCTTTGCGTTCGCTCAACTTCGGCAAGGTATGAATTCATTATCTACTAAATGTTGACTCCACAGCTTTTGTTATTCACTAAGAATTGTTTCTTCTTGCGTGCAGGGGTTCTTGCAATGGTTGCGACCCAAGTGTGGGTTCCTTCATCCAGCATTTGGCTATTGAACCGGTAAGTTTTTTTCAGCGGTTCTTCATGCTTACTGTTAGTCGTCCATTTCCTCCTTTAACCTTCAGTTGACAATGCTAATGCCTTTTTTTGGTTTCTGTGTAGGTGGTTGCAACTTCTGGTTGGATTACTACTCGTCCCATCCTTCGACCGAAACTGGTAGGTCATTCCTTGTTGCAACTTGTTTAGTCGAGGGTTTCTTTAGTCGTCTCTTTCCATAGTGGAGTTGGTCGACTTGGGTCTTTGTTATACCATTGTTTGGTTGATGGTAGTCTAGCCTTTGAGTTTAGTTGTAATTGGTTTCACCAATTATTCAGTGGTCTATAATGATTCCATGGTTATAACCCTAGCCCTTGTTTCTCTGTTCTGCTTTCGGAGGAGGGTTTGCTCGGTCTTAGGGTCACTAGACTTTAGAACTTGTTTATATGCGGGCTTTGATACTGTAACACTTTTTTCTAGAAGAATGAAAAGAAATTTTAGTGTACAGGGTTACCTCTTTGGTGAATTCTCTTCTCTGTGGTTATGGTTGTTTATCAAACAACTTTCACTGTAGCACACTCTGGTACTTCTATAGGTTGTCGAAATGACTGGAACTTGTTTGCTCAGTCTTTGCATTAATATTATGCCTCTGTCTATTTTCAATTTTGAAGTTGTATCTCTTCTTGTCATTTGATTACTGGAACTTCATCTCTATTTAATCTGGAAGGATTCCTGGTAAATGTTACAGTTGTCTTTACGTTACAGATGATAGAAAATTAGATAATAACACAATACTTGACAGATGGATTCAGGAATGAAAAATATCTCTCTTTTTATTACTCTTCTGTACTGAAAGTGTCGAACCCTTTCTTCCCTGTGGTACCTCTATTTTGTAAAGTTACAATATGGTTATGCAAACTGTTTGCGGTTGCTTCTTCATTTATACAGTTCATAACTATCTTGTTGTTTTAATTTTCTCATTCTGTAGAATATAAAGATAATATATTTCTTTCTGTTGTTTTTTTTTTAAAGTAAATAACTGTAAAAATAAACAAAAGAAAGACCAGACAACCATGTGGCTGTAACCACCTCCACCTAACTGTGCTGACCCTAAATACCTGTTAACTGATAATGACATAAGACAAGTTCCTAACACTGTTTTTAATTAACAACATAAATGAAATTTAAATACTAATGAACCTCTCCTCCTTAGCTGAGACCAACACCTGGTCATGGTGCCCTTAGCTGGATGCTCCTGCATCATTCGAACTCAGTGATATATCTAACACGTGGTTTTCTGAACTTTTTCACGGTGATTGCTTGGTTGTGCCATTCTCACCTGTAAAACATTGGCAAGAAACCCACTCACCACGAACTGCTATTTATTTTTGTGAATTCCAGTCTATTGACTGTAATGAGGGTGCATGCAAATAACGTGTCCTTACGGTAGATGGTAATAGGTGCATCATCTGTCCTCTCATGACCATGTAAAATTTATAACTTATGCAGGTCTTTTCCTCTAAAAAGTACCATTTGGTAGTATTGATAACAACCACAAAAGCCTCTGTCTTCCTTGTATTACTTTTTCCCTCAGTAAGACAGAGATTTGTCTCACTCCCATAATCACAGCATGCATATTTCTCAATACAACCTCAACCTTTGGATTCTCTATAGGTAATGCAGCCATCACTGCCTTCAAGAGGGCAGAGATAGATCATTTTATTTATCCAAGGATTTAATGTGTTGCGTGAGGGGAAAACATCCATTTCCTACCCTAAACCGCATACACAGTGTAGTGAAACATTCAAGAATGGCTTCCTAATGACTTACTAGAAGTCAAAGATAAAGTACGCATGAGTAAGGGTTCTACCTAGCCTCTGGGCGAAATACCCAATCTATCCCTTGTGATGAAAATTTACATTTTGTGCCTCTAATGATGAATATTAGTCAAGATCATGAATCCATGTATATTTGTCTTGACATCTATTTAACCGAATAATGAATTTTTGAGCCATCAATAGCCATGTTAATATTGGAACCCTAACTTCCTTGGATTGACAAGAAATCATGTTCTACGTTTCAGGCTTCAACCTTTTAAAAAAATTAGGGTTAATTTTCTTACAGGAATTTTATAATCAAAATTCATCAATGGAATTCTACAGAGGTGGATGATTCCATAGGCCTCAGTTTTTGATCCGAGGGCTCTAATACAATTTGTAACAAACCTCCTTAGACTACCTAGAAATTTTTCCCTTATGCTCCATTTAATTAAAGATTAGCTAAGTTTTTTATTAGTGGTCATCACAAGTTTATGAACTCAACCATTACAGATACAATGATTACAGTACTCTTTCGATCAGCCCTTAGTAATTAAGACACAACTAGGACAAGGGTTAATTTATAGCATACAATTATTATAACTCTTTGATATCCCTATCTCATCATAATTGGAATAAATGTTGAGTTTTAATATAACTATTAACGCTAGGAACAATGATTAAAAATCTTAATACTCGTATGCGACATGGCATTATCAGTTCTCTATGCAACATGCAAGAGCATCAAGCTTCCTTACGCATGACATAGATAGTAGTGAATCATCACCAATTCTATGGGATACATTCATACATAAGTTTTCCACATGGATGAACCTTTGCATAATACCAAGCATATTGTCCCTCCTTTTCAAATGTAAATATGATCATAATAACCTTGACATGAAAATGTAATCACACGTGAGTCACGTGCATTATTCCATCCATCATTTCCATAAGAGAGGAAATTAAGCAATCCATATAAATGACTTGTATGATTTAACATCTTATCAAGTAAGTTTTAAACATGAACACATACCATGCAAGTAAATTTCATCATAATAGAATATAGAGGCACATCATTAAATCTATTAATAACAAAGCACATGTAATTCATTCAAATATTCTCATAACTAAGAGAACTCCTCATAAGAAAATTGTAACAACAATATAGAGAGAGAGAGAGAGAGAGAGAGAGTAAGAGTCAACATACAACCATTCCATGTGAATAACACCAACTAAATCTCAATTGGAGGGAGGAGCACCACCACCAAGCGATGAATCACCTCTAATTCCCCCCAAGCCGAAGACCTTGCCAAGGATCAAATGTCCTTAATTAACCAATGCATTGGGTATTTAATACCCTCTTTCATGATTTAGTTACCATCAGCGACATCCCGCTTTATGGATTTTTCCATTTGCCTATGTCTTATCTAGAAAAGCTCGTTTTTATCTCCCATGACACTTTTCCACATAAAAGCTTGCCTTTATCTCTCGCAAATATTTTATGTTCAATGGATCTTTATCTCCCATCCATCTCATGGATATCCAATCCATCCAAGCTTATCTAGAATCCCATCTAGAAGCTTACCATGAAAGATTCATCTCTATCCGATTCCTCATGGGATTTGGCAAGCATCTCCTCTCTCTTGGTGCTCCACCCTCCAGGTGAGTTATTTTATTAATTTATTTAATAATACATTTTCTTTTCATATTACATGTCACCTAGATTTCCTCAGCTTATGTGTAGAGTAGTTTAATCCACAAAGGATAGTATCAAACCTAGCTTTCCTCAGCTTAGGTTTACAACATTTAACACACAAGGGAAGATGTCACACCTAGCTTTAAGTTAGATTAGGTTTACAATAATGTAGTACACAAGAGGGGGGTGTTATTGTTATAGTGGAGATCACTTTTAGTTTGCGATTAACATAGTCTTTTGAAGAAATAGAAAATTGTTTCTAATAATAACTAATTTTTAAAAAGTTGTTCAAATGCTTCACTAGTAAAATTTTGGGGTTATATCTAATAAATGATCACCTTTATCACACACACTTTAATCATATTCCCAAATGGTTTTAAGTTTCTTCATTTCTTAAACATGTGTTGGGGGGAGAGTGAAGAGAGATTATTGCTTGTGGGACTAGATTAGTTGGGAAACAGGTATATTAAAAATTTACTCTCCAATTTCTCTAATTTTATTTTTAACACATATTATTTTTAAATAAATTTTCTCTTTCTTTATGTTCTCATTATATCTTTAAGCTGGCATTGGATTTTGATTCAAATGTTTTGTGAATGATGTGTATGAAAAAATATATAACACCATCCTTGTTATAAATACAACTTTTAGTTTAGGATTTTGATTCAAATGTTTTGTGAATGATGTGTATGAAAAAATATATAACACCATCATTGTTATAAATATAACTTTTAGTTTAGGATTTATACAATCTCTTGAAGAAATGAAAAATTGTTGCTAAGAAGAACTAATTTAAAATAGGTCAAATGCTTCACTTGCTAAATAGAGACATTGAGGTAGATATATTAAAAAATATATATTCATCAATTTTTTTATTTTTTTTTACATTCTTAAATGAATAAATTAATTCCATTTTTTTTATAGTATGGTACATTTTCTTGAAATAATTAATTAAATACAATAATTTTATATAAATAAGATTAAAGTATATAACCAATTTTGAATTATGATATTGGAAAAACTATAAAAATAAATTATTGAAAAAAAATCAATATGTTATTTTATTAACCATATACGGAAAGATATAACCACACATTATAAATTTATAATACATATTTTAAATGAAAAATTTTAAAAATTAAATTAAATTATTAAAACTTATATATAATAAAAAAATTGCCATTATAACTTCATAATTTAACATAAAGGATAAATTTTGTTTTTATCATTAAAATTTATATATTAATGAATTAATTTATCATTATTAATATAGGATCATAGTTAAAACCTAAAATACAAATTTTTAGGTGAAAATATTTTACAAATTGCATACCTTCAACTAGTTTGCAAATTTTTATCCTTTACGTGGAGGTTCTTCTATTGGGTGTTCTCAATTGTGGCAATGCTTGAAGTTAAATCGTGATTTATGCATAAAGCAACTAAATCAATGTAATTCAATTTAGTTTGTAATGGAAATATAATGTTTCCCAAAGTACTAATTTTTCATCTCTCTATATTATTCTCACATATAACATAATTTGGAAAAGTAAGTGGTCTATTATCCACACATCTTTTCTTTTCTTGAAAGCAACAAACCTCACGTAGTGTAATTAGGGGAAATGTATTAAAGGATCATGAACCACATATCCACATACATGCAATTCAAACACTTTTTATGTACACTAGATTCACCTTACACACCATCACAAATAACAAATTTGTTTTACTAAACATTACAAGTAGAGCAATTGATTATATTTTACTTTGAAATTTTGCACACAAACATATGCTTACATAGTATAATTAGGAAAGAAGTGGCCCATCATCCACACCTCATTTATTTTCTTACAAGGAACAAACATCACATAGTGTAATTAGGGGAACTATAAAGGATCACCACATATCCACATAAATTCACACTTTGTATGCTCGCAATTTCACTTTCCTACACATTCACCCCACACACTAAGCTTGTTTAAATGTTCTATAAATGGTATCCTATTTATAGAATATTTTTACCTAATCTATCTAGGCTTATATTTTGTTGCACACCCTAAGTGAATCAAAGCCTTTCTTAAAAAAAAGAACTTAACATGAACACACTAAATTCCCCACAGGCACTATAATATAATTTATAGCTTAGGCTAGGAATCTGGAAATATGCAACACATAAGTTGTAGGGTTTTTTTTCATATTTAAACATAAAATGTTGTCTTTTAGGGAGCTTAAAATCCCCCATCATCTAGTGACAAATCCATTACATGTAAAGCAACTCTTGAAGGGGGTAAGGAATATGTGGTGGATTATCATGAACCTTCATGTTGTCTCTCGACATGAGGTAGTGGTTCTGGATCCAAAGCTAACAACCTAAAGTTGAGATTCATCCATTACCACGGATGTAGGTAACATAGTGGATCGGTCATCGTTACCTATAGCTTGGGGTGCGAGAGCACCCATACCTAAGGTGATATTGGTTAGGTTGTTGCAAGAGTCACCATCTCTTTCGGGACATATTGCTCATATGTTTGGCCACTATAACCATCTCTATAACGTCGCTTCTTTTTTTATTGCTAGAAGTGTTTCCAGTGACATTTATGACATCATCTCTTTACCCTATTCTAAAATATTCACAAGGCCCAGATACTACATGAGTGGAATGATGTTACGTCTTTTTAGTAATTTTTATCATACTCAAAATCTCACAAAAAAAAATTTGTTGATTTTTTCACACATTAGAATTAAAGGGAAAATTAACCATTCATTTTTCTATTTGTCTTATGTATGTGATTCATTTTGTTTTCCTAAAGAAAATTTATGTGTTCATGTGTTCTTACAAATGTAATAGTCTCAAGCGTTGTTGATTTCTTTCCTTTATTTCCAACTTATTTCTTTCTCAGAGTAGAACACTTTTTATTAGTTACATGTTTCATAGTGATTATATCATCTTCAAGTTCTTCCCATATACAATTTACATCAGCATGAAAATTATTTTACCTTTCATACATGTTGAACGCTTTTACTTTTCATCATACAGTGAATCACCATTTTTGTTGAAATAGGGACTCATACTTTTATTGGTGCGCTCTTCTTTGACTCATATTTCCTTGACCTTCAAACCATTTTATTTTGATGTTTCAACTTAAAATAATTGGTTCATGTCAACTTCTGCTACTTAGTTTTCAAGTCCCAACTTGTTTTTCATTTAACTTTCCTCTAGGGTTTGTGACTAGAACCCTAAGGTTTCCAAATTGATTTTTACTGATTGAAGGATTCTTTTACTTTCATCATATTATGAATCACACTTTTTATTGACACAGGGTTAGATACTTTTACTGGTGCAATGTTCTTAAACCCATATTTTCTTGAGCTCGAACCCCTTTTCTTTTCATTTTTCAAATTAGAACCATTGGTCCATGTAAACTTTTCCTACTTAACTACTGAGTATTAAAATAAAATCATTTAACTTTTCCCTGTTGGTTTTGAATAGGACCCTAGGGTTTCCAAATTTATTATCATTGACTAATGAGTATTTTTTTTACCTTTCATCATATTTTGAACCACCCATTTCGTTGACAGGGGACCGATACTTTTGTTGGTACACTCTTCTTCAACACATCTTTCCCTAAGCCCAAAGAACTTTTAATTTCATGTTTTAGCTTAGAACCCTTGGTCCATGTCAACTTCTACTAATTATCTACCAAGTATCAACTTGTTTTTCATTTATATTTCCCCTATGGTTTGTGACTAGAACCTATAGGGTTTCCAAATTGACATTCATTGACTAAGGAGGAATGATCTCACCTTTCAAAATATTTTGAATCACCCTTTTTTTATACATCAACCGATACTTTTACTGGTGTGCTCTTCTTGTAAACATATTTTCTTGAGCTTCAACATTAGAGGAAATTTCAGCCTAAAAGTGGTCTCCTAAGGAAAATAATAATAATAATAATAACTATGAATTTTGGAGGGAAAAGAAGAAAACTACTTTCTTTTATTGTATTTTTGACTTATATCCTTATAATTTTACACATATTTCAAGTGTAGATACTAATTGGATGAAAAAATAAATTTTGCGTTGGAAACCTTTGAGCACTACTGAGACCGAGGGGGGGTGAATCAATACTGTGACTTATTATCAATTTTTTGTTTTTATTACTTCACTTACTTGATCATGTATATAACCAAAAACACATTATATCATCACTTGAATATAATAATATAAGCAATTAAATCAGACAACCATGACAGGAACAAAACCATCAAACACAACCATATATACCATCACACAAGAGACACAAGATATCTAGTGGAAAATGCTTCAGCAGGAAAAAAACCACCCCTGTTGTTGGTGCACTGCTCTAAATCTTCTATTAAGAAAAATGTGTCTTTTACATAGATGACTGACTGCCATCATTCAAGAGACTTGCCCTAATATACAAGCACTTAACTCCCATCATTCAGGAGACTCACCCTAATATACAATCACTTGACTGCCATCAACCTAGATACTTGGTTATATTGATCAACTCATAATACCATGTTCTCATATGGATCTATAGACTACCATTCACTGAAATCCACCACGATCAATCGATCCTCACCCAAATCCAACTGGAATATACAATTGTTCCTTTCACTGAAACTTTGCAATCAATTCTCCACATGCAGGAAGTCGTTTCTCCTGTACTCTATGCAGACCTCCTTTCATCTATTTTCTGGTCAACTCAATTCAACCCTACAATATGACCTTTCGCGGAAATACATCATCAAATCAATCAAAATAGTACCACAAATATTTGTTCTCAAATCTAACAAAATAGTGGCCACATCAAATATGAATACTATCAGACCCTAACATCAATATAATGGTGCATAATACTATTAACAACAAAAGGCACTATGGCTATGTGCCACATGTATCGGAATATCTTGCGAAAACAAGTGTGAGAGTCTCCAATAACAACTATCCAGCAACGTATAAATCTCTCCAAAACAATGTCCACTACAACAGTTTCAAATTTGATATATTCTACAATATGCTTCATTTGTTCCTTACTATGCAGCCACTAACACTCATACATTGAAGCATCTATTCTCTCCAATAGGTCTTAATGATATCGACTCTATGTAGCCTTCTCTTAGATGCATACACTTAACAACTATCATAACTCAACTCCAAAATCAAGTATATAAAACATGTAGGGACAATTTGAGCTTGGGGCTAGGATTAAGGGTGGAAAAATTGGACCAAAATAATCCACTAACACCATTAATTGTTCATTAAATGGTTTCACACCATTGGAGGATGTTTACAAATTATTTCCGACCTTTTTAACCAATTCTAGAAGCCTCTAGAAATTTCCATGCTAATTTTCTTCTGATTTTTGTGAGGAATGCGGAGAAAATATCATGAAAGTCCTCATTCACATGCATAACATTGGTTGAAATTGATTGGAACCTATAGTCACTCACATAGGCATTTCTTCTAGTGATTGGATCCTTTTAGTCACTCCCATGAGATTGCCTTAATATGACTAGGGAAAAGGATGAAGAAAAACATCAAGCCTTCAACTCGGAACCTCTGCCACATGTTCATTTCTCTTCTTCAAATCATGTACATGCCTCCAAACCTTTGACATAGCCTATAAAAGGTATTCAAGTGGATCAAACATGTCTCCCAAGTTTTATTTCCATGTTGAACTAAGAGGGCCAACAAACAAGGTTGGCAAGAGTGCGAACAAGTCCCCCACTCTCCAAAAATCATCTCCACAAGTTGTAACACCTATGATAGATATGCAATACTCTGTAGCACATCTCCAAACATAATTTCATCACAATGAAACAACTCATGTCCATGAGCCTAAGCATGAGGACCTAGATGAAGACCTAGTTGCCAACTAAAATGGTGTGTTAATCGTCATCTCCATCGCATGTAGATCTGCATCATCCACCTATAGCACCATCATCAAACCATAGGCGCTTCACTTAATGAACTCTCCGACCTATAACATGTATTCATGGCATATTAAAAAATACCCTTACTTTGGCTACATATTAGAAAATGCCCCTAAAAATCACATTATTTAACGCCATACCAATACAGATCCAATACACCTTCCCAATTAAAAAAAAAACCCTAGTTCCACTAGATATTGTAGGTATCCATTTTTCATTAACATTTTATATACCCCTTTATATTTTTTTGATTAACTTTGAGCTGCATTTCTTACACATGCCAATATAAAAACCCTTTACACCCTATATATCCCCTAATATATTATGCCATTTTTCCCTCTATATATATCCCCCAATATGAAGCCATGTGGTATGGTATTTCTCCCCTAGCGAAGTTCCCATGCATCAAACAAACCAATACCATCATATTAACATCATGAGTGTGACATCATACTATTGAAATCAATGCTAATACAATCATCCCAATGTCAACACAACAGGATGTGACCATGCTACAAATGATTGAATCCAAGCATAAGCTAGGCTACAACAATTGACATCAATGCCCACATGATCTAGCTTCCATCATGAACCAAATCCAATATCAGCTAGTTGGATCCATGCACACCATAATTCAAACAATAAACCCCCTTTGGCATTAATGACAACCATACACAAACTGCATACCATCATCCAATTACTCTCACCCTTTGTCATCAATGGAAAACTATCAAATCCATATGATAAGATAGAAAAAATGAAGAACTAGGGCCAAACTCCATGTGGGTCGTATTATTCATGGCTGATAATAATTTTATTATATTTCTCTCATCGAGAGGTGTAGGATTGATCTAAAGATCATCTGATTTCGATAAGTATTTATGGAGATATGGATTTATTTTGATTATGGAATAATTATCAAGCCGACCAGCAACTCATGTAGGCTCAGAAGCCCGACAATCGCATCTATTAAATCATCAATAGTTGTGTATAAATACAGGAGGTCTTTTTTTCATTTTGACACACACACTAATCATCACATCTCTCTCTCTCTCTCTGGTGCGCGGTGAAATCTTGGACTAGCGCGTAGCGAAATCTTGCATTGTTGCATGGTGAAATCTTGCACTAGTGTGTGGAAAAATCTTGCACTGGTGTGCGGCGAAATCTTGCACTGGTGCTCAGCGAAATCTTGCACTGGTGCGCAGTGAAATCTTCGACTGGTGCACGGTGAATCTTCGACTGGTGCATGACGAAGTCTTGAACTAGTGCACGGTGAACGACTCACCGTTGGAGACTTGACAAGTTGGATCTAGGATTTGTTGCCCTAGTTTAGGGATGATCTAGGATTTGTTGTTGCTGATATAATTCAGATCCTTGTACCATTTCTCTCTACTGAATTATTAAATATAAAAGAAGATTTGATCAAAGGGTTTCCCCATATGGGGGTTTGTCCCTGGCGAGCCACCACATCTTGTGTCTCTTGTCTTGGCTTGTTTTATGTTGATCGTTTAATGTTCTATCTACACTTTACTTTATGTACATGTGATTGATAATCTGTGGATAATAATAAGAAAGATAAGTAAATTGCTATAAGCATAGAACATACCATAACTTAACATGGTATCAGAGTTGAGGTGAAGACAAAGCCCAAGCAAGAGCAAGAGCAATCACCGAAGAGAATATTGGCAGGCTATCCAAAAATAATTCATGGGGTCCTCAACACACTTCCCTGCTAAAGACAAGCTCCATGAGAAGTCTGACTACCACCGATGGAAAATATCTCTTGATCTAACATTAGAAGAACAGGAAGTGTTGGACAATGTGAAATGTGGAATTGTTGAGCCTCCATCAAATGCATCTGCTACTGCTAGGAACAAATGGACCTAAGGGTGGAAGAAAAGGATGGTATTAAATTTGCAATAAAGAAGGTCACTATGCAAGGGATTGCCCTGATAGAAGGGACTCACACCAGGACAATGATCAAAATCCCTCTCATGGCAATAAAAGGAATGGCATATCTAATAGCTGAGGTAAAAGGAGTGTTGGAAATCAAGGAAGAGGACAACCATTCAAGAAGGCTAGAAATTCTAGGTATGAATCTAACACTATTGACAATGAATAGGATGAATATTATATACCAGCTTCTCTATCTACCTCTACTCCTCCAGACTCACTAGAAAATTGGCTTATTGATAGTGGTGCCTCAAGGCACTTCACTGGTTACAAAGAAGTTCTCCATAATTTTATAGAGAAAGAAACTAACCTGGAAATTGTAATTGGAGATAATATGAAATGTCCCATGAAAGGTGTAGGAAATGTCTCTCTTAAATTGAATCTAGGTAATATGGTCCACTTACAGGATGTATTATATGTACCTGAGCTCAAAAAGAACCTGGTGTCCATTTCAGCAATGGAAGACAAAGGCTACAAGGTGGCTTTCATCAATGTCAAGGTACATGCATGGAAAAACCATATTAAAGATGCCTTCACTCTTGGTTTTCGATTTGATTCATTATATCATGTCGGAGGAAGTTCACTAGGTGTCATGTCTTGTGACACATCTGAAGCCTTGGTTGAGAATCAAACTGAAAAGAAGATCAAGATCTTAAGGACTGATAATGGAACTGAATATGAATGTAACGAGTTTCATGACTTTTGTAAAGAGGCTGGCATTAAGAGGGAGACTACTACACCATATACTCCTGAAAAGAATGGTTTGGCGGAAAGGAAGAACAATACGATTGTGGAAGCTGTCCATGTGAAGCTCCATGATCAAAGACTTTCGAAGTTTCTTTGGGCCAAAGCTGTAAGCACCGCCATATATGTACAAAACTGATACCCTCATCAAGCAATTGGGTTCCAAGGCTCCTGAAGAAATGTTCACCGGTAAGAAACCTGACATATCTTATTTTAGAATTTTTGGAAGCCCTGTATATTTTCATGTGCCGAAAGAGAAAAGAAATAAATTGGGTGCATCTGGAAGGAAAGGAATCTTCATGGGCTATGGTGAAAATACTAAGGGCTATAGAATCTATGTAGCCGGTTAAAGGGAAGTGATATTAGTCATGATGTCACCTTTAACGAATATATGACTCTTAGCAAAGTGAACAATCTTTGTACATTGAGGAGATCTCAAGAAACTCACACCAGGGAACCAAAAGAAAAGAAGTATGATGAGATATTTTCACCTGTTCCAAATATACCACCATCCGCTCCATCATATCCCTTGTGACTTCACAAGGATGGAAACTACATCAGATGGATGTTAAGACCGCATTCTTGCATGGTTCAATCAAAGAAAAGGTCTACATGGAGCAACCTGAAGGATTTGAGATTTATGATCAAAAATATCATGTGTGCAAGTTGAAGAAGGCCCTCTATGGGCTGAAGCAAGCACCCCGAGATGTTAGAAAATTATATATTACAGAGCCATGGAACACATAGAATCTTGCATAAATATAAACACAGAAAATGCATAAAACTAGAGAGACACAGATATATGTGGTTCACCCATTTTGGGCTACATCCACCCCGAACAGCCAGTCCTTACTTTTTATTATCCAGCAAAATGAAGAGACACAACCTACAACAGATCCACTGTAATATCCTCTGTTTTCTCTCACAGTCCTGCCTCTTTGTTTCTTGCTCGAATAATACACATCTATTATACAACCTAAATACAATGCCCTCATACAAAGAGAGGGGTTTCCTTCTAGGGCAAAAAACGCTAAACTAATCATAAGTTCTACCGTCAGAACATCTGCCCAATGAATGGCCCAGATTGACTAGAAATTACTATATTTTTACAAGGCAATTTTACATATGTTTTTAGCTTCGAGGGTGCCGAAACCCCCACCAGGGGACCGCTGGCCCTCAGACCCCCCAACCGGGGGTGATTAGCCCCCCGGGACCCTCGTGGGGGGGATAAGTCCGCCCCCCGGTGTGGTGGGGTGTATAGTTTTCCTGGGGTATACATCCGGCTGAAACCTTTGAATATAGAAGATAATCAGGCTCCACACCCAACACGAGCATGGCATGAGAGGATCGACAGCTACTTAATGAAGCTAGGATTCACTAAGAGTGAAGTCGATCCCAGCCTTAACTTTAAGGTTGAAGATGAGAAACCTATCATACTAGTGTTGCATGTTAGCGACCTCTTTCTAACAGGTGCAAACCCTCTCATTCACAACCGTAAGAGGGAGTTGGCTTCTAAATTTGAAATGAAGGACCTAGGCATGATGCACTATTTCCTAGGACTTGAAGTCTGGTAGAAGCCAAGGGAAATTTTCCTATTTAAAGAAAAATATGTGGTGAAGATATTGGAGAGATTCAGTATGGTGGACTGTAAGCCTGTAACTACCCCGATGGAGCTTGACTGCAAGAAGTTAAGTGATAGTGTTGTTGGACCTGTTTTACGAAATGCTACCGAGTATCGAAAACTCGTCGGAGCCTTAATGTTCTTAGTGAACTCCTGTCCAGATATATGCTTTTTAGTCAACACATTAAGTCAACATATGAACCTCATCACATACATTCGATTGGTGCCAAGAATCTGTTAAGATATCTTCGTGGCACAATTACGTATGGGCTAAGATACACTGCCGGATATGTGAGACCACTTGGATACATAGATGCTAATTGGGAAGGTAGTGTGATGCTTCATTACAACACTTATGGGTGTTGTTTCTCCTTGAGATCTGCTTCGATATCCTAGATGAGCAAGAAGAAAAAGTCGGTGGCTTTGAGCACCGCCGAGGGAGAGTATATTGTTGCTAGCATGGCCTCCCATGAGGCAGTCTGGTTGTGGAAGCTCTTCAGTGAGTTGTTTGGATTTACATTGGATACCACCGTGATCCTATGTGACAACTAGAGTGGAATTCGCTTGTTAGAGAATCTTGTATTTCATTATCTCTCAAGCATATCGATATCAAGTACCACTATATTTGAGATATGGTGCAGCGAGGAGCTATAAGGCTCCAACATATCGGTACATACGAACAAGTCGCCGACATTCGGACAAAGCCCCTAGGAAATTTTTACCTTCCAAGAACGACTTGGTGTCATTTAGAAACCCTATGATGAGGGTCCTGTATGTTGTATGGAGTTCTTGCAGCTCCAGGGGGGTGCAGGGTACTTCTTGGAGTGACATATGACCACAAGGTAAAAGAATCAAAACTTTCTCTATAACACCCCGTGGTGACTATGTAGCAGGATGATTAGTTCTCCTATGAGATCTGGATGATGTGTTCTCCATTACGATTACGTAGCAGGATGATTAGTTTTCCTGTGAGGTCTGGATGTTGTGTTCTCCATGATAATTGTGTATCAGGATGATTAGTTCTCTTGTCAAGGCATCCTACCCATGCAGTCTAGGACTGATGGGAAGTACTCATCTGATCAATGAGCAGGGAAATGGGGATAGGGACCATAGTAGTATCGATGGATGCTTCGTTGTATCTACCGTACTCCCTATGCTAGGATGACCTTCATGAATCTGGGATCAATGATACTAGTCTGAGACTAGTGGTAGGAGTTGTACCCACTATGACATTGACTTTGGGTCAATTGAGACTGGCCTTGAACTAGTGGTACATACTCTGAGACTTACTTCGGGTAAGTGGAGGACTGGTATGGGACCACTAGTAGGAGTGGTACCTACTATGAAGCTGACTTTAGGTCGGTTGAGACTGGTTTGGGACCAGTGGTACATACTCTGAGACTGAGTTTGAGTCAGTGGAGGATTGGTCTAGGACCAGTAATAGGAGTGGTACCTATTATGATGCTGACTTTGGGTCGGTTGAGACTAGTCTGGGACCAGTGGTACACACTCTGAGACTGACTTTCAGTCAGTGGAGGATGATACTAGTCTGGCACTAGTGGTAGGAGTTGTACCCACTATGAAACTGTCTTCGGGTCAGTTGAGGACTTGACTGGGACCAATGGTACACACTCTGAGACTGACTTTGAGTCAGTATGATACATCCTCGATCATTTCTTCCTCTTCATAATTCGGACAATGCAGAGAAGAGCGGAACAGAGCAGAGCAGAGCAGATCAAAATAGGGCAGAAAAGAATAGAGCAGAGCAAGCAAGATAGAGTAGAGTAGAGCAGGGGTCAAGATGTACAGGGCAGATGAATTGTTGATGGAGTTCTCCCTAGTTGAGAGGGAGTGTTAAAATTGGCAACTAGGGCCACACTCCATGTGGGTCATCTTATTCATGGCTGATAATATTTTTATTAGATTCCTCTCGTCGAGAGGTGTAGGATTGATCTAAAGATCATCCGATTTCGATAAGTATTTATGAAGATATGAATTTATTTTGATTATGGAATAATTATCAAACTGACCATCAACTCATGTAGGCTGAGAAGCCCAAAAGTCACATATATCACTTTTTCCCTTTTTATGGCAAAGAAGTTTTATAAAAATAAATGGAGTTGGAATATTTACTCTTAAATTTACAAAATCATCAAGAATTAGGTGGTGGTAAAATAAGACAAAACATGTCAATTTAAATTCAATATTTCATGTCATGTTTTTTCTAAAATTTAATATATATTTTTTATCTAATTATTTCATTTTCGTTAAAATATATTCATTAATATTTTACATAAATTTTTAAGTAGTGACAAAACGGTGACCCCCCATTTCTTTATTGATTTATGTTTTTTTAATTCCAATTTCTTTAAGATATGTGTTGTAAACATTCTAAAGGTTGCTAAACAAATTTAAAAATAAAAAGTAAGCATATTGTTTAATTATTATTAAAATACTAGTAAAAGTGATAATCTTTTTGTATATATAAAACCGCGACCCAAGAAACTATCCTTTAAAGTTTATAAAATCAATTTTTTTAATAGAAGTTTGAAAATAACATATAACAAAATGTTAAAATTATTTTTTGAAATTTTTTAAAATATATTTTAAATTTTTTTATAATAAAATTTTTAAATACGATTATAATAACATATTCTATATTATTCAAAATATAATATATAAAATTATTTGTTTAGAAATTCTAATTCTATTTATATATATATTTTTAAAGAGTTTTAGCATTTCATTTAACTTTACATATTTAAACCTGCATATTTTAAAAAATTATTTATATTTTTTGAGTGATTAACCATAGTTTTTACCAATATTTACTATCAGTTGACTTGTTTACAAATTTTGTATTTACTTTTTATAACATTATTTATATTTTTTGAACCCATTAAATAGGTTCACTATAGCTTTTTACCAAAATTTATCGTCAGTTAGCTTTGTTACAAATTTAACATTTATTTTTTTATAATTAACAAGTATGAAACTCAACTCATTTAATTGATATTTTTATATTCATTTTTTTATCCTTTTTCATTTGAGTACTTTTTTGCTTTCGCCATATAATGAGACACATTAACCTGCTTTTAGTTAACAGTTGTGTATAGATATAGGAGGTATTTTCCTCATTTTGACACACACACTGATCATCACATATCTCTCTCTCTGGTGCGCAGTGAAATCTTGGACTAGTGAGCGGCGAAATATTGCACTGGTGCACGGAGAAATCTTGCACTAGTTTGTAGTGAAATCTTGCATTGGTGCATGGTGAAATCTTGCACTAGTGCGTGGTGAAATATTGCACTGGTGCGCAGCAAAATCTTGCAATGGTGCACAACGAAATCTTGCACTGGTGCACGGTGAAAACTTGCACTGGTGCGTGGCGAAATCTTGGACTGGTGCGCGGTGAATCTTGGATTGGTGGACGACGAAGTCTTGAACTGGTGCACGATGAGCGACTCACCAGTGGAGACTTGACAAGTTTGATCTAGGGTTTGCTACCCTAGTTTAGGGTTGATCTAGGGTTTGCTGCTGCTAATATAAATCAGATCCTTGTACTATTTCTCTCTGTTGAATTATTGAAGATAAAAGAAGATTTGATCAAAGGGTTTCCCCATATTGGGGTTTGTCGTTAGCTAGTCACCACATCTTGTGTCTTTTGTCTTGGCTTGTTTTCTTTCGATAATTTAATTTTCTATCTACACTTTACTTAATGTACATGTGATTACTAATTTGTGGATAATAATAATAAAGATAAGTAAACTGCTATAAGCATAAAACATACCATAACTTAACACAATGCCCACATGATCTAGCTTCCATCTCGAACCAAATCCAATATCAACTAGTTGGATCCATGCACAACATAATTCCAACAATCACCCCCTTTGGCATTAATTGCTACCATACACAAAATCCAGACCATCATCCAATTACTCTCACCCTTTGACATCAACAGAAAAGTGTCAAATCCATATGATAAGGTAGAAAAAATGAAGAACAATTACTGGAGAAACTAACATGGTTGAATGGTAATGCATATCAACCAATAACCATGATCTCACATCAGTAGTAGCAAGAAAAAAATATAAACAAGTGTCATTGTAAACAACATACCAACCAACAACCTCTAGCAGTAAGAAACAATTTTCCAACATGAGGCAACCATAAGCACCATATGCAACATCATATACAACAATATGCACTTTAAGGCACATCCAACACCTCCATAGCAAGCAACATCCAAACATCTCTAAAAATGACATGAGGAAAAAAAATGAAACCATCATAGCATATCATAAGGTGCACCATGACACCTCGAAGCATATCATAATGCCAACAATGTATGGTTGAAATGACTAAGAGAAAGTAAATTCTCCCCCTAAACACATGCCACCTCGAAGCTGTAGTGACCACTTCTATTGCAAACAATGTTTCCTTTCGAAAATAGAAGCATCACATGGACAAAGATTCCACATGACCATGACTCATATGACATATACAATGATATATGCATGGTTGTAGCAACGATACAAATTGCATGACCTCATGACTCATGACTACAAGTCCAATGATAGTACAATAAAATTGGATGGATTTATGATCATATTACATATATTTTCAATGAATTACATTATTTCTATAATCATCTCGTATGGACCAATTACTATAATATATGATACAACATTACTATTACACCATCATTATCCCATACATGTGGCTCCAAAATAGACTCATGATACCCCTCCATAACAATCCTATCACCATGATGAATAATCATACTAAAGACTAAACTTTGAACCAATACATAATGATGATATAATAACAAATACATGACTATAGTAATCATCTTGCAACAACTCATACATGGTTAGTCCATATCACATGTCCTCTCTATACATGGCTGGAGAAATTAGTACATTTTATGCATGGTTTCAGATCCTTTCAAGCAACTTTTAGTGGAAACCAGAAAACATATATGTGGCTGAAAAATTTATTCTTTTTCACTCATGAAAACACACATAAATCTGTTGAAAATTTCTGAGTGAAAACAATGAAGAATATGCCAAATAATCTAGGAAAACATCATATCATGCATAGCTCCCACTGAGCTCAATATACCTTTAAGAGACAGGTTGGTCTTGTGGACTTAAAAGCGCATGAGGCTCAAAAGAACTCATCAAATGTTGTTGCAATACTCTCATACTCATAAAGCAACTATACACTCCCCCTGAGGTTGTGCACCTCACATGAATTTTGTGACCCTATATGAATATGCATGAAATAATCATGAATTTCATAAGGGAATTCTCTTCACTAGAAGAGTTGTTGTTCCTTCTTCCTCCACACATTGTTTGGCTACTTCTTCTCTTCTTTGACTTGCTTCTTTTCTTCCTTTACTTGCTTCATTCCTTATTTCACTGGTTTTCTTCTAGGTCCCATTTGATTTGTTTCTTTATCGATTTTGGCTTGAATAATAGGGCATCAAATAATCTCTTTCCATATGGCCAAAGTTATGACGTGTGTAGCACTCCACATGGCCAAGATATGTAAAAAGATGATTAGATCTCCTCATTCTCATGTTAGATCTAAACCATTCCTGAAATGTGCTTCTCCTCCATTGACTGGATCTACAATCAGGTGCCTTATGGAAAAGTAGGTGACATGAGTAATAGTAACCATAAAAACCATGATTATAAATGTTGGCCAATCTCCTTGGTTGGTGAAATTGTTTCAAAAACCACTAATTTGATCTATACAACAAAGGAACAAAGGGAATTTTTATCCTTTGAAATCTAATAGAGTTTCCATGATCATATCTAGAAGCAAAATATTTTCTGAATGTAGGAGCTCTTTCATATTTTCTTCTTTATTTTTGCTTTTTCTTCAAATTTTTCTGCTTCTGGTTATTTTATCTTTTAAGTAGCTGCTAGATATGCTTCTTTATTCCTTACTTCTTGCTTTTGCTGCTAGTATTATTTTCTAGATGTTTCTTGGGTTCTTCTTTGATATCTTTTCGTTCATGAAATCAAGATTCACCCTTTTGAAATCCAAGACCAGATTTATCCAATAGTGATCTTTGGATCTGAGGCAAATTATCCAATGCTACGGTAATTTTCTCATCTTTCGTTGCTTTCTTAAGGAAACCACTTCAGCTTATAATTTCTCACACTCATATTCCTTCTCCTTATATTGCTTCCTGATGCCTTTCTCAATTTTTTTTGCTTTTGCCAATTAACTTTTAATCTCATAATCTCTTCCTTGAGCTTGGCCTCCTTGTCATCATTGATCTACAACAATTGTTCTTGATCCTTGCATGTGACTATTAGCCTATAAATATTAGCTCTAAATCATTTAACATTATCCTCATATTCGTTATGTTATTTAGCATGATCTAAATATGAATAATCAAAGTTATAAATAAACATAAAATCGTTAATGTTTATACATTTAAGTCCATGATTTTCTTCTCTCTTCTCATCATCTGTTGAATCATGTGGACTAGAAGAATGAGACTCTTGTGGTTGAGCTTCTTGTTTTTGAACACCCATCTTTTGTTCTTATTCTTGTTTCTTTTCTTATAATTTTCCTTAACGTTACTAGTGACATCACTGAATATGGATTCTAGCTTGTCCCACATTTCTTTGGCACGTTTAAAACCCACTAGTCTCTTCATATCATCACCGTGAAGATTATTGTAGATTATGCATCTTGCTCGTGAATCCTTCTAGCAATCCTCATCTGAAATTGGATCCTTTCCACAACATTTACATATGACTCTCCAAATGTCATATCCATAAGATAATATTTGAGATTTTATATTTTTTTCCATACCCTTTAATTTGTAGTAGTGAGGACAATTATTTTGAAACAAAATTTCAAATTTCCTACAACAAACTCCAGATATACTTTCTAGCGATCAAACTGCAACCAGGAGTTCCCCTCTGATACCAATTGTTGTAAACCTTTGAGCACTAATGATAGGGGGTGAATCCGTAGTGTGACTTATTATCACTTTTTTCCTTTTATTACTTCACTCACTGAATCATGAATATAACCAACCACACATTATATAATCACATGAATATAATAATGTAAGAAGCTAAATCAAACACACATGAGAGAAATAAAACCATAAAAAATAACCATATAAACCATCATACAAGAGACACAAGATATCTAGTGAAAAACCCTTCACTGGGCAAGAGACCACCGTTGTTATTGTTGCGCTACTTTGAAACTCCTATTAAGAAAAATGTGTCGTTTATATAGATGACCGTCTCCCATCAGTTAGGTGACTTGACCTCATATACAATTAGTTGACTTCCATCATCTTGGAGACTCGATTCTAATGATAATCTCATAATAGTATGTTCTCAGATGGATCTATGAACTACCATTCGCTAAAATCCACCATGACCAATCAATAGTCACCCAACTCCAATTGGACTATCAAACTACCATTGGATTGAGAAACTACTTCTTTCGCTAAAACTTCACAATCACTGCTCCACAACTGTGAAGTCATTGTTCCTCTACTCTATGTTTACCTCCATTCTTTTATATTCAAACTAGATCCCAATATTTTCTTCTCAACTTTATTCATCTTTGCAATGCGACCTCTAGGAGCAAGAGATCATGATATAAATCAAAATAATACCACAAATATGTGGTCTCAACTTTAGCAAGGTAGTGGCCACGTCAAATCTAAATACTATCAAACTCTCACATCAATATAATGTTGCATAATACAATCAACAATAAAAGACATTATGTGTATGTGCCAAATGCATCAATATCTCCTGCAAAAATAAGTGTGAGACTCACTAACAACAACTATTGAATAACATAAAAAACTCTCCAAAACAATCTTCATTACAACAGTTTCAAATCTCATCTAATATACAACATGCTTGAGTTATACTCAGTATGCATCCATTAACATTCATAAACTAAAGAATCTATGCTCTCCAATAGGTCTAAAGCATATTCACTCTATGCAGCCTTCTCTTGCACACATACAATCAACAAGTATCATCACTCATCTCCAAAATCAAGTATATAAAACACATAGGGCGAAATTGAGCTTGGGGATAGGATCAAGGGTGCACAAATTAGACCAAATCAATCCAATAACAACACTACTTGTGCACTAAAGGTGTTCACATCATTGGAGGACCTTTCCAAATTATTTCTTCATTTTACAACTATTTCTAGAAACCTCTAGGAATTTCCATGCTAATTTTCTTCTTATTTGTTTGAGGAATGCAAAGAAAATATCATGAATGTCATCAGTCACATGCATAGCACTGGCTGAAATTGACTAGAACCTACAGTCACTCACATAGGCTTGTCTTCTAGTGATGTTAGCCTTTCAATCACTCCCAGAGACTTGGCTCCATGCCATTGGGAAAAGGATGAAGAAAAACATCAAGCCTTTAGCTCACATCCTCTACCACATATTGGATGCTCTTAATTAGCTCTTGTACATGCCTCCAAACCTTTGACACAACCTCCAACACATCTACAAGTCGATCACACGTGTCTCCCAAGTGTCATTTCCATGTTTACCTAAAAGGGCGAACAAACGAGATTGGTAATAGTGCCAACAAGTCCTCCACTCTCTAACAATCATCTCCACATGGTGTAACACGTCTAACAGAACTTCAATACTCTATAGAACATTTCCCTCATCAAACATAAGGCCATCACAATGCAACAAGTCATCCCCATGAGCATAAGCATGAAAACCTAGATGAAGACCTAGTTTCCAACTCAACTATCATGGTAATCATCATCTCCATCACATGTATATATGCATCATCCACCTGTAGTAGCATCATCAACCAAACCAATTCCACCATATGACCATCATGAGTGTGACATCATATTGTTGGCATCAATTCTAACACAATCATCCCAATCTCCACATAACGATATGCAACCATTCTACAATGAATGGCATCCAAACATCAACTAGGTTGCAAAGGTTGGCATCAACGCCAACATGAGCTAGTTTTAGTCATGAACCAATGCCAAACTCATCTAGCTAGATTCATGCACACCATAATGCCAACATTATACATCTAACGAATACCCATTATGCATACTTTTGAGAAGACCCATATTGGTAAAAATTGAAGATACCTTACAAAAATGTGTTCAACATGTTTTTTATGTATCTTCCGTTTTTATCAATGTGGGTCTTCTTGAAAGTATGCATAGAGGGTTATTGTTGGATGGAGAATTTAATTCCACATCCAATGAGCGTCTACACTTGAAATTTGAGTAAACCTATAAAGAGATAAGCTAAAAATATTATATATATATATATATATATATATATATATATATATATATATCTATTCCCTCCAAAGTATTTACATGTACCTCTTTTTAAAATTTTAAGGATTTGATTGGTTTACATATTATGTATGTGAAAATGTCATGGGAAATTGTAGGATAAAATTTCCTATAATGACCCTTTTCTTTTCATGTTTTAACTTAGAACCCTTGGTCCATGTGAACTTATACTATTAGCTGCCAAGTCTCAACTTGTTTTTCATTTAACTTTTCCCTAGGGTTTGTGACTAGAACCCTAGGGATTCCAAATTAATTTTTATTGACTAAAGAGGAATGCTTTTCCCTTTCATTATATTTTTAATCTCCCTCTTTGTTTACATAAGGACCGATACTTTTACAAATGTGCTCTTCCTCGAAGAATCTTTCCCTATGATCAAAACACTTTTCTCTTCATGTTTCAACTTAGAACTCTTCCTCCATGTCAATTTATACTACTTAGCTGCCAGGTCTCAGTCTTTTTTCATTTAACTCTTCCCTAGGGTTTGTGACTATAACCTTATTCTTTTGAAATTAACTTGTATTAACAAAGGATGAATTATTTTACCTTTCATCATATTCTAAATCAACCTTTTTTAACACATGGACCGATAAGTTTACTCATGCGATCTTATTTGACCCATCTTTCCCTGAGCTAAAAATACTTTTATTTTCATGTTTCAACTTAGAACCCTTAGTCCATGTAAACATTTTCTACATAGCTTCCAAGTATCAACTTGTTTTTCATTTAAATTTTCCTTAGGGTTTGTGACTATAACACTAGAGTTTCCAAATTGATTTTTATTGAATGAGGAGGAATACGTTTACCTTTCATCATATTTTGGTTCACCCTTTTTATTGACACATAGACTGATACTTTTACTAGTGAGCTCTTCTTTGACTCATATTTCCCTAAGCTCAAAACCCTTTTCTTTTCATGTTTCAATTTAGAACCCTTCATCCATGTAAACTTCTCTTAACTAGCTGCCAAATCTCAACTTGTTTTTCACTTAAATTTTCCCTAAGGTTTGTGACTATGACCATAGGGTTTCCAAATTGATTTTAATTTTTTGAGATGGAATGATTTTACCTTTCATCATTTTTTAAATCAATATTTTACTACTGCACTCCTCTTTGAACCATCTTTCCCTGAGCTCGAAACTCTTTTCTTTTCATGTTTCAACTTAGAACCCTTCGTCCATGTCAACATCTGCTACCTAGCTTCCTACTATCAAATAATATCATGAAATTCTACCTACTGATATTTCTCAAATAAGCATGTGTATATCTACTATTCATTTGCCTTATGATGATCATTCACTTGACTTAATAGTATATTTTGTATTTCGCTATGTAGGTATGGAAATTGAGCAGCCGCACGAGGGAGAAGATGTGTCTCATCATGGTTATCAGATAGATGATGATCAATATGTTCCCTATGGAGTTTATATACCACTATAGCAATAGGTTTCCTATCAACATTATCAATTGTCACTAGGGGAACAATATGTTCCATAGCAAGCTAATCAACCACTAAAAGAACAATTTGTTTCCTCTCAAGTTGATATGAAAACATGGAGTTGCAGTGGTTTGGAAAGGGGTGAACTTTTGTAGAAAATTTGGATGCAAGCACAACAGAGGACCTTGGGGAGCCTATTCTAACTCAAAATATTATATATCATGTCAATAACATCATTCAACAATATTTTGAGAAACATTCAATTGTTGCACAAGCTTAGATACTACATTGGTTGATAAAACATAAGAAACTAAAACATCCCACAAAGATTTTGGGTGCCCAAGATGCTAAAAGAAGAAAGACACATATGAATGTCACTAAAAATTTATCAAAGGAATTCAATATTATTGAAAATCAATAAAAGTTGATGTTCGGGTTGTGCAGAAATTACAACTACTATTTTTGCGCCAACTACATCAAGACAAGAAAAGTTGGAAATGACGTAAAAATTGACCCATATCGCAAGAAATGAATTGCAAAAGCATAACAAAATTAGGGTTTGAGTAAATGAAAGTGATGAATCTTCTTGGTTGGGCTCTTATCGCCAAGTAACCCTACCAAGATAGGATTGCAAGAGGAACCAGACACTTTTGGTAGATTTGTGAAAGAGTCATTCCCATGCTATTCCAAATAGAAACCATGTCATACAACATCACATAATTAAATGTGAGTATGTGGAGCACACTAAGAACATTGTAGAAATGACACAGTTGCACTATTCGAGGAATTTTAGGAAAATAATAGCCATGTGAAGATATCCATAAGGATGTTTTAGAAATTGAAACCATGGTTTATTAGGCCTAATACAATTCCTGACATGTGTAGTTGATGATATCATGTAGGAAACCCTCCTCCTCCTAAAGTTTGTGATTTTGTTTCATCAATATTGTGCAAAAGGAAGCCAGAAGAATTTTTTTACAAGAAAATACGTATAGGTGGGAGAATATGCACTGAATGTGGTGATTTGGCATTGTTCCATAGGAAATTCATTATTGATCCCAAGCAGTCTTGGATGTCATATGTCACCATCACATGGAATACTTATGAGTATGCCATGGGAAATAAACAATCTTCTTTAACTCTAATGCCTAAGAGGATCAACTATGTTGAGGATGATACTCCTACTTGACAATTCATGGGGGTGTTTCAAAACCAGATCTATAAATATATCAAACAATCGCATATTTATAGGTGACAAGATTTTGAATTTAAGAATTCTCGCAAAGTATTCTAACCAGGGACAATCTTATCTATGGTGGACTTTGCTGATAATTACAAATTTTCTCCTCAGACAGAGATCCAAAGTGAGTAATATCTCTCAGATCAAGTTTCCATATCCATACATGTTCTACATAGACATCGATAATTTAATCTTGATGGTAGGCATAGCGTTGATGAGTCACGTGATGTGGTTAAGCAGCATCACTTTTACATCAGCGATGATCATGAGAATGACACATTTTTTATGCAACAGTGCTTCGACCTAATTTATGAATCATTAAAAAAAATGCCATATCATTCATAAAGCATTGGATATGGTCAGATGATTGTGTGGGTAATTTCAAGTTGGCACACATCTTTTATTGGTTGAGCTAACTACACAATAAGAAAAAATTTCAGCATACTTAACGCTATTTTGAAATAGGACATGGAAAAGGTGAGCATGATGGTGTTGGTGCACCATATGAGTCATTATGCAGATCAACTCAAATTATCACTAGAGGTTCTCAACTCGTGGAGATCCCATTTAGGACATGAAGGCCATGAATCTATTATGCTTGTGTGTAGGTTCTTCGAGAATGTTGAAATTGCAATGTGAATATATCCATTCCTTGGTATAGTAATATTGTATAAGGAACAAGGGAATTACTCTTAGTGCAGAGAAAATTCATGGGTGAATTATTTTCCATCGAGAAACAAAACTTGCATGCTTTTGTGAGTTTTTCATTAGTGTTTATGGATGTAGACTTAATCACTATGAAAAACATGGTTACATGAAACGATGGAAATATGTCCCTCTTAATCCAAAGGTACCTCATCTAATTCTGATGTGGCAAGAGATGCACAATGAAGAGGTAATCATTTCATCGAGCGGCCTTGGCTCTGTCTGTATGTAATCTCGACTATTGTTTGAGATCTGGACACTTGTAGTTTATTCGCTTTCTCTGTTGTGGCCGACTAGGGTCCAACTCTGGCTTTCGGGGTTTGGCTGTTTCATATTGTCTTACTATGTTTTAGTCAAGCACTAGGAACTACTCTTGATGTATGCCAGTATTATGGTTATAAAGAGGAACTAACAAGAAATTCTGTGTAAATGGGTTACCTCTGTTTTGGATTTCGTTCTTCAGCAATTGTATTCTCACTCTGTTGAGAACTGGCTCGTAACGGTCGTTTGTTTTCATATATTTGGGAACTGTTGTTGTTATTACCGGAATTCCGTGTTGGGAACGCTCATATGGCTTCTTTGTTGAACTCAGTAGCTATTTCTCTATTTAATAAAAAGAAAAAAAATAGATGGGAACGCACAGTGCTATTTAGTTTACACACACAATCATTAGAGGAAAGGAAATAAACGTCATAGGAAAACTGTTTACAGATGGATTCAGATATTCGAACGTTTGAAAATTATTTTCTCATTTTTTTATTTCTGTTCTCGTGCATTGAACCCCTTAAAAATGTATTACATTGCTTTTTGTATTGTATTCAAACAGTTACTTGAACTGTTCTCAATTATCCTTCAATTACTTTTATAGTTACACAATTGATAACTATTTTGGGTTTCTTGTGCCATAGGGTTTACAATATTTATTATTATTTTTCTAAATGAAAAGATAGCTGTAATATAGATTAATAAAAAGACAAAGCAATGTGACCGTAATGACCCTAACCTAATTGTACTGTTCCTAATATCCCTTAACTAATAATAAAATAAAAGCTAGTTCCTAGACACTGTTTTGATCAACAAATGTAAATGAAACTAAATGACAATGAACCTGTCCTCCTTATCTGAGACCAAACACCCGGTCATGGTACCCTTAGCTGGATGCTCCTACATCGTTATATATAATTATAATTTTGAACATCAAACTTAATTGTTAGACTTGCATTGTGAATTATGAGTTCCATTGGCTATTGTTTTGAGTTTCAGGTAGAGAAATGGCTTTACTTCCCTATACATATGGAATCAAACTCACCAAATGCTTTGGTATATGGTAGGATACATTATGAGAGGTTGTATAGTGACTAGACACAAGTTTTAGGATCTTGATGTTAATATTAAGATGATATTATGACAAGCACCACCCAAAAACTTAATGTGCACACCCATTTTTGTCAGGAACGAAGTTAAAATAAAATATCTTTTGATACTTCGGAACTTCAAGATAACAAAGATTGTGTGGAGTTATTAACGTTTTTAAGATTCACTTAATGTTTTATCTCATGGATTTCAACATTTGTTTTATTGGCTTCATGATTTGACTAGTCGTAACCTAGTTCTTGCTATTTGTTCATATAGCTTTTGGGTGTGGTTTCATAGTTTAAATATTTTAATTTAATTAGTTTATGTTTCTCATTTTATAATTAATATTAGACTCTTCATTATTTTTCAAAATGTTTTTGAGCAAGTTTTCATAGTAGAGATACCTAGGTTTTCATTCAGGTGAACCCATGGAGGTTGGTTGCACTTTTTGGCAAGCATGCAAGGGGAAAAGCACAAAAAATAATCTTCATTGATCATTTTTTAAGTGCTCGATCGAGCAATATTTTAGCCTTGGATTGAGAAATTTGAGAGCTTAAATAATATTGCTTGATTGAGCTATAAAAAAATTCCAATCGAGCTCCTATGTAACCCATGGTTAATTGGGTTCCCAATCAGGTGTCCATCTTCTTTTGGTGGGGTTTTCAATAAGGGAGCTCAATCGAGGTATATATCGGTCAAGCTCTCTTTTCCACCACTCTAATCTTTGAATGTGCGGGAGTCACATAAGAAAAATGGGGGCTCAATCAAGACATTTCAATCAAGGTCATGTTTAAATGCTTTTAATATCCCTTGCTACTCAATTGGCCAATTCACTACTTCCAATAATTCTTGAATTGTACTTTCCATGTCTCTGGCTCTAGACATTGCAGGATTTGAAACAAAAGTAGAACTTTTATCTCCAACCACAATCACAATAACTTTGGTGTCTTTATCTTCCCTAAAGAAGATAGGTAGAGTAGATTGAAATGGCCTTACCTCTTTGAAAGGTAAATATTATTGTTTCACCATAAAATAAATTAACAAGAATTTAACTTACATTTTCATGGTAAATAATTTTTTTCTTTTTTTCATGTCAGCATTGATATATAGATATGTATTGATAGCATCCATACAAATAATATAATGCAAGGAGACTTATAAAAGAGGAGAAAATGATAAGTTTATGATTTCAATATTAAGTGAGATGCACTTATTTAATACAAAACTAACCATATATCATATATTTCACTAAAAAAATAATTTGTTAACACCTTTGACCTACCATATTTTTCTCACATGTACTCAATTTCCCTACACTCTCTTGAGGCATGCGCACCAATCTCCTTGATGCTAGCATTTGGAATTCACAAGCAGAGTTTAAATAATCAAAACACAAAAAGTTAGTGGAGCTGCTAGGTATATAGATGCAAGCTTTTATAATCAAGAAATACTCAATTTCTTTCTTTCTTTCTCATTATAAACATGTTAGCTTATACCTAATTGCAATTTTGAAGCTAAAACTTAATTGTTAGACTTCCACTGTGAATTATGAGTTTCATTGGGTGTTTTTTGACTTTCTAGTAGCCACTTTTTATAGGAACAAAGTTAAAAGAAAAAATGTATTTCAACACTTTCACACTTCAATCTAAAACAATTGTGTGGATTTATTCACATTTTTAAGATTCACTTAGTGGTTTTTCTCTTTTCTTTGAAAAATCATGATTTAACTAGTCATAACCCTATTTCTTTCTATGTGTTCATATGGATTTTCAATGTGGTTTGATAGTTAAAATATCTAGTTTTTTTATTTTATTTTTGTAATTAATATTAAACTCTTCATTATATTGCAAAATATTTTTGAGCAAATTTTCACTGTGGAGATACCTAGGTTTACAAATTCATTATAAGCAAATATGTTAACACTTTTATTGATGCGATCAATAGAGCAATAGAATGCGAGAAGACTTAGTAAACATAAAATAATAAGAATTTAAGGATTTCAATATTAAGGGAAATATGTTTATTTAATATAAAAACTATACATATGTCATATATCTTACTAAAAAATAATTTGTTAACATTTTTGACCTACCATATTTTTCTCACATATGTGAGGATCAATTCTCACATGTACTCAATCTCCTTGGCACTAGCATTTGGAAGTCACGAGAGTCTCAATGTGATTTTCCATATCTGATTTTCCATGATAAATAACGAGAAGAGACACAATTTTTACAGAGTTCATAGATATGCATACGAAAGCTTCTATATTTTATATTGAATGATATATCTATTTGTAAACAAACAACATGGCCAAATTTCACAGTAATACTCCAATCATTGCATCAACAAAGGAACGAAATCTCCATATAATACCATGATAAATAATAACCAAAACACAAAAATAAATAAATAGAGAGTTACTAAATATGCACAAACAAACTATTATATCTTTTATTCAATAATACATCTAAATCTATTTGTCTTTAGAACGCTCTAGAAAAAAAAATCATTAAAATACTCCAAATTTTAGAACAAAAAAAATCTATTTGTCTTTAAAACACTCTAGAAAAAAAAATCATTAAAATACTCCAAATTTTAGAAAAAAATATATATATTTATGATATATCTATTCAAGAATTCTAACTTGTAATTTTTATAAACTATATTATGATAAATAATAAAATTAGTAATCATTATAAACAATATTATTATGATTCACAATAAACATAGCATGGAGAATTGTTTTTCGCATTTCATGTAAAGTGTATTATGATTCATAATATACTTTAAAATACATTGAATGAATTCACAGTGCATATATTACAATTTTTTTTTTATCATTCCATTTGATAAATCTTATTGGTAGAAATCATCATCATCATCATCATCATCATATTCACAATAGACATAGCATGGGAGAATTGTTTTTTGCATTTCATGTAAAGTGTATTATGATTCATAATATACTTTAAAATACATTGAATGAATTCACCGTGCATATATTACAATTTTTTTTATCATTCCATTTGATAAATACTATTGGTAGAAGAAATCATCATCATCATCATCATCATCATCATCATCATTTCTGATTATAATATTATTATTAGTATAATTCATAATACACAATAAACATATCATATTTCAGAATTTTGTCACAATAGACATAGCATGGGAGAATTGTTTTTTGCATTTCATGTAAAGTGTATTATGATTCATAATATACATTGAATGAATTCACGGTGCATATATTACAATTTTTTTATCATTCCATTTGATAAATCCTATTGGTAGAAGAAAAAATCATCATCATCATCATCATCATCATCATCACCACCACCACCACCATCACCATCACCATCACCATTACCATCACCATCATCTTCTCTGATTATAATACTATTATTAGTATAATTCATAATACACAATAAACATATCATATTTCAGAATTTTGTTTTGGGTTACGCGTTGAATATATTATGATCCATAATACACATTAACTATATCACATACATTCCATGAAATATGCAAAAATTATATTATAGTTCTGGTTTTATAATTCATAATCATTAATAACAATTAATTCAGGTTTTGTAACTCATAATATTTACTCACTATTATTTTACAATTCATAATCGTTGAGTATTAACTATTTTTTTATAATTCATAATGGTGGAAGGCCAGAGGAATATTTTATTTTAGAGTGCCAAACATTTCTTGGTTAGTTGCCGCTCATGGTAAGACGTAACAGAAATTGTGTAAACTCGTAGAGAGTTGTAATGGCAAGTGAGTAAATGAGACAGCAGCGGGAGGCAGATTAACGTATGTTTAGAGGGCCTGAAGTCTCCATCGTGAGTGTCCAAGTTTATATATTAACATAATTCAACTTGGGCGATTAGGAAGGCATTTTTGTTTGGCTGGTGTTTAAACCTGTTTCATAACATCCTCAATAAAAAATGCATGGATGTCGACATGCACGTGAACTGTTCCTACTGGAGCTTGAATTGGGAGCAATAAATATTAGTTGGGGATTAAGTAATATATCCATGTGGTGAAATTTTACTTGTTGAGAAGTTTGAAATGTGATATTCCAACATTTGTTGAGTCATTCAAATGGCACAAAAGGATTTAATTTAATGGGTGCTCGATCTTATCGACAAGAAATGTTTGGAGGGCCCAAAACATGTCTCCCTCCTAGCACGATATATCTCTGCAGCATTCTATTTCGGGGTTCAAAACATGTTTACACAATTGTTAGATGCACAATAAAATAAAATGCACACAATGGTTTAAGAAACTCGCAATGGATGAATTCGAAATTGCCGCAAAACGAGATTATTTATTATAATTTGGAATCACATATCATATCATGAACATTTCATTTTATTCCTGCTCAGTGATTAAACTTTATTCCAAGGAGAAATACACATGCCACCGGGCTAATCGGCAGCTCAGCTCAGCTCAGTTCACATAACTGCAGTGCAGCAATCATGACAAGTATTAGATACTATCTGCACCGTGCTTTGGATTTTTATCCGCCCAGAATGAATGAATGAGTGAGTGAGAATGTTTGAAACAGTGCAGGAAAGGGTCGCATTATTATTGTAGATACCGTATGAGTCGTTGGAATTCTTGCATCTAAATATATTTCATGCCTTGCTTTCAATGAAAGTTGGCATTGGTATTGTACGTAGCATTCGGCTGCCAATTCTCTGTTGGGTATTTTTTTAATGGGAAAAATACCAAAAACCAAACATTCAAATACACAGAGGCAATGCTCTGTTTTACCTCCACAGGATCCTCTTGTGCACAGAAAAGCTTAAAAAAAATTTCACTGAGGAACAGAGTATTTCACCACCATGAAAGATTTCTATTCATTAAAACAAAAAAAAAAACATTTACTCTGTCTCCATATGAGAATTTACACTGTTGGAAAAATTCCCATTAACATTTACTGCTGTAAAACCTCCATTCACATTTACTGGTGTAAAACTATTTTTACATATTGCTGTAAAAAAATTTACACAGACTTACAAAAAAACTCGCTCCACCATTTTCTTTATGCACTTCTGTGCAAAACCACACATGGTTTTTGCTACTCCTCTGTTTTAAGATGCCTCACAAGACATTACAACGCTGTTCTGTGTAATTTCTCGTTTTACGATGCCTCACAAGACATTACAACGTTGTTCTGTGTAATTTCTCGCACTGTTGTGCGTTCAATACATACCACACATGGTTTTTTTCGCTGCACCACGAGCTCTCACATATTACCAAAAAGTCAACCAACTAAAATATACGAGCTCCTTTTTTTAAGTATTACATTGCGTAAAAAAAACTGACCATGCCTATCTTTAAATGTACCATACCTTCGACATAAAAAAACTTACATGCAATATATAAAAACTTCAATATTCTACCTACCACTATGACATTTCATTAATTAAAATGTATGGTCAACCAAAATTTGACATTCACTCCACGCAATTTGATTTGACGTTGATTTGTATGCAGCTTCAATCGATCAATGGCGGAGAACACGGGAGCAGATCCGACGGTGGAGAAAGATATCGGAAGCCACTTTAATGCTGAGCTTTACCTCCCGATATGTCAGAGATGTTGACGTTAGGTGAGAGCCACATGTCTTCACCAAATCGTATCGGAGCCAAGAATACGGAAACAGCTTTTCGCTGGAAGGTGGTGCGATATCCTCTGGGTGGTTTGTGGTTTTGTTCGGTGGTTTTGGAGAGCGCAGTACGGCTGCGTTGAAATTACGACTTCAACACTCCCCTTTAATTTCAACAGCTGGGCATTCGGTCATACCGAGACACTTCCTCAAAAATTCAAAGCTTTTCTGATCTAGTGGCTTTGTCAAGATGTTTGCAACCTGTTCTTGTGTCCTGCAATGTTCTAAGACAATTTCTCCATTGTTCACCAATTCTCTGATGTAGTGAAACCTTGTATCAATGTGT
This sequence comes from Pinus tabuliformis, assembly GCA_031772625.1. Taxonomy (NCBI): domain Eukaryota; kingdom Viridiplantae; phylum Streptophyta; class Pinopsida; order Pinales; family Pinaceae; genus Pinus; species Pinus tabuliformis. The sequence continues at coordinate 756,640,254 of CM062816.1, forward strand.
TTCGTTCTTTTATGAAACACTGAATTCTTTGACAATGCAATAGCTGAGCTATTGTCACAAAAAATCATTGTCGCTTTTGCCTGCTCTTGGCCTAAGCTTCTCAACATTCTTCTCATCCACACTACTTGACTTGCTGCTGCTGTAGCTGCCACATATTCAGCCTCTGCTGTAGACAATGCTACAATGGATTGTTTCTTAGAAGCCCATGAAATGGCTCCTGAACCCATATGAAATACATAACCGGAAGTGCTCTTCCGATCATCTACACTTCCAGCCCAATCACTGTCAGTGTATCCAATCAAATCTGAATGTTCTGAAACATTATATAAAATTCCAAACATTTTGGTACCTTTGACATACCTCAAAATTATTTTTGCTGCCTGCCAATGTGCCTCCTTTGGCCTCTCCATAAATATGGAAATTAAACTAACAGCATACATAATGTCAGGCCTAGTAGCTGTTAAATACATAAGACTACCCACAATGCTTTTATACAAGCTAGGATCAAAATCCTTGCTGCTGTCCTCTCTGCTGAGCTTTAATCCCATCACTGTGGGAGTGATTGTTGCCTTGCATTCTTCCATCTTAAATCTGCTCAATACTTGATTTACATATCTTGCTTGTGAGATAAAAATTCCTTTTTCATTTTGATCTACTTTTATGCCTAAGAAGTATCTCAAGAAACCCATGTCAGTCATTTCAAATTCATCCTTCATGACTGATTTAAAATTCTCAATAAGATAAATATCATTTCCAGTGAAAATAACATCATCTACATACAAGACAACAATTAAAATTTTACCATCCTTTTCCTTGATGTAGACGGTGGGTTCTCCTTCACACTTGTCGAATTCATTATCCAATAGATATGAATCTATCCTGCTGTACCATGCTCTTGGCGCTTGCTTCAGCCCATAAAGAGCTTTCTTCAATTTGCACACTTTGTGCTCTTCACCTTTCCTCTCATATCCGAGAGGCTGTTCCACGTAGACCTCTTCCATTAACACTCCATTTAGGAATGTTGATTTCACATCCATTTGGTAGACTTTCCATTTGTTTTGAGCTGCTATGGACAGCACTGCTCTCACGGTTTCCATTCTTGCAACCGGTGCGAAAGTCTCCTCATAATCTCTCCCATACTGCTGTTTGTAGCCTTTGACAACCAACCTTGCTTTATGCCTTTCTATCTTTCCTTCAGCATTGCTCTTGGTCTTATAAACCCATTTCACACCAATGACTTCTTTGCCTTTAGGTAACTCAACCAAATCCCATGTTTTGTTTCTCTCTATGGCATTCATCTCCTCATCCATAGCTTCTATCCATTTCCTATCTTTAATTGCATCTTCGAAATGAATAGGATCATCAACATGACAATACAAGGCAAACAAAGAATTCATTCCTTCATCATAAATGTCCCTTAGATTTCTAAATTTCTTACCTCTTTCACTTGGTGTGCAAGTGCTTGAAGATGCACTTGAATTTCTTCCTTGTGGTGTGCTTGGAGAAGCGCTTTCATTTATCCTCAATGGTGTCCCTTGTTGTCCTTGTGTTGGCACTACTGTTTGGGGATGCATTTCAGCCACCTCCTCTTCATCTTCATCATGAGACAAACAGTCCTTGACATTCACTGTTTTCTCTATGCTTCCATCCCAAGCTTCTTCCTCAATGAATTGAAGATCCCTGCTTACAAAGAACTTCTTGGTAGATGGGATGTACAGCCTGTAGGCTTTGGATTCATCACTGTATCCAATGAAGATGCATTTCTCCCCTTTGCTGTCCAACTTCCTCCTTAGCTGATCTGGTATGTGTGCATAGGCCACACACCCTAAAACTCTCATGTGGGTGACTCCTTGCTTTCTCCCACTCCATGCCTCTTCTGGCAGTTTGTTCAAGACTGCTTTTGTAGGACACCTGTTCAATATATAAACTGCACAATGTACAACTTCAGCCCAATACTCATTTGGCAAATGCTTTGCCTTCAACATGCTCCTTGCCATATCCATGATGGTCCTGTTCTTCCTTTCAGCAACTCCATTTTGCTGCGTAGTGTACCGAGTTGTGAACTGTTTATGTATTCCATTTTGTCTACAAAATCTTAGGAATTCATTTGAGATATACTCACCTCCTCTATTAGTTCTCAATACTTTTATGTGCAGCTCGCTTTGGTTCTCCACAAGTGCTCTGAAATTTTGGAATTTCTCAAAGACTTCACTTTTGTTCTTGAGGAAATATATCCAAGTCTTTCTTGTAAAATCATCAATGAATGTCAAGAAATATAGGCTGCCAGCTAATGATGGAGCTTGCATTGGTCCACACAAATCTGAGTGGATAATCTCTAAGGGTGTCTTTGCCCTTATGCTCTTCCCTGATGGAAAACTTTCTCTGTGTTGTTTTCCCAAAATGCAGCCTTCACATAGGCTGTCTGGTTTCTCTATCAATGGTAATCCCTTTACCATTCCTTTTCTGCTCAATAAGTTTAGGCCTCCAAAATTTAGATGCCCGAATCTCAAGTGCCATAACCAGTTCTCATCCTTTGGCACACTTTGGAAGGCCTCTTGGGTGGCTGCTGCCATTTCCCTTTTGTTTTTCATGTCTGCCCTGATCCGGAGAGGGAACATCCTGTTCCTTGTCATCTTCACTTCAGCAATGCATCTTTTGCTGGGTGGTATATCCATGATGGTGCATACATCATTTTTGAAGAAAACATTGTACCCCTTATGGACAAGCTGTCCAATACTCAAGAGATTACATCTCATTCCGGGGACATAGTAAACATCTGCTATGGTTTTCCTTTCTCCTTGCTTTGTAAATATTTTTATCTCCCCTTTTCCCATAACAGAGACTTTACTATTTGTTCCTAGTGTGACTTCTGATTTCACATTTTTATCTAGGGCAGAAAAGAAGGCTATGTTTCCGGTCATATGGTTGCTGCAACCTGAGTCTAAAAACCATATGTCCTCGCTATGTGTTTCAGCCATGTTACAAGCTAATAGGACATTTTCTTGACTACTGTTTTCTCTTGTAACATTTTCATTTTGTCTGTTGTTCTTATCATGTTGTTTCTTTCTACAATCACTAGCATAATGTCCATACTTTTTGCAATAATAGCATTGAACATTAGATTTATCATACCTTTGTCCTTGAGCCTGATACTGATCTCTTTGTTGGCTGCTGCCTTGACCTTGGTTCTGATTTGGATTGCTGCCTCTTCCTTGTGCATTTGATGGGCTATTCCTTCCACCTCTGTTCTGGCTTCTGCCTCTTCCTCTTCGGTTTCCTCTTCCTTGACCTCTTCCTCTTCCAAAGGACATCTGGGTCTTGAAGGCTTGCTCAAGAGATGAGTTTTCATTCCTACTCAACCTCTGCTCATGTGTTATCAGTGATGCATGTAGCTCATCAACTGAATAGTTTGAGAGATCCTTTGTCTCTTCAATGGTGGTGACTATGGCATCAAACCTTGAGGGTAAGACCCTCAATAATTTCTCCACAATCCTTCTGTCTTCAATGGTTTCTCCATGAGTTATCATTTGTGTGATTACACCAATCACATGAGTGAAGAATGAGTCAATGTTATCTGACTCCTTCATGCACAGATTCTCAAAATCCTTTCTCAGCAATTGTAGTTTTGTTGTCTTCACTCTCTCCATGCCTTGATAGGTTGTCTTAAGGGTTTCCCATGATTCATTTGCTGTCTTAGCTGCTGCTAACCTTGGAAATATACTCTGGTCTACTGCTAGATACAACAACACACAGGCTTTTGATTCCTTCTTCCTATTGCTCTTCAGCAGATCCTTCTCTCCCTGAGTTAATGCATTGAACTCAGTTTCATCTGTTGGTTCTTCAAAACCATCTTCAACTATTTCCCATAAGTCTTTGGAAGCAAGCAAGGCTTTCATAGTTATTGACCAGTAGTCATAGTTCTTCCCATTAAACTGTGGGAGCTTGGTATTAAACATACCCATACCAGTGCTTGTGCTAGCCATTCCTTGACTGTGTATTTTAAAAACTGACTGTCTCTTCAGTAACAAACAAGATAGCTATGAAGAATACCTGAATCCTTCATTGTCTGAGTCTTCTGTCTGCCTGAGAAGTTTTGCTGCAGCAACAACCTTCTCCCTTCAGCTTCTTTAACTTGTTTAAAGAGCCTAAGCCTGCTCTGATACCATTGTTGGGTATTTTTTTAATGGGAAAAATACCAAAAACCAAACATTCAAACACACAGAGGCAATGCTCTGTTTCCTTTGTTCCAGGATCCTTTTTGTGCACAGGGAGGTTAAAAAAAATTTCACTGAGGAACAGAGTATTTCACCACCATGAAAGATTTCTATTCATTAAAACAAAAAAAAAACATTTACTCTGTCTCCATATGAGAATTTACACTGCTGGAAAAATTCCCATTAACATTTACTGCTGTAAAACCTCCATTCACATTTACTGGTGTAAAACTATTTTTACATACTGCTGTAAAAAAATTTACACAGACTTACAAAAAAACTCGCTCCACCATTTTCTTTATGCACTGCTGTGCAAAACCACACATGGTTTTTGCTACTCCTCTGTTTTACGATGCCTCACAAGACATTACAACCCTGTTCTGTGTAATTTCTCGCACTGCTGTGCGTTCAATACATACCACACATGGTTTTTTTTCGCTGCACCACGAGCTCTCACATATTACCAAAAAGTCAACTAACTAAAATATACGAGCTCCTTTTTTTAAGTATTACATTGCGTAAAAAAAACTGACCATGCCTATCTTTAAATGTACCATACCTTCGACATAAAAAAACTTACGTGCAATATATAAAAACTTCAATATTCTACCTACCACTATGACATTTCATTAATTAAAATGTATGGTCAACCAAAATTTGACATTCACTCCACGCAATTTGATTTGACATTGATTTGTATGCAGCTTCAATCGATCAACGGTGGAGAACACGGGAGCAGATCCGACGGTGGAGAAAGATATCGGAAGCCACTTTAATGCTGAGCTTTACCTCCCGATATGTCAGAGATGCTGACGTCAGGTGAGAGCCACATGTCTTCACCAAATCGTATCGGAGCCAAGAATACGGAAACAGCTTTTCGCTGGAAGGTGGTGCGATATCCTCTGGGCGGTTTGTGGTTTTGTTCGGTGGTTTTGGAGAGCGCAGTACGGCTGCGTTGAAATTACGACTTCAACATTCTCTGGAATAGCGTTATCTATGATGAGCGTTTTGCCTGTGGAGAGGGTTGTAAGGCGAATGGAGAAGGGAGCACTCAGAGGACCACTGTTCAAAGCCCAATTTGCACCCGATGTTTGTTGCATTGGTTGCCATGTATTGGAGTTTGCCTGAAGAGAATAGAAGCGAAACACGAACGAAGCCGTTAGATAAACTTGTAAGCATAATTGCAATAATCAATATAGCGTATACGATGTGGCCAATTTACTTTAAGTGTGTAAAGCACCCACCTGTTTTAAATCGACCGCTCCTAGGTCGCCATCTCCATTTACGCATTCAACAAGTAGCCCCAGCCAGTAATCACTGGAGCCCGAATTGACGTGGAAGGCAATATTGGTTCTCTGATATTCACAAGGCACCCTGTTGTATAACACAAAATGCAGGTGATCTATATATAAAAGGAAGAATTGCATTGCATTGCAGAAGAAAAGATAAGGCTAGCTGACTACAAACCATTTTTTAAAATCATCGACTCATCTGACAAGAGCGAAGATAAATACCTTCGCAAACAAAGCAGATATGACTCCAGCATTGAGCAGATATGTACCTCTACGAGGATCAGACGCCATATCTTGGAAGGAAGTACCGCTGAGAACAAACTGTGATTGCCCAGATGATTCGTCAGCGACCACAACGGTCACTCCCGTTTCGGAACACAGAGGATTGCCGGTGCATTTTACCTGGTTACGCAGACAGAATATAATAGAACATAATTTTATGAGTTGCTGAAGATTCTATAAAAAAATCTATCTCTATCTCCAACAACTACGCATACCTGACAGCATGATCCAATCCCTTTTCCTCCTTTGTACAGATCTGGACTTGCTGAAGCCACTTTTGAATCAAAAGGAAACTATTTCATAAGGCTACCATATCCGCATGCACCCCCTGTGCCAAATCCACAACACAACACAATCTAATTTCGGGTGTTGGACGTTATAATAAATAAATTGTGTATGTTGTTAAAAAGATTTATGCAGTTTAGTTCAGTGAAAAAGATTTCAGGCCATTACCTTCGCTTCCGGCGCCATCTGCAGGGCCATTCCACCTTGCAGCGGCGGGCTGCCAACCTGCCCTTTCCCCCTCAACCGCCGCTGGATGGCGTTTTCCCACACGCACGCCCAAAGCGGTGTGAGAGCATATCGTTATCGTTAAGCAAGCTCCCAGCGCTACCAAGTAACCCATGTAAAGGTTCCACTTCATTTTGTCTGAGGCAATAGTAACAGTAGTATTGCGAGAATTAGGTGCAAAACTGTTGATCCCAACCCAACCGGCGCAACTGTGGGGTTCTGCTCCGCTAACTGATCATAAGCTCTACCGTATTTATACCTTCTCTGTGGGTTCGATTTACAATAAAATTCTTGGCTCCATTACCGGGCAGGATCATTGAGGTGAATCCGTCCTATCCTATCGACTCCTTGGTCGACGCAGTGCTCCGTTAAAATCGGGAATCACATTTTCCAAAACAATGCGTGTCAACAGAACACACCTCACACTTTGAAACTGTACTTCTCCTTTTATTAAATATAAATATAATGAAAAGAAGTTTATTTTTCAAAAATAATATATAAATATAAGGAAAAGAAGTGTATTTTCCAAAATATATATACATATATATAAGGAAAAGAAGTGTATTTTTCTTTTTTGAAATTTTACCTTTTCTATTTTATTAAATATAAATATAATTATAATCAAAAGAAATGTTTTCCTCTTAATGAAATATAAATATAAATATAATGAAAAGAAGAAGTTTTGTATTTTGTTTTTTGGAAAAAGAAAGGCATAGATATTGTGGATGTAGATAACACCAGCTCGATTGATACAAATAGGGTGACGTTGGAATGAAGAATTTGACAAGAAATTATACACATAAGGCCATCTCGATATACCCTCTATACAAATAAGTTCATGTTGGAATTACAATTATTCTATGCTCCATACACATGAAGTCATGTGTGTCTATACATTGGAATTACAACTTTGACTGCTTTTAAAAGTAATTATTTTGAGAGTTGCTTTTAGTGAAACTTTTTGGGAGCTTTTTCGGTCTAATTTCTTTAAAATGGGGTGGAATTTATTGAAATCAAAAGTTTTATGGGTAACACTTGCACAATAGAAGTGTCGGACGGGTTGTGTTGAATCCATATATATATATATATATATATATATATATATATATATATATATATATATATATAGTCAAAAAAACCAATTTAAATAATACAAATCAAGATTTCACCTTATTTTTACTCCATTATTTTCATTTCGTGACTATAGTTTTACTCTCCTCTATTTTCATTTATTGGAATGTATTATTACCTTCTATTTCATATGTTATTTTATGCTTTATACCAGTGAGACCATGTCTCTAAATACCTTGGAATTACAACCTTGACAACTTATTTCATTGCATGAATATTGTTTTTTATTTTTTTAGTATACTCTATTTTCATTTTCATGGACCACGAATTGTGTCATTTTCTATGTTATTCTAGAAGAATAAAATTTGCATTAGCTCATGAGTTTCTATTTTTCTCCTACAAAGCCTTCGTTTCTCTATATAGTTTTGAGCTTCTATGTTTTTCCTACAAAGCTTTCTTTCATCTATATAGTGTTTATAATCATTGATTTCTTTCCTATTACACCTCCAAGTTGGTCCATCTATAAATAGAGGAATATCTAGATTGATCCAACCCCAAACCTACATCAAATGGCTGCCTAAATTCAAGAGAGGAACTTTTTTTCAAGTGCTATAAACTTAGTTCCTAGGTCGGGCAAGCTAGATGGCCAGAAACGAAGATTGTATGAAACTTGAGGGAAGATGGGTGGCTTCTAAGTTTCTTTGAAGGAGGGGGGCATGCCAAGATGGGGTCCAGTGTTCAAATGCTCCCAAGAGGATGATGAAGGTCCCAAAAGGAGGATTAATGAAGGGAGTGAGTTGAAATGTGGGGATGTTTGACTATTTTTCTTATACACACTAAAACCCTAAGGGCACAGTCAAGTGGAACTATGTTGACTCAATTTTCAATCACTTCTTTATACACTAGTGCTAGAGTATACTAAATATTGGATGTTATGGGGACTATCATTGAGGCTTCCCATAGTTAATTTCCCCATGCACTCAAATTTGGAAAACAAAGGAAGGGAAATGGGAGCACTCCATCTCATTGTTCAAAAAATGTTGAATCCTAATACACCTTAAAAATATCACCATTCAAAATCTTAAATCCGTTCATGAAATGGTCTCTCCACTTGTCTACATGTTGAAATGAATTTCTACACTTGCTTACAGTGATCATGAAAACCAAGGTTAAATTAAAAGTCTTATATGTTTGAAACGACCTTTCTCTTTGCCGTGGAGGAGCATTTCTTTTTTCTCAAGTTCATTCCTTTTATTTTTATCTCTTAAAGTAATTTTCATCTTCACGTAACAAGTTGTCATTTCTTTCTTCTCTTTTCCAAGTTTTGATGCAATAGGAATTGAACGTTTAGGTGCTCAGGTGCTCGTGGATCCCTTATTGAAGAAGTTTCACTAGCTACAGTAGAAATTATAAGAAAATGCTTTGAGTCTTTCAATGGTAACTCTAAGTGATTTTGGATGAGAAAATTACTTGTTTTTCGTGATCATTTGATAAGTAAACAGGGTGTTTTGTATGCTTAGTAACAGCAATGAAGGCCAAATGGTTATGGGTATTCTTTAGTAAAAGATAGTTGATATTGTTAGAAACTATCATCATGTTCTAGATACTTTCTTGTCACACAATTTTCCTAATCAGAACCACACAAAATCCTAGAAGGTCATGCATTTTAATGACATATATTTTCACCATCGAGGAACATTGGTAGTGTATTCCTTAATTTCTAGCTGTTGTTAGGGTGACTCTTGTTTCCACCACCATCTCCTATTGTAATGATGAATGTAACACTAGGGAAGACTAATACTTTTATTGAGCTACTTTAATAATATTCCACTTCAACCATGGTGATTTTAAATGTAAAATATATTAGGCTTATTAGGAAAAAATTTATGAGAAGGATTTCCAATATTTAGTATGGCATTAGCGCCTCACCATCCGCGAGTGGAGCATCCTACTCACCAAGGACAAAACTTAGCGTCAATGCCTAGCATTTGCTATATGTTATACGGTAATAAAAATGTATTTATCAAGCGGTTATACAATGGGATGTTGTCACCTCCACCTAGCTTCAAATCCCACAAGGGGACATATCTGGTATGTTTTGATAAGTCTCAACGAGTAGGCTCCCCCGCCCTCATGGAGTCTCAGCTCTTGTTAATTCATAAATACTTTGTATATCTAGCTTGCAGGTCATTGGATATAATCTTGGTGTTATAGTGGTAGCCACAGGCTTCATGTCAGGCCTCACCCACATTACTTCAATGAGTTACCGATTCACCATGGTTAACAAAAAAGAAAAAATTGTATGGCTAAGTGGTCTTAAACTAAATAATGCACCATATACATGGAGGGGGGTTGGGGTGGGGGGGGGTGTTGGGTGTTGCTGGAGACTAACAGCTTGCATTTCTACCGTGGATAATTTAGTGAGATGATAACAAGAAGAACATGTGGCTTAGTGTACGAGCATGGAGTGAGATCAATTTATGCTTCCATAATAGAAACATCAAGGCTTCCCCTCACAAAAATTATTCACTACGGGCCATTTTTTTGCCTTAGTTGTGTTATGTATTATTGGCATATTTATTAGTTCAACATTGGAAACAAGTACATAGATAAGAGTCCTGTACTTAAACTTCGATTGAGGGAAGTTCTATTCGCATCCTAATCAGTTAAGCTTAGACACGGTATTGAAGTGACTTTTCAAGGGTTATTTAGTGAATAATGCCATTGAGGGATGGTATTGGAATCCCATTCGTAGCTAGAGGGAGTATATATGAGATCTTATGTTTTGCTTTTACTTATCAGTGATGCCTTGTCTGTAGTGAATAATAACCTCATTTACAATCATTATTTTGTCATCATTACATAACCTGGGTTAATTAAAGATATCGGAGAAGGATTTATCAATATATCCATTGGTCCCTTGTAACAATTTGGATATGCTCTCTCATTTTATTTATGTCCTTAGTACTCAATATCAAGGAATTCCTTGCATTCAGAGTGTTAAGGATGTCAAACTTCCAAAAGAGGTGATGTTTTTAACTATCACATATGTATTGACGCATACAACTCTTCTATCTGTAGAACCGATGCCCAATGTATCCATCCAATTTATCATAAAGGACACACACTTAAATGGTACATGTTTCTCTTCTCATACTTTCATGGTGAACTTGACATGATTTCATGTGAGTTATGAGGTTCAATAAATTTATTGATGTTTTCCTTTCTAGGTGGAAAATTAATATTGCTTCTATCATTCATGTATCTAAATGAGGGGAACGCTGGTGATCACATGGAAACACCACTTTTCTCTATCATAAATAAATCCACTCAAACTAACGAACACAAATTTTAAGAAATAGCTAAAATATGAGAGTTGTAACAACTAAGGTGCATACAAATATATTGTTTGTGTCATTTCAATACCATAAATCCCAATGGATGAAAATCAAAGCATAACCAATGGGGCCAAAACTTGTAATATGAGCTTAAAATTCCGAGTCAAATAATCTTGAGTATTCTTAGAGTGAAGATAGATTATGACATTTCACTCCATGATTTATGGTTCTTACAGTTCCAAAAGGAATCATCAATTCTTGTTAGGTTTATAATTTCATGGAGCAACTACTAATCATGTGATGATTGTGATGGTGTTTTTGTTTTTGTACGCATGCGTATATTCAATTGCCTTGATTTCCCTTTTATTGTAAATAAATTAACTTATAATGAACGTTATTTTCTAACCTAGCTCTTAATCATTGGAACACCTTAATGAATTTTGAATGGAAATTGTTGAGATTCAATTGGCCAAATCGAAATCACCAAGCGTATTTCCTCCATATTAATAAGTTGGAATATCATGTAGCCACTCCTTAAGGTGGCATGGAGAAACTATTTTTTTAGCTGGTAATGTAGGGAATAGATATCGAAACATGTAATGGTGAGCTCATAAACATTGAATTGAGGATCTACGAAGGTATTGTCAAGGTATGGCGATGAATCCTGTGAAGGTGGCATGGGTTATGCTTAAAAATCGAAATGTAGAGAAAAATAAGAGGGTCAAGAAGAATTCAATGAGATTCCAACAAGCCCACAACCTAACCTGAAAATAAGCATCAACCGAAAAGAAGGAATGTGTGCAGAATCCAAGAAGGGTGTGTGCTGGAGCCTAATGAGACTGATAGAGAAACCCTTAAATGAGCACCATGACCTCCAACCACACCAACCCATATCTCCCAAACTATGGATAAAGGTGTGTAATTCAGGAATTTGCAGGGGAAAATGTGGTATAAGAGGTTGGAAACATTAGAAAAGATCTCCAAGATCAAGCGGGGGAGGGCATATGAATATATGATCCATGATATCCATGGCTAGCTACCAAAAACCTTTTCCCTAGTGGTATCTCTTACCAGAAATAAATTAAAAGTAGAAGAAGTATGTCAAACGAGTATTCCAATTCTTGCTAGGAAGACGTTTAGTTACACACTTTTCAAAAATACCGAGTGAATAACATATCTTAAATTCTAGTGATTGAAATTCACTTTGAGGAACAACATTTTCTATTGTTCATCAATGCACTAATGTTGATTGAAATTGTGTACCAACAAATCCTTCTATCCAAGGAGAACGCATGTGTTCAATTCCCATCATATATGTTCCGGGCATATAGAAACATAGCTAATTAGATAGGAAACCTAAACCTATAGAGCATGGGATGCATCTAGAAGACTATATGTTATAGACAACAATTCACACCTCCACAAAACATTGTGGATAATGCTTACACGGGAAAATAAAGAGAGAAAAGAGAGAAGGAGGAGGTTCGTGAATATTGCAATGGAAGTCCAATGAGCCTACAACCTAACTAAAAAATGCATAATGCTTGGGGAATGGAGGTGCATGGAAGTTAGGAAGGAGGTGTGTTGGATCCCAACTAGACATATAAAGAAATGTTTAAGTGAGAGGCAAGGACTAGAACACAGCATCCCCAATGCCCCAAAATGTGTATATTGTTAGACAAAAGTGACTAAATTGGTGTATATTTGAGTCAATTTGCAAGAAGAAAATTTGTACATGAGGTTCGAAAAGATTCAAAAAGAATTGTATCAATAGGGCAAGGGAAATAATATCAAGGACCTTGGCCAACTGAAGTCAAGCTCAGGGGCCATATGTCCTTTGCTTGGTACTATCTCTTAAGAAAATCGAACTACTGGTAAACACATATGTCAGACAAGTACTCCAACGCCTCCTATAATTAGTTGCAAGTTGCTCAAAATATTGAATGACTGGCATATGTTGAATCCAAGTCATTATGATTGAATATGATGAAGCACATTTCCTACTGTTGATCAATGCTCACATGTGAACTGGAATTTTATTTCAAGGTGTCCCACTTGCCGAGGAAAACACACGGAGGCTCAAGCTCTATCATATTTTCTTCTTTGAATAAGAAATAAATATAATTTGAGGGATGATTGTACAATATGGGATGTAAAATATAAAAATTCACATATGTGAAACCAATCATTAAGGAGTGTGATAATCGGGACATGTCGCATAGTGTTAGAGAAACACAAGGGATATGGAATAGGTCGGGTATGATACTTAACTTTTCTTAGTCTAAATGGGGTATTAAGGGTAAGAATATAAAGGTGATCAACCTAGCTATGGATTGGAGATAGAGAACTCTGTGAGATTGAGGCTATGTGTCTAGTTATCATCGTCATAACTATGTCTTCAATAGAGAGGTTTGGGTTCCAAAACCAATAATATGTACTTCCATTAAGAGTTCTAATAGATCACTTCATTCTAAATAAGCATAGAAAGTATTTTTCTAGGAGTTGATTCAGGTTTTCCGTTCATAAGTCCTTGAGGTTCCTACATGATAAATATGTTATGAATATATATGAGGCAGCCAATTCAACATGGAATGAGGGAAGTTGTGTGGTAGTCCTAGCATTTAAGCGTAGAAGTGATATTAAATTAAGTATCAAAGAGACCTATAGTGAAGTATGTATTGACAATTTTTTAATGGAAGGTGTCGGAGTTTCAATTCTAGCCTATGAGATTTTACATTGAAGAGAGATTGTATATTTTTACAAGTTGGTTTGAATATTAATTGTTGTTTTCCTGCATGGGTGGAATCTTATGACATGAAATTGCAATGCTTCATTCAAGGGATTCCTTTTTACCATAACTATTTCATACCAAAAAATTATGGCTTCCTTTCTCTTTGTCCTCAATGAAATTAAATATCCTAATAAATCTACACAAATAGTGTGCACAATTGCCATTTTTATCAACAAGTTGTACTTTCCATGAGAAAAAAAATAAAAAAATAAAAAAATAAAAAACAAAAACAAAAACAAAAAGAGTATCATTTTAATACAAAAATTCCCATTCAATAATTTTTTTACATTAAGAAAGAAAAAAATCAATGAATAGGATAGACTACAAAATAACAAGTTCAACAAGGACTCTTAGAAAAAAGCAAAGATGAAGATAGGGAAACATGGATATGGGTAGACACAGATTGAAGGTGCACTTATGTGAGTGTGGCCTAAAGAATATTTTATATGTAATGTAATAGAATATAAATTGAAAATGACCTCAAATATATCTAACACAAGTACGGAATTTCTATTCTAAGAGTGAGCATATGACTATTTGATCTCTAGATTTCTTAATAATCCAGGACTCCAACCTTTTATATTCATGCAACATTTTATAGGATCATTATTAGTAATCATCTAATTCTAAAATTTGACTTAAAATCATCCACCATTCTCTATCATATAATTGATATTTGTGTTCAATAATTTCTCCATGTTATAGGCCTTTCTAATTTAAACTTCAGTTTAAGTCGCAAATAATATGCTCATTGAAGATGATAAGGATTCTTCCTATTTTGAAATAAATGCCCATTTTAGATCAAAATAAAAGTATGGAAATAACAATCGATTCGGAACATCAAGTTCTGCTTATTGTCATTTATGGAATGTTTGGGGCATTCATGAACATGTTGTCAATGGCTATGTAAATATTCTAGATGGTGTAACCACAATAATAGTTATGCTAATGTCTTGTGTTGAGAGAGGGAGTTATGTTGAGTAAATATTTATAAGTGGCTTTATAATTGACGCATTGGAGTTTAGAAGATCCCTTTGACTCTTTTGTTTTATACCAAAGAGAATTTTTTCCATAGACCAAGATCTTTAATATATTTATGATGACAATCCACACATCAAATCAATTCATCGAGGGAGTCCATCGTGATAGGAGAATACTCACTCATCCATGCTGTCATTCACTTTTGTTAAGCATGAAAGGGTATGTAACTTAGTTCCAGAACATTCAGTTGGTTGGTTCTGGGATTGGTTTCTATTTTGCCTAATCCTTCATAGTATTAACAAAAATATGGAAAAATAAATTATGATAACCAGGTTAGCATAGGAAATTTTATCGATATACCCATTTTCATGATATACCTAATGATATTAAAGGAAACCTAACTTCTCATGGATAGAGAAAATTTAATGTGTAAAGTATACCCTATCACTAATTTTCCTTTTAGTTTTCCACAAAAGGATTCACCAATTCCCATTTTTTAAAATACAATTCACCCAAATTATATTCATTTATGTGTGTGTGAATAAACTAAACATTAATTTCAAATCTTAATATTTTCACAAAATTATAGCCAAACATTTTGTAGTTGGCATTTAGGAATTAGTAATATACCCCAATACCTTTACACTGTAACCTAAATATGGATCCTTAAATTTTATATGCTCATGCATGTGTTTCAAACATGGATTGAACCCAACAATGAGTAGGCTCCCAATATTTTTGAGTCCTTGTCATTTGAGGTTCAACATCAATATAAGTAATTAAAATTTTCTAAAGAATAAAACACACACACACGGTCTCTCTTGCTCTCCCACACACACACAAAAAAAGATAATAGAATTATTGAAGACGGTGGGGTGTTAGATAACAACAACTTGCAATAGAAATGGAAGGTTTCCTCAAATACTAATATATGCCTTGATGCCTATCCTTCTAACATGGATAGAGGGAAATTTTATGAATCATAATCATTTGTGGTTAAGAAGAACACATTGAAACATAACTTGGATGAAGGTATTGGAATTTGATCCCTAGAGGAAGGGCATTAGAGATTTTATGTTTCTTTCCAAAAACCTAGTGATATTGTCTTGTTTAAATTTATTTATCATGATTATTCATTATAGGTTGTTTGCAAGTAAAACAAAATAAATATTTGTTTATACAAAGCCATTATAATTTTTCAATGATAAATATTCCATGATTCTCTTTCTCTCTTCTATTCTTGTTGCACCTAAAATCATTATACTCTTTCCCACCATATTCTCTTTCTTTATTTATGTTTGTTACACCCAATATCATGAAATTATTTTAAAGTTTCAGCCTGATATATTAAAATCGAAACATCTAGAAATGAATGTGATTCTCTTCTCGCACTTGCATGGTGAACATATCATCATGCACATATTTAGAACTAAAAATTATCATAATACACGTACATATACTATCTTTTATGTTTCAAGTAAAATAAAATGAGAGGTACAATTTCAAAGGGTTCCTTGGAATTTCAAGGATGAGTGTTGTAACCACTAAGGGATGTACTCATATATCTTATACCACATTCTTACGTTGATACAGAGTTAATACCACACATTCTTCTAACTAAAAGATAAAACACAACCAAAGGCCACAAACATTGTAACATGACATTTGAAAAGCATAATCAAATAACCATTAGCTTGTTCACAACAATTTGAGACTCTTTTAATAATGAATTTGACATTTTTCTCTATGATTTAATTGTTATTAGAGTTCAGAGAAGAATTGTCCTTTTTCCTTTTTCTGGGGGAAGAAGTTTATTGTGTCATGGTGCTAGTACTCATGAATGGATGATCATGATTGCTTATCTTCTTAAGTATGCACAAGTACATTCAATTTCTTGCTCTCTTTTTTCATTATAAACATGTTAGGTTATATGATGGGACCAGCACGTAACTATGGATTAATGTTCATTAACCAATGATTAATTTTTTATCTGGGTCAATACATATGATTAGTGTTAAGCAGTTGGATTATTCGGGATATTTGTTTGTCGCACTGATTTCGGAGTTAAAGTTGGTCTGTTGGCTGTACTTGCTTCGATTTCCGTATTCCCATTCTTTTGTGTTACCAAAACCCTCGTTTCATTTCATTTGGTCATTTCTTGGTTTGCTCTTTGTTGCGATGAGGGTTTGTGCTCGACCTGTTCATGACTATATAGAGCTTGGCAGTAATGCTTTGTGTGCGCCCAGCCATGAACTCCTCCACCTAGGGACGAGGTATCTCCGCCCACACTTGCAGTTTCGTCATCTTGTTTCCTGGGCACTATATTGAAGGCTTTGTTCGTGAGAGGGTTTATGTCATTCCTCTTTTGGCTCTTTAACCTTCTACATGGTTATTATGCTTTCCTCTGTTCCCTTGTCTTGTTATGTTACAAATTTTCTGGTTAAGCTTCCGGTTTTGATTCTCTGGTTGATGTATGACTATTTTATTGCTCTGGCAGGTCGCAGTCACAGTGGCTTCCTCGGGTTCGCTCTGTCCTGGCAAGGTAACTTCACCCCTCCATGCAATAGCTTGTCTTCTTCATTTTTCTTCAACACTAACTGCAGTCACCCCTTTGTTTGCAGGGTTTTCACTGTTGACTATGACTCAATTAGGGTTTCGTTCCTCCAATGCAAATAATCTTCAGGTAAGCCGTTTCTTTTGATTTTGCTTGTCGAATTTTATTTCCAGGTTGCTCTCGGCATTCGTTTAATTGACATGCCCTGTTGGATCTCTGTGGCAGGTTAGGGTTTGCCCCAAGCTTGCTCTTTGAAACGGTTACAAGCAATGGCTCCCGTAGGGTCGTTCTCGGCTATTGTTAATTAACTTGTAGTATTAGTACTCTATCTAGACACTGGAAAAGTCCAATACTCCTTCGTTTAGTTGTCTTTATTGTCGAGCGACCTTGGCTCTATCTGTATGTAATCTCGACTGTTGTTAGAGCTCTGGACACTTGTATTTTATTCGCTTTTTCTGTTGCGGCCGACTAGGGTCCAACCATGGCTTTTGGGTTTTGGCTGTTTCGTATTGTCTTACTCTGTTTTAGTCAAGAACTCGAAACTATTCTTGATGTATGCCAGTATTATGGTTATAAAAGAGCAAATAACAAGAAATTTTGTGTAAATGGGTTACCTCTGTTTTGGATTTCGTTCTTCAGCAGTTGTATTCTCGCTTTGTTGAGAACTGGCTCGTAACTGTCGTTTCCTTTCATATATTTAGGAACTGTTGTTGTTATAACAGGAATTCCATGCTGGGAACGCTCATATGGCTTCTTTGTTGAACTCAATAGCTATTTCTATGTTTAATAAAAAGAAAAAAAATAGATGGGAACGCACAGTGCTATTTAGTTTACACACACAATCATTAGAGGAAAGGAAATAAATGTCATAGACAAACTGTTTACAGATGGATTCAGAGATTCAGATGTTTCAAAATTATTTTCTCCTTTTTGTTTTTCTGTTCTCCTGCATTGAACCCCTTAAAAATGTATTACATTGGTTTTTGTATTGTATTCAGACAGTTACTTGAACTGTTCTCAGTTATCCTTCAATTAATTTTATAGTTACACAATTGATAACTATTTTGGGTTTCTTGTGCCGTAGCGTTTACAATATTTTTTTTTTTTAAATGAAAGACAACTGTAAGATCAATTAGTAAAAACACAGAACAATGTGACCGTAATGACCCTAACCTAACTGTACTGTTCCTAATATCCCTTAATTAATAATGAAATAAAAGCTAGTTCTTAGACACTATTTTGGTCAACAAATGTAAATGAAACTAAATGACAATGAACCTATCCTCCTTAGCTGAGACCAAACACCTGGTCATGGTACCCTTAGCTGGATGCCCTTGCATCATTATATATAATTATAATTTTGAACGTCAAACTTAATTGTTAGACTTGCATTGTGAATTATGAGTTCCATTGGGTATTGTTTTGAGTTTCAAGTAGACAAATGGCTTTACTTCCCTATACATCTGGAATCAAACTCACCAAATGCTTTGATATATGGTAGGATACATGAAGAGAGGTTGTATAGTGATTAGACAGAAGTTTGAGGATTTTGATGTTAATATTAAGATGATATCCATATGACAAGCAACACCCAAAACTTAATGTGCACACCCATTTTTGTCACGAATGTAGTTAAAATAAAATATCTTTCGACACTTCGGAACTTCAAGATAACAAAGTTTGTGTGGATTTATTAACGTTTTTAAGATTTACTTAGTGTTTTATCTCATGGAATTGAAAATTTGTTTTATTGGTGATTTGACTAGTTGTAACCTAGTTCTTTGCTACTTGTTCATATAGCTTTTGGGTGTGATTTCGTCGCTTAAATATTTTAATTTAATTAGTTTATATTTCTCATTTTATAATTAATATTAGACTCTTCATTATTTTCCAAAATGTTTTTGAGCAAGTTTTCATAGTAGAGATACCTAGGTTTTCTTTCAAGTGAATCCATGGAGGTTGGTTGCACTTTTATGCAAGCACACAAGGGGAAAAGCATAAAAAATAATCTCCATTGATCATTTTTTAAGTGCTCGATCGAGCAATATTTTAGCCTTGGATTGAGAGATTTGAGAGCTTAAATAATATTGCTTGATTGAGCTATTAAAAAATTCCAATCGAGCTCCTATGTAACCTATGGTTAATTTGGCATCCAATCAGGTGTCCATCTTATTTTGGTGGGGTTTTCAATAAGGGATCTCAATCGAGTTATATATCGGTCAAGCTCTCTTTTCCACCACTCTAATCTTTGAATGTGCAGGAGTCACACAACAAAAATGGGGGCTCGATCAAGACATTTCAATCGAGGTCATGCTTAAATGCTTTTAATTTCCCTTGCTACTCAATTGGCCAATTCAGTACTTCCAATAATTCTCAAATTGTACTTTCCATGTCTCCGGCTCTAGACATTGCAGGATTTGAAACTAAAGTAGAACTTTTATCTCCAAACAAAATCACGATAACTTTGGTGTCTTTATCTTCCCTAAAGAAGATAGGTAGACTAGATTGAAATGGCCTTACCTCTTTGAAAGGTAAATATTATTGTTTCACCATAAAATAAATCAACAAGAATTTAACTTACATTTTTCATGGTAAATCGTTTTTTTCTTTTTTTCATGTTAGCATTGATATATAGATATGTATTGATGGCATCCATACAAATAATAGAATGCAAGGAGACTTATAAAAGAGGAGAAAATGATAAGAAGTTTATGATTTCAATATTAAGTGAGATGCACTTATTTAATACAAAACTAAACATATATCATATATTTCACTAAAAAAAATAATTTGTTAACACCTTTAACCTACCATATTTTTATCACATGTACTCAATTTCCGTGCACTCTCTCGAGGCATGAGCACCAATCTCCTTGATGCTAGCATTTGGAATTCACAAGTGGAGTTTAAATAATCAAGAAACAAATATATAGATGCAAACTTTTATGATGAAGCAATATTCAATTTCTTTCTTTCTTTCTTATTATAAACATGCTAGCTTATACTTAATGACAATTTTGAAGCTAAAACTTAATTGTTAGACTTCCAGTGTGAATTACGAGTTTCATTGGGTGTTTTTTGAGTTTCTAGTAGCCACTTTTTCTAGGAGCGAAGTTAAAAGAAAAAATGTATTTCAACACTTTCACACTTCAATCTAAAACAATTGTGTGGAATTATTCACATTTTTTTAAGATTCACTTAGTGGTTTTTCTCTTTTCTTTGAAAAGTCATGATCCAACTAGTCATAGCCCTATTTCTTTCTATGTGTTCATATGAATTTTCAATGTGGTTTGATGGTTAAAATATCTGGTTTATTTTTTTGAGTTTTGTAATTAATATTAAACTCTTCATTATTCTGAAAAATATTTTTGAGCAAATTTTCACAGTGGAGATACCTAGGTTTACAAATTCATTATAAGCAAATATGTTAACACTTTTATTGATGTCATCCATACAAACAATACAATGCTAGGAGACTTAGTAAACTTGAAATAATAACAATTTTAGGATTTCAATATTAAGGGAGATATGTTTATTTAATATAAAAACTATACATATGTCATATATCTTACTAAAAAATAATTTTTTAACACTTTTGACCTACCATATTTTTCTCACATGTGTGAGGATCAATTCTCACATGTACTCAATCTCCTTGGCACTAGCATTTGGATGTCACGAGAGTCTCAATGTGATTTTCCATATCTGATTTTCCATGATAAATAATGAGAAGAGACACAATTGTTACAGCGAAAGCTTGTATATTTTGTATTGAATGATATATCTATTTGTAATCAAACAACATGGCCAAATTTCAATGTAATACTCCAATCATTGCACCAACAAAGGAATGAAATCTCCATATAATACCATGATAAATAATAACCAACACACACAAAAATAAATAAATAGAGAGTTACTAAATGTGCACAAACAAACTATTATATCTTTTATTCAATAATACATCTAAATCTATTTGTCTTTTAGAAAAATCTAGAAAAAAAATCGTTAAAATACTCCAAATTTTAGAGCAACAAAAATTTATTTATAATGTATCAAGAATTCTAACTTGTAATTTTTATAACCTATATTATGATAGATAATAAATATTGACAATAGGTTTCTAAAAGTACAAAAATTATTTCATGATTAGTAATCATGATGAACAATATTATTATGATTCACAATAGACATAGCAGGGGAGAATTGTTTTTTCATTTCATGTAAAGAGTATTATGATTCATAATATACCTTAAAATACATTGCATGAATTCACAGTGCATATATTATAATTCTGGTTTTATAATTTCATTTGATGAATCCTATTGTTATTTGATGAATCCTATTGTTAGAAAGCATTATTATTATCATTATAGTTCATAATACACAATAAACATATCATATTTCAGAATTTTGTTTTGGGTTACGCGTGGAATATATTATGATCCATAATACACATTAACTTTATCACATACATTCCATGAATTATGCAAAAATTATGTGTTTTGGGTTCAGGCTGCATATATTATAGTTCTGGTTTTATAATTCATAATCATTAATAACAATTAATTCAGGTTTTGTAATTCATAATATTTACTCACTATTATTTTACAATTCATAATCGTTGATTATTAACTATTTTTTATAATTCATAATGGTGGAAGAATTTTATCTGAGAGTGCCAGAGGTATATTTTCTTTTAGAGTGGCAAACATTTCTTGGTTAGTTGGCGCTCACGGTAAGACGTAATAGAAATTGTGTAAACTCGTAGAGAGTTGTAATGGCCACGCGTGAGATCTGAAATTGTGCAAGCCAGTGAGTAAATGAGACAGCAGCGGCAGGCAGATTAACGTACGTTTAGAGGGCCTGGAGTCTCCATCGTGAAGAAGTAAGATTGGTCCAAGTTTATATATTAACATAATTCAACTCTGGGCGATTGGGAGGGCACACAGTTAATTCATATTAACAAATATATAAGTGAGGAAGGCATTTTTGTTTGGTTGGTGTTTAAACCTGTTTCATAACATCCTCAATAAAAAATGCATGGATCTCTGAGTCAAATAAAAATGCATGATATCCAAAATTGGACATGCACGTGAACTGTTCCTACTGGAGCTTGAATTGGGAGCAATAAATATGAGTTGGGGATTAAGTAATATATCCAGGTGGTGAAATTTTACTTGTTGAGAGGTTTGAAATGTGATATTAGTCATTCAAATGGCACAAAATGATTTAATTTAATGGGTGCTCGATCTTATCGACAAGAAATGTTTGGAGGGCCCAAAACATGTCTCCCTCCTAGCACGATATATCTGTGCAGCATTCTATTTCGGGGCTCAAAGCATGTTTACACAAATTGTTAGATGCACAATAAAATAAAATGCACACAATGGTTTAAGAAACTCGCAATGGATGAATTCGAAATTGCCGCAAAACGAGATTATTTATTATAATTTGGAATCACATATCATATCATGAACATTTCATTTTATTCCTGCTCAGTGATTAAACTTTATTCCAAGGAGAAATACACATGCCACCGGGCTAATCGGCAGCTCAGCTCAGCTCAGTTCAGTTCACATAACTGCAGTGCAGCAATCATGACAAGTACTAGATACTATCTGCGCCGTGCTTTGGATTTTTATCCGCCCAGAATGAATGAATGAGTGAGTGAGAATGTTTGAAACAGTGCAGGAAAGGGTCGCATTATTATTGTAGATACCCTATGAATCGTTGGAATTCCTGCATCTAAATATATTTCATGCCTTGCTTTCAATGAAAGTTGGCATTGGTATTGTACGTAGCATTCGGCTGCCAATTCTCTGGAATAGCGTTATCTATGATGAGCGTTTTGACTGTGGAGAGGGTTGTAAGGCGAATGGAGAAGGGAGCACTCAGAGGACCACTGTTCAAAGCCCAATTTGCACCCGATGTGTGTTGCATTGGTTGCCATGTATTGGAGTTTCCCTGAAGAGAATAGAAGCGAAACACGAACGAAGCCGTTAGATAAACTTGTAAGTATAACTGCAATAATCAATATAGCGTATACGAAGGGGGCAATTTAATTTAAGTGTGTAAAGCACCCACCTGTTTTAAATCGACCGCTCCTAGGTCGCCATCTCCATTTACGTATTCAACAAGGAGCCCCAGCCAGTAAGCACTGGAGCCCGAATTGACGTGGAAGGCAATATTGGTTCTCTGATATTCACAAGGCACCCTGTTGTATAGCACAAAATGCAGGTGATCTATATATAAAAGGAAGCATTGCAATGCATTGCAGAAGAAAAGATAAGACTAGCTGACTGCAAACCATTTTTTAAAATCATCGACTCATCTGACAAGAGCGAAGATAAATACCTTCGAAACAAAGCAGACACGACTCCAGCATTGAGCAGATCTGTACCTCTACGAGGATCAGACGCCATATCTTGGAAGGCAGTACCGCTGAGAACAAACTGTGATTGCCCAGATGATTCGTCAGCGACCACAACGGTCACTCCCGTTTCGGAACACAGAGGATTGCCGGTGCATTTTACCTGGTTACGCAGACAGAATAGAATAGAACAGAATTTTATGAGTTGATGGAAGATTCTATAAAAAAATCTATCTCTATCTCCAACAACTACGCATACCTGATAGCATGATCCACAGCCTTTTCCTCCTTTGTACAGATCTGGACTTGCTGAAGCCGCTTTTGAATCAAAAGGAAATTGTTTCACAAGGCTAGCATGTTAGAAATCTGCTATTGGAAACAGCAAATGCTTTTAACGTTAAAGCAATTTCTAATCTTAATGTGACCCGATCTAATCTTAAAGCATTTAGATCTTATCTTAAAGCAGTTTCTAATCTAAAGCATTAGATCTTAAGCGTTGAATTGGTATATGATGGACGTACCAGATTAGAGTTAAATAATATATAAAGAATTGGGTCCTCTCTCTCCCACACAAGAGTTGTATTCTTCTTCATCAAGAAACACATAAAGGAAGTGAGGGCAAGAGGAGAGAAACCGAATTCTGAGAAGAAGACAGAAGACAGAAGATGGCAGCCATTACATCTTCCGCTGTTAGTCAAGGTATGTCATCTTAAACAACATATTAAGTTCTAAATGTGAAATATTTGGTATTGATAATCTTTGGCTGTTAGTAGCTATATTTTACATTTGGTATCAGAGCCACAATCAATAACTGAATGTTTCCTATGATTGCAATTGATCTGTTCTGTGCTTTACTCATGTGTTTGAGCTCTCCCTTCCTGTGTCACTGAAAGATGTCTCAAGTCGAGGATATCTATAATTTTATCTCTGGTAATGGCTGCCGGAAGGCCCTTTGAGGATTTTAGGCTTTTAAGCATTAGGCCCTTTTGTTGAGCAGTTCAAAATTGTTATCAGCGCTAATATTGTACTTTCCGTCTGCTGGAATGGCTAGATAACAATACCAGATGCAGCTTGAATTAATGCTTGACTCATTTATATTCCCTGAACCACGGTAAAATAAGTAGTGGGTATGGGTTTCTCCCCAGTCTAGCCACGTCATGTTTTCATTGATTTCCCTAGGTCGTTGTGTGCACTTATAAAGTGATCCCTCTGTGTATGCATTCGAAAGACTGAACAAATAACCGTTTTCCGTGATTTCTCTTAGAAAAATCGGTTGTGGGGAATGCCCTATATTTTGTGCGATTTGCACGGTTTGGGTGGAGTAAGAGGATTTCGTGATATCTCCCATTACTGTGCCAAGGAAGTCTCCCATTCGTAGCGGTCGCCGTAAAGCTTGTTGGGGATATAGGCGTGCTTATCTTAGGCGTCTCCCTTTCATTTTAATTTTGGCAATGGCCGTGCGAAGGCTCTGCCTGTGAGGGCTATAGTCGTGGGCTTGCAGAAGTCGCTAGGGTTTCGGGAAAAATAATGATGGATCCATAAGGCTTAATAAAATTTGGGATCCCTGTGATATAGAATTCCTGCATATATGAATCTCACAATTTATTTATTCACCATATCATTGTGTGTTCGCTGTGTATGTTGGAATGAATGTATTAAAATGCGGTGAATATAAGTTATTGAATCCTGGTAGATAGTCGAATTTGTGCACTGTAAGAAGACTAACAAAGCAATCATTTTTAGTACAAAGTTGAGTAGAAATCCTGTAGGAAAGTTACAGTTTCGATTGACGTTTGAAAAAGTTACAGTTTCGATTGACGTTTGAAATTTGGGCATAAAAGTAATTGCTCTATGACTGATTGTTTTGCATAAAGTATGTGTTATAAATTATTTATGCACATGAGATTTATGATTTTGTTAATCACCAAAGTGGTCAAAATCATAATGTTGTTTTGCATAAGGTATGTGTTATAAATTATTTATGCACATGAGATTTATGATTTTGTTAATCACCAAAGTGGTCAAAATCAGAATAATCATTTAGTGCATAAGTGACATAATGATTATTGATAGAAATTTCCAGTTATAATAATACCAATTAAAAACTGGCGTCACTAATGATAGAACCTGAGAACTTACCCAAAGGAAAGTCTTGTTCTATAACTAGTTGACATGATGAGGTTTGATAGATATTTTAATTAAATAAATATTGATCATCCAAAGATGTCAGTTCTATTTAATTGAATATATTTATTACCTACTTATGTTTTGGTATTTAATTATGTTAAGTATAAGATAGTATCTACCCAAAGGACTGCTATATTATACTATTATGTCTACATCTGAATCGCGTTAGTTATGAGCTTATAGTTATTTCATTTTTGATTTGCAGGTTATCTATCTTTCGTATGTTTTGAATCAAATTTAGTTGAAGTTCCTATTAATACATGGTGGCTTGATACTGGTGCTACAACTCATGTTTCCAACAATATGCAGGGATTTCTTACGATCCGAACCATAAATCCAAATGAAGATCGTTTTCTCTTTATTGGAAACGGAATGAAATCTTCAATTGAAGGCATTGGGACTTATCGTCTAATTCTAGAAAGTGGATATGTATTAGACTTATACAGTACCCTTTATGTACCTTCATTATCTAGAAACCTTATTTCCGTAAGTAAGTTGGATAATTCTGGTTTTAGATGTATGTTTGGATCTGGATGTTTTGATTTATATAAGAATACTGATAATGTTGGTTCTGGTATTCTAATTGATGGTTTATATAAATTGAAACTGAATGACACTTATGCGAATTCCTTGTTGAATGTAGTAAATAATGTTGGATGTAAACGTAGCAGGTTGAATGAAAATTCTGCTTTCTTGTGGCATAAACGACTAGGTCATATATCCAAAGAAAGAATGATGAGATTAGTAAGTAATGAAATTTTGTCAAATTTGGACTTTAGTGATCTAGAATTATGTGTGGATTGTATTAAAGGTAAACAAACCAAACATAATAAGAAAGGAGCCACCAGAAGAAACCAACTTCTTGAAATAATACACACTGATATTTGCGGACCTATGGACACTCCAGCCTTTAATGGAGAAAAGTATTTCATCACTTTCATTGACGATTTTTCCTGTTATGGTTATGTCTATTTGCTTCATGAAAAATCTCAATCTGTGAATGTCCTTGAGACGTTTGTAAAGGAAGGTGAGAGGCAATTAGATAAAAAGGTGAAAATCATAAGGTCTGATAGAGGTGGTGAATATTATGGGAAATATAATGAGTCAAGCCAGTGTCCAGGTCCATTTGCAAAATTCCTCGAAAGTCATGGCATATGTGCACAATACACAATGCCAGGTACACCACAGCAAAATGGTGTAGCAGAAAGGCGCAATAGGACGTTAATGGATATGATTAGGAGTATGATGTCAGATTCTACACTACCTAAGAATTTGTGGTCATATGCTCTCAAAACCGCTAATTATTTGTTGAATAGGGTTCCTAGTAAAGCTGTTCAAAAGACTCCTTTTGAGTTATGGACTAACAGGAAACCTAGCTTAAGACACCTGCATGTTTGGGGTTGTCCAGCGGAAGCGAGAATTTATAATCCACATGAAAAGAAATTAGATTCTCGAACGATCAGTGGGTATTTTTTAGGATACCCTGAGAAATCTAAAGGGTACGTGTTTTACTGTCCTAATCATAGTCCAAGAATTGTAGAAACTGGTAATGCAAGATTCATTGAGAATGGTGAAGTCAGTGGGAGTACTCGAAGAGAAATAGTAGAAATAAAGGAAACAAGGGTAAATGTTACATTGCCTAGAATAGTTCCTCCATCTACTATTACTCCAAATGTTGTTCCAGCTGTTGTAGAACAGCATGATGATAATGAACAACATATAAATGAAGAAGTACTTCCTGAAGGAAATGACTTACATAATACTGATATGCATGAACCAAAACAAGTAGCATTAAGAAGACCTCAAAGAAATCGAAGGTCAGCTATTTCTGATGATTATGTGGTTTATATGGAAGAATCAGATTATGATATTGGAATCAATAAGGATCCAGTTTCGTTTTCACATGCTGTAGAAAGTAAAGAGTCAAAGGAATGGATTAATGCCATGAAAGAAGAAATGAAATCCATGCAACATAATGAAGTTTGGGATCTCGTTGAGTTACCACATGGCTGTAAAAGAGTCGGATGCAAATGGGTTTTTAAAACCAAACACGACTCTAGTGGTAATATCGAACGGTATAAAGCTAGACTTGTTGCTAAGGGTTACACTCAGAAAGATGGTGTTGATTACAAGGAGACATTTTCTCCTGTTTCGAAAAAGGACTCACTAAGAATAATAATGGCATTAGTAGCTCATTATGATTTGGAGTTACATCAAATGGATGTGAAAACAGCCTTTCTGAATGGAGATCTTGATGAGGATGTTTATATGGATCAACCTGAGGGTTTTTCTGTAGAAGGTAAAGAAAAATTGGTGTGTAAACTTAAGAAGTCAATATATGGGCTTAAACAAGCATCCCGGCAATGGTATATTAAGTTCAATACCATTATTACATCTTTTGGTTTTAAGGAAAATACGGTTGATCACTGTATATACCAAAAGATCAGTGGGAGCAAGTTTATTTTTCTGGTCCTTTATGTTGATGACATCTTGCTTGCTGCAAATAATTTAAGTATATTGCATGAGACTAAGGAATTTCTCTCAACGAACTTTGAAATGAAAGATATGGGAGAGGCATCCTATGTGATTGGAATAGAAATATTCCGTGATCGATCACAAGGAATATTGGGATTGTCTCAGAAAGGATATGTCGAAAGGATTCTAGAGAGATTTGGAATGAGTAAGTGTTCACGTGGAATAGTTCCTGTACAGAAAGGTGATAAATTCAATCTCATGCAATATCCTAAGAATGATGTTGAACGAAAGGAAATGGAATCAATTCCATATGCATCTGTTGTTGGTAGCCTAATGTATGCTCAAACCTATACTAGACCGGATATCAGCTTTGCGGTCGGTATGTTAGGGAGGTATCAAAGTAATCCAGGAAGGGAACATTGGCAAGCTGCAAAGAAAGTTTTGAGGTACTTACAAGGCACAAAAGATTACATGCTCATGTATAGAAGATCCAATGAATCAGAGGTGATTGGATATAGCGATTCAGATTTTGCTGGATGCATCGATACTAGAAAATCGACTTTTGGTTACCTGTTTATGTTTGCTCAAGGCGCCATATCATGGAAAAGTGCGAAACAGACTATCGTTGCTTCATCCACTATGGAGGCAGAATTTGTGGCATGTTTTGAAGCCACAATTCATGCATTATGGTTGCGGAACTTTATTTCAGGACTTGCGGTTGTCGACACCATTAGCAAGCCGCTAAAAATTTATTGTGATAACTCTGCAGCAGTATTTTTCTCAAAGAACGACAAGTACTCTAAAGGTGCCAAACATATAGAACTGAAGTATCTTGTTGTGAAAGATGAGGTTCAGAAACAAAGAGTGTCACTCATGCACATTAGGACAGAACTTATGATTGCAGACCCTTTGACAAAAGGGTTACAACCAAAACAATTTAAGGAACATGTTCAAAGAATGGGTCTTGGTTGTATTAATAATAATTGATGTGTGACATTCTGAGCTCTTTTATGTGTTTCTGATATACAATTATGTGTCTCTTGTTTTAATGTAGTAGTACGTATTTTATGTAATTTTAAACAAGAAAGAGTCTTATAAAGATATTATGTTTAATCATTATGATATAAGACATTATGTGGACCATTATGCTGTTTTATATAAATTATGAGTATGAATTGATGGATTGTTGGTATTGTAGTATATGGAAGGGAATGCATTGAATTAATAGTGCACAACCGCCATAACTATCAGCAATTTATCACAGTATGATGTTCAACACTTAATATTATGAATAGTCGGGTCAAGTGGCAGAATGTTAGAAATCTGCTATTGGAAACAACAAATGCTTTTAACGTTAAAGCAGTTTCTAATCTAAAGCATTAGATCTTAAGTGTTGAATTGGTATATGATGGACGTACCAGATTAGAGTTAAATAATATATAAAGAATTGGGTCCTCTCTCTCCCACACAAGAGTTGTATTCTTCTTCATCAAGAAACACATAAAGGAAGTGAGGGCAAGAGGAGAGAAACCGAATTCTGAGAAGAAGACAGAAGACAGAAGATGGCAGCCATTACATCTTCCGCTGTTAGTCAAGGTATGTCATCTTAAACAACATATTAAGTTCTAAATGTGAAATATTTCGTATTGATAATCTTTGGCTGTTAGTAGCTATATTTTACATACCATATCCGCATGCACCGCCTGTGCCAAATCCACAACACAACACAATCTAATTTCGGGTGCTGGCCGTTATAATAAATAAATTGTGTATGTTGTTAAAAGGATTTATGCAGTTCAGTTCAGTGAAAAATATGTCAGGCCATTACCTTCGCTTCCGGCGCCATCTGCAGGGCCATTCCACCTTGCAGCGGCGAGCTGCCAACCTGCCCCTCTCAACCGCCGCTGGATGGCGTTTTCCCACACGCACGCCCAAAGCGGTGTGAGAGCATATCGTTATCGTTAAGCAAGCTCCCAGCGCTACCAAGTAACCCACGTAAAGGTTCCACTTCATTTTGTTTGAGGCAATAGTAACCCTAGTATTGCGAGAATTAGGTGCAAAACTGTTGATCTCAACCCAACCGGCGCTAACTGATCATAAGATCCGCTCCGCTAACTGATCATAAGCTCTACCATATTTATACCTTCTCTGTGGGTTCGATTTACACTAAAATCCTTGGCTCCATTACCGGGCAGGACCATTGACGTGAATCCGACCTATCCTATCGACTCCTCCGTCGACACATTGCTCCGTTAAAATTGGGAATCACATTTTCCAAAACAATGCGTGTCAACAGAACACACGTCACAGCCATACATACTTTGAAATTGTACTTCTCCTTTTATTAAATATAAATATAATGAAAAGAAGTGTATTTTTCAAAAAAAAATATATAAATATAAGGAAAAGAAGTGTATTTTCCAAAAAATATATACATATATAAGGAAAAGAAGTGTATTTTTCTTTTTTGAAATTTTACCCCTTCTATTTTATTAAATATAAATATAATTATAATCAAAAGAAGTGTTTTCCTCTTAATTAAATATAAATATAAATATATTGAATCAAAGAAGTTTTGTATTTTGTTTTTTTTGAAAAAGAAAGGCATACATATTGTGGATGTAGATAACGCCAGCTGGATTGGTATAAATAGGGTGACGTGGGAATGAAGAATTTCACGAGCAAGTATACAAATAAGGCCATGTCGATATACCTACCCTCGATACAAATAAGTTCACGTTGGAATTACAATTATTCTATGCTCCATGCACATGAAGTCATGTGTGTCTATACATTGGAATTACAACTTTCACGGCTTTTAAAAGTAATTATTTTGAGAGTTGTTGTTAGTGAAACTTTTTGGGAGCTTTTTCGGTCTAATTTCTCTAAAATGGGGTAGAATTTATTGGATCAAAAGTTTGACGGGTAACACTTGCACAATAGAAGTGTCGTAAGGGTTGCGTTGAATCCATATATATATATATATAGTCAAGAAAACCATTTTAAATAACACAAATCAAGATTTCACCTCTCTTTTACTCCATTATTTTCATTTCGTGATTATATTTTTACTCTCCTCTATTTTCATTTTTTGGGATGTATTATTACCTTCTATTTCATATGTTATTTTATGCTTTATACAAGTGAGACCATGTCTCTAAATACCTTCAAATTACAACCTTGACAACTTATTTGATTGCATGAATATTGTTTTTTTATTTTTTTAGTATACTCTATTTTCATTTTCATGGATGTATTATTGGCTCTGTATTCCATATATTATATGTTCACCACCAATTGCGTCATTTTCTATGTTATTCTAGAAGAATAAAATTTGCATTAGCTCATGAGTTTCTATTTTTCTCCTACAAAGCTTTCTTTTATCTATATAGTTTTGAGCTTCTATGTTTTTCCTACAAAGCTTTCTTTCATCTATATAGTGTTTATTGATTTCTTTTCTATTACACCTCCAAGTTGGTCCATCTATAAATAGAGGAATATCTAGATTGATCCAACCCCTATTTTTACTCTCCACCAAACCTACATTAAATGGCTACATAAATTCAAGAGATGAACATTTTTTCGAGTGCCATAAACTCAGTTCCCTCCATTCTTTTGAATTTGTGAAAACTATGTAGAGTGAGTGGACATACTAGATCGGGCAAGCTAGATGGCCAGAAATGAACATTGTATGAAACTTGAGGGAAGATGGGTGGCTTCTAAGTTTCTTTGAAGGAGGGGGGCATGCCAAGATGGGGTCCAGTGTTCAAATTCTCTGAAGAGGATGACGAAGGTCCCAAGAGGATTAATGAAGGGAGTGAGTTGAAATGTGGGGATGTTTGACTATTTTTCTTATACACACTAAAACCCTAAGGTCACAATCAAGTGGAACTATGTTGACTAAAATTTCAATCACTTCTTTATACACTAGTGCTAGAGTATACTAAATATTGGATGTTATGGGGACTATCATTGAGGCTTCCATAGTTAATTTCCCCATGCACTCAAAGTTGGAAAACAAGGGAAGGGAAATGGGAGTGCTCCATCTCATTGTTCAAAATCTTGAATCCTAATACACCTTTAAAATATCACTATTCAAAATCTTAAATCCGTTCATGAAATGGTCTCTCCACTTGTCTACATGTTGAAATGAATTCCTACATTTGCTTACAGTGATCATGAAAACCAAGGCTAAATTAAAAGTCTTATTTATTCGAAAGGACCTTTCTCTTTACCCTGGAGGAGCATTTCTTTTTTCTCAAGTTCATTCCTTTTATTTTTATCTTCTAAAGTAATTTTCATCTTCACGTAACAAGTTATCATTTCTTTCTTCTCTTTTCCAATTTTTGATGCAATAGGAATTGAATTTTCAGGTGCTCGTGGATCCCTTATTGAAGAAGTTTCACTAGCTATAGTAGAAATTATAAGAAAATGCTTTGAGTCTTTCAATGGTAACTCTAAGTGATTTTGGATGAGAAAATTACTTCTTTTTCATGATCATTTGATAAGTAAACAGGGTTTTTTGTATGCTTAGTAACAGCAATGAAGGCCAAATGGTTATGGGTATTTTCTAGTAAAATATAGTTGATATTGTTAGAAACTATCATCATGTTCTAGATACTTTCTTGTCACACAATTTTCCTAATCAAATCCACACAAAATCCTAGAAGGTCATACATTTTAATGACATACCTTTGCACCATCGAGGAACATTGGTAGTGTATTCCTTAATTTCAAACTATTGTTAGGGTGACTCTAGTTTCCACCACCATCTCCTATTGTAATGATGAATGTAACACTAGGGAAGACTAATACTTTTGTTGAGTTACTTTAATAATATTCCACTTCAACCATGGTGATTTTAAATGTAAAATATACGAGGCTTATTAGAACAATTTTTATGAGAAGGATCTCCAATATTTAGTATGGCATTAGCACCTCACCATCCGCGAGTGGAGCATCCTACTCACCAAGGACAAAACTTAGCGTCGATGCCTAACATCTGATATATGCTATACAGTAATAAAAATGTATTTATCAAGCGGTTATACAATGAGATGTTGTCACCTCCACCTGGCTTCAAATCCCACGAGGGGGCGTCTCTAGTCTATTTTGATAAGTCTCAAGGAGTAGGCTCCCCCACCCTCGTGGAGTCTCAGCTCTTGTTAATTCATAAATACTTTGTATATCTAGCTTGCAGGTCATTGGATATAATCTTGGTGTTATAGTGGTAGCCACTAGGCTTCATGTTGGGCCTCACCCACATTACTTCAATGAGTTACTGATTCACCATGGTTAACGAAAAAGAAAAAATTGTATGGCTAAGTGGCCTTAACCTAAATAATGCACCATATACATGGAGGGGGGCTGGGGGGTTGGGTGTTGCTGGAGACTAACAGCTTGCATTTCTACCGCGAATAATTTAGTGAGATGATAACAAGAAGAACATGTGCCTTAGTGTAAGAGCATGGAGTGAGATCAATTTTCGCTTCCATAATAGAAACATCAAGGCTTCCCCTCACAAAAATTATTCAGTACGGGCCATTTTTTTGCCTTAGTTGTGTTATGTATTCATGGCATATTTATTATTTCAACATTGGAAACAAGTACATAGATAAGAGTCTTGTACTTAAACTTCGATTGAGGGAAGTTCTATTCGCATCCTAATGAATTGAGCTTAGACACGGTATTGAAGTGACTTTTCAAGGGTTATTTAGTGAATAGTACCATTGAGGGATGGTATTGGAATCCCATTCGTAGCTAGAGGGAGTATATATGAGATCTTATGTTTTGCTTTTACTTATCAGTGATGCCTTGTATGTAGTGAATAATAACCTCATTTACAATCATTATTTTGTCATGATTACATAACCTCGGTTGATTACAGATATCGGAGAAGGATTTATCAATATATCCATTGGTCCCTTGTAACAATTTGGATATGCTCTCTCATTTTATTTATGTCCTTAGTACCCAATATCAAGGAGTCCCTTGCATTGAGAATGTTAAGGATGTCAAACTTCCAAAAGAGGTGATGTTTTTAACTCGCACATATGTATTGACGCATACGACTCTTCTATCTGTAGAACTGATGCCCAATGTATCCATCCAATTTATCATAAAGGACACACACTTAAATGGTACATGTTTCTCTTCTCATACTTTCATGGTGAACTTGACATGATTTCATGTGAGTTATGAGGTTCAATAAATTTATTGATGTTTTCCTTTCTAGGTGGAAAATTAATATTGCTTCTATCATTCATGTATCTAAATGAGGCCAACGTTGGTGATCACATGGAAACACTACTTTTCTCTATCATAAATAAATCCACTCAAACATACGAACAAAATTGTTAAGAAATACCTAAAATATGAGAGTTGTAACCACTAAGGTGCATACAAATATATTGTTTGTGTCATTTCGATACCATATATCCCAATGGATGAAAATCAAAGCATAACCAAGGGGGCCAAAACTTGTAATATGAGCTTAAAATTCCGAGTGAAATAATCCTGAGTATTTTGAGAGTGAAGATAGATTATGACATTTCACTCCATGATTTATGGTTCTTACAGTTCCAAAAGGAACCATCAAATTTTTTTAGGTTTATAATTTCATGGTGCAACTACTAATCATGTGATGATTGTGATGGTTTTTTTGTTTTTGTACGCATGCGTATATTCAATTGCCTTGATTTCCCTTTTATTGTAAATAAATTAACTTATAATTAACGTTATTTTCTAACCTAGCTCTTAATCATTGGAACACCTTAATGAATTCCGAGTGGAATTTGTTGAGATTCAATTAGCCAAATCGAACTCACCAAGCGTATTTCCTCCATATTAATAAGTTGGAATATCAAGTAGCCACTCCTCAACGTGGCGTGGAGAAACTATTTTTTTAGCTGGTAATGTAGGGAATAGATATCGAAACATGTAATGGTGAGATCATAAACATTGAATTGAGGATCTATGAAGGTATTGTCAAGGTATGGCACTGAATCCTATGAAGGTGGCATGGGTTATGCTTAAAAATCGAAATGTAGAGAAAAATAAGAGGGTCATGAAGAATTCAATGAGATTCCAACGAGCCCACAACCTAACCTGAAAATAAACGTCAACCGAAAAGAAGGAATGTGTGCAGAATCGAAGAAGGGTGTGTGCTGGAGCCTAATGAGACTGATAGAGAAACCCTTAAATGAGCACCATGACCTCCAACCAAACCAACCCATATCTCCCAAACTATGGATAAGGGTGTGTAATTCAGGAATTTGTAGGGAAAAATGTGGTATAAGAGGTTGGAAACATTAGAAAAGAGCTCTAAGATCAAGGGGGGTAGGGCATATGAATATATAATCCATGATATGAATGGCTAGCTACCAAATACCTTTTCCCTAGTGGTATCTCTTACCAGAAATAATTTAAAAGTAGAAGAAGTATGTCAAACGACTATTCCAATTCCTGCTAGGAAGACATTTAGTTACACACTTTTTAAAAATACCGAGTGAATAACATATCTTAAATCCTAGTGATTGAAATTCATTTTGACGAACAACATTTTCTATTGTTCATCAATGCACTAATGTTGATTGAAATTGTGTACCAACAAATCCTACTATCCAAGGAGAACGCATGTGTTCAATTCCCATCATATATGTTCCGGGCATATAGAAACATAGCTAATTAGATAAGAAACCTAAACCTATAGAGCATGGGATGTATCTAGAAGACTATATGTTATAGACAACATTTCACACCTCCACAAAAAATTGTGGATAATGCTTACACGAGAAAATAAAGAGAGAAAAGAGAGAAGGATGAGGTTCGTTAATATTGCAATGGAAGTGCAATGAGCCTACAACCTAACTAAAAAATGCATAATGCCTGGGGAATGGAGGTGCATGGAAGTTAGGAAGGAGGTGTGTTGGATCCCAACTAGACATATAAAGAAATGTTTAAGTGAGAGGCAAGGACTAGAACGCAACATCCCCAATGCCCCAAAATATGCATATTGTTAGACAAAAGTGACTAAAATTGGTGTATATTTGAGTCAATTTGCAAGCATAAAATTTGTACATGAGATTGGAAAAGATTTGAAAAGAATTGTACCAAGAGGGCAAGGGAAATAATTACAAGGACCTTGGCCAACTGAAGTCAAGCTCAGGGGCCATACGTCCTTTCCTTGGTACTATCTCTTAAGAATATGGAACTACTGGTAAAAAAATATGTTAGACAAGTCCTCCAACGCCTCCCATAATTAGTTGCAAGTTGCTCAAAATATTGAATGACTGGCATATGTTGAATCCAAGCTCAGGGGCCATACATCCTTTCCTTGGTACTATCTCTTAAGAATATGGAACTACTGGTAAATACATATGCAGACAAGTCCTCCAACGCCTCCCATAATTAGTTGCAAGTTGCTCAAAATATTGAACGACTGGCATATGTTGAATTGAAGTGACTTTTCAAGGGTTATTTAGTGAATAGTGCCATTGAGGGATGGTATTGGAATCCCATTCGTAGCTAGAGGGAGTATATATGAGATCTTATGTTTTGCTTTTACTTATCAGTGATGCCTTGTATGTAGTGAATAATAACCTCATTTACAATCATTATTTTGTCATGATTACAAAACCTCGGTTGATTACAGATATCGGAGAAGGATTTATCAATATATCCATTGGTCCCTTGTAACAATTTGGATATGCTCTCTCATTTTATTTATGTCCTTAGTACCCAATATCAAGGAGTCCCTTGCATTGAGAATGTTAAGGATGTCAAACTTCCAAAAGAGGTGATGTTTTTAACTCGCACATATGTATTGACGCATACGACTCTTCTATCTGTAGAACTGATGCCCAATGTATCCATCCAATTTATCATAAAGGACACACACTTAAATGGTACATGTTTCTCTTCTCATACTTTCATGGTGAACTTGACATGATTTCATGTGTGTTATGAGGTTCAATAAATTTATTGATTTTTTCCTTTCTAGGTGGAAAATTAATATTGCTTCTATCATTCATGTATCTAAATGAGGGCAACGCTGGTGATCACATGGAAACACTACTTTTCTCTATCATAAATAAATCCACTCAAACTAACGAACACAAATTTTAAGAAATAGCTAAGATATGAGAGTTGTAACCACTAAGGTGCATACAAATATATTGTTTGTGTCATTTCAATACCATAAATCCCAATGGATGAAAATCAAAGCATAACCAAGGGGGCCAAAACTTGTAATATGAGCTTAAAATTCCGAGTCAAATAATCCTGAGTATTTTGAGAGTGAAGATAGATTATGAAATTTCACTCCATGATTTATGGTTCTTACAGTTCCAAAAGGAATCATCAATTTTTTTTAGGTTTATAATTTCATGATGCAACTACTAATCATGTGATGATTGTGATGGTTTCTTTTGTTTTTGTACGCATGTGTATATTCAATTGCCTTGATTTCCCTTTTATTGTAAATAAATTAACTTATTATTAACGTTATTTTCTAACCTAGCTCTTAATCATTGGAACACCTTAATGAATTCTGGATGGAATTTGCTGAGATTCAATTGGCCAAATCGAACTCACCAAGCGTATTTCCTCCATATTAATAAGCTGGAATATCAAGTAGCCACTCCTCAAGGTGGCATGGAGAAACTATTTTTTTAGCTGGTAATGTAGGGAATAGATATCGAGACATCTAATGGTGAGCTCATAAACATTGAATTGAGGATCTACGAAGGTATTGTCAAGGTATGGCGATGAATCCTATGAAGGTGGCATGGGTTATGCTTAAAAATCGAAATGTAGAGAAAAATAAGAGGGTCATGAAGAATTCAATGAGATTCCAACGAGCCCACAACCTAACCTGAAAATAAACGTCAACCGAAAAGAAGGAATGTGTGCAGAATCCAAGAAGGGTGTGTGTTGGAGCCTAATGAGACTGATAGAGAAACCCTTAAATGAGCACCATGACCTCCAACCACACCAACCGATATCTCCCAAACTATGGATAAGGGTGTGTAATTCAGGAATTTGCACGGAAAAATTTGGTATAAGAGGTTGGAAACATTAGAAAAGAGCTCTAAGATCAAGGGGGGGAGGGCATATGAATATATGATCCATGATATCCATGGCTAGATACCAAATACCTTTTCCCTAGTGGTATCTCTTACCAGAAATAAATTAAAAGTAAAAGAAGTATGTCAAACGAGTATTCCAATTCCTGCTAGGAAGATGTTTAGTTACACACTTTTGAAAAATACCGAGTGAATAACATATCTTAAATTCTAGTGATTGAAATTCATTTTGAGGAACAATATTTTCTATTGTTCATCAATGCACTAATGTTGATTGAAATTGTGTACCAACAAATCCTACTATCCAAGGAGAACGCATGTGTTCAATTCCCATCATATATGTTCCGGACATATAGAAACATAGCTAATTAGATAGGAAACCTAAACCTATAGAGCATGGGATGTATCTAGAAGACTATATATGTTATAGACAACAATTCACACCTCCACAAAAAATTGTGGATAATGCTTACACGGGAAAATAAAGAAAGAAAAGAGAGAAGGAGGAGGTTCGTGAATATTGCAATGGAAGTCCAATGAGCCTACAACCTAACTTAAAAATGTATAATGTCTGGGGAATGGAGGTGCATGGAAGTTAGGAAGGAGGTGTGTTGGATCCCAACTAGACATATAAAGAAATGTTTAAGTGAGAGGCAAGGACTATAACACAGCATCCCTAATGCCCCAAAATATGTATATTGTTAGACAAAAGTGACTAAAATTGGTGTATATTTGAGTCAATTTGCAAGCGGAAAATTTGTACATTAGGTTGGAAAAGATTCAAAAATAATTGTATCAAGAGGGCAAGGGAAATAATATCAAGGACCTTGGCCAACTGAACTCAAGCTCAGGGGCCATACGTCCTTTCCTTGGTACTATCTCTTAAGAAAATGGAACTACTGGTAAACACATATGTTAGACAAGTACTCCAACGCCTCCCATAATTAGTTTCAAGATGCTCACAATATTGAATGACTGGCATATGTTGAATCCAATTCATTGTGATTGAATATGATGAAGCACATTTCCTACTGTTGATCAATGCTCACATGTGAACTGGAATTTTATTTCGAGGTGTCCCACTTGCCGAGGAAAACACATGGAGGCTCAAGCTCTATCATATTTTCTTCTTTGAATAGGAAATAAATATAATTCGAGGGATGATTGTACAATATGGGATGTAAAATATAAAAATTCACACATGTGAAACCAATCATTAAGGAGTGTGATAATCGGGACATGTCGCATAGTGTTAGAGAAACACAAGGGATATGGAATAGGTCAGGTACGATACTTAACTGTTCTCAGTCTAAATGAGGTATTAAGGGTAAGAATATAAAGGTGATCAACCTAGCTATGGATTGGAGATAGAGAATTTTGTGAGATTGAGGCTATGTGTCTAGTTCTCATCGTCATAACTATGTCTTCAATAGAGAGGTTTGGGTTCCAAAACCAATAATATGTACTTCCATTAAGAGTTCTAATAGATCACTTCATTCTAAGGAAGCATAGAAAGTATTTTTCTAGGAGTTGATTCATGTTTTCCGTTCACAAGTCCTTGAGGTTCCTACATGATAAATATGTTATGAATATATATGAGGCAGCCAATTCAACATGTAATGAGGGAAGTTGTGTGGTAGTCCTAGCATTTAAGCGTAGAAGTGATATTAAATTAAGTATCAAAGAGACCTATAGTGAAGTATGTATTGACAATTTGTTAATGGAAGGTGTCGGAGTGTCATCCCTAGAATATGAGATTTGACATTGAAGAGAGAATCTATATTTTTACAAGTTGGTTTGAATATTAATTGTTGTTTTCTTGCATGGGTGGAATCTTATGACATGAAATTGCAATGTTTCATTCAAGGGATTCCTTTTTACCATAACTATTTCATCCCCAAAAATTATGGCTTCCTTTCTCTTTGTCCTCAATGAAATTAAATATCCTAATAAATCTACACAAATAGTGTGCACAATTGCCATTTTTATCAACAAGTTGTACTTTCCATGAGAAAAACAAAAAAATTATCATTTTAATACAAAAATTCCCTTTCAATAATTTTTTTACATTAAGAAAAAAAATCATTGAATAGGATAGACTACAAAATAACAAGTTCAACAAGGACTCTTAGAAAAAAGCAAAGATGAAGATAGAGAAACATGGATAATGGTAGACACAGATTGAAGGTGCACTTATGTGATTGTGGCCTAAAGAATATTTTATATGTAATGTAATAGAATATAAATTGAAAATGACCTCAAATATATCTAACAGAAGTACGAAATTTCTATTCTAAGAGTGAGCATATGACTATTTGATCTCTAGATTGCTTAATAATATAGGACTCCAACCTTTTATATTCATGCAACATTTTATAGGATCATTATTAGTAATCATCTAATTCTAAAATTTGAC
Organism: Pinus tabuliformis; assembly: GCA_031772625.1. Taxonomy (NCBI): domain Eukaryota; kingdom Viridiplantae; phylum Streptophyta; class Pinopsida; order Pinales; family Pinaceae; genus Pinus; species Pinus tabuliformis. The sequence goes on from CM062816.1 coordinate 756,680,823, forward strand.
TTAAAATCATCCACCATTATCTATCATATAATTGATATTTGTGTTCAATAATTTCTCCATGTTATAGGCCTTTCTAATTTAAACTTCAGTTTAAGTCGCAAATAATATGCTCATTGAAAATGATAAGGATTCTTCCTATTTTGAAATAAATGCCCATTTTAGATCAAAATAAAAGTATGGAAATAACAATCGATTCAGAACGTCAAGTTCTGCTTATTGTCATTTATGGAATGTTTGGGGCATTCATGAACATGTTGTCAATGGCTATGTAAATATTCTAGACGGTGTAACCACAATAATAGTTATGCTAATGTCTTGTGTTGAGAGAGGGAGTTATGTTGAGTAAATATTTATAAGTTGCTTTATAATTGACGCATTGGAGTTTAGAAGCTCCCTTTGACTCTTTTGTTTTAGACCAAAGAGAATTTTTTCCATAGCCCAAGATCTTTAATATATTTATGATGACAATCTACACATCAAATCAATTCATTGAGAGAGTCGATCGTGATAGGAGAATACTCACGCATCCATGCTGTCATTCACTTTTGTTAAGCATGAAAGGGTATGTAACTTAGTTCCAGAACATTCAGTTGGTTGGTTCTGGGATTGGTTTATATTTTGCCTAATCCTTCATAGTATTAATTAAAATATGGAAAAATAAATTATGATAACCAGGTTAGCATAGGAAATTTTATCAATATACCCATTTTCATGATATACCTAATGATATTAAAGGAAACCTGACTTCTCATGGATAGAGAAAATTTAGTGTGTAAATTATACCCTACCACTAATTTTCCTTTTAGTTTTCCACAAAAAGAATTCACCAATTCCCATTTTTTTAAATACAATTCACCCAAATTATATTCATTTATGTGTGTGTGTGTGAATAAATTAAACATTAATTTCAAATCTTAATATTTTCACAAAATTATAGCCAAACATTTTGTAGTTGGCATTTAGGAATTAGTAATATACCCCAATACCTTTACACTGTAGCCTAAGTATGGATCCTTAAATTTTATATGCTCATGCATATGTTTCAAACATGGATTGAACCCAACGATGAGTAGGCTCCCAATATTTTTGAGTCCTTGTCATTTGAGGTTCAACATCAATATAAGTAATTAACATTTTCTAAAGAATACAACACACACACACGATCTCTCTCGCTCTCCCACACACACACAAAACAAGATAATAGAATTATTGAAGATGGTGGGGTGTTAGATAACAACAACTTGCAATAGAAATGGAAGGTTTTCTCAAATACTAATATATGCCTTGATGCCTATCCTTCTAACATGGATAGAGGGAAATTTTATGAATCATAATCATTTGTGGTTAAGAAGAACACATTGAAACATAACTTGGATGAAGGTATTGGAATTTGATCCCTAGAGGAAGGGCATTAGAGATTTTATGTTTCTTTCCAAAACCCTAGTGAGATTGTCTTGTTTAAATTTATTTATCATGATTATGCATTATAGGTTGTTTGCAAGTAAAAAAAAATAAATATTTGTTTATCCAAAGCCATTATAATTGTTCGATGATAAATATTCCATGATTCTCTCTCTCTCTTCTATTCTTGTTGCACCTAACATCATTATACTCTTTCCCACCATATTCTCTTTCTTTATTTATGTTTGTTACACCCAATATCATGAAATTCTTTTAAAGTTTCAGCCTGATATATTAAAATCGAAACATCTAGAAATGAATGTGATTCTCTTCTCATACTTGCATGGTGAACATATCATCATGCACATATTTAGAATTGAACATTATCATAATACACGTACATATACTATCTTTTATGTTTCAAATAAAATCAAATGAGAGGTACAATTTCAAAGTGTTCCTTGGAAAGTCAAGGATGAGTGTTGTAACCACTAAGGGATGTACTCATATATCTTATACCACATTCTTACGTTGATACAAAGTTAATACCACACATTCTTCTAACTAAAAGATAAAACACAACCAAAGGCCACAAACATTGTAACATGACATTTGAAAAGCATAATCAAATAACCACAAGCTTGTTCACAACAATTTGAGGCTTTTTTTATAATGAATTTGACATTTTTCTCTATGATTTAATTGTTATTAGAGTTCGGAGAATAATTGTCCTTTTTCATTTTTCTGGGGGGAGATGATTATTGTGTCGTGGTGCAAGTACTCGTGAATGGATGATCATGATTGCTTATCTTCTTAAGTATGCACACGTACATTCAATTTCTTGCTCTCTTTTTTTCATTATAAACATGTTAGGTTATATGATGGGACCAGCATGTAACTATGGATTAATGTTCATTAACCAATGATTAATTTGTGATCTGGGTCAATACATATGATTAGTGTTAAGCAATTGGATTAATCGGGATATTTGTCTGTCGCACTGATTTCGGAGTTAATGTTGGTATGTTGGTTGTACTCGCTTCGATTTTCGCCTTCCCGTTCTTTTGTGTTACCAAAACCCTCGTTTCATTTCATCTCGTCATTTCTTGGTTTGCTCTCTGTTGCGATGAGGGTTTATGCTCGACCTGTTTGCGACTATATAGAGCTTGGCAGCAATGCTTTATATGCGCCCATCTATGAACTCCTCCACCTGGTGGCGAGGTATCTCTGCCCACACTTGCAGTTTCGTTGCCTTGTTGCCTGGGCACTGTATTGAAGGCTTCGTTCGTGAGAGGGTTTATGTCGTTCCTCTTTTGGCTCTTTAACCTTCTACGTGGTTATTATGGTTTCCTCTGTTCCCTTGTCTTGTTATGTTACAACTTTTTTGGTTAAGCTTCTAGTTTTGATTCTCTGGTTGATGTATGACTATTTTATTGCTCTTGCAGGTCGCAGTCACAATGGCTTCCTCGGCTTCGCTCGGTCCTGGCAAGGTAACTTCACCCCTCCATGCAATAGCTTGTCTTCTTCATTTTTCTTCAACACTAACTGTAGTCATCCCTTTGCTTGCAGGGTTTTCACTGTTGACTGTGACTCAATTGGGGTTTCATTCCTCCAATGAAAATACTCTTCAGGTAAGCCGTTTCTTTTGATTTTGCTCGTCGAATTTTATTTCCAGGTTGCTCTCGACATTCGTTTAACTGACATGCCCTGTTGGCTCTCTGTGGCAGGTTAGGGTTTGCTCCAGGCTTGCTCTTTGAAACAGTTACAAGCAATGGCTCCCGTAGGGTCGTTCTCTACTACTGTTAATTAACTTGTAGTATTATTCCTTGTCAGGCCAGGAGTAACTCCAGTTTGGCAGAAAACTGATACGATTTATTTCATTAGGTAGCTATTGTTATATACAAAGAATGTGACTGCTCAGTTCATCTTTTGATGACTGTTCACATTCCAAATTCTCCCAATCGCAGAGGATTAGGTGTCAACATTCCCCCCCTAATATGAAGGGATGTTGGTGAGTCCCAGCATCGTTCTGAATCTTTCAAGCTTTTCTCTTCCAAGCGCCTTGGTGAAGATGTCTGCAATTTGCTCATTTGTGGAACAATGACGGAGATGGATTGTTTTGGCCTCAACATGATGTCAGATCAGATGATATTTAGTATTGATGTGCTTTTTAAGATCATGGAACTTTGGGTTCTTGGCCAACTTTATTGCAGAGGTGTTGTCAATCATGAGTGGAGTTGATTGTACTTGTTTTACCTACAAATCTTCAAGAATTTTCCTGAGCCACACAATTTCTTTCGTTGCTTCAGCTGTTGCCACGTATTCTGCTTCTGTTGTGGAATCTACTTTATTTTTTGCGTGATCTCCAAGATACAGATCTTGATCCAAGACTCATATCATATCCTGAAGTAGATACCCTAGTTTCTTTGTCTCCATCGAAGTCTGAATCAGAGTATCCAATCAAGTTGAAGTCGTCAACCTGTGTATACTTGATTCCAAGGTGTTGAGTTCCCTTCAAGTACCTTAGAACTCTTTTTGCAATAGACCAATGTCCCTCAAAAGGCTTTTGCATAAACCTGGAGAGGATTCCAATAGCAAATGAAATGTCTGGTCTGGTAGTAGTGAGGTAAATGAGACTTCCTACAAGCTATCTATACTTTGTTGCATCCTCAAATTCCTTTCCTTCAATAGATGTGAGCTTTAAGTTTTGTTCCATTGGAGTAGAAAGAGGATTGCACTCTGTCATGCCAAATCTGTTTAACAAATCTCCAATGTACTTCTTTTGAGAAAGAAATATGGATTTTGGATGTTGGGTTACTTCAATGCCAAGATAGTAATGAACATAGCCCAAATCAGTCATTTCAAAACTTTTCCCCAATTCCTTCTTTATGGATGCATTGTAGCTTTCATTTTTCCCTATCATTAAAGGATCATCTACATATACCACAAGATATACAACTGTTTTGCCAACTTTCTTGACAAATAAAGTTGCATCATCAAGATCAAAATGATTGAAGTTGAGTTTCAGAAGATGCTCAGTTAGTTTTTCATACCAGGCTCGCGGTGCTTGTTTGAGGCCATACAAGGACTTCACAAGTTTGCATACTTTTTGTTCATGTCCTTTCACAGCAAATCCTTTAGGCTGGGACATAAAAACATTCTCTTTTATATTTCCATTCAAGAAGGCAGTTTTTACATCCATTTGATGGACTTTCCAACCGTTCTGAGCTGCTAGTGCAAAGAGTGTTTGGATGGTGACCCATTTTGCTGTGGGGGCAAAAGTTTCCTCATAATCGACCCCTTCCTTCTGTGCAAATCCTTTTGCCACAAGCCTAGCTTTGTGCTTGTCAAGTGAGCTGTCAGCTTTGTACTTGTTCTTGTAGACCCACTTTCAGCCAATTGGTTTGGTTCCAAATGAAGGATCAACCACCATCCAAGTGTCGTTCTTTATGAGGGCATCATACTCCTTTTGCATCGCTTCTTTCCATTCATCATGAGAAGCAGCTTCTTTGAAGGAAGTTGGTTCAAAAACTGTAGACAAGTTCAATTCACAATCATAAGAAACATCCATATCAACAGGTGAATTAGAGTCATCTACATCACCTCCATTTTGTCAATTTGAATTTCTGGTTCCTGTTTTTCCAATTTCATCAGGATGAACACTTTCAAGTGTCTTTGTCAGCCACTTTGGGGGACCTTTCTGAGATGGTCCAGGTTGCTCTGTTGATTGAGTTGGGACTGAATCAAGATTGAGTCTCCCAATTCTATCAATTACATCACTTAAAGCATCATCCGTTGTTGGAGTTTCATTCGGGGGAGAGTGTTCTTCAGAAGAAGATTCCACATGTTGATCTAGTATAGGAATCCCCCCTTCAAGATGTGGAATCTGATTATCAAATTCTTGAAATGATTTCGTTTTTGCGAATCTATCCAAGTGATCAAGTTGTCGCTCAACAACATTGTCAGATTTGGATGATTCAAGAAAAATTACATCTCTAGATACAACAAACTTTTTATTTGCTTCATCATAGAGGCGGTATGCTTTGGAGGTGTTTGAATACCCGAGGAAGATACACTTACGACTTCTAGCACCAAGTTTATTTCTATGTACCTTTGGTATCAAAGCATAACAAGTGGAACCAAAGATCCTGAGATGTTTTACCGAAGGAACATGTCCATACCACAATTCATAAGGAGTCTTGTTTCTTATAGCATTAGATGGACATCTATTCTTTATATATGCAGCACATAGAACAACATCAGCCCAAAACATTATCTTTACATTTTTGAAGAAAAGCATGGATCGTACCATATTCAAGATTGTTTTATTCATTCTTTCAGCTAAACCATTCTGTTGGGGATTCTAAGGCACAATTGTTTGATGTTTGATCCCATGTTGGCGAAGATAGTTTTCAAATTCATTTGATGTATATTCTTTTCCATTATCAGTGCGAATAGAGCTAATATGAGATTGTGCATCATTTTCAATCCATTTATGAAAATTCTTGAATGTTTGAAAAGCATCATATTTGTTCTTCAATAAATAAACCCAACACATTCTGGTGTAATCATCAATAAATGTCATGATATATTTATTTCCATTTGCAGAAGGAACAGGAATTGGACCACATAAATCTGAATGAATGAGTTCAAGCTTCCTATGTGCTCTTGAATGTGAATCATGAAAAGACTATTTCCTATGCTTTCCTAGAATGCAAGCATCACATTGCTTATGTTTCCTAGGAATTGTAGTATTTTTCTTCAATAAGCGGACACTGTCATAGTTTAAATGTCCAAATCTAGCATGCCATAATAAACTTGATGGAAGTGTACCTTCTTCATGATGAAAAATATATGAGAAATGTTGTGCATGAGTGGTGGGCCCCAGTATTGCAGCAATAATGCTGCAACTCATGGAACTCCCTTCTTTAATTTTATCAACCCGGTAGTTCGTAACAAACTTGGAAGCGGCGGTGCTATATGCACAAGTACTAGCTCTTGCCGCAGCTGTCACTTGGTCAGCTGGCACAAGTCCGCTAGGGGCTTAAGCCAACTTCTATGAGCTCTTAGAAGAAGCTTTTTAACTGATGGATGAAATCTAACTCAAAGGAAGTTAATCTACTTGCGGAAAGAAACTGAAAGCCAAAAAGAAATGCAAACCCTAGCAAACCCTAATTCTACCAGCTAGTCCTACTGATGCAAGGAAGAGCATGCAAGCTACTAAAAGGAATGCCATTGTCTTTTAGGAAGGTAAAATGCATGTGTCTAAGTTATCACTATCTGAAGAAAACATATTTTTGTATTTTTGAATAAGTTGTTGGAATTATCATGCATGTGCTTTTAACTATTTTTTACTGTGCAGAGGTGGATCAAGGAGGAGAAATGCTTTTAAGAGGTCGGGAAGGTTCAGAGAGGGTCTAAGGAGTCCCTAACACCCTTCCAGAGAGTTTCACAGAGTTTGGCTATCAAGAAACCTCATTCGTGAGCTTCTACAGGAAGTCTGCAGGGGTTCTACAGGATGTTCAGGAATTTCTACAGGATGTTCTGTAATTTTTCTACAGGATGTTTAGAAATGGAATTTTGGAGCACGGATGGAGGAATGAGTATGGAGGTGAAATAGGGGTGTAGGGGAGTTCAAGACTTGGAGGATGGAGTTGAGGAGAAGGTGTAGATGGCTGGACTTGTTCTAAGAAGACTGGAATAATGCTGCACAAAAGGTAGGGTTATGAGGGCAATGTGGCAACGTGAGGCAAGAAACCAAGTTAGGAGATGGAGAAGATGGGTTTGAGGGAGTCTGGGAAAATAGAGAAGTGGTACAGGTGCTTTGCATTTTTTGTTTCCAACTGAACCAACAAAGACATGCAAGAAAACAAAGATCTAGTTATGCTACCCTAATATGATTTGGCTAACAGTAACGAGAATGGACAACAGCTTTATTTGCAAGGAAACCATGCATATTAACTATGAAACGAAGCATTCAAAGATCTGAACATGTAACCAACCTCTGCAAATGAAAACAACATACTAAGGATTGCATGGTAAAGCAAACTAGTGTTTTTGTTTGGGACAGCACGGTTATTCCAACTCCAGCCCCTGATCCAATAAGGAAGAGGTGAAACCAAAAGTGTTTTCTAACCCTTTTTTGGAGCCTTTTTCTTGTTATTATCCTATCAATCTATTCTAAACATGAGAAGCTACTTTTACCATCAAAAGAAATCTAAATAACAAAGCAAGATTTAAATATAAATAGCAGATTTTATTCTAAGAATGCAGCAAAAACACATAAAGATAAACAAAGGAGGTACTGGGCGCTCGAGATGGGCCCAACCCCAAGAGCTACAGCCTCCTAAGAGAGATTTAGAGCTGCTGCAAAGCTAGATTCATATTTATTGAGCAAGGAAAGAAGAGTTACATCAAAACTGTCCACAAGGGAAACTTGAAAATGTGCTGAAAGCAAAGCTAATCTACTGCCTAAAAATCGAACTACAGACTAGCTAACTTCTTCCTACAAAAATGACTAACTGAAATGAGGCCCTAAGCCTTCTTATTTATAAAAATTGAGGACCCCAACAGTCCTCCTAAACCTTAGGGACTCGGCTGCCCAAAACTTGTAGTTAACAGCAGTCCTACTTGACTTGCTTGGCTGCCCTTGTGTTAATTGATTTGGTGGCCCTTGAACTCCGAGCTGATGGTGGAGAATTCGAGGTAAGGGCCCACAAATGAAGGGGACACCTTCTTACAAATCCTCTCCCTTGTTCTCCCACGAATTTGGCTGCCAAGTGCTCATTAAAACCTTCAATTTTGTCTCCAAATTGACCAAAAAGGCTACACAAAGCACCCATTAGACTTGTTGGCATAATGACTAACCCAATTCACTCTATTAGCATAAATATAATAAAAAACATGCAATAAACTAATGAGAATGGTGGATTAAGTCGAATTAGGAGGTTGAATGAGCCCAAATAATTATCCATTTTTGGGGCTCATCATCACCCCCCTACTGAAAGTGTTGCTCATCCTTTGAGCAACCAATCTATCTCCTCATCTTTGATGGCCTTGGTGGCCTCCCTGTCATGCTAAGCTTCTGAAGTGATGTCCTATTCTCGGTCATGAAATCATGCTTTTCTCTCTGCTTCTTCCCACTGCCTGCTCCTTTTCCTAGAGAATTCTCATCTTTGGTATGATTGTGCAAGTATATTCAATCAGATGGTGGCAATGGTGTTGAAAGGAGATGAAACCAGTGGAGGATGGAAGAAAAGAGTGGTTTCATGCCTCCTCAACAGACTTCAAGCTTCAAATCCCTCTCCATAATCGATTTTGGCCTGCCCAAAGGCTCTACAAGATGTTGCTGGTAGAAATACAGAACTTCCTGTAGAAAGTCCTGTAGCTTCCTGTAGAAGGTTGAACTATGATTAGATTGTGTCTGAACCCTGGAAAAAATGAGTGTTCATGGAGGGGATGGATGTGAGGATGCCTGGGAACTTGGTAGGGACCCTTCTGCTTGTGTTTGGAGGCCCCCTTTCTGCCTTGTGTTCCTGCAACATCTTCAGTGTTAACTCCCACAGCAGCGCATTGACATTGGTGTCTCCTGTAATGTTACCCAAAAACCTCTAAAACAACATAAAAGGAGCAAGCACCATTCCCCTAAACCAAAACTTAAACGGCCCCTCTGAAAAATAGCAGCTGCATGCTGAGCCCCAGTCAATCTTCACTGATGAGTATATTGTCCGCACAAACCAAAGGCATGCATAAAAACCTATTGTACCGGTCAGAACAAAAAATGAGTAGGACATGATGGTCATGTAGCCAAAATATAAAATTCCATAAACAAGCTTTGTCATCTCCATCTTGGTGAAGAAATAGAATGTGGCATAGAGAAATAAGTAAAATGCTGAGGAGCCTGCAATCAAATAAGATCTCCACCACCAGTTGTAATCTTCACTGCACAATTGGAAGTAGCACAGGACAATGGTGATCTCTGCACATGTAACAATGAGGATCACAAAGACAATGAATAGGAACCCAAATATATAGTAGAACTGATGCAGTCATATTGAAGTTAGTATGAATAACAGTTCAATGAATACAACTCCAAAAGGAAAAATGCCTCCAATTGGTAGTGAGAAAATGGGCTGCATATACCAAGCTTGCTCTGGAATCTGCCTGGGGATTTTATTGGTCTTCACTGGATCCTCAATTGCAGGTTTCTTGTAGCCAAAGTAACTGCCCACAAAGACCAATGGCACAGAAATTCCAAACCATAAAAGGACCAAGGAAAACATAGTCCCGAAAGGAAATGCACAAGATGATTTTTCCCCATAGCAGTGCATTGAGAATAAAGAAAATGCAAAAGGCAATGCCTGGAAACAAGAATGTTGTCTTCAGCGTGTTCCTCCTCCATTCTGTGCCCTTGAACATCTTATATAGACGTGACGATGCATACCCTGCAAACAAACCCATAAACACCCATAATAGCAGCATAGTTGTCATTAAACCTCCACGGTTCGAAGGAGAAAGGAAACAAAGGACTGCAAATATCATTGTCACTGGTGTCATGGCAAAAAACTGTACTCCAGTTCCCACATAGACACAAAGTAAGCTTGCATTGGTTTCCTGCAACGCAGCTTCCTGTAGAAACGCCTGTAGAGTGCCCGGCTTCTGTAGGATGTCCCTGCGCCTTTGAACGATCTTGGTATGTAGGAGAATTTTGAACAAGCTGAAAAGCTTGGCGAGGGACGTTAGTTTAACAGAATTCAGAGGCAGAGGATTCAGCTGAAGAGGTTTGCAAGTGTAAATGAATCAGCAGTTAACGTGAGTCTTCAACCGAGCATTCCTTTAATTACTGCATGATTTTTGGTGAGGTGGCAGAGACGTGCACTGCTCATGCAAACTGTTGGTCCCCTGCAGTGCCATCTGCCTGTAATCCCTTACCCTTAGTTGCACTGGAGTTTAAAATATCCACAACTGTCTGTGTTTTTTCAAATTTCACGTGAATGACCATACACGTATGCTGCGTGATTTTTGCCTGAGCGCTAGAGAACTGTATGCGGGGTTAACCTTGCTATGTTCATGGCTTACCCCACCATTCCATTCGTTCATGCATTTCTTTAATTAGATTCATGCAATAGAGGAACAAGTTTTAGTCACGTACCTGAAGTCAAATGGCTGCCGTGAGGTGCTGTGGCCTGTCATTGCTGCATGAATTTGATTCTATGGTTGCATGATGGCTTAGCTGACGATTTTTTGTTGTTTTCCTTGTGCAGGCGTCCTCTCGCTGGATGCATGCTGTAGGAGTTCATTTCCACACTCAGATCTGCACCCTTAAGTTGCTGCTGCTGAATTTTCACTGGACCAGAACTTGTTTTCGCCATTGCTTCCAAACGGTAAACCGGATCGATCTGAAACTTGCTGAGCATGTTTCTATCATGATGATGCACCTCCCATAGCAAAATCGTGATCAATGGATGCACAGATTTCGAGAAAAATGGAAAATGGATAAATATTTCAGAGATCAATTTCTCGGAAACTGTGCATCAGAATCGGCTAAAACTACTTGGGTAGGCTACTATCACCCATGTGCATCTCCCCATGAAACAGGTTTTGAAACGAATGCACGGATATGGAGAAAATTCAAAAATGGCTAAAGGCGATGGAGGCTGATTTCTCGGAAATCGTGCACCAGAATTGGCTGAAACTGCTCAGGCATGTTTCCATCACCCTTGTACAATTCCCCATAAAACGGTTTTTCAAATGGATGCATGGTTTTCAAGTTAGGGCAAAAACAAATTCTGTTCTAGGTATTTTTGCTTCAAGGCATTTTGCAGTTTTGTTGCATGGTAAGAAAAATGAACTTGGGTTGTGATGCAGGTATGGAGATGATGGAGGAGGAGTTTGAAGATTGCAGGAGGACTTCTGAACCCTTGAGGAAGCTACCATGTTCGCCAAACCACCTTTTTGAAATCCATTTCTAGCTTCCTACAATTTCTACAGGAACTTCCTGTAGAAGCACAATGTAGAAGCACAATGAAGTGGAAAATGATGGAGAAAGGCGAGGGATGGACACAGAGGTGCTTGCAGGCCTAACCAACAAATTCCCACCATCAGATTTCCTTTTAGAATTCAATTTGGTTCATCCAAAGGTTCTACAGGATGTTTCTTGTAGAAATTCAAAACTTCTTGTAGAAGGCACAAAAACTCCTTTGTCTTTGTCTTGAGTGATCCTCCTGACCTACAATGTCATTGCTGCAACCTGAAATTATTCAATGGAAATTAGATTTATTTTTCTTTTTCTTTTTCTCTTTTTTTTTTTTGAAAAACAACTAGGGCGCCTCATAGAGGTTTTCACCCTAATTGTTTGCCCTGGGCGCCTCCAAGGGAGGTTTTCACCCAGAGATCTTATTCCCTTTTTATTTTCTCTTCTTTCCAACCCATTGACCGCCTCATGGAGGTCTAAGGCGCCTCCGAGGAGGTTTTCACCTTAGATTTTTATTTTCTTCTTATTTTCATTTTTTCTCTTTTTTTTTTCTTTTTTTTTCTACCCTACCCTACTTGAAAAACAAAATCATTTTCAAGTATAAGAATACTTCCAATGGAGCCATGTGCACATCGAGATTAGAGACAAGATGATGTGAAGGCTCGAAATGCATGCTTTGACAGCGATCCAGATTTCAGAGACAAAATGATCTGACTTTGAAGGGATCAAACATAGTTGAGGAAGAGAGTACTGTTGCAACTTAGTGACTGTCTGGAACCATGTCTCAATATAGCTTTGATATCCTTGGTCCTTTTGCTGATCTGGATCATTCTTCATGTCACCTTCTATCATGACCTTCTCATCTTCCTCTTTTTTTTGATCTTTCTCTTGAGTACATGGAGGATTTGATGGTAACCATGAGGGAACTCTCTTGATCTCTGATTCTAATCTCTTCTCTTCATCAAGTGCAATCCATGGTTCTTTGATCCCCTCTCTTGAATCTTCTTTTTCTGGATGTGATCCTACAATGCTTTCAAGATGATCTCTTTTTTGCAATGCTTTTCCTGAGCTATTGAGCTCAAGAGGAGTCATTTGGACATGTTGTGCCTCAGCTTTGCAATTGGGTTGAGCTAATCCATTGTACGGTTTTGGAAATGGTGGTATGGGTAGTTGAGTGGGGGTGTATATTTGAGATGGATGTGGATGGGGTTGTGGTTGGGCAGGCATTTGGGGTTGCCTTGGTGGAGCAGGAGGCGATGGTTGTGGATGAGCAAGTGGTGGAGGAAAAGAAGCGGGAGGAGTGTTGTATTGGGGCCTCCACCCCTGATGAGGTGCATTCCACTGAGGCTATGGCTGAGCATAAGAGTGAAACAAATGAGCAGCTGGTTGGGCATAATATGGATCTGTGAAGGAACAAGAAGGAGGTGTGAACCAGGAAGGATGAGCAGGGGGACCCCAAGAAGGCATGAAAGTGGCTTGATATGGGTCATAATAGGTCTCGGATGCCCCTTGCAGTTCCTGCTGGTAAGATCTAGGTCCATGTGGCCTCCTTTGGTTCATATAACGGAGTGATTGAGTGGCTCCTTTGGTTCTCTGATATGCAGCTTTAATTCCGGGCAAGGAAGGGCACTGATTCGTAGGATGGTATTCTTCACAGATGAAACACACTTCTAGGGAGTGCATTGGACATTCGTCCCTAGGATGCTTTCTAGTGCACCTGGGACAAAAGATGGCCAAAGCCCTCTTGGCTTCCTCTTGCTTCTTTTGGATCCACAGGGTATCAAATTGCATGGCTAGAAACTGCCTCATATCACTCTTGAAATTTTCCATCTGATTTTCAAATTCATCTTTGGACAAGGTGCTGCTCCCAACATTTCTGCTTGTAGCCATTTGCTCCAGAGGAATGGTTTCTTCTTCTTCTTCCCTTGAGGTTCTTCAAATGTGTCTTGTTGTCCACCTAAGGGTTCTTTAATCACCGCCATCGAAGAAGAGATAATGTTGGCTGCGTGAAGCAATGGGGGTGTTGTGCAATCATTTTTCTAACTTATCTCCACTCCTACAAGGCATGAAATGAAATCTTTTTTGTTGATTTTTGTATTTTTCTTCTTCTACATGCAAAACTAAAATAGATTGAACTGCAACTAACTATCTTGCTGAAATGAAAATGCGGAATTGAAATGAAAGCAGGAAAGGACTAATCTATTTTGCTCAAATGAAATTGCAGGAATGAAATGCTAGGCTACGCTTGCGGAATTGAAATGCTAATCTACGCTTGCAGAAATGAAATTGCGGAATTGAAATGCTAATCTATGAAAGCAGGAAATGTAATCTACTTTTGCATAAACGAAATTGCATAATGGAAATGAAATAAACTACTTAGCAGAAGGTTGTAGTGGAAAATAGAAGAAAAGCAGTAATCACCAATACTCTGACGCTTCCCCGGCAACGGTGCCAAAAAGATGGTGGGCCCCAGTATTGCAGCAATAATGCTGCAACTCGTGGAACTCCCTTATTTAATTTTATCAACCCGGTAGTTTGTAACAAACTTGGAAGCGACGGTGCTGTATGCACAAGTACTAGCTCTTGCCGCAGCTGTCACTTGGTCAGCTGGCACAAGTCCACTAGGGGCTTAAGCCAACTTCTATGAGCTCTTAGAAGAAGCTTTTTAACTGATGGATGAAAGCTAACTCAAAGGAAGCTAATCTACTTGCGGAAAGAAACTGAAAGCCAAAAAGAAATGCAAACCCTAGCAAACCCTAATTCTACCAGCTAGTCCTACTGATGCAAGGAAGAGCATGCAAGATATTAAAAGGAATTCCATTGTCTTCTAGGAAGGTAAAATGCATGTGTCTAAGTTATCACTATCTGAAGAAAACATATTTTTGTATTTTTGAATAAGTTGTTGGAATTATCATGCATGTGCTTTTAACTATTTTTAACTGTGCAGAGGTGGATCAAGGAGGAGAAATGCTTTGAAGAGGTCAGGAAGGTTCAGAGAGGGTCTAAGGAGTCCCTAACACCCTTCCAGAGAGTTTCACAAAGTTTGGCTATCAAGAAACCTCATTCGTGAGCTTCTACAGGAAGTCTGCAGGGGTTCTACAGGATGTTCAGGAATTTCTACAGGATGTTCTGTAATTTTTCTACAGGATGTTTAGAAATGGAATTTTGGAGCACGGATGGAGGGAAAAAGGTGGAGAAATGAGTATGGAGGTGAAATAGGGGTGTAGGGGAGTTCAAGACTTGGAGGATGGAGTTGAGGAGAAGGTGTAGATGGTTGGACTTGTTCTAAGAAGACTGGAATAATGTTGCACAAAAGGTAGGGTTATGAGGGCAATGTGGCAACGCGAGGCAAGAAACCAAGTTAGGAGATGGAGAAGATGGGTTTGAGGGAGTCTGGGCAGATAGAGAAGTGGTACAGGTGCTCTGCAATTTGTGTTTCCAACTGAACCAACAAAGACATGCAAGAAAACAAAGATCTAGTTATGCTACCCTAATATGATTTGGCTAACAGTAACGAGAATGGAAAACAGATTTATTTGCAAGGAAACCATGCATATTAACTATGAAATGAAGCATTCAAAGATCTGAACATGTAACCAACCTCTGCAAATGAAAACAACACACTAAGGATTGCATGGTAAAGCAAACTAGTGTTTTTGTTTGGGACAACACGGTTATTCCAACTCCAGCCCCTGATCCAATAAGGAAGAGGTGAAACCAAAAGTGTTTGCTGACCCTTTTTTGGAGCCTTTTTCTTGTTATTATCCTATCAATCTATTCTAAACATGAGAAGCTACTTTAACCATCAAAATAAATCTAAATAACAAAGCAAGATTTAAATATAAATAACAGATTTTATTCTAAGAATGCAGCAAAAACACATAAAGATAAACAAAGGAGGTACTGGGCGCTTGAGATGGGCCCAACCCCAAGAGCTACAGCCTCCTAAGAGAGATTTAGAGCTGGTGCAAAGCTCGATTCATATTTATTGAGCAAGGAAAGAAGAGTTACATCAAAACTGTCCACAAGGGAAACTTGAAAATGTGTTGAAAGCAAAGCTAATCTACTGCCTAAAAATCGAACTACAGACTAGCTAACTTCTGCTTATAAAAAATGACTAACCATTGGCTCCCAAAAATGACTAACTCAAATGAGGCCCTAAGCCTTCTTATTTATACAAATTGAGGACCCCAACAGTACTCCTAAACTTTAGGGACTCGGCTGCCCAAAACTTGTAGTTAACAGCAGTCCTACTTGACTTGCTTGGCTGCCCTTGTGTTAATTAATTTGGTGGCCCTTGAACTCCGAGCTGATGGTGGAGAATTCGAGGTAAGGGCCCACAAATGAAGGGGACACTTCCCTACAAATCCTCTCCCTTGTTCTCCCACGAATTTGGTTGCCAAGTGCTCATTAAAACCTTCAATTTAGTCTCCAAATTGACCAAAAAGGCTACACAAAACACCCATTAGACTTGTTGGCATAATGAATAAACCAATTCACTCTATTAGCATAAATATAATAAAAAACATGCAATAAACTAATGAGAATGGTGGATTAAGTCGAATTAGGAGGTTGAATGAGCCCAAATAATTATCCATTTTTGAGGCTCATCAATGAGCAGAGGTTCCTTGCAGTTTGAGAAGCCTTTCTGTTATGTACCTAGGGGGGATAATATGGGTTACCAAGGGAGGTACCCAAGGTAATAATGTAATAATGGGAGGGGTCATAGTAATAAATAAGGTGGTTAACCCATGTCATGTAAGGGACCACAAGTAGTTAATAATAATGTAAGGGGCCCGTGGTATTAGTTGATGATATGAGGAAACCATGGTAATGATACATGGTATTGTATGTATGAGGCCTATATAAAGGCTAGAGACTCCATATGAAGATGAAGAGAAGTATTATTGTATGAACAAGCATATGGCTTGTGGAGTGCTCTCCTTCCTTAAGGAGTGAATGTATGGTGTTGCCCTACCTTAAGGGTTTTGATATTAATAAAGTGAATCATTTCATATTATTTCTGGGTTTATTCGCATTATCTTATACTTTTATATCAGATCTATATTATTTCTGGGTTAGATCTACAACAATTGGCATCGGAGCTACAACAATTGGTATCAGAGCTCTTTCTTGGGCAAACCTCCCTTGGTACCCCATATTATCCCCCCTAGGTACATAACACTTTCTTCTTCTATTCCCCTCATGACAAGTGAGTGGTCAGAAGCTTTTCTTACCTCAAGTTTGCCATCAAACATATGAATGGAGTGACCTTGCTGGCGGATGTGGACCAAGGACAGCAAGTTTCTCTTGAGCTGTGGGAGATATAGAACATGATCCAGAAGAAAGCCTGGAAGACCAAGCAGTTTAAGCCTGATTGTGCCAAGCCCTGATGGCTTGATTTTTGACTGATCTGCAAAGTATACTGCTCCATCAACATTATCAATGAAATCTTCAATAAAATCTTTTCTATGAGTCATATGACAGGTTGCTCCTGAATCAAGCAACCAATCATTTTTCGAAGAAGCGAGTGAAGCATTAAGAAAATCTTCATTTACTCCAATGTTACATTGTGCCTCAATATAGTGAGCAAATTCAGGTGCTTTACCTTTGTCCGTATCATCAGTTTTACATTTCTGTTGGTTTCTTTTCTGTTCAATTTTGTCCCATGGTAGCTTGCATGTAGAGGCATCATGTGATCCATTTCTTTTGCAGCGAATGCAATGTAAGTCTGCCTTTTCTCCTTGAGAATGTCTGCCCCCCTGCCTCTGAAGTATCTTCCTCTTCCTCTTCGTCCACCTCTTCCTCTTGTAGAATCTTGAGCAGGATGCTTTTCTTTATGAGCAAGGCACACAGTCTCTTCAGAAGATTCAAGGGTTGTCTTCTTTCCAAAGGCTTTCTCTCTTTCAGAAAACTTTTTCACAAGAGAGTCAAAGGTTATATCTTTAAGATTTCCATTTGCTTGTAAAGATTCAAGATAATTGGAGTAAGTATGATAGAGTGCCTTGAGAAAAGCAATAAGATGGATATCCAGCTCAACCTTAGTGGATTTGATATCATGCATTATAGATTTTACTTCAGATGCAAGAGCAAGAGGATCATTATTTTTCAGTTCAAGAGTGAAGAGTTTAATCATGAGCTGAACAACTTCAAGTGCAGAATGTGAGTCATAGAGTTATTTCAGCTTTTGTAAATCTTCAAAGGCAGTTGAATATGATGAAATATGGTGACTCACCTCTTCATTTACAGATGTTGCGATTAATGCATAGGCTTTGCTATTCTTGTTTTCCCAAATGACGAGCTCTTTGTCTGATGTAGGCTGCACTAGGTCATTGTCTCCTTCTCCGACACACACTCCTTTCCACAACTCATTGAAGATGAGGGTGTGTTTTATCATTCGGGACCATTCAGGATAGTTCTCCTTGCCAGTGAGAACTATTCCTACCATAGAGATGATTGAATGCATTCTGTAAAAAAAAACACTTCTGCTGATAAAAAAAAACTTCTGCCAATATACAGTAAAATTGTACTCAGAATGGCATTGTCAAAAGATTTCAAATCCACCATGTGACCCATATAAATCCATTATATAAATCCACCTCATATAAATCAATTTCATAGGCCACCATATAAATCTCATATGAATCTCATATAAACCTCATATGAATCCACCATATAAATCTCATATAAACTTCATATAAGTTTTATATAAATCCACTATTATATATGCATATGGCATACGTCTCCTTTTAAAAACTCAATTACCATGTGACAACCACAAAAAAAGGATCATACGACTTATATTCAGCTCGTACGATGAAGATGAATAAATAACCAGCTCTCACCGTAAATTCTGAATCTGTGAAATGCTCATAAATGTGATCAGTTAATAGATGATTGCATCGATTCTTCAATGTCCATGGATTCCTGCTTAGTTTACCTTTCACGTGATTACAAATTCAATCTTGGAATTTGCATGAATCATGTTCATAGGGTGCAACCAAATCCATGTTACCTATACTTAATAAATATATAAACATCAGCGTTTATATAAAGCAGCGTTTAACACAGCGTTTCTGGAGCCAATTGTATACAGCGTTCAAAACAACATGACAGCGTTGTGAGAGGTAAAACATGGGCAGCGTAACTGTATGTATGGGCAGCAAATACCAAGATCCGTAGGTAGAATGGGCGGTGTATTTAACGCATATGCCAAAAAAAAGGACAGCGTATAGCCAAAACACATTCAACATATATATACCAGTGTTCTTCAGAACGGAGCAGCATTCCAGAGTGCATTCAAATAAGGAGCAACGTATTCAATATAGGGTTACCATTCAACTCAGGAGCAACATTCAAATCAGGAGCAACGTTCATACATTCCTTTGGCATGTAGATAGACTCATTCCAATGCGTGCTCGCTTCTACCTGCCTCCAACGCCTACGATTGTCAAATCCTCTAATGCCTCTGACAATGTCCAGAATGTATTTCAGAGGATGAGCAGCGCAGCTTACAGTGAATATGAAAAAAATGGTCAAAGAAGAGGGCGCAAGCAATGTCAGGCAGTAGTGTTCAGGTGACAGTGTGGAGCAGGCTACCATATTTATGAACAGGCAGCATTTTTGAATGGAAAGCAGAGGAGCAGAGGAGCAGAATAGGGATTCACAACAGCTAAAAAAAGGGTTGGCTCTAATACCATGTCAGGCCAGGAGTAACTCCAGTTTGGCAGAAAACTGATACGATTTATTTCATTAGGTAGCTATTGTTATATAAAAAGAATGTGACTGCTCAGTTCATCTTCTGATGACTGTTCACATTCCAAATTCTCCCAATCGCAGAGGATTAGGTGTCAACATTCCTCTATCTAGACACTGGAAAAGTCCAGTACTCCTTCGTTTAGTTGTCTTTGATGTCGAGCGACCTTGGCTCTTTCTGTATGTAATCTTGTTAAGTTATGGTATGTTCTATGCTTATAACAATTTACTTCTTTTTCTTATTATATTCCACCGATTAGAAATCACATGTACATAAAGTAAAGTGGAGATAGAACATTAAACGATCGACAGAAAACAAGCCAAGACAACAGACACAAGATGTGGCGGCTAGCCAGGGACAAACCCCACAATGTGTGGGGAAACCCTTTGATCAAATCTTCTTTTATCTTTAATAATTCAGCGAGAGAAATAGTACAATAAATCTGATTCATATTAGCAGTAGCAAACCCTAGATCAGCAGCATCAGCATTAGTGGCTTCATTATCAAACTAGGGCAGACCATATCTCACAAATTGACCGTCGGATTGACTTCATTCCACCACCAAAAGTTTCGGCTTCCAGAGGAGGTTCAGATGAACCTACAACGCAGTTCAAATGAGGAGATCTTCTAGGCCACGCAAGTCAATCTTTGCTTCTACAGTTGCAGCTTCAGTTTCAGCAGTTTCCAGCTTCAAACTAGGGCAGTCGATATCTTGCAAACCATTCGTCGGATTGACTTCATTCCACCACCAAAAGTTTCGGATTTCAGAGGAGGTTCAGATGAACCTACAGTGTAGTTTAGATGAAGAGATCTTCCAGGCCACGCAAGTCAATCTTTGCTTCTACAGTTGCAGCTTCAGTTTCAGCAGTTTCCAGCTTCAAACTAGGGCAGTCGATATCTTGCAAACCGTTCGTCGGATTGACTTCATTCCACCACCAAAAGTTTTGGCTTTCAGAGGAGGTTCAGATGAACCTACAGTGTAGTTTATATGAGGAGATCTTCTAGGCCACGCAAGTTAATATTTTCTTCTGCAGTTGCAGCTTCAGTTTCAGCAGTTTCCGGCTTCACATGTGTGAGAGAGAGAGATCCATTTCAGCGCAGTAGAGAAGAGACTCATATCTGCGCAGTAGAGAGAGGGAGATGTGATGAGATGAGTGAGTCTAAATGAGGAAAAGTCCTCTTATATTTATACACAACGTTGGTGGGTGAATAGATGCGACTGTTGGGCTTCTGAGCCTACATGAGTTGTAGGTCGGCTTGATAATAATTCCATAATCAAAATAAATTCATATCTCCATGAATACTTATCGGAATTGGATGATCTTTATATCAATCCTACACCTCTCGACGAGAGGAATCTAATAGAAACATTATCAGTCATGAATAAGATGACCCACATGAAGTTTTTCCCTGGTTGCCAATTTTAACAAATCTCGACTGTTGTTAGAGCTCTGGACACTTGTAGTTTATTCGCTTTTTCTGTTTTGGCCGACTGGGGTCCAACCATGGCTTTTGGGGTTTGGCTGTTTCGTATTGTCTTATTCTGTTTTATCCAAGAACTTGAAACTATTCTTGATGTATGCCAGTATTATGGTTATAAAAGAGGAAATAACAAGAAATTGTGTGTAAATGGGCTACCTCTATTTTGGATTTCATTCTTCAGCAGTTGTATTCTCACTCTGTTGAGAACGGGCTCGTAACTTTCATTTCCTTTCATATATTTGGGAACTGTTGTTGTTATAACAGGAATTCCATGCTGGAAACGCTCATATGGCTTCTTTGTTGAACTCAGTAGCTATTTCTATGTTTAATAAAAAGAAAAAAAATAGATGGGAATGGACAGTGCTATTTAGTTTACACACACAGTCATTAGAGGAAAGGAAATAAATGTCATAGACAAACTGTTTACAGATGGATTCAGAGATTCGGATGTTTCAAAATTACTTTCTCCTTTTTGTATTTTTGTTCTCCTGCATTGAGCCCCTTAAAAATGTATTACATTGGTTTTTGTATTGTATTCAGACAGTTACTTGAATTGTTCTCAGTTATCCTTCAGTTACTTTTATAGTTACACAATTGATAACTATTTTTGGTTTCTTGTGCTGTAGCGTTTACAATATATATATTTTTCTTAAATGAAAAGACAACTGTAAGATCAATTAATAAAAACACAGAGCAATGTGACCGTAATGATCCTAACCTAACTGTATTGTTCCTAATATCCCTTAACTAGTAATGAAATAAAAGCTAGTTCCTAGACACTATTTTGGTCAACAAATGTAAATGAAACTAAATTACAATGATCCTGTCCTCCTTAGCTGAGACCAAACACCCAGTCATGGTACCCTTAGCTGGATGCTCCTGCATCATTATATATAATTATAATTTTGAACATCAAACTTAATTGTTAGACTTGCATTGTGAATTATGAGTTCCATTGGGTATTGTTTTGAGTTTCAAATAGACTAATGGCTTTACTTCTCTATACATCTGGAATCAAACTCACCAAATGCTTTGGTATATGGTAGTATACATGAAGAGAGGTAGTATAGTGATTAGACACAAGTTTAAGGATTTTGATGTTAATATTAAGATGATATCCATATGACAAGCACCACCCAAAACTTAATGTGCACACCCATTTTTGTCAGGAATGTAGTTAAAATAAAATATCTTTCGACACTTCGGAACTTCAAGATAACAAAGTTTATGTGGATTTATTAACGTTTTTAAGATTCACTTGGTGTCTTATCTCATGGATTTGGCTTCATGATTTGACTAGTCGTAACCTAGTTCTTGCTACTTGTTCATATAGCTTTTGGGTGTGGTTTCGTAGTTTAAATATTTTAATTTAATTAGTTTATGTTTCTCATTTTATAATTAATATTAGACTCTTCATTATTTTTCAAAATGTTTTTGTGCAAGTTTTCATAGTAGAGATACCTAGGTTTTCATTCAGGTGAATCCATGGAGGTTGGTTGCACTTTTTGGCAAGCACGCAAGGGGAAAAGCACAAAAAATAATCTCCATTGATCATTTTTTAAGTGCTCGATCGAGCAATATTTTAGCCTTGGCTTGAGAAATTTGAGAGCTTAAATAATATTGCTTGATTGAGCTATAAAAAAATTCCAATCGAGCTCCTACGTAACCTATGGTTAATTTCGCATCCAATCATGTGTCCATCTTCTTTTGGTGGGGTTTTCAATAAGGGAGCTCAATCGAGTTATATATCGGTCAAGCTCTCTTTTCCACCACTCTAATCTTTGAATGTGCAAGAGTCACACAACAAAAATGGGTGCTCGATCAAGACATTTCAATCGAGGTCATGTTTAAATGCTTTTAATTTCCCTTGCTACTCAATTGGCCAATTCAGTACTTCCAATAATTCTCAAATTGTACTTTCCATGTCTCTGGCTCTAGACATTGCAGGATTTGAAACGAAAGTAGAACTTTTATCTCCAACCACAATCATGATAACTTTGGTGTCTTTATCCTCCCTAAAGGAGATAGGTAGACTAGATTGAAATGGCCTTACCTCTTTGAAAGGTAAATATTATTGTTTCACCATAAAATAAATTAACAAGAATTTAACTTACATTTTTCATGGTAAATCATTTTTTTCTTTTTTTCATGTTAGCATTGATATATAGATATGTATTGATGGCATCCATACAAATAATAGAATGCAAGGAGACTTATAAAAGAGGAGAAAATGATAAGAAGTTTATGATTTCAATATTAAGTGAGATGCACTTATTTAATACAAAACTAAACATATATCATATATTTCACTAAAAAAATAATTTGTTAACACCTTTGACCTACCATATTTTTCTCACATGTACTCAATTTCCGTGCACTCTCTCGAGGCATGAGCACCAATCTCCTTGATGCTAGCATTTGGAATTCACAAGTGGAGTTTAAATAATCAAAAAACAAAAAGTTAGCGGAGCTGCTAGATATATAGATGCAAACTTTTATGATGAAGCAATATTCAATTTCTTTCTTTCTTTCTGATTATAAACATGCTAGGTCATACTTAATGACAATTTTGAAGCTAAAACTTAATTGTTAGACTTCCACTGTGAATTACGAGTTCCATTGGGTGTTTTTTGAGTTTCTAGTAGCCATTTTTTCTAGGAACAAAGTTAAAGGAAAAAATGTATTTCAACACTTTGACACTTCAATCTAAAACAATTGTGTGGAATTATTCACATTTTTTTAAGATTCACTTAGTGGTTTTTCTCTTTTCTTTGAAAAGTCATGATCCAACTAGTCATAGCCCTATTTCTTTCTATGCGTTCATATGGATTTTCAATGTGGTTTGATGGTTAAAATATCTGGTTTATTTTTTTGAGTTTTGTAATTAATATTAAACTCTTCATTATTCTGTAAAATATTTTTGAGCAAATTTTCACAGTGGAGATACCTAGGTTTACAAATTCATTATAAGCAAATATGTTAACACTTTTATTGATGTCATCCATATAAACAATACAATGCTAGGAGACTTAGTAAACATGAAATAATAACAATTTTAGGATTTCAATATTAAGGGAGATATGCTTATTTAATATAAAAAGATACATATGTCATATATCTTACAAAAAAATAATTTGTTAACACTTTTGACCTACCATATTTTTCTCACATGTGTGAGGATCAATTCTCACATGTACTCAATCTCCTTGGCGCTAGCATTTGGATGTCACAAGAGTCTCAATGTGATTTTCCATAACTGATTTCCCATGATAAATAATGAGAAGAGACACAATTGTTACAGCGAAAGCTTGTATATTTTATATTGAATGATATATCCATTTGTAAACAAACAACATGGCCAAATTTAAATGTAATACTCCAATCATTGCACCAACAAAGCAACGAAATCTCCATATAATACCATGATAAATAATAACCAACACACACAAAAATAAATAAATAGAGAGTTACTAAATATGCACAAACATATTATTCAATAATACATCTAAATCTATTTGTCTTTTAAAAAACTCTAGAAAAAATATCGTTAAAATACTCCAAATTTTAGAGCAACAAAAATATATTTATGATATATCAAGAATTCTAACTTGTAATTTTTATAAACTATATTATGATAGAAAATAAATATTGACAATAGGTTTTTAAAAGTACAAAAATTATTTCATGATCAGTAATCATGATGAACAATATTATTATGATTCACAATAGGCATAGCATGGGAGAATTGTTTTTTCCATTTCATGTAAAGTGTATTATGATTCATAATATACCTTAAAATACATTGCATGAATTCACAGTGCATATATTATAATTCTGGTTTTATAATTTCATTTGATGAATTTTATTGGTAGAAAGCATTATTATTATTATTATTATTATTATTATTAACCATATTTCTGATTATAATATTATTAGTCCCTGCCTGGGACTCTTAGTGATGGATTGTGCGTTGACGACGTACTAATCTCTTGTTTGACAAAAAAATATTGCTGTACATCACAACTTTAACCAAAGTTTTCATATTAAAAAATAATATAAAATTTATTATGTAATTTTTGATTGGACAACAAAGTTGGGGGTCTTATTGCACCCTTCTCAGCTTTCAAGACATTATGTTCGGGGTAAAAATAAGATATCCAAAGTTTTCTGAGATGAAAAGTTTTTTTTATCCAAAGTTTTTAGAGACGAACATTTTATCAAAAGCACCACTTAGTTTGTCCTAAGTTTTTGCTACCTGTTCTCCGTGTCATGCATGCAGTGTCCTGTTGCAAGCGCCAGCTGTTTGCATATGCAGAGGCGGGTGGTCTACAAATGCCTTGTTCGGAGTCCGGAGTAAGTTCAGAGCAGAGTGTCGAGGAGTTAATTCTCCGGAGTAAGTTGAGAGCAGAGATTGTGGAGCAGCTAGTTTGAGGAGCAGAGAGCGCAGAGCTTCACCTTTACAACTTGTAGGTTCCCAGACCGAACGAATAATTCCCCATCTAATGTAATATTCACCATAAAAAAATGTTGAATTTCTACAAACGTGTAACATGGTTATTTGATGGCATGTAACTCTTTGCACTGTTCCCTTCGTCTATTCATGGTAATAGTTTTGCTTCTATCACTCAAGCTTTCACTATATAAAGTGTTTTCTTAATTGCAGTTCTATGATATATCAAGTTTTCATAGTATATTCATGGTAATAGTTTTGCTTCTATCACTCAAGCTTTCACTATATAAAGTGTTTTCTTAATTGCAGTTCTATGATATATCAAGTTTTCATACTCAAATATCCTTTCTAGCAGTGCCCCAGTTTAAGGGTTTTTGATCTTGTCTACAGATTTTCTATGGTTGAAACAGAAATTTTAACTCGTTTTCTTTTTGCACTCCTAACCCTAATTATTTTCTTCGAGGCTCAGATCAGATGGAACACCAACTTCTCCTTAACATATGCTAGAGAAATATCTCTCAACATTGTACAAGTAGTTGTTCTTATTAAATTCTTTTTATATATGATGTTTTCTTTTTAACAAGGTTTCTACCCATCAGACTGACACTACAAATAAGTTCGGTTTATTCTTATTGATTGCAGCGCACATCACAAGCCGCTCAATTTTTTCCCAGGTACCATAATAGATTATATGTTTTATTTATTAATCTACACCATTCGATTTGTTATATTTTCCATTTTAACTTGTTCCAGTGGTGTTTACGCACGTAGACATCTCCTTTGGTGCTTGGGTATATCGGATCTTTACTCTGATCATTTTGGGAAACACTCATAGTGGCGTCGAGATTAAAATTTTCCTCATTGGTTGCATGTTCTCATGTCCAGGTTGGTTCCTTACCTATCCATGATTGCTTGAGGGAGGTCCATTGCTAAGTTGCTTCTATTTTTGTGCAAGAGAACTCTTCCTGATTACTCGAAACAATTTTCTAAGCTGTCCACAATCCTTGGGGGAATGTTGTCACTCGGCAACTACCCATTTCAGCTTGAACACTGTATATTTATTCTATTTCTTATATAAACACTTGTTTGTACTAAACCCTTTTTGGGATTTCCCCTTTTGAGGGACTCTCACCCCTGGTTGAACTAGTAGGATTTCAAGTCCTAGTTTGATTGTGGGAGAATCTATTCTTAGACTATCCGCTATGATTACCTGGAATTGTTTTGTTTTTCCTCCATTGTTGTAAAGGTTTTCCTTTGTATTGAATGGTTTTTATTCTAAATTTTAATGCATCATGAGTTCATGAACTACATACTTAAAATAGTAAGACTTTATTTTTACAATTGTTATCATATAGCTCCTATTGTTCAAACTGTCCTGGAACTTAGCAGATGACTGTATCATGACTTTACCAAAGAATTGTCCCGTGATTTACGCTTGTTTTTATTTTAAAATATTTCTTTCTTGTCGGCACAAATTCTGTTATCTGTTGGACTATTGTTTATAATCACTTCAACTGAAATGGTGCTTAGAACATGGATTCACACCTATTTTAGTTGTTTCGTGATTTTGGCTAAGTTATTTTGTTTTTTTAGTGAGTACCTCTATCTCGCAATGGTTTCCATTTTGAACTTATATTCCTATGTAAACAATAGGTTGCGTAGTCATTAAGGCTGAGCTTCAATATTCGAAGGAATTAAGATTTTTTTTCTCATACATCCCAAATCTACTAAATTAACTTTTACCATAGTAAAATTATACATATGTTTTGAATCTACCAAACTAACTCTCTGGTTCTCAAGTGATTTGATACTAAATTAATTCATACTGCATTGATGATATTCATATTTCCCAGAAGTGGTAAGCGATATAATCCCTCCTAAACTAAGCACACTCAAATAGATGAGAAAGCATGTTTATTATGGAGATAACATTTTCGTTTTTATTCTATAATAATAGATTAAAATGTGCTCTTTAGCTTGTTTATCAACAGTTTCAAGGCCTATGCTATCCGATGGTGAGAGTGAGCCCGGCTCATGCAGACCTCACTTGGACTTCGATCCCGATGGTGAGAGTGAGCTCGGCTCGTGCAGATCTCACTTGGACTTGGATTTGCCTGCGTTGCTAGTTCACCTTTTGTGTTATCCGGCACCGACACCTTGTACAAATGTCTTCAAAGGATTTTGATTCTGGGATTCTGTGAAAATAATGAATGTTCATTTTGTTGTATGTGTACCGTTGTGTGTGAAAGCTCATGAATGTAACTTGTAGATGTCTTTCTCAATAAAATTAAAAGATAAGATATTAGATCGTAGTGTTTGAGTTTTAAACATCATTGCTTCTTGCTTCTTGTGGCATTTTACGAAACCTGTATCGTCACACTCAGAGTGGCTATGGTATTATGAAAAACTTCACCGTTATTCTAGATATCCTCCATTGCATTTTTTCTCTTTTGAATTGATTCCCTAATACTTGTATTTATTAGTCTCCAAACAATGCATCTTTCAATGACAATGTTTTCCAAGAAAACATGATGAAATATATTTAGCCTTCCATGTTTTGTGCATGATTTCCAAAAATGGTCACCACTTCTTTTCAATAAGCAACCCTACTACATGCATATTGTAAACTTTCATATTAATTAGATAAGACCATGTAAATAAGTTAATGGAAATACAGTCTGTGACCGCAAAAGCAAAAGGAAAAGGAAAAATTGTACCCTTCATAAGCTTTGTTTCAGCTAATTCGTAGGTCTAACTAAAACAAAATCCATAGGTTTCGAATAAAACCCAATTGCATATCAAGTTCCGCACATCACCATAGATTTGACAGCTCTAGATGAACTATTTCAGTTCTATTTCAAATCCCATTTCAAATGGGAAAGTATAAAATCTATTTGTGTTGTACCTGCAGATCCCGCCCAGGACTACCGCCATGGCAGTGGCTCCTTGTTATCATTATAGTTCATAATATACGATAAACCTATCCTATTTCATAATTTTGTTTTGGGTTACGCGTTGAATATATTATGATCCATAATACACATTAACTATATCACATACATTCCATGAATTATGCAAAAATTATGTGTTTTGGGTTCAGGCTGCATATATTATAGTTCTGGTTTTATAATTCATAATCATTAATAACAATTAATTCAGGTTTTGTAATTCATAATATTTACTCACTATTATTTTACAATTCATAATCGTTGATTATTAACTATTTTTTTATAATTCATAATGGTGGAAGAATTTTATCTGAGAGTGCCAGAGGTATATTTTCTTTTAGAGTGGCAAACATTTCTTGGTTAGTTGGCGCTCACGGTAAGACGTAATAGAAATTGTGTAAACTCGTCGAGAGTTGTAATGGCCACGCGTGAGACCTGAAATTGTGCAAGCCAGTGAGTAAATGAGACAGCAGCGGGAGGCAGATTAACGTACGTTTAGAGGGCCTGGAGTCTCCATCGTGAAGAAGTAAGATTGGTCCAAGTTTATATATTAACATAATTCAACTCTGGGCGATTGGGAGGGCACACAGTTAATTCATATTAACAAATATCTAAGTGAGGAAGGCATTTTTGTTTGGTTGGTGTTTAAACCTGTTTCATAACATCCTCAATAAAAAATGCATGGATCTCTGAGTTAAACCGTTTAAAGCACGAGCAAATGATATCCAAAATTGGACATGCACGTGAACTGTTCCTACTGGAGCTTGAATTGGGAGCAATAAATATGAGTTGGGGATTAAGTAATATATCCAGGTGGTGAAATTTTACTTGTTGAGAGGTTTGAAATGTGATATTAGTCATTCAAATGGCACAAAATGATTTAATTTAATGGGTGCTCGATCTTATCGACAAGAAATGTTTGGAGGGCCCAAAACATGTCTCCCTCCTAGCACGATATATCTGTGCAGCATTCTATTTCGGGGCTCAAAACATGTTTACACAATTGTTAGATGCACAATAAAATAAAATGCACACAATGGTTTAAGAAACTCGCAATGGATGAATTCGAAATTGCCGCAAAACGAAATTATTTATTATAATTCGGAATCACATATCATATCATGAACATTTCATTTTATTCCTGCTCAGTGATTAAACTTTATTCCAAGGAGAAATACACATGCCACCGGGCTAATCGGCAGCTCAGCTCAGCTCAGTTCAGTTCACATAACTGCAGTGCAGCAATCATGACAAGTACTAGATACTATCTGCGCGGTGCTTTGGATTTTTATCCGCCCAGAATGAATGAATGAGTGAGTGAGAATGTTTGAAACAGTGCAGGAAAGGGTCGCATTATTATTGTAGATACCCTATGAATCGTTGGAATTCCTGCATCTAAATATATTTCATGCCTTGCTTTCAATGAAAGTTGGCATTGGTATTGTACGTAGCATTAGGTGCAAAACTGTTGATCCCAACCGGCGCAACTGTGGGGTTCTGCTCTGCTAACTGATCATAAGCTCTACCGTATTTATACCTTCTCTGTGGGTTCGATTTACACTAAAATCCTTGGCTCCATTACCGGGCAGGATCATTGAGCTGAATCCGACCTATCCTATCGACTCCTCCGTCGACGCATTGCTCCGTTAAAATCGGGAATCACATTTTCCAAAACAATGCGTGTCAACAGAACACACGTCACAGCCATACATACTTTGAAATTGTACTTCTCCTTTTATTAAATATAAATATAATGAAAAGAAGTGTATTTTTCAAAAAAATATATATATAAATATAAGGAAAAAGAAGTGTATTTTCCAAAAAAATATATATATATATATATAAGGAAAAGAAGTGTATTTTTCTTTTTTGAAATTTTACCTCTTCTATTTTATTAAATATAAATATAATTATAATCAAAAGAAGTGTTTTCCTCTTAATTAAATATAAATATAAAGGTATTTTGTTTCTTTTGAAAAAGAAAGACATACATATTGTGGATGTAGATAAGGCTAGCTGGATTGGTACAAATAGGGTTACGTGGGAATGAAGAATTTGACGAGCAAGTATACAAATAAGGCCACCTCGATATTCCTACCCTCGATACAAATAAGTTCAGGTTGGAATTACAACTATTCTATGCTCCATGCACATGAAGTCATGTGTGTCTATACATTGGAATTACAACTTTCACTGCTTTTAAAAGTAATTATTTTGAGAGTTGTTGTTAGTGAAACTTTTTGGGAGCTTTTTCGGTCTAATTTCTCTAAAATGGGGTGGAATTTATTGAATCAAAAGTTTGACGAGTAACACTTGCACAATAGAAGTGCCGTAAGGGTTGTGTTGAATCCATACATATATATATATATATATATATATATATATATATATATAGTCAAAAAAACCAATTTAAATAACACAAATCAAGATTTCACTTCATTTTCACTTCATTTTTACTCCATTATTTTCATTTCGTGACTATATTTTTATTCTCCTCTATTTTCATTTTTTGGGATATATTATTACCTTCTATTTCATATGTTATTTTATGCTTTATACCTTGGAATTACAACCTTGACAACTTATTTCATTGCATGAATATTGTTTTTTTATTTTTTTAGTATACTCTATTTTCATTTTCATGGATGTATTATTGGCTCTGTATTCCATATATTATATGTTCACCACCAATTGCGTCATTTTCTATGTTATTCTAGAAGAATAAAATTTGCATTAGCTCATGAGTTTCTATTTTTCTCCTACAAAGCTTTCTTTTATCTATATAGTTTTGAGCTTCTATGTTTTTCCTACAAAGTTTTCTTTCATCTATATAGTGTTTATTGATTTCTTTTCTGTTACACCTCCAAGTTGGTCCATCTATAAATAGAGGAATATCTAGATTGATCCAATCCCTATTTTTACTCTCCACCAAACCTACATTAAATGGCTACATAAATTCAAGAGATGAACATTTTTTCGAGTGCCATAAAATCAGTTCCCTCCATTCTTTTGAATTTGTGAAAACTATGTAGAGTGAGTGGACATACTAGATCGAGCAAGCTAGATGGCCAGAAATGAAGATTGTATGAAACTTGAGGGAAGATGGGTGGCTTCTAAGTTTCTTTGAAGGAGGGGGGCATGCCAAGATGGGGTCCAGTGTTCAAATTCTCTGAAGAGGATGACGAAGGTCCCAAGAGGATTAATGAAGGGAGTGAGTTGAAATGTGGGGATGTTTGACTATTTTTCTTATACACGCTAAAACCCTAAGGGCACAATCAAGTGGAACTATGTTGACTCAAATTTCAATCACTTCTTTATACACTAGTGCTAGAGTATACTAAATATTGGATGTTATGGGGACTATCATTGAGGCTTCCATAGTTAATTTCCCCATGCACTCAAAGTTGGAAAACAAGGGAAGGGAAATGGGAGCTCTCCATCTCATTGTTCAAAAAATGTTGAATCCTAATACACCTTTAAAATATCACCATTCAAAATCTTAAATCCGTTCATGAAATGGTCTCTCCACTTGTCTACATGTTGAAATGAATTCCTACATTTGCTTACAGTGATCATAAAAACCAAGGCTAAATTAAAAGTCTTATATATTCGAAAGGACCTTTCTCTTTACTGTGGAGGAGCATTTCTTTTTTCTCAAGTTCATTCCTTTTATTTTTATCTTTTAAAGTAATTTTCATCTTCATGTAACAAGTTGTCATTTCTTTCTTCTCTTTTCCAAGTTTTGATGCAATAGGAATTGAATGTTCAGGTGCTCGTGGATCCCTTATTGAAGAAGTTTCACTAGCTACAGTAGAAATTATAAGAAAATGCTTTGAGTCTTTCAATGGTAACTCTAAGTGATTTTGGATGAGAAAATTACTTGTTTTTCATGATCATTTGATAAGTAAAGAGGGTGTTTTGTATGCTTAGTAACAGCAATAAAGGCCAAATGGTTATGGGTATTTTCTAGTAAAAGATAGTTGATATTGTTAGAAACTATCATCATGTTCTAGATACTTTCTTGTCACACAATTTTCCTAATCAAATCCACACAAAATCCAAGAAGGTCATACATTTTAATGACATACATTTGCACCATCGAGGAACATTAGTAGTGTATTCCTTAATTTCCAACTATTGTTAGGTTGACTCTAGTTTCCACCACCATCTCCTATTGTAATGATGAATGTAACACTAGGGAAGACTAATACTTTTGTTGAGTTACTTTAATAATATTCCACTTCAACCATCGTGATTTTAAATGTAAAATATACGAGGCTTATTAGGACAATTTTTATGAGAAGGATTTCCAATATTTAGTATGGCATTAGCACCTCACCATCCGCGAGTGGAGCATCCTACTCACCAAGGACAAAACTTAGCGTCGATGCCTATCATCTGCTATATGTTATACAGTAATAAAAATGTATTTATCGAGTGGTTATACAATGAGATGTTGTCACCTCCACTTGGCTTCAAATCCCACGAGGGGACATCTCTGGTCTGTTTTGATAAGTCTCAAGGAGTAGGCTCCCCCATCCTCGTGGAGTCTCAGCTCTTGTTAATTCATAAATACTTTGTATATCTAGCTTGTAGGTCGTTGGATATAATCTTGGTGTTATAGCGGTAGCCACTAGGCTTCATGTTGGGCCTCACCCACATTACTTCAATGAGTTACCGATTCACCATGGTTAACAAAAAAGAAAAAAATTGTATGGCTAAGTGGCCTTAACCTAAATAATGCACCATATACATGGAGGGGGGCTGGGGCGGGTTGGGTGTTGCTGGAGACTAACAGCTTGCATTTCTACCGCAGATAATTTAGTGAGATGATAACAAGAAGAACATGTGGCTTAGTGTAAGAGCATGGAGTGAGATCAATTTTCGCTTCCATAATAGAAACATCAAGGCTTCCCCTCACAAAAAGTATTCAGTACGGGCCATTTTTTTGCCTTAGTTGTGTTATGTATTCATGGCATATTTATTATTTCAACATTGGAAACTAGTACATAGATAAGAGTCTTGTACTTGAACTTCGATTGAGGGAAGTTCTATTCGCATCCTAATCAATTGAGCTTAGACACGGTATTGAAGTGACATTTCAAGGGTTATTTAGTGAATAGTGCCATTGAGGGATGGTATTGGAATCCCATTCGTAGCTAGAGGGAGTATATATGAGATCGTTTGTTTTGCTTTTACTTATCAGTGATGCCTTGTATGTAGTGAATAATAACCTCATTTACAATCATTATTTTGTCATGATTACATAACCTCGGTTGATTACAGATATCGGAGAAGGATTTATCAATATATCCATTGGTCCCTTGTAACAATTTGGATATGCTCTCTCATTTTATTTATGTCCTTAGTACCCAATATCAAGGAGTCCCTTGCATTGAGAATTTTAAGGATGTCAAACTTCCAAAAGAGGTGATGTTTTTAACTCGCACATATGTATTGACACATACGACTCTTCTATCTGTAGAACTGATGCCCAATGTCTCCATCCAATTTATCATAAAGGACAGACACTTAAATGGTACATGTTTCTCTTCTCATACTTTCATGGTGAACTTGACATGATTTCATGTGAGTTATGAGGTTCAATAAATTTATTGATGTTTTCCTTTCTAGGTGGAAAATTAATATTGCTTCTATCATTCATGTATCTAAATGAGGCCAACGCTGGTGATCACATGGAAACACTACTTTTCTCTATCATAAATAAATCCACTCAAACTAACGAACACAAATTTTAAGAAATAGCTAAAATATGAGAGTTGTAACCACTAAGGTGCATACAAATATATTGTTTGTGTCATTTCAATACCATAAATCCCAATGGATGAAAATCAAAGCATAACCAAGGGGGCCAAAACTTGTAATATCAGCTTAAAATTCTGAGTCAAATAATCCTGAGTATTTTGAGAGTGAAGATAGATTATGACATTTCACTCCATGATTTATGGTTCTTACAGTTCCAAAAGGAATCATCAATTTTTTTTAGGTTTATAATTTCATGGTGCAACTACTAATCATGTGATGATTGTGATGGTTTTTTTGTTTTTGTACGCATGCGTATATTCAATTGCCTTGATTTCCCTTTTATTGTAAATAAATTAACTTATAATTAACGTTATTTTCTAACCTATCTCTTAATCATTGGAACACCTTAATGAATTCCGAATGGAATTTGCTGAGATTCAATTGGCCAAATCAAACTCACCAAGCGTATTTCCTTCATATTAATAAGTTGGAATATCAAGTAGCCACTCCTCAAGGTGGCGTGGAGAAACTATTTTTTTAGCTGGTAATGTAGGGAATAGATATCGAAACATGTAATGGTGAGCTCATAAACATTGAATTGAGGATCTACGAAGGTATTGTCAAGGTATGGCGATGAATCCTATGAAGGTGGCATGGGTTATGCTTAAAAATTTAAATGTAGAGAAAAATAATAGGGTCATGAAGAATTCAATGAGATTCCAACGAGCCCACAACCTAACCTGAAAATAAACGTCAACCGAAAAGAAGGAATGTGTGCAGAATCAAAGAAGGATGTGTGCTGGAGCCTAATGAGACTGATAGAGAAACCCTTAAATGAGCACCATGACCTCCAACCACACCAACCCATATCTCCCAAACTATGGATAAGGGTGTGTAATTCAGGAATTTGCAGGGGAAAATGTGGTATAAGAGGTTGGAAACATTAGAAAAGAGCTCTAAGATCAAGGGGGGGAGGGCATATGAATATATGATCCATGATATCCATGGCTAGCTACCAAATACCTTTTCCCTAGTGGTATCTCTTACCAGAAATAAATTAAAAGTAGAAGAAGTATGTCAAACGAGTATTCCAATTTCTGCTAGGGAGACGTTTAGTTACACACTTTTCAAAAATATCGAGTGAATAACATATCTTAAATTCTAGTGATTGAAATTCATTTTGAGGAACAACATTTTCTATTGTTCATCAATGCACTAATGTTGATTGAAATTGTGTACCAACAAATCCTACTATCCAAGGAGAACACATGTGTTCAATTCCCATCATATATGTTCCGGGCATATAGAAACATAGCTAATTAGACAGGAAACCTAAACCTATAGAGCATGGGATGTATCTAGAATACTATATGTTGTAGACAACAATTCACACCTCCACAAAAAATTGTGGATGATGCTTACACGGGAAAATAAAGAGAGAAAAGAGAGAAGGAGGAGGTTCGTGAATATTGCAATGGAAGTGCAATGAGCCTACAACCTGACTAAAAAATGCATAATGCCTGGGGAATGGAGGTGCATGGAAGTTAGGAAGGAGGTGTGTTGGATCCCAACTAGACATATAAAGAAATATTTAAGTGAGAGGCAAGGACTAGAACGCAGCATCCCCAATGCCCCAAAATATGTATATTGTTAGACAAAAGTGACTAAAATTGGTGTATATTTGAGTCAATTTGCAAGCAGAAAATTTGTACATGAGGTTGGAAAAGATTCGAAAAGAATTGTATCAAGAGGGCAAGGGAAATAATATCAAGGACCTTGGCCAACTGAAGTCAAGCTCAGGGGCCATACGTCCTTTCCTTGGTACTATCTCTTAAGAAAATGGAACTACTGGTAAACACATATGTCAGACAAGTCCTCCAACACCTCCCATAATTAGTTGCAAGTTGCTCAAAATATTGAATTACTGGCGTATGTTGAATCCAAGTCATTGTGATTGGCACATTTCCTACTATTGATCAATGCTCACATGTGAACTGGAATTTTATTTCGAGGTGTCCCACTTGCCGAGGAAAACACACGGAGGCTCAAGCTCTATCATATTTTCTTCTTTGAATAGGAAATAAATATAATTCGAGGGATGATTGTACAATATGGGATGTAAAATATAAAAATTCACACATGTGAAACCAATCATTAAGGAGTGTGATAATCGGGACATGTCGCATAGTGTTAGAGAAACACAAGGGATATGGAATAGGTCGGGTACGATACTTAACTTTTCTCAGTCTAAACGAGGTATTAAGGGTAAGAATATGAAGGTGATCAACCTAGCTATGGATTGGAGATAGAGAATTCTGTGAGATTGAGGCTATGTGTCTAGTTCTCATCATCATAACTATGTCTTCAATAGAGGGGTTTGGGTTCAAAAACCAATAATATGTACTTCCATTAAGAGTACTAATAGATCACTTCATTCTAAGGAAGCATAGAAAGTATTTTTCTAGGAGTTGATTCAGGTTTTCCGTTCATAAGTCCTTGAGGTTCCTACATGATAAATATGTTATGAATATATATGAGGCAGCCAATTCAACATGGAATGAGGGAAGTTGTGTGGTAGTCCTAGCATTTAAGCGTAGAAGTGATATTAAATTAAGTATCAAAGAGACCTATAGTGAAGTATGTATTGACAATTTGTTAATGGAAGGTGTCAGAGTGTCATCCCTAGCCTATGAGATTTTACATCGAAGAGAGATTCTATATTTTTACAAGTTGGTTTGAATATTAATTGTTGTTTTCTTGCATGGGTGGAATCTTATGACATGAAATTGCAATGTTTCATTCAAGGGATTCCTTTTTACCATAACTATTTCATCCCCAAAAATTATGGCTTCCTTTCTCTTTGTCCTCAATGAAATTAAATATCCTAATAAATCTACACAAATAGTGTGCACAATTGCCATTTTTATCAACAAGTTGTACTTTCCATGAGAAAAACAAAAAAACAAAAACAAAAAAAGTATCATTTTAATACAAAAATTCCCTTTCAATAATTTTTTTACATTAAGAAAAAAAAAAATCAATGAATAGGATAGACTACAAAACAACAAGTTCAACAAGGACTCTTAGAAAAAAGCAAAGATGAAGATAGAGAAACATGGATAGTGGTAGACACAGATTGAAGGTGCACTTATGTGAGTGTGGCCTAAAGAATATTTTATATGTAATGTAATAGAATATAAATTTAAAATGACCTAAAATATATCTAACACAAGTACGGAATTTCTATTCTAAGAGTGAGCATATGACCATTTGATCTCTAGATTGCTTAATAATCCAGGACTCCAACCTTTTATATTCATGCAACATTTTATAGGATCATTATTAGTAATCATCTAATTCTAAAATTTGACCTAAAATCATCCACCATTCTCTATCATATAATTGATATTTGTGTTCAATAATTTCTCCATGTTATAGGCCTTTCTAATTTAAACTTCAGTTTAAGTCGCAAATAATATGCTCATTGAAAATGATAAGGATTCTTCCTATTTTGAAAAAAATGCCCATTTTAGATCAAAATAGAAGTATGGAAATAACAATCGATTCGGAACATCAAGTTCTGCTTATTGTCATTTATGGAATGTTTGGGGCATTCATGAACATGTTGTCAATGGCTATGTAAATATTCTAGATGGTGTAACCACAATAATAGTTATGCTAATGTCTTGTGTTGAGAGAGGGAGTTATGTTGAGTAAATATTTATAAGTGGCTTTATAATTGACGCATTGGAGTTTAGAAGCTCCCTTTGACTCTTTTGTTTTAGACCAAAGAGAATTTTTTCCATAGCCCAAGATCTTTAATATATTTATGATGACAATCTACACATCAAATCAATTCATTGAGGGAGTCCATCGTGATAGGAGAATACTCACTCATCCATGCTATCATTCACTTTTGTTAAGCATGAAAGGGTATGTAACTTAGTTCTAGAACATTCAGTTGGTTGGTTCTGGGATTGGTTTCTATTTTGCCTAATCCTTCATAGTATTAATTAAAATATGGAAAAATAAATTATGATAACCAGTTTAGCATAGGTAATTTTATCAATATACCCATTTTCATGATATACCTAATGATATTAAAGGAAACCTTACTTCTCATGGATAGAGAAAATTTAGTGTGTAAATTATACCCTACCACTAATTTTCCTTTTATTTTTCCACAAAAAGAATTCACCAATACCCGTTTTTTTAAATACAATTCACCCAAATTATATTCATTTATGTGTGTGTGTGTGTATAAACTAAACATTAATTTCAAATCTTAATATTTTCACAGAATTATAGCCAAACATTTTGTAGTTGGCATTTAGGAATTAGTAATATACCCCAATACCTTACATTGTAACCTAAATATGGATCCTTAAATTTTATATGCTCATGCATATGTTTCAAACATGGATTGAACCCAACGATGAGTAGGCTCCCAATATTTTTGAGTCCTTGTCATTTGAGGTTCAACATCAATATAAGTAATTAACGTTTTCTAAAGAATACAACACACACACACGGTCTCTCTCGCTCTCCCACACACACACAAAACAAGATAATAGAATTATTGAAGACGGTGGGGTGTTAGATAACAACAACCTGCAATAGAAATGGAAGGTTTCCTCAAATACTAATATATGCCTTGATGCCTATCCTTCTAACATGGATAGAGGGAAATTTTATGAATCATAATCATTTGTGGTTAAGAAGAACACATTGAAACATAACTTGGATGAAGGTATTGGAATTTTATCCCTAGAGGAAGGGCATTAGAGATTTTATGTTTCTTTCCAAAAACCTAGTGACATTGCCTTGTTTAAATTTATTTATCATGATTATGCATTATAGGTTGTTTGCAAGTAAAACAAAATAAATATTTGTTTATCCAAAGCCATTATAATTGTTCGATGATAAATATTCCATGATTCTCTCTCTCTCTTCTATTCATGTTGCACCTAACATCATTATACTCTTTCCAACCATATTCTCTTTCTTTATTTATGTTTGTTACACCCAATATCATGAAATTCTTTTAAAGTTTCAGCCTGATATATTAAAATCGAAACATATAGAAATGAATGCTCTTCTCATAGTTGCATGGTGAACATATCATCATGAACATATTTAGAACTAAACATTATCATAATACACGTACATATACTAACTTTTATGTTTCAAATAAAAACAAATGAGAGGTACAATTTCAAAGTGTCCCTTGGAAAGTCAAGGATGAGTGTTGTAACCACTAAGGGATGTACTCATATATCTTATACCACATTCTTATGTTGATACAGAGTTAATAACACACATTCTTCTAACTAAACTATAAAACACAACCAAAGGCCACAAACATTGTAACATGACATTTGAAAAGCATAATCAAATAACCATTAGCTTGTTCACAACAATTTGAGACTTTTTTTATAATGAATTTGACATTTTTCTCTATGATTTAATTGTTGTTAGAGTTCGGAGAATAATTGTCCTTTTTCCTTTTTCTGGGGGGAGAGGTTTATTGTGTCGTGGTGCAAGTACTCGTGAATGGATGATCATGTTTGCTTATTTTCTTAAGTATGCACAAGTACATTCAATTTCTTTCTCTCTTTTTTTCATTATAAACATGTTAGGTTATATGATGTGACCAGCACATAACTATGGATTAATGTTCATTAACCAATGATTAATTTGTGATCGGGGTCAATACATATGATTAGTGTTAAGCAATTGGATTAATCGGGATATTTGTCAAGCGACCTTGGCTCTGTCTGTATGTAATCTCGACTTTTGTTAGAGCTCTGGACACTTGTAGTTTATTCGCTTTTTCTGTTGTGGCCGACTAGGGTCCAACCATGGCTTTTGGGGTTTGGCTGTTTCGTATTGTCTTACTCTGTTTTAGTCAAGAACTCGAAACTATTCTTGATGTATGCCAGTATTATGGTTATAAAAGAGCAGCTAACAAGAAATTATGTGTAAATGGGTTACCTCTATTTTGGATTTCGTTCTTCAGCAGTTGTATTCTCGCTCTATTGAGAACTGGCTCGTAACTTTCGTTTCCTTTCATATATTTGGGAATTGTTGTTGTTATAACAGGAATTCCATGCTGGGAACGCTCATATGGCTTCTTTATTGAACTTACTAGCTATTTCTATGTTTAATAAAAAGAAAAAAAATAGATGGGAATGCACAGTGCTATTTATTTTACACACACAGTCATTAGAGGAAAGGAAATAAATGCCATAGACAAACTGTTTACAGATGGATTCAGAGATTCAGATGTTTCAAAATTATTTTCTCCTTTTTGTATTTCTGTTCTTCTGCATTGAACCCCTTAAAAATGTATTACATTGGTTTTTGTATTGTATTCAGATAATTACTTGAGTTGTTCTAAGTTATCCTTCAGTTACTTTTATAGTTACACAATTGATAACTATTTTTGGTTTCTTGTGCGTAGCTTTTACAATATTTTCTTTTTTAAATGAAAAGACAACTGTAAGATCAATTAATAAAAACATAGAACAATGTGACCGTAATGACCCTAACCTAACTGTACTTTTCCTAATATCCCTTAACTAATAATGAAATAAAAGCTAGTTCCTTAAGAAATAATGAAATAAAAGCTAGTTGCCGCAAAACGAGATTATTTATTATAATTTGGAATCACATATCATATCATGAACATTTCATTTTATTCCTGCTCAGTGATTAAACTTTATTCCAAGGAGAAATACACATGCCACCGGGCTAATCGGCAGCTCAGCTCAGCTCAGTTCAGTTCACATAACTGCAGTGCAGCAATCATGACAAGTACTAGATACTATCTGCGCCGTGCTTTGGATTTTTATCCGCCCAGAATGAATGAATGAGTGAGTGAGAATGTTTGAAACAGTGCAGGAAAGGGTCGCATTATTATTGTAGATACCCTATGAATCGTTGGAATTCCTGCATCTAAATATATTTCATGCCTTGCTTTCAATGAAAGTTGACATTGGTATTGTACGTAGCATTCGGCTGCCAATTCTCTGGAATAGCGTTATCTATGATGAGCGTTTTGCCTGTGGAGAGGGTTGTAAGGCGAATGGAGAAGGGAGCACTCAGAGGACCACTGTTCAAAGCCCAATTTGCACCCGATGTTTGTTGCATTGGTTGCCATGTATTGGAGTTTCCCTGAAGAGAATAGAAGCGAAACACGAACGAAGCCGTTAGATAAACTTGTAAGTATAATTGCAATAATCAATATAGCGTATACGATGGGGGCAATTTAATTGAAGTGTGTAAAGCACCCACCTGTTTTAAATCGACCGCTCCTAGGTCGCCATCTCCATTTACGTATTCAACAAGGAGCCCCAGCCAGTAAGCACTGGAGCCCGAATTGACGTGGAAGGCAATATTGGTTCTCTGATATTCACAAGGCACCCTGTTGTATAGCACAAAATGCAGGTGATCTATATATAAGAGGAAGCATTGCAATGCATTGCAGAAGAAAAGATAAGACTAAACCATTTTTTAAAATCATCGACTCATCTGACAAGAGCGAAGATAAATACCTTCGAAACAAAGCAGACACGACTCCAGCATTGAGCAGATCTGTACCTCTACGAGGATCAGACGCCATATCTTGGAAGGCAGTACCGCTGAGAACAAACTGTGATTGCCCAGATGATTCGTCAGCGACCACAACGGTCACTCCCGTTTCGGAACACAGAGGATTGCCGGTGCATTTTACCTGGTTACGCAGACAGAATAGAATAGAACAGAATTTTATGAGTTGATGGAAGATTCTATAAAAAAATCTATCTCTATCTCCAACAACTACGCATACCTGATAGCATGATCCACAGCCTTTTCCTCCTTTGTACAGATCTGGACTTGCTGAAGCCACTTTTGAATCAAAAGGAAACTGTTTCACAAGGCTACCATATCCGCATGCACCGCCTGTGCCAAATCCACAACACAACACAATCTAATTTCGGGTGCTGGCCGTTATAACAAATAAATTGTGTATGTTGTTAAAAGGATTTATGCAGTTCAGTTCAGTGAAAAAGATGTCAGGCCATTACCTTCGCTTCCGGCGCCATCTGCAGGGCCATTCCACCTTGCAGCGGCGGGCTGCCAACCTGCCCCTTCCCCCTCAACCGCCGCTGGATGGCGTTTTCCCACACGCACGCCCAAAGCGGTGTGAGAGCATATCGTTATCGTTAAGCAACCTCCCAGCGCTACCAAGTAACCCACGTAAAGGTTCCACTTCATTTTGTCTGAGGCAATAGTAACCGTAGTATTGCGAGAATTAGGTGCAAAACTGTTGATCCCAACCCAACCGGCGCAACTGTGGGGTTCTGCTCCGCTAACTGATCATAAGCTCTACCGTATTTATACCTTCTCTGTGGGTTCGATTTACACTAAAATCCTTGGCTCCATTACCGGGCAGGATCATTGAGCTGAATCCCACCTATCCTATCGACTCCTCCGTCGACGCATTGCTCCGTTAAAATCGGGAATCACATTTTCCAAAACAATGCGTGTCAACAGAACACACGTCACAGCCATACATACTTTGAAATTGTACTTCTCCTTTTATTAAATATAAATATAATGAAAAGAAGTGTATTTTTCCAAAAAAATATATATATAAATATAAGGAAAAGAAGTGTATTTTCCAAAAAAATATATACATATATATAAGGAAAAGAAGTGTATTTTCCAAAAAAATATATACATATATATAAGGAAAAGAAGTGTATTTTTCTTTTTTGAAATTTTACCTCTTCTATTTTATTAAATATAAATATAATTATAATCAAAAGAAGTGTTTTCCTCTTAATTAAATATAAATATAAAGTTATTTTGTTTCTTTTGAAAAAGAAAGACATACATATTGTGGATGTAGATAATGCCAGCTGGATTGGTACAAATAGGGTGACGTGGGAATGAAGAATTTGACGAGCAAGTATACAAATAAGGCCATCTCGATATAAGTTTATGTTGGAATTACAACTATTCTATGCTCCATGCACATGAAGTCATGTGTGTCTATACATTGGAATTACAACTTTCACTGGTTTTAAAAGTAATTATTTTGAGAGTTGTTGTTAGTGAAACTTTTTGGGAGCTCTTTCGGTCTAATTTCTCTAAAATGGGGTGGAATTTATTGAATCAAAAGTTTGACGAGTAACACTTGTACAATAGAAGTGCCGTAAGGGTTGTGTTGAATCCATATATATATATATATATATATAGTCAAAAAAACCAATTTAAATAACACAAATCAAGATTTCACCTCATTTTTACTCCATTATTTTCATTTCGTGACTATATTTTTACTCTCCTCTATTTTCATTTTTTGGGATGTATTATTACCTTCTATTTCATATGTTATTTTATGCTTTATACCAGTGAGACCATGTCTCTAAATACCTTGGAATTACAACCTTGACAACTTATTTCATTGCATGAATATTGTTTTTTATTTTTTTAGTATACTCTATTTTCATTTTCATGGATGTATTATTGGCTCTGTATTCCATATATTATATGTTCACCACCAATTGCGTCATTTTCTATGTTATTCTAGAAGAATAAAATTTGCATTAGCTCATGAGTTTCTATTTTTCTCCTACAAAGCTTTCTTTTATCTATATAGTTTTGAGCTTCTATGTTTTTCCTACAAAGTTTTCTTTCATCTATATAGTGTTTATTGATTTCTTTTCTGTTACACCTCCAAGTTGGTCCATCTATAAATAGAGGAATATCTAGATTGATCCAAATGGCTACATAAATTCAAGAGATGAACATTTTTTCGAGTGCCATAAACTCAGTTCCCTCCATTCTTTTGAATTTGTGAAAACTATGTAGAGTGAGTGGACATACTAGATCGGGCAAGCTAGATGGCTAGAAATGAAGATTGTATGAAACTTGAGGGAAGATGGGTGACTTCTAAGTTTCTTTGAAGGAGGGGGGCATGCCAAGATGGGGTCCAGTGTTCAAATTCCCTAAAGAGGATGACGAAGGTCCCAAGAGGATTAATGAAGGGAGTGAGTTGAAATGTGGGGATGTTTGACTATTTTTCTTATACACACTAAAACCCTAAGGGCACAATCAAGTGGAACTATGTTGACTCAAATTTCAATCACTTCTTTATACACTAGTGCTAGAGTATACTAAATATTGGATGTTATGGGGATTATCATTGAGGCTTCCATAGTTAATTTCCCCATGCACTCAAAGTTGGAAAACAAGGGAAGGGAAATGGGAGCTCTCCATCTCATTGTTCAAAAAATGTTGAATCCTAATACACCTTTAAAATATCACCATTCAAAATCTTAAATC
Organism: Pinus tabuliformis; assembly: GCA_031772625.1. Classification (NCBI taxonomy): domain Eukaryota; kingdom Viridiplantae; phylum Streptophyta; class Pinopsida; order Pinales; family Pinaceae; genus Pinus; species Pinus tabuliformis. The sequence goes on from CM062816.1 coordinate 756,724,934, forward strand.
CTTTCATGAAATGGTCTCTCCACTTGTCTACATGTTGAAATGAATTCCTACATTTGCTTACAGTGATCATGAAAACCAAGGCTAAATTAAAAGTCTTATATATTCGAAAGGACCTTTCTCTTTACCGTGGAGGAGCATTTCTTTTTTCTCAAGTTCATTCCTTTTATTTTTATCTTTTAAAGTAATTTTCATCTTCACGTAACAAGTTGTCATTTCTTTCTTCTCTTTTCCAAGTTTTGATGCAATAGGAATTGAATGTTCAGGTGCTCGTGGATCCCTTATTGAAGAAGTTTCACTAGCTACAGTAGAAATTATAAGAAAATGCTTTGAGTCTTTCAATGGTAACTCTAAGTGATTTTGGATGAGAAAATTACTTGTTTTTCATGATCATTTGATAAGTAAACAGGGTGTTTTGTATGCTTAGTAACAGCAATGAAGGCCAAATGGTTATGGGTATTTTCTAGTAAAAGATAGTTGATATTGTTAGAAACTATCATCATGTTCTAGATACTTTCTTGTCACACAATTTTCCTAATCAAATCCACACAAAATCCTAGAAGGTCATACATTTTAATGACATACCTTTGCACCATCGAGGAACATTGGTAGTGTATTCCTTAATTTCCAACTATTGTTAGGGTGACTCTAGTTTCCACCACCATCTCCTATTGTAATGATGAATGTAACACTAGGGAAGACTAATACTTTTGTTGAGTTACTTTAATAATATTCCACTTCAACCATCGTGATTTTAAATGTAAAATATACGAGGCTTATTAGGACAATTTTTATGAGAAGGATTTCCAATATTTAGTATGGCATTAGCACCTCACCATCCGCGAGTGGAGCATCCTACTCACCAAGGACAAAACTTAGCGTCGATGCCTATCATCTACTATATGTTATACAGTAATAGAAATGTATTTATCGAGTGGTTATACAATGAGATGTTGTCACCTCCACCTGGCTTCAAATCCCGCGAGGGGACGTCTCTGGTCTGTTTTGATAAGTCTCAAGGAGTAGGCTCCCCCACCCTCGTGGAGTCTCAGCTCTTGTTAATTCATAAATACTTTGTATATCTAGCTTGCAGGTCGTTGGATATAATCTTGGTGTTATAGCGGTAGCCACTAGGCTTCATATTGGGCCTCACCCACATTACTTCAATGAGTTACCGATTCACCATGGTTAACAAAAAAGAAAAAAATTGTATGGCTAAGTGGCCTTAACCTAAATAATGCACCATATACATGGAGGGGGGCTGGGGCGGGATGGGTGTTGCTGGAGACTAACAGCTTGCATTTCTACCGCAGATAATTTAGTGAGATGATAACAAGAAGAACATGTGGCTTAGTGTAAGAGCATGGAGTGAGATCAAATTTCGCTTCCATAATAGAAACATCAAGGCTTCCCCTCACAAAAATTATTCAGTACAGGCCATTTTTTTGCCTTAGTTGTGTTATGTATTCATGGCATATTTATTATTTCAACATTGGAAACAAGTACATAGATAAGAGTCCTGTACTTAAACTTCGATTGAGGGAAGTTCTATTCGCATCCTAATCAATTGAGCTTAGACACGGTATCGAAGTGACTTTTCCAGGGTTATTTAGTGAATAGTGCCATTGAGGGATGGTATTGGAATCCCATTCGTAGCTAGAGGGAGTATATATGAGATCGTATGTTTTGCTTTTACTTATCAGTGATGCCTTTTATGTAGTGAATAATAACCTCATTTACAATCATTATTTTTTCATGATTACATAACCTCGGTTGATTACAGATATCGGAGAAGGATTTATCAATATATCCATTGGTCCCTTGTAACAATTTGGATATGCTCTCTCATTTTATTTATGTCCTTAGTACCCAATATCAAGGAGTCCCTTGCATTGAGAATTTTAAGGATGTCAAACTTCCAAAAGAGGTGATGTTTTTAACTCGCACATAGGTATTGATGCATACGACTCTTCTATCTGTAGAACTGATGCCCAATGTATCCATCCAATTTATCATAAAGGACACACACTTAAATGGTACATGTTTCTCTTCTCATACTTTCATGGTGAACTTGACATGATTTCATGTGAGTCATGAGGTTCAATAAATTTATTGATGTTTTCCTTTCTAGGTGGAAAATTAATATTGCTTCTATCATTCATGTATCTAAATGAGGCCAACGCTGGTGATCACATGGAAACACTACTTTTCTCTATCATAAATAAATCCACTCAAACTAAAGAACACAAATTTTAAGAAATAGCTAAAATATGAGAGTTGTAACCACTAAGGTGCATACAAATATATTGCTTGTGTCATTTCAATACCATAAATCCCAATGGATGAAAATCAAAGCATAACCAAGGGGGCCAAAACTTGTAATATCAGCTTAAAATTCTGAGTCAAATAATCCTGAGTATTTTGAGAGTGAAGATAGATTATGACATTTCACTCCATGATTTATGGTTCTTACAGTTCCAAAAGGAATCATCAATTTTTTTTAGGTTTATAATTTCATGGTGCAACTACTAATCATGTGATGATTGTGATGGTTTCTTTGTTTTTGTACGCATGCGTATATTCAATTTCCTTGATTTCCCTTTTATTGTAAATAAATTAACTTATAATTAACGTTATTTTCTAACCTAGCTCTTAATCATTGGAACACCTTAATGAATTCCGAATGGAATTTGCTGAGATTCAATTGGCCAAATCGAACTCACCAAGCGTATTTCCTCCATATTAATAAGTTGGAATATCAAGTAGCCACTCCTCAAGGTGGCGTGGAGAAACTATTTTTTTAGCTGGTAATGTAGGGAATAGATATCGAAACATGTAATGGTGAGCTCATAAACATTGAATTGAGGATCTACGAAGGTATTGTCAAGGTATGGCGATGAATCCTATGAAGGTGGCATGGGTTATGCTTAAAAATTGAAATGTAGAGAAAAATAAGAGGGTCATGAAGAATTCAATGAGATTCCAACGAGCCCACAACCTAACCTGAAAATAAACGTCAACCGAAAAGAAGGAATGTGTGCAGAATCCAAGAAGGGTGTGTGCTGGAGCCTAATGAGACTGATAGAGAAACCCTTAAATGAGCACCATGACCTCCAACCACACCAACCCATATCTCCCAAACTATGGATAAGGGTGTGTAATTCAGGAATTTGCAGGGGAAAATGTGGTATAAGAGGTTGGAAACATTAGAAAAGAGCTCTAAGATCAAGGGGGGGAGGGCATATGAATATATGATCCATGATATCCATGGCCAGCTACCAAATACCTTTTCCCTAGTGGTATCTCTTACCAGAAATAAATTAAAAGTAGAAGAAGTATGTCAAACGAGTATTCCAATTCCTGCTAGGAAGACGTTTAGTTACACACTTTTCAAAAATACCGAGTGAATAACATATCTTAAATTCTAGTGATTGAAATTCATTTTGAGGAACAACATTTTCTATTGTTCATCAATGCACTAATGTTGATTGAAATTGTGTACCAACAAATCCTACTATCCAAGGAGAACGCATGTGTTCAATTCCCATCATATATGTTCCGGGCATATAGAAACATAGCTAATTAGATAGGAAACCTAAACCTATAGAGCATGGGATGTATCTAGAAGACTATATGTTATAGACAACAATTCACACCTCCACAAAAAATTGTGGATAATGCTTACACGGGAAAATAAAGAGAGAAGGAGGAGGTTCGTGAATATTGCAATGGAAGTGCAATGAGCCTACAACCTGACTAAAAAATGCATAATGCCTGGGGAATGGAGGTGCATGGAAGTTAGGAATGAGGTGTGTTGGATCCCAACTAGACATATAAAGAAATGTTTAAGTGAGAGGCAAGGACTAGAACGCAGCATCCCCAATGCCCCAAAATATGTATATTGTTAGACAAAAGTGACTAAAATTGGTGTATATTTGAGTCAATTTGCAAGCAGAAAATTTGTACATGAGGTTGGAAAAGATTCGAAAAGAATTGTATCAAGAGGGCAAGGGAAATAATATCAAGGACCTTGGCCAACTGAAGCCAAGCTCAGGGGCCATACGTCCTTTCCTTGGTACTATCTCTTAAGAAAATGGAACCACTGGTAAACACATATGTCAGACAAGTCCTCCAACGCCTCCCATAATTAGTTGCAAGTTGCTCAAAATATTGAATGACTGGCATATGTTGAATCCAAGTCATTGTGATTGGCACATTTCCTACTATTGATCAATGCTCACATGTGAACTGGAATTTTATTTCGAGGTGTCCCACTTGCTGAGGAAAACACACGGAGGCTCAAGCTCTATCATATTTTCTTCTTTGAATAGGAAATAAATATAATTCGAGGGATGATTGTACAATATGGGATGTAAAATATAAAAATTCACACATGTGAAACCAATCATTAAGGAGTGTGATAATCGGGGCATGTCGCATAGTGTTAGAGAAACACAAGGGATATGGAATAGGTCGGGTACGATACTTAACTTTTCTCAGCCTAAACGAGGTATTAAGGGTAAGAATATGAAGGTGATCAACCTAGCTATGGATTGGAGATAGAGAATTCCGTGAGATTGAGGCTATGTGTCTAGTTCTCATCGTCATAACTATGTCTTCAATAGAGAGGTTTGGGTTCAAAAACCAATAATATGTACTTCCATTAAGAGTTCTAATAGATCACTTCATTCTAAGGAAGCATAGAAAGTATTTTTCTAGGAGTTGATTCAGGTTTTCCGTTCATAAGTCCCTGAGGTTCCTACATGATAAATATGTTATGAATATATATGAGGCAGCCAATTCAACATGGAATGAGGGAAGTTGTGTGGTAGTCCTAGCATTTAAGCTTTGAAGTGATATTAAATTAAGTATCAAAGAGACCTATAGTGAAGTATGTATTGACAATTTGTTAATGGAAGGTGTCGGAGTGTCATCCCTAGGCTATGAGATTTTACATCGAAGAGAGATTCTATATTTTTACAAGTTGGTTTGAATATTAATTGTTGTTTTCTTCCATGGGTGGAATATTATGACATGAAATTGCAATGTTTCATTCAAGGGATTCCTTTTTACCATAACTATTTCATCCCCAAAAATTATGGCTTCCTTTCTCTTTGTCCTCAATGAAATTAAATATCCTAATAAATCTACACAAATAGTGTGCACAATTGCCATTTTTATCAACAAGTTGTACTTTCCATGAGAAAAACAAAAAAACAAAAACAAAAAAGTATCATTTTAATACAAAAATTCCCTTTCAATAATTTTTTTACATTAAGAAAAAAAAAAAATCAATGAATAGGATAGACTACAAAACAACAAGTTCAACAAGGACTCTTAGAAAAAAGCAAAGATGAAGATAGAGAAACATGGATAGTGTTAGACACAGATTGAAGGTGCACTTATGTGAGTGTGGCCTAAAGAATATTTTATATGTAATGTAATAGAATATAAATTGAAAATGACCTCAAATATATCTAACACAAGTACGGAATTTCTATTCTAAGAGTGAGCATATGACTATTTGATCTCTAGATTGCTTAATAATCCAGGACTCCAACCTTTTATATTCATGCAACATTTTATAGGATCATTATTAGTAATCATCTAATTCTAAAATTTGACCTAAAATCATCCACCATTCTCTATCATATAATTGATATTTGTGTTCAATAATTTCTCCATGTTATAGGCCTTTCTAATTTAAACTTCAGTTTAAGTCGCAAACAATATGCTCATTGAAAATGATAAGGATTCTTCCTATTTTGAAATAAATGCCCATTTTAGATCAAAATAGAAGTATGGAAATAACAATCGATTCAGAACATCAAGTTCTGCTTATTGTCATTTATGGAATGTTTGGGGCATTCTTTGAACATGTTGTCAATGGCTATGTAAATATTCTAGATGGTGTAACCACAATAATAGTTATGCTAATGTATTGTGTTGAGAGAGGGAGATATGTTGAGTAAATATTTATAAGTGGCTTTATAATTGACGCATTGGAGTTTAGAAGCTCCCTTTGACTCTTTTGTTTTAGACCAAAGAGAATTTTTTCCATAGCCCAAGATCTTTAATATATTTATGATGACAATCTACACATCAAATCAATTCATTGAGGGAGTCCATCGTGATAGGAGAATACTCACTCATCCATGCTATCATTCACTTTTGTTAAGCATGAAAGGGTATGTAACTTAGTTCCAGAACATTCAGTTGGTTGGTTCTGGGATTGGTTTCTATTTTGCCTAATCCTTCATAGTATTAATTAAAATATGGAAAAATAAATTATGATAACCAGGTTAGCATAGGTAATTTTATCAATATACCCATTTTCATGATATACCTAATGATATTAAAGGAACCCTGACTTCTCATGGATAGAAAAAATTTAGTGTGTAAATTATACCCTACCACTAATTTTCCTTTTAGTTTTTCACAAAAAGAATTCACCAATTCCCGTTTTTTTAAATACAATTCACCCAAATTATATTCATTTATGTGTGTGTGTGTGTGAATAAACTAAACATTAATTTCAAATCTTAATATTTTCACAGAATTATAGCCAAACGTTTTGCAGTTGGCATTTAGGAATTAGTAATATACCCCAATACCTTACACTGTAACCTAAATATGGATCCTTAAATTTTATATGCTCATGCATATGTTTCAAACATGGATTGAACCCAACGATGAGTAGGCTCCCAATATTTTGAGTCCTTGTCATTTGAGGTTCAACATCAATATAAGTAATTAACATTTTCTAAAGAATACAACACACACACACGGTCTCTCTCGCTCTCCCACACACACACAAAACAAGATAATAGAATTATTGAAGACGGTGGGGTGTTAGATAACAGCAACCTGCAATAGAAATGGAAGGTTTCCTCAAATACTAATATATGCCTTGATGCCTATCCTTCTAACATGGATAGAGGGAAATTTTATGAATCATAATCATTTGTGGTTAATAAGAACACATTGAAACATAACTTGGATGAAGGTATTGGAATTTGATCCCTAGAGGAAGGGCATTAGAGATTTTATGTTTCTTTCCAAAAACCTAGTGACATTGTCTTGTTTAAATTTATTTATCATGATTATGCATTATAGGTTGTTTGCAAGTAAAACAAAATAAATATTTGTTTATCCAAAGCCATTATAATTGTTCGATGACAAATATTCCATGATTCTCTCTCTCTTCTATTCGTGTTGCACCTAACATCATTATACTCTTTCCCACCATATTCTCTTTATTTATTTATGTTTGTTACACCCAATATCATGAAATTCTTTTAAAGTTTCAGCTTGATATATTAAAATCGAAACATCTAGAAATGAATGCTCTTCTCATACTTGCATGGTGAACATATCATCATGCACATATTTAGAACTAAACATTATCATAATACACGTACATATACTAACTTTTATGTTTCAAATAAAAACAAATGAGAGGTACAATTTCAAAGTGTTCCTTGGAAAGTCAAGGATGAGTGTTGTAACCACTAAGGGATGTACTCATATATCTTATACCACATTCTTACGTTGATACAGAGTTAATACCACACATTCTTCTACTAAAAGATAAAACACAACCAAAGGCCACAAACATTGTAACATGACTTTTGAAAAGCATAATCAAATAACCATTAGCTTGTTCACAACAATTTGAGACTTTTTTTATAATGAATTTGACATTTTTCTCTATGATTTAATTGTTATTAGAGTTCGGAGAATAATTGTCCTTTTTCCTTTTTCTGGGGGGAGAGGTTTATTGTGTCGTGGTGCAAGTACTCGTGAATGGATGATCATGTTTTCTTATCTTCTTAAGTATGCACAAGTACATTCAATTTCTTGCTCTCTTTTTTTCATTATAAACATGTTAGGTTATATGATGGGACGAGCACGTAACTATGGATTAATGTTCATTAACCAATGATTAATCTGTGATCTGGGTCAATACATATGATTAGTGTTAAGCAATTGGATTAATCGGGATATTTGTCTGTCGCACTGATTTCGGAGTTAATGTTGGTCTGTTGGTTGTACTCGCTTCGATTTCCGCCTTCCCGTTATTTTGTGTTACCAAAACCCTCGTTTCATTTCATTTGGTCATTTCTTGGTTTTCTCTCTGTTGCGATGAGGGTTTGTGCTCGACTTGTTCGCGACTGTATAGAGCTTGGCAGCAATGCTTTGTATGCGCCCAGCTATGAACTCCTCCACCTGGTGGCGAGGTATCTCCGCCCACACTTGCAGTTTCGTCGCCTCGTTTCCTGGGCATTGTATTTAAGGCTTCATTCATGAGAGGGTTTATGTCGTTCCTCTTTTGGCTCTTTAACCTTCTACGTGGTTATTATCCTTTCCTCTATTCCCTTGTCTTGTTATGTTACAACTTTTCTGGTTAAGCTTCCGATTTTGATTCTCTGGTTGATGTATGACTATTTTATTGCTATGGAAGGTCGCAGTCATAGTGGCTTCCTCGGCTTCGCTCGGTCCTGGCAAGGTAGCTTGACCCCTCCATGCAATAGCTTGTCTTCTTCATTTTTCTTCAACACTAACTGCAGACACCCCTTTGTTTGCAGGGTTTTCACTGTTGACTGTGACTCAATTGGGGTTTCGTTCCTCCAATGAAAATACTCTTCAGGTAAGCCATTTCTTTTTACTTTGCTCGTCGAATTTTATTTCCAGGTTGCTCTCGGCATTCGTTTAACTGACATGCCCTGTTGGCTCTCTGTGGCAGGTCAGGGTTTGCTCCAGGCTTTCTCTTTGAAACGGTTACAAGCAATGGCTCCCGTAGGGTCATTCTCTGCTACTCTTAATTAACTTTTAGTATTATTCCTCTATCTAGACACTGGAAAAGTCCAGTACTCCTTCGTTTAGTTGTCTTTGTTGTCAAGCGACCTTGGCTCTGTCTGTATGTAATCTCGACTGTTGTTAGAGCTCTGGACACTTGTAGTTTATTCGCTTTTTCTGTTGTGGCCGACTAGGGTCCAACCATGGCTTTTGGGGTTTGGCTGTTTCGTATTGTCTTACTCTGTTTTAGTCAAGAACTCGAAACTATTCTTGATGTATGCCAGTATTATGGTTATAAACGAGCAACTAACAAGAAAATATGTGTAAATGGGTTACCTCTATTTTGGATTTCGTTCTTCAGCAGTTGTTTTCTCGCTCTGTTGAGAAGTGGCTCGTAACTTTCGTTTCCTTTCATATAAGTGGGAACTGTTGTTGTTATAACAGGAATTCCATGCTGGGAACGCTCATATGGCTTCTTTATTGAACTCAGTAGCTATTTCTATGTTTAATAAAAAGAAAAAAAATAGATGGGAATGCACAGTGTTATTTATTTTACACACACAGTCATTAGAGGGAAGGAAATAAATGTCATAGACAAACTGTTTACAGATGGATTCAGAGATTCGAATGTTTCAAAGTTATTTTCACCTTTTTGTATTTCTGTTCTTCTGCATTGAACCCCTTAAAAATGTATTACATTGGTTTTTGTATTGTATTCAGATAGTTACTTGAGTTGTTCTCAGTTATCCTTCAGTTACTTTTATAGTTACACAATTGATAACTATTTTTGGTTTCTTGTGCGTAGCGTTTACAATATTTTCTTTTTTAAATGAAAAGGCAACTATAAGATCAATTAATAAAAACACAGAACAATGTGACCGTAATGACCCTAACCTAACTGTACTTTTCCTAATATCCCTTACCTAATAATGAAATAAAAGCTAGTTCCTAGACACTATTTTGGTCAACAAATGTAAATGAAACTAAATGACAATGAACCTGTCCTCCTTAGCTGAGACCAAACACCCGGTCATGGTACCCTTAGTTGGATGCTCCTGCATCATTATATATAATTATAATTTTGAACATCAAACTTAATTGTTAGACTTGCATTGTGAATTATGAGTTCCATTGGGTATTGTTTTGAGTTTCAAATAGACAAATGGCTTTACTTCCCTATACATTTGGAATCAAACTCACCGAATGCTTTGGTATATGGTAGGATACATGAAGAGAGGTTGTATAGTGATTAGACACAAGTTTTAGGATTTTGATGTTAATCTTAAGATGATATCCATATGACAAGCACCACCCAAAACTTAATGTGCACACCCATTTTTGTCAGGAATGTAGTTAAAATAAAATATCTTTCGACACTTCGGAACTTCAAGATAACAAAGTTTGTGTGGATTTATTAACGTTTTTAAGATTCACTTAGTGTTTTATCTCATGGATTTGAAAACTTGTTTTATTGGCTTCATGATTTGACTAGTTGTAACCTAGTTCTTGCTACTTGTTCATATAGCTTTTGGGTGTGGTTTCGTAGTTTAAATATTTTAATTTAATTAGTTTATGTTTCTCATTTTATAATTAATATTAGACTCTTCATTATTTTTCAAAATGTTTTTGAGCAAGTTTTCATAGTAGAGATACCTAGGTTTTCATTCAGGTGAATCCATGGAGGTTGGTTGCACTTTTTGGCAATCACGCAAGGGGAAAAGCACAAAAAATAATCTCCATTGATAATTTTTAAGTGCTCCATCGAGCAATATTTTAGCCTTGGATTGAGGAATTTGAGAGCTTAAATAATATTGCTTGATTGAGCTATAAAAAAATTCCAATCGAGCTCCTATGTAACCTATGGTTAATTTGGCATCCAATCAGGTGTCCATCTTCTTTTGGTGGGGTTTTCAATAAGGGAGCTCAATCGAGTTATATATCGGTCAAGCTCTCTTTTCCACCACTCTAATATTTGAATGTGCAGGAGTCACACAACAAAAATGGGGGCTTGATCAAGACATTTCAATCGAGGTCATGTTTAAATGCTTTTAATTTCCCTTGCTACTCAATTGGCCAATTCAGTACTTCTAATAATTCTCAAATTGTACTTTCCATGTCTCTGGCTCTACACATTGCAGGATTTGAAACGAAAGTAGAACTTTTATCTCCAACCACAATCACAATAACTTTGGTGTCTTTATCTTCCCTAAAGAAGATAGGTAGACTAGATTGAAATGGCCTTACCTCTTTGAAAGGTAAACATTATTGTTTCACCATAAAATAAATTAACAAGAATTTAAATTACATTTTTCATGGTAAATGATCTTTTTTCTTTTTTTTCATGTTAGCATTGATATATAGATATGTATTGATGGCATCCATACAAATAATAGAATGCAAGGAGACTTATAAAAGAGGAGAAAATGATAAGAAGTTTATGATTTCAATATTAAGTGAGATGCACTTATTTAATACAAAACTAAACATATATCATATATTTCACTAAAAAAATAATTTGTTAACACCTTTGACCTACCATATTTTTCTCACATGTACTCAATTTCCGTGCACTCTCTCGAGGCATGAGCACCAATCTCCTTGATGCTAGCATTTGGAATTCACAAGTGGAGTTTAAATAATCAGAAAACAGAATGCTAGCGGAGCTACTAGATATATAGATGCAAACTTTTATGATGAAGCAATATTCAATTTCTTTGTTTCTTTCTGATTATAAACATGCTAGCTTATACTTAATGACAATTTTGAAGCTAAAACTTAATTGTTAGACTTCCACTCTCAATTACGAGTTTCATTGGGTGTTTTTTGAGTTTCTAGTAGCCACTTTTTCTAGGAACAAAGTTAAAAGAAAAAATGTATTTCAACACTTTGACAATTCAATCTAAAACAATTGTGTGGAATTATTCACATTTTTTTAAGATTCACTTAGTGGTTTTTCTCTCTTCTTTGAAAAGTCATGATCCAACTAGTCATAGCCCTATTTCTTTCTATGTGTTCATATGGATTTTCAATGTGGTTTGATGGTTAAAATATCTGGTTTATTTTTTTGAGTTTTGTAATTAATATTAAACTCTTCATTATTCTCAAAAATATTTTTGAGCAAATTTTCACAGTGGAGATACCTAGGTTTACAAATTCATTATAAGAAAATATGTTAACACTTTTATTGATGTCATCCATACAAACAATACAATGCTAGGAGACTTAGTAAACATGATATAATAACAATTTTAGGATTTCAATATTAAGGGAGATATGCTTATTTAATATAAAAACTATACATATGTCATATATCTTACTAAAAAATAATTTGTTAACACTTTTGACCTACCATATTTTTCTCACATGTGTGAGGATCAATTCTCACATGTACTCAATCTCCTTGGCACTAGTATTTGGATGTCATGAGAGTCTCAATGTGATTTTCCATATCTGATTTTCCATGATAAATAATGAGAAGAGACACAATTGTTACAGCTAAAGCTTGTATATTTTATATTGAATGACATATCTATTTGTAAATAAACAACATGGTCAAATTTCAACGTAATACTCCAATCATTGCACCAACAAAGGAACGAAATCTCCATATAATACCATGATAAATAATAACCAACACACACAAAAATAAATAAATAGAGAGTTACTAAATATGCACAAACAAACTATTATATCTTTTATTCAATAATACATCTAAATCTATTTGTCTTTTAAAAAATTCTAGAAAAAATATCGTTAAAATACTCCAAATTTTAGAGCAACAAAAATATATTTATGATATATCAAGAATTCTAACTTGTAATTTTTATAAACTATATTATGATAGATATTAAATATTGTCAATAGGTTTTTAAAAGTACAAAAATTATTTCATGATTAGTAATCTTGATGAACAATATTATTATGATTCACAATAGACATAGCATGGGAGAATTGTTTTTTGCATTTCATGTAAAGTGTATTATGATTCATAAAATACATTGCATGAATTCACAGTGCATATATTATAATTCTAGTTTTATAATTTCATTTGATAAATCCTTAGTAAAAAGCATTATTATTATTATTATTGATGACCATATTTCTGATTATAATATTATTATAATTATAGTTCATAATACACCATAAACATATCATATTTCAGAATTTTGTTTTGGGTTACGCGTTGAATATATTATGATCCATAATACACATTAACTATATCACATACATTCCATGAATTATGCAAAAATTATGTGTTTTGGGTTCAGGCTGCATATATTATAGTTCTGGTTTTATAATTCATAATCATTAATAACAATTAATTCAGGTTTTGTAATTCATAAGGATTCTTCCTATTTTGAAATAAATGCCCATTTTAGATCAAAATAGAAGTATGGAAATAACAATCGATTCAGAACATCAAGTTCTGCTAATTGTCATTTATTGAATGTTTGGGGCATTCTTTGAACATGTTGTCAATGGCTATGTAAATATTCTAGATGGTGTAACCACAATAATAGTTATGCTAATGTCTTGTGTTGAGAGAGGGAGTTATGTTGAGTAAATATTTATAAGTGGCTTTATAATTGACGCATTGGAGTTTAGAAGCTCCCTTTGACTCTTTTGTTTTAGACCAAAGAGAATTTTTTCCATAGCCCAAGATCTTTAATATATTTATGATGACAATCTACACATCAAATCAATTCATTGAGGGAGTCCATCGTGATAGGAGAATACTCACTCATCCATGCTATCATTCACTTTTGTTAAGCATGAAAGGGTATGTAACTTAGTTCCAGAACATTCAGTTGGTTGGTTCTGGGATTGGTTTCTATTTTGTCTAATCCTTCATAGTATTAATTAAAATATGGAAAAATAAATTATGATAACCAGGTTAGCATAGGTAATTTTATCAATATACCCATTTTCATGATATACCTAATGATATTAAAGGAACCCTGACTTCTCATGGATAGAGAAAATTTAGTGTGTAAATTATACCCTACCACTAATTTTCCTTTTAGTTTTTCACAAAAAGAATTCACCAATTCCCGTTTTTTTAAATACAATTCACCCAAATTATATTCATTTATGTGTGTGTGTGTGAATAAACTAAACATTAATTTCAAATCTTAATATTTTCACAGAATTATAGCCAAACGTTTTGTAGTTGGCATTTAGGAATTAGTAATATACCCCAATACCTTACACTGTAACCTAAATATGGATCCTTAAATTTTATATGCTCATGCATATGTTTCAAACATGGATTGAACCCAACGATGAGTAGGCTCCCAATATTTTTGAGTCCTTGTCATTTGAGGTTCAACATCAATATAAGTAATTAACATTTTCTAAAGAATACAACACACACACACGGTCTCTCTCGCTCTCCCACACACACACAAAACAAGATAATAGAATTATTGAAGACGGTGGGGTGTTAGATAACAGCAACCTGCAATAGAAATGGAAGGTTTCCTCAAATACTAATATATGCCTTGATGCCTATCCTTCTAACATGGATAGAGGGAAATTTTATGAATCATAATCATTTGTGGTTAATAAGAACACATTGAAACATAACTTGGATGAAGGTATTGGAATTTGATCCCTAGAGGAAGGGCATTAGAGATTTTATGTTTCTTTCCAAAAACCTAGTGACATTGTCTTGTTTAAATTTATTTATCATGATTATGCATTATAGGTTGTTTTCAAGTAAAACAAAATAAGTATTTGTTTATCCAAAGCCATTATAATTGTTAGATGATAAATATTCCATGATTCTCTCTCTCTTCTATTCGTGTTGCACCTAACATCATTATACTCTTTCCCACCATATTCTCTTTATTTATTTATGTTTGTTACAGCCAATATCCTGAAATTCTTTTAAAGTTTCAGCTTGATATATTAAAATCGAAACATCTAGAAATGAATGCTCTTCTCATACTTGCATGGTGAACATATCATCATGCACATATTTAGAACTGAACATTATCATAATACACGTACATATACTAACTTTTATGTTTCAAATAAAAACAAATGAGAGGTACAATTTCAAAGTGTTCCTTGGAAAGTCAAGGATGAGTGTTGTAACCACTAAGGGATGTACTCATATATCTTATACCACATTCTTACGTTGATACAGAGTTAATACCACACATTCTTCTACTAAAAGATAAAACACAACCAAAGGCCACAAACATTGTAACATGACATTTGAAAAGCATAATCAAATAACCATTAGCTTGTTCACAACAATTTGAGACTTTTTTTATAATGAATTTGACATTTTTCTCTATGATTTAATTGTTATTAGAGTTCGGAGAATAATTGTCCTTTTTCCTTTTTTTGGGGGGAGAGGTTTATTGTGTCGTGGTGCAAGTACTCGTGAATGGATGATCATGTTTTCTTATCTTCTTAAGTATGCACAAGTACATTCAATTTCTTGCTCTCTTTTTTTCATTATAAACATGTTAGGTTATATGATGGGACGAGCACGTAACTATGGATTAATGTTCATTAACCAATGATTAATCTGTGATCTGGTTCAATACATATGATTAGTGTTAAGCAATTGGATTAATCGGGATATTTGTCTGTCGCACTGATTTCGGAGTTAATGTTGGTCTGTTGGTTGTACTCGCTTCGATTTCTGCCTTCCCGTTATTTTGTGTTACCAAAACCCTCGTTTCATTTCATTTGGTCATTTCTTGGTTTTCTCTCTGTTGCGATGAGGGTTTGTGCTCGACTTTTTCGCGACTGTATAGAGCTTGGCAGCAATGCTTTGTATGTGCCCAGCTATGAACTCCTCCACCTGGTGGCGAGGTATCTCCGCCCACACTTGCAGTTTCGTCGCCTCGTTTCCTGGGCATTGTATTGAAGGCTTCGTTCATGAGAGGGTTTATGTCGTTCCTCTTTTGGCTCTTTAACCTTCTACGTGGTTATTATCCTTTCCTCTATTCCCTTGTCTTGTTATGTTTAAAATTTTCTGGTTAAGCTTCCGATTTTGATTCTCTGGTTGATGTATGACTATTTTATTGCTCTGGAAGGTCGCAGTCATAGTGGCTTCCTCGGCTTCGCTCGGTCCTGGCAAGGTAACTTCACCCCTCCATGCAATAGCTTGTCTTCTTCATTTTTCTTCAACACTAACTGCAGACACCCCTTTGTTTGTAGGGTTTTCACTGTTGACTGTGACTCAATTGGGGTTTCGTTCCTCCAATGAAAATACTCTTCAGGTAAGCCATTTCTTTTTATTTTGCTCGTCGAATTTTATTTCCAGGTTGCTCTCGGCATTCGTTTAACTGACATGCCCTGTTGGCTCTCTGTGGCAGGTCAGGGTTTGCTCCAGGCTTGCTCTTTGAAACGGTTACAAGCAATGGCTCCCGAAGGGTCGTTCTCTGCTACTCTTAATTAACTTATAGTATTATTCCTCTATCTAGACACTGGAAAAGTCCAGTACTCCTTCGTTTAGTTGTCTTTGTTGTCAAGCGACCTTGGCTCTGTCTGTATGTAATCTCAATTGTTGTTAGAGCTCTGGACACTTGTAGTTTATTCACTTTTTCTGTTGTGGCCGACTAGGGTCCAACCATGGCTTTTGGGGTTTGGCTGTTTCGTATTGTCTTACTCTGTTTTAGTCAAGAACTCGAAACTATTCTTGATGTATGCCAGTATTATGGTTATAAAAGATCTACTAACAAGAAATTATGTGTAAACGGGTTACCTCTATTTTGGATTTTGTTCTTCAGCAGTTGTATTCTCGCTCTGTTGAGAAGTGGCTCGTAACTTTCGTTTCCTTTCATATATTTGGGAACTGTTGTTGTTATAACAGGAATTCCATGCTGGGAACGCTCATATGGCTTCTTTATTGAACTCAGTAGCTATTTCTATGTTTAGTAAAAAGAAAAAAAATAGATGGGAATGCACAGTGCTATTTATTTTACACACACAGTCATTAGAGGAAAGGAAATAAATGTCATAGACAAACTGTTTACAAATGGATTCAGAGATTCGGATGTTTCAAAATTATTTTCACCTTTTTGTATTTCTGTTCTTCTGCATTGAACCCCTTAAAAATGTATTACATTGGTTTTTGTATTGTATTCAGATAGTTACTTGAGTTGTTCTCAGTTATCCTTCAGTTACTTTTATAGTTACACAATTGATAACTATTTTTGGTTTCTTGTGCGTAGCGTTTACAATATTTTCTTTTTTAAATGAAAAGACAACTGTAAGTTCAATTAATAAAAACACAGAACAATGTGACCGTAATGACCCTAACCTAACTGTACTTTTCCTAATATCCCTTACCTAATAATGAAATAAAAGCTAGTTCCTAGACACTATTTTGGTCAACAAATGTAAATGAAACTAAATGACAATGAACCTGTCCTCCTTAGCTGAGAGCAAACACCCGGTCATGGTACCCTTAGTTGGATGCTCCTGCATCATTATATATAATTATAATTTTGAACATCAAACTTAATTGTTAGACTTGCATTGTGAATTATGAGTTCCATTGGGTATTGTTTTGAGTTTCAAATAGACAAATGGCTTTACTTCCCTATACATTTGGAATCAAACTCACTGAATGCTTTGGTATATGGTAGGATACATGAAGAGAGGTTGTATAGTGATTAGACACAAGTTTTAGGATTTTGATGTTAATGTTAAGATGATATCCATATGACAAGCACCACCCAAAACTTAATGTGCACACCCATTTTTGTCAGGAATGTAGTTAAAATAAAATATCTTTCGACACTTCAGAACTTCAAGATAACAAATTTTGTCTGGATTTATTAACGTTTTTAAGATTCACTTAGTGTTTTATCTCATGGATTTGAAAACTTGTTTTATTGGCTTCATGATTTGACTAGTTGTAAACTAGTTCTTCCTACTTGTTCATATAGCTTTTGGGTGTGGTTTCGTAGTTTAAATATTTTAATTTGATTAGTTTATGTTTCTCATTTTATAATTAATATTAGACTCTTCATTATTTTTCAAAATGTTTTTGAGCAAGTTTTCATAGTAGAGATACCTAGGTTTTCATTCAGGTGAATCCATGGAGGTTGGTTGCACTTTTTGGCAAGCACGCAAGGGGAAAAGCACAAAAAATAATCTCCATTGATAATTTTTAAGTGCTCCATTGAGCAATATTTTAGCCTTGGATTGAGGAATTTGAGAGCTTAAATAATATTGCTTGATTGAGCTATAAAAAAATTCCAATCGAGCTCCTATGTAACCTATGGTTAATTTGGCATCCAATCAGGTGTCCATCTTCTTTTGGTGGGGTTTTCAATAAGGGATCTCAATCGAGTTATATATCGGTCAAGCTCTCTTTTCCACCACTCTAATATTTGAATGTGCAGGAGTCACACAACAAAAATGGGGGCTTGATCAAGACATTTCAATCGAGGTCATGTTTAAATGCTTTTAATTTCCCTTGCTACTCAATTGGCCAATTCAGTACTTCTAATAATTCTCAAATTGTACTTTCCATGTCTCTGGCTCTACACATTGCAGGATTTGAAACGAAAGTAGAACTTTTATCTCCAACCACAATCACAATAACTTTGGTGTCTTTATCTTCCCTAAAGAAGATAGGTAGACTAGATTGAAATGGCCTTACCTCTTTGAAAGGTAAATATTATTGTTTCACCATAAAATAAATTAACAAGAATTTAAATTACATTTTTCATGGTAAATGATCTTTTTTCTTTTTTTCATGTTAGCATTGATATATAGATATGTATTGATGGCATCCATACAAATAATAGAATGCAAGGAGACTTATAAAAGAGGAGAAAATGATAAGAAGTTTATGATTTCAATATTAAGTGAGATGCACTTATTTAATACAAAACTAAACATATATCATATATTTCACTAAAAAAATAATTTGTTAACACCTTTGACCTACCATATTTTTCTCACATGTACTCAATTTCCGTGCACTCTCTAGAGGCATGAGCACCAATCTCCTTGATGCTAGCATTTGGAATTCACAAGTGGAGTTTAAATAATCAAAAAACAAAATGCTAGCGGAGCTGCTAGATATATAGATGCAAACTTTTATGATGAAGCAATATTCAATTTCTTTCTTGCTTTCTGATTATAAACATGCTAGCTTATACTTAATGACAATTTTGAAGCTAAAACTTAATTGTTAGACTTCCACTCTGAATTACGAGTTTCATTGGGCGTTTTTTGAGTTTCTAGTAGCCACTTTTTCTAGGAACAAAGTTAAAAGAAAAAATGTATTTCAACACTTTGACAATTCA